>BROG01000002.1:767500-1967500 GCA_030159075.1 Atrina japonica
ACCTCAAACAACCCCTTAGTCACCACCGTACATATATATATATATAATGCCATTTTAAAACAAAAATCGTCAATAATGACATCCGTAAATAGATAATGATTAGAGTACACACTCACACGCACGCACACAAACACACACACACACACACACACACACACGTCTGGCCCTTCACAGAACAAAATAACTAAAAAGATACTAGAGAACGGGGAAAATGAAAAAAAAGACATAACAACCCCCCACCCCCCCCACCCCACCCCCCAAATAAAACCGCTGTAAAAATTGTAACAAGTTAAGTGCATATTTGCATCAAAATGCAAAATAGAAACCATTTTGTTCAGACCAAATGCTTTCGTTTAATTTTGCCTTAAAACGCCCTCTTGTTCAGAAATAATATATTAACAAATATGTAATTGTTTCTTTGCGTCTGCCGTTCTGACGTCAGAAAACCCAAAATCATCAGATGAAAAACGTCATGAATCGCCGTTGATTTCGATTGATCCGTTTCCTTTCAATCAATTACATCATGTATCATATACTAAAAGTATGTAAATACATCAACATTATAGTAAATACTTGATCCGTAGTTCCGAGTTTTCGATTTGGTAATACATTATAGCAATTTCAGAATTATCACGATTTGCCAGATTCTATCAAATATGAAATAACATGTTATACCGTGTCTTTTTTGATTTACCGATAAACGTAACTCGTGCTCACAGACGAGATATTGACACCTAAAGAACGGTGCCGTCGGCTATTGTTGATAGACTAGTAGCTGAGGCGATAAATATCAATTACCAGTAAATTAGTTGTAGTACCGGTACTGCACATATCTATCGTTCATTTTATGTCCAAAAATCGATACCAATCTCAAAAATATTACCAATAACAATGCGTGTCAACTGAATGTATTACATGCATTTTAGAATCTCGAAGTACATAAACCGATTTGACACCAAGAAGTTACATGCAGTGTACGTACATTTTAACTACCGTTATCGACCCTGCCAAAAAATTACACCACATTTCAAAAAAAAAGACAGAAAACGCGGAAGTGGAAAAATCATCGACACGAAAATATAAATGTTCTATATAGTCCAAGGGAATATTAAAGATTTTATCTTGAATCAATGTTTAGAGTACAAAGTATCGATCGCTTGTAAATTTGGTAAATAATTCATATTGATTTTTATTGACGTAACTATTAATTATTGCTAAATATTAATATTATTTTCTTTAATCATTTATTCATTTAACTGCCTTAAGCCTTACGGCTCATCAGCATAAACATAGAGAATAATATACAATGTTGTGAACATGCACATATACACACATATATACATGTGCAATACATATAAATAAATAATTATATACCAATTAAATTGAGAAAGTACATAAAGTAGATCAAGAGTGATCAAGAGTAGATATGAAAATGAAAATGGAGGAAGAACACTGAAATAAATCAATTATTTTTCCTCTGTGCAAAGGCATTGGTAATAAACTTAGCTAGGTTACACAATTTTGTTAAATCCCGGATTCCTTCTTTGTTAAATTTAAACATAAGCATGGCAACATTTCAACAATGTTTTTAGATCGTGTAGCCAGTAAATTTAATTTTAAATATTATAAACATACTACCAAAGTTATAATGCTCAAGACGATATCGTTTCTGTCAATTAGACGTCATCAGTTGAGCTCCAAATGATGATTGTAAATAACAGTAATTTCGGCAAACTAGACGCGATTTACGAATTCAAATGTGTGAAGCACAAAAAATTATTTCGAATTTTACTTATTACTGAGGTTTTCTATTATCTTGCTCTCGCCTTTCAATTTTTAGTCATATTTCTCATTTTTTTTATTCACCGTTCGTTTTAACAAAGAGTGAGAACAGGATACCACACCTTCTAGTTATACCACTGTCCACAAGTAGATGCCGAAATAACTTATCTAAATTCCGTATTAAAGCCTTGAAATTAAGATCTACTAATAAACATGTAATTTCTCTATACCTCCACTAATAGCTCTTCACTCTTATCTTTGTATTACATGAATCATACTAATATGTTGATTGGAGCTTAATATGACCTCGTATTTTGTAATTAACAAGAGGCTTACCTGCGATAAAACCAAATTATCTTCTCCTTGAAAACCCGTAACCATGAAGATATATGTTATATTAAAAATTGTTAATTTGATCGATGCAGTATACTAGGAACAGCAGAACTACCACAACGGCACAAAAACATAATTATATTATACGAGATTTTCTAGAAATTTGTTGCCGCCCTTTTGTGTCATGATAACATATATTATCTATTTTTAAATGAAAATTTAGATCGAATTAATTTGAACATGAAGGTGATGACGATGAAGAAGAAAAAGATATTAATTATGATGATGGTGATGATGAAGATGACGCGTACGTCGACGATGATAATAGTGGTAACGATGTTCATGAAGATAACGATGACGATGATTGTTAATGGCGGTTAAGATTATGATGATTATAATAAGGTGGTAGTGATAATGATTATTATTATAATATCATCAGAGAGAAATAGATAGATTTACATAAACTAGTCAAAAAATTCATTTTTATTGTATTAAATAATGCCAAAATAAACAGGGTTTGAATTTAACAAGAGAAATTGGAAAATGTCTACTTGTTAAACAATAATGGGTAAAATGGCATATCATGATGGTATACTTTCATGTTTTCCAGAGACGATTCATGCACAAAAAGAAAGAAAGAAAGGAAAAAAACACAAAAAACATGATTATTGAATCAAGTTCTAGGATCCAACAACTAGACCCCTGCCACTCGAAAAAAAACCACATCTGAATGTGACATTAGCTCAGTATACGAAATAATCTACTGTCAACGCTATTTTTAAAAGGACATCGGCTGTGAAATATATAAACATAAAAAATCTTAAACTCCTATATTTTGTGAAAATAAGATCAGATCCAGTGTAGTATTCATATTCAAATACAAAAAGTAAGGTTGAATTAATCAATTGCCAAACTGTGTTTCTCAAGCAATTTTCACAAAATATCAAGAAATTCACGACTGTTTATGTATGGTGGTTGGCAGGTGTTATGTTTGGTGGTTGGCGGTGTTATGTATGGTGGTTGGCAGGTGTTATGTATGGTGGTTGGCGGGTGTTATGTTTGGTGGTTGGCGGGTGTTATGTATGGTGGTTGGCAGGTGTTATGTTTGGTGGTTGGCGGGTGTTATGTATGGTGGTTGGCGGGTGTTATGTATGGTGGTTGGCGGGTGTTATGTATGGTGGTTGGCAGGTGTTATGTATGGTGGTTGGTGTTATGTATGGTGGTTGGCAGGTGTTATGTATGGTGGTTGGCAGGTGTTATGTATGGTGGTTGGCAGGTGTAATGTATGGTGGTTGGCAGGTGTAATGTATGGGGGTTGGCAGGTGTTATGTATGGTGGTTGGCAGGTGTTATGTTGGCAGGTGTTATGTATGGTGGTTGGCGGGTGTTATGTATGGTGGTTGGCAGGTGTTATGTATGGTGGTTGGCAGGTGTTATGTATGGTGGTTGGCAGGTGTTATGTATGGTGGTTGGCAGGTGTATGTCTCTTTTTTTAACTGTATATCAGTCGAAGTAGTAAAAAGGGGAAAATAAATAAGTAAATAAAACATTGCTTATGTCCCTTTAAATTAGGATCTTTCATAATATGACTCGTCGTAGACAATTGTAGTAAGTAATGATAGCCTACACGTTAAACTTTGTTTTGATTCTAATTGCGACAAGACAATCGACTGGGGCACCCTCTTTCCTCCACACATATCTGCACATTCATACATCCAAGCACACTTATACACATCTAGTGTCCATTTCCGATGTAGATTTAACTCTTAACCGTAGTCCACTGAAAAAGTGAATGGATTTTATCCGATTTACTAGAAAAATTCAAGTGTTTAGAGGAAAACCCTCAGCGCATCAACAAAACCAACCAATGGCTGACAGCAATGAATACTTCAACAGACATCGGGGTCAGGTTTTTTAATTATATTCAACCAAACAAGACACTTATATCCACACTCACTAAATTGTGTGAGGGAAAATTTCGGAAAATGTAACAATTATAGGATGGTGATATATCGTGTATATATATATATATATATATACTTTTTCCCGCCTCTGTATCAAACATTCTATTGGTCGATTTAATAAACATTTAATGTAGCCTAGGCCTATGTGTATAGCTGAAATTTCAGGTGAAAGTAAATAATAGACTGGTTCATCAGTACAAAGTCGGAATATACCAATGGGTTTTAATGGGGGAAATGTGTACATGTTTGTGGACGTGCATATAATTTATTACTCATGCACGTTTGTAACGTAATGTTAGGCACCGTTTACAAACGTATATTGTGGAGAACGGGACTGGTTAGTAAATAGGGCAGGTTCGTACACCGTTCATATTTTTCGCACTTTCCTGTTTAAGATAATTATTGCCCTCCTTATACATCATGTGAACACCCCCCAAAGATCACCTTGGTGTATAAATGGCTGCTGTTGTGTGAGAGCAGGGAAGTTTTTTGACTTAAAACCCGTTTCGCTACTGGAAAGTAAAGTTTACTATCTTCTGTTACTCTTTTATCTCTTCGCTTCTGTAGGTTATTTCGTATAGCAATAGATAACAAAGTACAATTGGTGTTTTTAGAGTTTGTTTTCACTCATTCGAGAAGTTATGTAAAAAGAATTAGTTATGGTTATGGGGCAAGTACGGCTGGTGGTCGAACATGCCCCCAACTGGCAGATCATTAACCATTCCCTAGATATTATTTATATAACTTTTGATGAAATTTAAAAAAGAAATAAGTTGTTTTAGTTTCGGTAGGGTTAATTTATTGTTTCCGAAATTTATCATTATTATTATTATGATCACCATCATCATTGTTGTGTTTGTTTTTTTTTATTGGTATTATCATTTTTCTAATGATCATTTAGAAAAGGCTATGAGAGTACATCTATTGGGGTATTAACACATTTCTTTTTTAAATTTTGATAAAAAATCACTTATTAGCAGTTTATGATATGGTGTTTTTGATTGGACCATTTCCTTTAATTTTAACACTCATTTAGCCGAACTTGCCCCAGGGTATGACCGTGCTTGCCCCAAGGCAGGGCCTGTTCGGCTGCTGCAGAAATTTTCATTTTCTTTAAAAAAAGTTAAATCTTTAATATATTTTCAAAATGAATTATCGACATTTTCAGTGTGACCGTCTTATTGTTCTTGCAATATTCGAGAAAGGTGGGGCCTGTTTTGACTGAAATTTGATACTATAAGAGAAAAGGGACCGGACTAACCCCGCTCTCCCCTATTATACAAACGTGTGTTTGTTGGTGTGCATGCCTGTGTACTGCGTGTGTCACATATAATGTGTGCGTATGTGTATGTAATTGTGTCGTGTGTACATGTGCTGTAGACTAATTAAATGATAAAACCAACACAATCATGTGTGTATGACATAGTTACAAGTGTTCACCAGGCCTAACCAGGAAATGCGCAATTTATTTCACAAATACAATCCGTGCATTGATACTTTGAAAGGTGTTTTCCTCTGTAACTCGCCGTTGTTGACTAATATTATATAACACTTTTTACTCGTTGATAAATTGAAAATTTTCATCTGTTGAAAGTAAAATTACAGAAAAATATTATTACCTGTAATGTATCCCTCTTCTCATGTTAAACTGTTTTGTTTGTTTGTTTAACTTGCATTTCATGGCACAATCAACATTTAATACAGTCAAAGTGCAGGGGCCGAGTGGTTAGAGCACCCCGCTTTTAACCATTAAGTCTCTCTCTTCTGGTCAGCGCAATTTCAACCCCCGCTGGAACCTAAGCTGATTTTTGTGAGAAAGTTTGCCAGTTTACCGGTAAGGTCTTCCCGGGTTCTCTCCTCCACCATTAAAAACTGATTGCCACCTTATAACTGAAAAATTGTTTAATGTGGCGTAAAACACCGTTAAAAGAAACAGTAAAAGCCAGTGTGTATTGTTGCAGAAGAAAATTAGAGCGCGAAGTTACCGAGTTTATTTTAAAATTCCCGAACTCAACCTTTTACTGATTTTTTTTCTGAATATTTGCATTTGTTTGTGAAACTTTCGGATGTGACATTAGGACACATAGAAAGAACATTATGTTTTTCATTCATATAAAAATTGCTGTGAAAAAAACATGACTTTCCAAACACGGTATGCTCTCAAACTATTTTTTTTCTGGACTGGCTTTCCTTTAGATGAGCAATTATAACGTGTGGCGTAATTTTACAATTTTATTGAATACAGAAATATCAAGTTGCAGCAATAACTTCTGTAAGTATTTATTTCAAGATCATAAAAAGTTAGTTAGGTTTGAGTACTGAGTTGGGATGGCTACTTTGGGTCCAAGTTACAATGTATTTAATCATATTTATATTTGGCTTCTTCTTGCACACGTAATGTGTGTTGTGGGTGAAAAACAAAATAATCTGATGATTCTAAGAAAAGAACGCGGGATTTAGATTCTGCAGGTAAACTGACAACCAACAAAATTAGCCTATAGCTAAGTTACAGCATTAGCGATGCTCGAACTGGTACTGACAAGATGAGATAACTCGACTCGGATACGCCAGCTCCTATTGCACTCTAAAAAGAGATTATTAAGGGGATACTTTAGAAAGAAACAACAAAATGGCAAAAGAGACAAGCAACAATGAATACGGCACCGCGAGCGAAATTATATCCCTTCCAAAAAAGAATAAATTGCAAAATGAATGTTATATCCCTTCTGTCATTCCAAATCTAGATATAGATCTAGCGCTAAACCTATGCCACAGAAATAATAATAATAATAATAATAATTAATAATAATAATAAAAACTAGTAAGAAAGTACAAAATACCCACAGCCAGATTGGCGCGGTCAATCAGTAAGTTTTCGATAAAACCGCTAGACTTGCTTGGTATCAATATATATGCACAATTTTCATTGGTTTTTAGTCAGTATATCAAGCTACGAGCGGACTGACGTTCCAGTCAAAGTAACACGGTACGAGTTACAAAGCTGCTGATGGTACTTAAGATGCGGTGCAGAATGTAGGTCTATGTCGAAGTGTATCATGTATCATGTAGATCAGTAACAAAGATCTCCAGTAGCTACTTAAAATACAGTGAATTGGCTGGAAAAAAGAATAAAATCTGGTTTTTAGTGTTATATATATATATATATATATATATATATATATATATATAGAGAGAGAGAGAGAGAGAGAGAGAGAGAGAGAGAGAGAGAGAGAGAGAGAGAGAGAGAGAGAGATATATAGACATACACCAAACACTTTAGTGTACATTTCATTTCAAATGAACAGGCCTTCAAAATTATATGAAATACATTTTACTGGTGAAGGCCGACACGTTTTTGGAATCATTTTACAAGAGAGAGAGAGAGAGAGAGAGAGAGAGAGAGAGAGAGAGAGAGAGAGAGAGAGAGAGAGAGAGAGATATAGAGACATACACCAAACAAGTGTACATTTCATTGAACAGGCCTTCAAAATTATAGAAATACATTTTACTGGTGAAGGCGACACGTTTTACAAATCATTTTACAAGAGAGAGGAAAAATATGAGATGAGAGATGTAGTGTGTGATAAAGTCATTGAACTTAACTAAGTTATGCTTACAATTCATTTGGGGAAAAATATGAATGAATGTAGTTTTAAAACGTTAATAAACAGGTCAAAAATGGTATCTGGAAGTACAAATGTCTTTCCGCGCTTCCTTTTTCGATAGGAGAGTGTCTCAAAATTCTACTGGAAGTATTTTTTTTATTCAGAGAAAAAAGTTGTTAACCCGATTAAAATTAAAATTCCACCATTCCGACTAGTGTTGTAGAGACGTCAATGTAGCATTAATTCTCCACTACACAATTATTTCTATAATGTCATTTTGCGACTGAGAGACCCATGGCCCGGTCCATTTTTAATTCGACCGCTTCGCGATGGGAATTGCATCAAAAAGTTTTATCGAAATCAAATCCGAATCCCCGGCTAGTTCGATGCGAACACTCTGATTTCGATTAATTTGTAACCTGAAAAATCAGTCGTCATACTTCGCTCACTACACTCTGGAGGACTTTGACCCTAAGAGCGCGCTATAATTATTAGAATGCAGTGCACTAGTGTTGGCATTAATTATAATGTTTCAAGGAATGGGTTATACTGTGTAGATGTATGATATAGAGTGATTAGTTACTTATCACTGTCTCAAGATCCATGTTTTGTTACTCAGTATAATTATGACGGCATTCAGCTTGAAGATGCTTACCATTTACTGGAACAGACTGGCGAGTACCAATTAGTTTTATGATTGGTATGATTGGTACCGTTCGCTGATTGGTTGATTATAAATGTATATTCATTGTTGCACTATGATCAACCAATTAGCAAACGTCTTACACTTTCTTACTCCGCTTCGTCAGATCGAATGTTTGATATTCCTGTACCTTGAGTGGACAAAGGACCTCTGTTGATGATATCACTTTTTACACTTTCATTGACTGATAAACAGTAAGTAACAGGTCATCGTGGTGATACCGCATTGACTAACCGTTATCAGAACAAACATACAGCAATGACGTACTTAGATTACTTTCCAGGTAACATGATGCATAATTCAGGTCTTGATAATATTTATTAATAATTCGTACGTCGTCCTCAGTTTGCTAAATATTATTCAAATGTATTAGAAACAGTAAACAGTATACCAATAAAGTCCAACTGAACGACAGAAGGATGTCACAAACACACCTTAGAGACGTAATTTTATGCAACAACATGTCATCCAGCTCTGTACTCTAGGGACAGGTGTCTTGTTAGTATGCTGTAAAATGACTACGCAAAACTGGGTCATGTCGGCATACTATTTTACACCTTATAGACGAGTTATGGCCACTGTTAACTCAGCACAACAAATTATGGTAAAGTTATACAAATACAGTGGAACATCGCTATTAAGACCACCTAACTGACTGACTCAAAGTAGCCTTATTAATGAGGTGGTCTCTTAAGTGAGGTTCTGTACTGATACAGTTTAAATGAAGAGACTGGAAATTCATGGTCTTAATTATGAGGTGGTCTCCTAAGCGAGGTGGTCTTTAGGCGAGGTTCCACTGTATTGGGTTTATGGATACTGGTACGTCACAGACCCTCTGCTTATTTTTGTTTCAACGTGAAGGTTCGTGTACGTGGCAATTATTAGAAACACGGCGATGGAATCCTTATAAAACGGTGAAACTGCCATGATTTGTATACCAGCTCGTACCTATTATGTGAAGTACTCTAACCTTGGACCTATACACTGGACGTGTGCCATATATATAGTAGAGGTTTAATTGAAACACATTCTGGTAATAGGTACATAATGTGTGTCTGTGTTGGGGTGTGTGTGTGTGTGTGTGTGTTAAATGTAGATTGTGATTCTAAATCTTCTTAAAGAAGGGAACTTGAAATTGATATTTACTTTTAAAATATATTATTTTTAATAATATGTCTTTATATCATAAAGTGACCTCTGGTAGTCTTTTTCCCGGTTACATTGTAACCAGGTTCTCTCCTCCAGGGATACAATACTTTCTGCCACCTTATAAGCAGGTTCTCTCCTCCAGGGATACAATACTTTCTGCCACCTTATAAGCAGGTTCTCTCCTCCAGGGATACAATACTTTCTGCCACCTTATAAGCAGGTTCTCTCCTCCAGGGATACAATACTTTCTGCCACCTTATAACCAGGTTCTCTCCTCCAGGGATACAATACTTTCTGCCACCTTATAAGTGTGGAGAGTAAAACAATATTCAAAATTCTAACGAAAGAGAAACTCACTCTGCTTGTTTCAATACACAAATCCTTGCTAATAAGTATTCATTTTGACTCGCAGATCATACATCAACATTTCATAGTCCAAGCACGGTTACGTAAATGCAAATGAAGAGATGGGGGAAATCTCCATTTATTTATCTAACTTGCAGATTTGTCGTGGTATGTTTAATCTCAGTCTGGACATTAATAATTTCATTTAAATTTCACTACGTCAGAGATATATTAATCATTATGCATTACATTATAATAATATTAAATATGGTAATAATGAAAAAATCAAACTCGATATAATTCTGCTACTTCTTGTTCAGTTCCAGAGTGTAACTCGAATTTCATCATTATATATTATCACCCAAATAGGAAAGGGAAATAAGATTAAAAAAAAGGTTATATATAAACATGTACAATGTTATGATCACAGATATTGATATATACAGAGAAACCTCGATAATAAGACCACCCGACTGACTCAAAGTGGTATGACATATAATCAAGAGACAGAAATCTTATGGTCTGAAATGTGAGGATGTCTCTTGTTATCAAGAGACTGAAACCTTGTGATCTGACTGAATGTGAGTTGGTCTCCTAAGCCAGATGGACTTATGGTGTGGTTCAGTGTTTTCAGTCTAGGTTAAATTCACATATTTTATGCCACACTCAACAATTTTTCAGTTATATGATGACGGCCAGGTTTTTCTTTTTTTTTTTTTTTCACGGGGGAGGAGAGAACCCAGTTACAATGTACCCGGGAAGAGACCACTGGCCTTCTGCAAGTAAACTGGCAAACTCTCTCACAAAAATCAGCCTTATACACTCATGTTTATATATATGCATGTATGCATAGCCACAATTTTGTAAAAACACATATATACATTGTATATTATGCATCTAGTTGTGTGTTAATGTTTTCAGTTTATTAATTAGGTCAATTATTGTTTACTCGTTAGCTATTTCTGTATTCTTCAGTTCCGTGCGGAAGTGTTCCCTTCACATCACTGAAGCTTTTGTGAGCCGAGCTGTTTTGGACCTGTATGTATTTAGGCCGAACTTTAAAAAAATAAAGTTGATGAAATATCAATTGATATATGAAAAACCATAAATTTCGGCAAAATTTAGTTTTTGGTAAGAGTCAAGATTTCAACAATTTTAAAAATCGGATATTTTAGGGATTGGTGTGGTTTGTTTGTTTATTTGAATGATGTTTCACGTCTCACTCAACAATTGTTCAGTTATATGGTGGCGAACATTTGTTAATGGTTTAGGAGAGATTCTGGTTACAATTTACCCGGAAAGAGACCACTGGCCTTCTGCAAGTAAACTGGCAAACCCTCTCACAAAAATCAGCGTTATACACTCATGTTTATATATATATATATATATATATATATATATATATATATATATATATATATATATATATATATATATATATGCATGTACACATAGCCACAATTTTGTAAAAAATTATATAAATTATACATCTAGTTGTGTGTTAATGTTTTCAGTTTATTAATTAGGTCAATTATTGTTTACTCGTTAGCTATTTCTGTATTCTTCAGTTCCGTGCGGAAGTGCCCCTTCACATCACTGAGACTTCAATGAGCCGTGCTGTTTTGGACCTATATGTATTTAGGCCGAACTTTCAAAAAATAAAGTTGATGAAATATCAATTGATATATGAAAAACCATAAATTTCGGCAAAATTTAGTTTTTGGTAAGAGTCAAGATGTCGACAATTTAAAAAATAGGATATTTTTAGGGATGAGTGTGGTTTGTTTGATGTTTCATATGGTGGCGACCATTTGTTAATGGTGGGGGAGAGAGCCCGGTTACAATGTACCCGGAAAGAGACCACCGGACTTCCGCAAGTAAACTGGCAAACTTTCTCACAAAAATAAGCTTAGGTTCCAGCAGGACTCGCCAGAGCCTGCGCTCGGACCAGTAGTAATATATATCATGGTTCAGAGCGCGATGCCCTATCTACTCGACCACGGGGCCCTGGGATGGGTGTGGTAGTAATCAGCATTATTTTTATGTCCCCAGATCGATTACTTTTGGTTTGTCCACCTATCGATTCGTTGCCATTGCTTGCTTCCCGTCAGATAACCAGAACGGTCAACATCCGGTTATATTTCCCAGCATTATAGGACTTGAAATCTCGGAGAGTGGGGGAATTGGGTTATTTATTAACTACAACATTTTAATAAAACAAATATGTTTATCAAAATATGTAATGAAATATATTAATCCATTGTTGTGTTTTGCTGTGCATGACAGATATAGTTCCGACACCGCCTCGGTTTACGTTCAAATTTGTATTTCTTCCAATTTAAAACGTGTCACTGTATTGTTATCGTTTAAAAAAAAAATCTGGGATGCCAGATAAAGTACTATGTTTCATTTTAACTGCCACTGATGATAGATGGCACAGCACTCATATCTTGCACACTGTGTATGTACACATAAGGGAACTTCCAAGGACAAATAGTTAGAGCATCAGGCTTTAAACTATGAAGTCTCCCAACACTAGTTAGTGCGGGTTCGAGTACTACTGGAATCTAATTAGCCGATTTTATGAGAAAATTTGCCACCAGATTACCAATGAAATGTTCGTGTGGTCTCTACTCAGGCTAATTGTAACCGTTATCGGGTTCTCTCTTCCTCCATTGAACTATTGCCAAATGCCACACACGGCACCTTTGGTAAACTTTTCAAATATGTGTCAGACACTTGGTGATAGGCCAATTCAGAACCGATCGCAACAATATAACTATCATGTTTCCACTTCTTGATTTATCTGGGGTTTTACCAAAACCTAGTAGATCAAAAAGTGGGAACATGATATAACTGACAAATTTGATCACCAATAAAGAACATCGATATCATTCGATCATGTAGACAGTGCATGTAAATTGTCAGTTTGAGAGTCGGTCTTACACCTACAAAATGTTATACATCTACGTGCTTAAACAGCCGAAAAAGTAGAAAATTAGAAATTAAAAGTACAATTATAACTTTTGGGAGCGCACTTTTACAACTCCATTGACAGAATGAATTTGTAAATATGTGTATGTTGATATATTTACGGCAACCTTTCTTCGTAAACTAGAAATAATAAAATTAATGTAATGATTTTCGAGATATAACCCCTAAAACCTACTTCGACTTATATCTTCTATTTATAGTTACAGCAGCCATGTTGATTGATTGCCGAACACGATATCATATCACAAATCCCATTTGGATCTTGCATGTGAAGTATGGTCACAATGATTCAGCTGTTTCAGGTTTTGAGGTTTTAAAAGAACAACCTCAAACGAACGGACGGACAGACGGAACGTGTTGTAAATCCGTTCACTTGACCACACCCTTCACGTGATCTCAAATGATAAAATAAATTACAATCTATAATTAAAAATAAATTTTGAAATCTACATAATTTATATCGAAACATTAAAGTTATAGTTTTGTTTGTTTTCATTTTATTTTTCTCCACACCAGTATTTTTTAATCATTATTGAGGCATCGCCGACGGTGAAGAGTTCTAATATTTGAACACGTGTTATGGCCTCAGTTCAGATAGGCCCTTATCTAGTTAGGTATGTATATATATATATATATATATATATATATATATATATATATATATATATATATATATATATATATATATATATATATATATCCCGATATGGTACAGTACATATGACAGTCAGTTTATATACAGAAATCATATATACACACCACACCGCCAAACAAATGCATACCTGTACACTGTTTAAGATGAATCGGAATATTAATGCGTATAGCCCGATGTTGACAGTTTGTTATTAAAATTACCTGTCACACAATCTCTGCATGTGAACATTTCTTAGTCATGAAATAGATTATAAATATAAATACGTAAAAGGCGGTTCTGTACATTGCTTCTTGCTTCACGTAGCACACACATAATCTACATTTTCTACCTGTGATCAGATGTTATACACAGAACCTCATTAACCTTTATTACAATGGTCTACCGGAGAACAATGGGAGTCTGAGAACTAGGTCGACGAAAATCAATAAATCCAGGCACCGGCAATTCCATTGGCTGATTTTTAGCCATTTCTAAGCCAATCAAAACTCTGCGGCCTTGATAATTTTAGGGTTATCGGGGGAAAAGTGTAATTTTGCAAATAATTGCATCGATCTTAAGATGTTGTTTTGTTGCATGATAAATATCATGTTTGTGTGTTAACATGGCTTGTTATAGCTATTTTGCAATATCTGTAGCGTTTAATCCATATTATCCATTTTGTATTGTTCACCCCTACCGTACCTTAGACACTTTTGTTGACAACGGGAATGTCATTATGTCGTTTGGTTAAAAAACATAATCTGCTCCATAATAGAGCATTGTAATGACACCTGAGTCAGGTGACGGTCGTTCATTCATTGCAGATTATTTTTTCACATATATGGCTATATATTCTTATCTTTATTTTATAGGAATGAGAAGGGGATTTTAGGACACCGGTACATTTCTGATATTTGTATGTACGTGAAAGGCATTGGATCGGCTGGTTATAAATAGAATCTACATAAAAATAATATCTATAGATTAAACAGTTAGTTCTTTCGTTGTTTAAATATTTATAACCGAACTTTGGACTTTTTTTTTTACCCTGATATTTATTTCTGGCAAATAAAGACTAAACAGTGCTACAACACACGCCCCTTTGACTATGTTTGGGTTTATACCCAGGTGAAAGCTACACTCGTGTTGCTCCAGCCATTCAAAGAGCCAAATAGCCAATAAAGAAAAGTGACTGAATTAATTAAGAATTTAAATCAAATTTCGCTTAAATGGATTTCAAGGTAGAATGCAGAAATGATTTGTTGACAGTTTATAGTGATTATGTGCTCCATATTTTTGATAAAGATGATATTTGCTATACATTTTTACGGTGTTCTCTTTTCCATAATATATATATATATATATATATATATATATATATATATATATATATATATATATATATATATATATATATATCTGTGTGTGTGTGTGTGTGTGTGTGTGTGTATTCGGAGCCTCCGTGGTCGACTGGTTAGAACCATGGAGTCTCTCTTTCTTGGTCAGTACAAGTTCGAGTCCCGCTGAAACCTAAGCTTGATTTTGGTTGGAGAGTTGGTAAGTTTAGTTTCGGAAGGCCGGTGGTACGTTGTAACCGGGTTGAGTGTGGCATAAAAAACAATTCCAATAATTAGTGTGTTTGTTTTTATTGTACATAATTAATATGAGAAAAAAAATCTTTCACAAAAAATGCACGGCATATTAGGCCTACAGTGTTGGATTGGAGTACAAATGTGTGCGTTGTTTTCATTATACGTAACATGACCTGGTTACATATGTATCGATCTGAAGTGTATAATTATGTGTTTATTTTGATTTATCTATGTGAAAGATCAATTACCTAGCTAAGATTCGGCAAAAAAGTCAACGAAGATAAAAATTTAGCAGACGACATATGACGTCACTTTATGTGTTCAGTACTTAGAATGTGTAAAAAAAACCAAAAAACCAGTTACACCGTTAGTCTATAACTTTACTGTAGATAATCCTCTCCGAAGTAACGATGATTTAAAAAAAATATATGTGAATCTATTACAGTAATACCTTAAATAATGAATTCCGTCCTGATATAAGTATAAAAATGATATAACATAGCCTATGGCTGCTGGATACAGTTTCCCGATCAGAGTTCGTTTTTGTGTTTGTCTATTTTATTGATAATTTATGCTACTTGGGACGACTTAAGGGGACATTAGCTGAATTTTCCCCCCAAAATTATTTAATTTTTTTCTACTTTTACTACTTGTACTTGATGCACAATAACAAATAAGAGCTATACACTGACATAAATAATCTTATACATGTATTCCTACATATTTTATGAAAATAAGGTAAGCTCCAGTGTTGTATTCATATACAAATAGTAAGCCTGAGTATTTCGATTGCAAGTGAAAAAGTACCAAACCCAGATTTCTGAAGCAATTTTCACAAAAAAAAATATATGGGAATTTAGGAATTTTTATGCTTGTCATATCTCTTTTGTTATTGTATAACAATCTAAGTATTTAAAAAAGGAATTTTTGAAAAAAAACCCACAGCTAATGCCCCTTTAATTAAATCCTTTATTACTAGACATAATTGGATTTAAGTCGGAATTTCATCTTTTCGTTTTGGATTTACACTAAATCTGTTTCGAGTCTGGAGGTCCAGGTAATAAAACACATAATTCAGTTTCGAACTTAAGTTAATTTCGTTATCCTGGGAACAGCTGGTTACATTGCACTTTTGGTGAAAGATCACAATTCCTCCAAATAATTAAACCGGCACACTCACGGTTGAGGAGCGAGCGAGGGAGATGGTGTTTGAGGCTGATCAACACAGTGGATTAAAATTTTCAAAATCTAACGACTAGGACATGTGGTGTCAAAACTATCACAAAGTCTGTCCGATTCCTGTTTTATTTTTTATGTTGACATACCTGCCGTTAGATTGAAGATGGAGGTGTTATTTTTATTATCTGTCTGATCATTTGAAACATCGGTTTTGGTTTAAGTCAAATAACTTTTATTTTTCACTCAAAAATTTGTCAAATTTATACATAAATGAAATCACGGATCCCTGGATATGATTATGACCAAAGATCGGTGGCATTTGTCAATATTATGGGACTTTTAAATTACCAAATCCTTGTCAGTAGGGTGGGGGAATTTGATTGACAAGTGCTTCTCAAACTCATCTTGTTTTTTTATTATTAGCTTTAGTTCACAAAAGTGTAAATCATTAGTTTGCGTTTGAAAGACGATTCTGTAATTCGAAATGTGTCAGTTTACCCCCCCCCCCCCAAAAAAAAAATTAGTTTCATATCAAAATAAAATTACACATTATTTATGGAATTGATGGATGTGTTCCACTGGTACCTTTGTGATGTCACAACCACATGCATTTTCATTGTAGCGGAAAGGTATCGCATCCCACACCATATGTTGGTTATACATAATATATATAATTATACTATCATTAATAAACACATTAAATTTATTTCAAGGATGCTTTATTTGTCTTTAAAGCCTAAGGAAAAATGGCATGACAGTCTGTCTTTTAGCAGTTTGATTTATATTGTGGTCTGATGAAAAGAATTTTAAATATATTTAATTGTTTTACCCTGAAGTAAATATTTTGAAATTTGGCTTAATATATCAAAGCGTTGTTGAAAGACTTTTTAATAACAGTTTAAGTCCGGTTTGTTGTTTGAAATAATAACTTTAATGCTAAGGAGTATACAACAATTAGTCACATTATTCTCTCTCTCTCTCTCTCTCTCTCTCTCTCTCTCTCTCTCTCTCTCTCTCTCTCTCTCTCTCTCTCTCTCTCTCTCCACACAAACGCCCCCAGTCCAACTGCCTCCCTCTTGTTCTAACCCCTTTTCTATTTTTTTCAGTTTTGCTCCCCTCCTCTCTCTGACACAGTCACGCGTACGCACACACATTCAATTTCAATACTTTGAAATCAAAAGTCAATAATATAAAAAATCCTAACATTCGCTATAAACACCAAATTGTCTGTTTCTCTGTACAATCAATTAAAAATGAAACAGAATATTAATTCAAGTGATTTGTCTGTTTGATTATGTCTTTTGTTTATGTAATATTTTAAAATATAGATCGCGACATCAAAAATAGAAATGGTATAACACATATATCTTAAAATACAACCTAGAAATGTCGATATTTGCTTTTTCTCTTCCTTTATCATTATTGTGCTTTGTATGAGAGAGAGAGAGAGAGTTGTGTGAGTGTATCTATCTGTGTGAGAGAGAGAGAGAGAGAGAGAGAGAGTTGTGTGAGTGTATCTATCTGTGAGAGAGAGAGAGTTGTGTGAGTGTATCTATCTGTGTGAGAGAAAGAGAGAGAGAGAGTCCCTTGTAGGTCTATTATAAGTATTAACCAGCTTATAATTATCAAAATCTTACATTTGTAATCACGTTTCTTATTCAAATAATAAAATTTATTAATTCTGTGTGGGAACAAAGTTCACAAAAGTCGTGAACGGATTTGTGATGTAGTGAAACTGACAATAGATTACCTTGTTCATTCATATCAAGACCAACAAGAAATTGACAAGGGCGGATCATCATGACTATGTATCTTTAAGAACGAACTATTGTCTATTACTAGCATGACGTAATATGACTGTTTTCGGTAGTGAATGTGCTGTCCTCACAGAAGCGTTAGTGGACAGAACTAGGTCAATTGTTATGTACATATAATATCATATTGTAATTATTCCTATCGTTCTAAATTCTAGTTCATATGATAATAGGTTAATTAACATTATCATAATTACTACCGTAACGAATGATACATCGTGCTATAAAACATAGTCTGAGTACGACTTCGGATATTTTAATCCATCATCTTCTGGAATCGACTACCCCCTCTACCATGTAGCGTGGACGTCATATATTGATTCTTAAACAAACGCAGCTACTTTACATTTCAGTTAGCCCCCATTTCCGCTATATGTCCTCATTCACTTTTTGATATACTTCTGAGCGCTAAATGTTGATTATACGTGATTCTTCGAATAATTCAAGACTTCGAAATATTGATGTGATAGTATGTAAACAGCCTTATCTTGCACGCGAGGTACACGGGTTCATCCCCGCCTAGGATCTTGACGTAGGACGTCTGTAAGTCCTATAATATAAGTCTTCGTTGGTTCAAATTGTTTGGTTTCAACGTTGTTTTTTATGTTTCGGGTTCAGCATTAAAATTAAAAATGAATATCCGATAAAAAACGTTTAAAGCAAACGATTTGAACCAACGAGGGCTTATATTATAGGACTAGGACGTCTGTAAAATGGGTAATCACAATTCCTCCGCCAAGTCTTATCATGCGAATGAAATATAAAACCCGAAACTCAAAGTTTAACACATGCTGACATTTGCGCCACGTTTACCATAACAGGGAGAAAAAAGTATGTTTTTAAAATAAAAAAAGGAGATAAATATGTAAAATTGAGAAATTATTCTAATTCATTTCATTGTTTTACGTCCAGCTACGAATCTTTACGTATATGGAAAAACCACATTTTGGGCAGCGTAGGTTTCATTTCGACAAATTCTGACACCTGACGCGGGCTATCAATGATCCGATGCCAATTCAAATAAGGTTCTTTAGTTTTAGTTACCGTGACACGCCGAGGACGTCGGTTTTAAATCTGACCCGAAATGCCCGACGTGACTTTGACCACTTATGTACGCCGATTGTAAGCGCAGGTCCGAGCCCCGCTGGGTCCTAAGCTCAAATTCCGAGAAGATTTGTCAGTTTGCGTGTGGAAGGTCGGTGGTCTCTTGCCGGGTACACTGTACCCGGGTTCTCTCCGGCTCCACCATTAAAACTGGCCGCCATCATCTGACTGAAAAAATGTTGAGTGTGATTATCAATACACGAACAAATCAAACAAACCTCATGTACTGCGAGGTTACAGTAATTTTAAAGTCTAGTGTCTGAACTGAAACGAGAATTTAACCCGATACCTTCTGCTTGCGGGACAAATACTCTAATCTTGACGACCTTAAAATAGTAACAAATGAATAAATTAATTATTTCTATACTGGTATTAATAGTTATAACGTTTGTTCTCAGTAATACCAATGTGTGGAGGACATAGAAATAGAAGCAGCTTTTAAGATTTACTGACAATGTAAATGCATTTAATCAGTTTCATGTAGGTAATCATCATGAATGTTAATATTTCATACGTTTGTCATTTGCTAACCTTTGATTGTAAACAATCAAAAAGTCATGTGCTCACTTTTGATTGTTTACAATCAAAGGTTAGCAAATGACACGTTGATAGAATTCAAATTCTCCGAAATCAGCTGATGTAACCCAAGTCATTGAAAGATTACAAAGAACGTATCAAATCCACCATGACATCCCAGAATGTGACTTTTATTTACTTTTAAATCAATGTGTTTTATCTAGTCATAAACCATTTTATTTCTTACTATTTTATATCTTTTTAATACACGTGAAAACACGGTCGACAATTTTCCCTTATCATTTCTTTTTGACAAAAGTTTTAAAACACCTGAGCCAGGTAAATCGAATGGGTTACTTGGGTGATTGCCAATGATGTTAACGAATTATGTGAAATACCTTCACAATTTAAAAGTTTAGGTGATTCCCGAACTTGGGTTTTTATAGAAAGTAAAAATATGACGGCCAGGTTACTTAAATATTCCCGTTTACTCTTCATCTAAACAAGCCTTGCTTTGTATGATACGGGATGTTATTTTTGACATCTTAAGAATTCAATGAGATCTAAATATAAACATAAGTTTCCCGTATTTATTTTACACAAATCACGTTTTGGGAATAAAAGGTACGTAGAGGTACACAACATTTACGCAATGAGATTAAATCAAGGAAATAATCTGAATTTTATTTATCCAATTTGATATTTCTTTTTTTTTAATCCGGGAAGAATCGGGTAACATTGTTCAAAATATTTTATATTATAGGATAAAAGGAAATAATTATTCGACAGCGAAACGAATAAAATATGTACATAATTTTTGCGTCCGCTTGAAAGATTTATGTGCCAAAATGAAATGGGTAGCCAATGCTTTTTGTTTTTATAAAAGTTGCTGGGAAATATTTGTCTTGCACTTTAGAAAACTAATTTATTGTGAATTCAAACGCTTGCGCTAATCTAGAAAAAAGTGCGTTTGCCTAAAAACTGTTTTATTTCCGGCTCACAAGTGGGTACATCGTCGTAAAACCACGGGTCGGAATCGCTTTCCGGACCGTGGTTATCGACGGTGAAATGGACACGAGCTACGACTTTTTTTTTTTTACGGAAGTAGAGGCCGTTCTTTTGCCTAGCGCGCCGAAGGTATATGAAGAAGTCCGGGTCTTTAAATGGAGAACCCCAGCGGCAGATACAGACCAGGGGAAGCGCCCCTACAGTTGGCAAAATGTCGTTAAAAAATTGATAAAACAAATCAATTTTATTATACTCCTATATATTTTGTGAAAATTTCGTGAGAAACATAGGTTCGGCACTTTTTCACTCGCAATTGATTAACTTAATCTTACCATTTGTATATAGATACTACACTGGACCTGACCTTATTTTCACAAAATTTACAGGAATATAAGATATTTTGAGCCTGTGTAAAACTCTTAATTGTTAGTGTACATTAATTACAAGTAGTAAAAGAAGAAAAAAAATTTTGGGGGGTAAACACAGCCCATTAAAACCCGGTTTTCTGTGTCGCGGAAGGCAGGGTATGGAAAAACCTCACTGCATTGGCGTCAGTCCACAGTCTAGGTAAAAAATTGTAGCACTTCACCTACAGCGCGTGCCATATCCATACAAGTAAAATATTCTTCATGGGATGTTAGACGACAATCAAAACAGAAACATTTTTATTTTGATATAACACATTTTGGTCAGTATTTGTCTACATCTTTATAATCGGAGAGAGAGAGAGAGAGAGAGAGAGAGAGAGAGAGAGAGAGAGAGAGAGAGAGAGAGAGAGAGAGAGAGAGAGAGAGGGAGATGCTGTTCAAGATAAAATACTATACAACTGGACATTTTCGCCCTTTATGACCGAAAACATATTCACTCCGTCTTGAATTCGCCTTAAATCAGCACAGACTCATAGGTGACATGTACGTCAGTGCTTCATTTAAAATTCGTCCTCTCAGCTAGGGGCGAATATAACCAGGTATGCGGTACACTGTGTGTTAACACGATAGTGTAACAGACAATTTTGATGTCCGGATAAAATCGCAGAGTAACAATTAAAACCCAATGATCTGGCACCATCCAAAATACCTGCGCGTTTCAAATTCACGTAAACCTTTTGTCAATATTATATATGGCGCTCCTAACTTGCATTGTGATGAGGTATACAAAACGTATTAACAGAAAAATGGTATTTATTTCACACCAGGATAACGTTTGTTTAATTAACATACCCGGATTTTAAGCTCTGGTACTAAGTATTTTGATTAATACATCAATAATTATTTCAAGTAAACATTAAACAGAAGTTTATAACTTCATACGTAGATCTATTATTCTGATTAATCTTTCTTTTGAACAAGTCCACCCAATTTACGTGACACTGGTGTCGATATAAAAAGACTGAATAGATACTATTCCTGGATATACCCGGATTTCGAGCTTTATTTGATATCAAATACAATATGTATAATGCCTAAGAGGTGGGGAACAGAAATTAAATCACGATCAGGTTGTTTGTGGTGTATTGTTGTCAATTACATCATCGCATTTCATCATTTGATTACTTTAAAAACTGAAGTCCAGGCCAACGCATGTTAAAAACCTTATCTACATTGGTTAAATTCATAGCATGGATCAATATTTGCGGTACCTCACATACAGCTGTCAATGTCTGAGCGTAAGAGAGCAATAGTCATATGTATTGTAAAACATCGTTTCCAATTTTTATTGGTTTCAATTGACAGCATGTATTTTACGCCACTCCTGGAATCAAATATGGTGGTGGCTTGTGTTTCGTGGTCAGGGAGGAATTTTAACGCCACGCTCAACAATTTTTTTTGGTGGTGACCAGTTTTTAGTGTTGGAGGAGAGAACCCGGTTACTTTCTCACAAAATCAGCTTTAGGTACCAGCTGAACTGAAACCCGCACTGCAGTGAAGGTATATACGGATAATGACAAACGGTCTTCCGCAAGTAAATTGGCAAACTTTCCTATAAAATGTGCTTAGGTTCTAGTGGGGGCTCGAACCAGCACCCGGTCACAGGAAAAATAAACCGTAACGCTTACGTTAGGCCTACCATAACGTCTTTGATACCGAAGGCATATTTCCGTTTATAATGTTTTTATATGTTTTTTGTTCACATCGAACAGACGTTTAAATATCAGATCTTAACGTTAGGCCTACCGATGATATTAAATGGTTGATCAATTTCACATCAAGTCCCGACAGTGCTTTAGAAGGTGTATCAGTAGGTCAGTACGGCGGTATTAAACTTCAGCTATGTTTCATGCACGCTTCCGCATATTTTCTAGTTTTTGTATGTAAATAATATCATTATCAAAACAATCCAAAACATTTACCGTATACAAAAATGTATGTCAAATTTATACTGAATTGACGAGAGAGAGAGAGAAAGAGAGAGAGAGAGAGAGAGAGAGAGAGAGAGAGAGAGAGAGAGAGAGAGAGAGAGAGAGAGAGAGAGAGAGAGAGATCCCTTGTATGTCTATTATAAGTATTAACCAGCTTATAATTATCAAAATCTTAAATTTGTAATCACGTTTCTTATTCAAATAATAAAATTTATTAATTCTGTGTGTGAACAAAGTTCACAAAAGTCGTGAACGGATTTGTGATGTAGTGAAACTGACAATAGATTACCTTGTTCCAACAAGAAATTGACAAGGGCGGATCATCATGACTATGTACAGAGAGAGTTGATGAACGCATTACTAGTCCTGGTTTAATTATTTACTAGCATGATTGAATTAGAACATTTTCCACATTCATTGAGACTTCACCCGATACAGGTGAAGTGTAAAAAATAGACTTACGCTAGGGACGCGTGCTGATACAGGTGTGTATTAAGTTCAATGTTCTATTTCTTTTATAAAACGAGACCTTACTCTAAGTCTCATTCCATTACTTGTATATTGTGCTGCTAATTTATTTTTGTTTCCCTTACATAACATATTTTACCTCTCAGTTCTCTTTTTAAAAATGTACGAATTCAATTGATTAGAATAGGTCCCGCATAATGGGCCCCACCCTCTCGCGGTGCCTCGTTCGTAAAAGGCAGATATGTTTCCCCCAGACTTTTTCAAGTAATGATATTAAATTTATAATATTGCAAGACTGTATGATTATCCTATGTAAAATCGAGTCGACTGAAATGAAAAATTGAGGGGGCAACATTAGGAATTGATATACTACACCTGTCTAGCCAGGTAAAGAGTAACAATTACATTGACAAGATGTTGCATATATACAATCCGATATACATATATTTGACTTCCGAGGGACAGTAAGATAGACTGACGATATAAAATTAGAAGCATGTCGTAGAAGACGGAACCTTAAAGCATATGGAAATACATGTAATCTGTGTTAAATACATGTAGGCTACAAAAAAGTATTATGTTTTATCAGAAATACCACAAGGTAATATAATAATAATAATAATAATAATAATAAAAACACACAAAGTACAATGCATATTGTCGAGAAGATGATAGGTAACATTTTGATACCGGTAGACCGCGGACGTAGAATGGCATATTGCGCAGTAATATTGCGATGCGGTAAAGGGGGGCGACTGCGGGCGTTAAGTAGTACGTATCAATCTCTTACACAAAGTTTTCGGTTCTTGATCGAGAGTGCAAGGACCGACAACTCTGTGTAAGGGTATGGAGTACGTATACGTTACCATGAGACAGGCTACGTAGCCGTTTTAGAATTAAAATGGCCACGCTGTGACTGACAGGCACAAGAGTCACATTGAAATGGATGAAGTGAAATCCCTTGCGTGGGGTAAAAATAAAAGAAAAGTAAAACTTCGACGAGTCGAAGTTTAATGAGCCACCTTGACAAGTTCGAAACATCGGGACTTCGACGCATGAATGGTAATTATGGACAGTAAGACTTGTAAAGCAGAGGTTCTGTAGGTTTATAAGACTTCTTCAAAATCATTCAAAAAATTATAAGGTCAAGATGTTTCATAATGAATGATAATGTAAGCCTAATTTTCGTAAATTAAAACATTGAGTGTTTATGAAAAGGTGAAGAAGAATCGCCGATGGGCAAGTTCGTACACGTAAATTTTGACTTGGCATAATTTGAAGGAATTGTAAATGTTTTTATAGAAAAGGTTTACAAAAATCATATGCAACATCGAGAAATTCGACTCATTAAAGTTGGAAAGTCATTGATTATAAGTGCATGTAGCTTTGAATAACACTAGTATTGACCAATTGTTCGAAACATCAAGAAATTCGACTTATTGAATTTCGACTCACATATCATGAAGCTCTACTGTAAGTGGGGACGTATGTAAACTGAGAAATGAAATAACGAGAAACGGTACTCAAACGAATGGTGAAAAAATACAGTGAAGTAAATACATATACTTTAAAATTAGTCGGAAATCCCAGTGGCGACCAGCCTCTGTATAGAAGCTTGAGCTTCAGGTCACTACGGGTCAGTAGTGTGGACAAGGGCTTTCAGTGGTGACGTCACTTACCACACCGACTGGTCCGCAGCCAATAGGACAAGGACTATTTATAAAACCCTTGTCATCGATGTGCATTTGACTTTCTGAAATTAGTATTATTGAATGAATGACATCAGTCGACGGAAAATGAGGCTTAAACCTCTTGACTTCATGGAACAATGAATCAAATTACACAGTCATTGTATTGCTGGACGGAAATCTCTTGGTGTCATTATATGGGTGCATCTAAAATATAGTAAATGAGTTGAATAAATACAAACTCGATGACGTGTACTAACAAAATAAGTATATTTATTATTATACCCCCAAACAACAACAACAGCATCAAGAGCAGCAACAGCAGCAGCAACAAAAGACAGCAACAACGTTAACAATAACAGCAACAACAGCAGTAAATATTTAAAAATAACTGATATTACGGGTTACGTTTGGCAAGATTGATGTAATTTTACACATGCATTTGTTATTCTAATCACCAGATGGTCTCTTTAGAATATATATGAGATAGACTATCACATAAAATGGGCATGTAAAATTTTTCACCCACGACAACTCATAACGCTTTAAGAGCTCGACTCTGATATTACGAATGCAGTGAACAAGTTGAACAGCCTTTGATGATCACATGATGTTGAATGTAGTGATCTTGAATGTTGAATTAACTGATATGATCTTCAATGTTGATGTAATTTGAATAATTATAAAAAGCACAAATAGTATTACATTAACCGTCAGGTAGTCCAACAGAGACAGTCTTCTTATCTGATGAAAGTTGGAAATAACAAGGACCTCCGGAGGATCATGGGGTGGGATCAGGTGTCACGGAGAAGTCAGCATCCTCTGGAAAGTAGTCACACCCGCTGTTAGTCCACGGTCAAGAAATACAGTTTGTATGGATGAACAAAAACACGACATGATTAATTTGTTTACTCTGTTGGGTTGTAGGCGCTATGACATTAGTTTACTGTCAATAGATAGACATCAGAATATGTACATGTATTTGAAGTTTTAATCGTATTTTACGCCACACTCAACAATTTTTCAGTTATTTAGTGACGGTCAGTTTTTAATGGTGGAGGAGACAACCGGTTTACAATGTACCCGGGAAGAAACCACAGGTCTTTCTCAAGTAAACATAAACTGACAAACTTTCTCACAACCCCCCCCCCCCCCCCCAAAAAAAAAAAAAAAAAAATCAAAAACAAAACACAGCTTAATAGGTTCCAGCCGAGCTCGAACCTGCGCTGACCAGAAATGAGACTTCATGGTTCAAAGTGCAATGCTCAAACCACTCATCCACGGAGACCTACGGCAGACAGCAGAAATAGGATTTAATTGCATTTCCTTCCAATGATCAGCAATCCTAGCTGGCTAGTTGATAACTTCCTGTATGTGCCGTTGTTTATAGATTGATCACTTTCTCCATAACAATACCATTTCTGCATAATTAATGAAGAATGTATTTGATTTCTTCAAAAGTTTATTCTTATTGTTGAAATAACTGATGTCATGCAGAGACTTGGAATCAATGTCTTGTTCGTGCGTTCATATTGCAAAATCATGTTACATGTAATAACTGGGTACGGTGTCACTGATCGTATCATGTTCCCACTTCCTGATTTACAAGGGGTTTTACCTAAAAAGAGGTTACACCAAAAAAAAAAACCTGGTAATTAAAAAAGTGGGAACATGATAGTAGGAATAGACCAGCAAGGGCTCGTACCAATCTCTTACACAGGGTTGTCAGTCCTTGCACTCTTCAACAATATATCTCAACGTCCCGACTTTTGCCAGATTCTGGAAAAAATATATAAATCTACTATAGATTTTGCTTATTATAAGATATCGGTCTTTTTGCATATATTTTTAAGTGCTGACATAGAAAATATACTATTTGAGGTGTAAATGGGTATAAATATAAGGACTACATTTTGGCGAAAAGTTTCCTTACTCTGTGTAATTTGGTTTTTATATTCATTCTGTGGGCTACATGACGATGTGTTTTGGGCCTTCTTTTTAGACGTTGACAGAGATTGTTGAGGAAGAGATTGGGGTTCTTACGATTATTTTTAATGTTTAGGTGTCTAATGCAGATAGGCCAAAAACTGCTCGGGTTTGAGTTCCCTTCCATTATTCAACAAGTTGGTACTGTCATGGCTGACACTGAAAGAAACTAAATTCAACCGGCGATTTCATTTTTCAAAAACAAAATATTCCATAAAATCTGATTTCTTTCTACAGAAATCGTATGCTTCTTTAATTTATAATGGAAAAAGATAAAAACTGTCACCCGTGGACTCGTGTAACTCATTCTCGCCATCACCCTGAACTAGTTTAACTATCATAATTTTAAAGAACTTAAACTGCATCATATTTTAAATGCAATGTTGAAATGTCATGTAATAATTAGCGTTAAGACAATCACATTACAGAAATAAGCACGTGCACGACTTTGGAAATTCCAGGATTGCAAAGCATCCGTATATAAATGTAAAATTAATGTTTATCTCGCATGTAGACCGGAATGTCCGTTTCCTGTGTTCAATGATCCGTGAAATACTGGAAAATCCTTTATCCAGTCCTGTCCAGCTTCACGGTTGCGGTGATCGTTTCCTGTGGTTATGGTTACGTAAAATGTCTGGAAATCCCATCATCCAGCAATATGGTTGCCTTCATTTACCGTCCAGAAATTCCCCACATTAATTTTGGGCTTTAAATGATTCCATTTAATTGGTCGAATGTCGATATGTACATCATAAATAAGAAATTATACATGATCGTGTTCTAGGAGAACGTGCTTTTATCTTCCTTAAACAGGTCACACGAGAGAGATATAGGATGGATGGCGATTCTGATGACGGAGTAGGGTGCAGCGATGGTCATTCAAAATTACTGTTACAACGAGTTACTCTTGGGGAGTTTATCCTACTAATTACACTTTCGTTTGTTTTTTACCCAGCAGATTACCTCTATTGAAAATACAAATATCTGGTCACTGTGTTTGATTTGCAATATTATTTAACAAAGTCACTTCCCAGCGGTTTACAAATATATATATATATATATATAGAAAATTTAGACTTTCATGTCATTCTCTCTACTTTGAAACAGGCCGTCATACAAACAGAGCTAGACATGAACGTATTTGTAGGCAATGTCATTTGAATTTTATCGAAGATGGCTCAGTCGGTAGCGCGCTCGACTCTGGATCGTGAGGTCGTGAGTTCGAGTCCCGCCGGCGACAGGTTGGTTTCCTGTCTTTCGGATGAGACAGTAAAAGCTGGAGGTCCCGTGTCACAGTAGGTGTTGGCACGTTAAAGAACCCTACTGCTCAATGGCCGTAAGTGTCGAGCATAGGCCAAACTTTGAAGCCCTTCACCGGCATTTGGTGACGTCTCCATATGAGTGAAATATTCTCGAGTGGGACGTTAAACAACAATAAACAAACAAACAAACATACTTTACACCAATATAGATCACGGTATATTAAGCCATAATATTACAGTAATCCATCCATGTTTGAATTTGTTCAACTTTTTCAACACAAAATTGCGTTATTTATGTGGATACCTTAAGCATGCAACGCCAATACGAGTTCAAGTGTAATGAAACCATATTTTGTAATTTTGTTGAGAATTGTATGTTTATATTTCGTATCTGTGCTACCGTGTATTTTTCCCCATATATTTCATATGTATGGTTTGTACCTATAGTCTGAACAGCCGTTGGGTTTCTTTTTACAATGAATAGACTGAAATATACGAGATGAAAAAAAAGATATTTAAAATTTGCAAGTAAAATTTGCGCCGACGTACAAATCCAATTATATTACTTTAATATATCTACTAACAATAAATCTATATTCAGCAAAACATCGGACAGATGTGAGCATACAACCTGGCCACAAGCGGAGACTGATCTACGAAAAATTCAATTTATAGATGAATATTTATATGCGTACTATGGAACGGACGAAAATGGGACGTGAATCGACTTCTTCAATGTATTTTTTCATGTTAATATATACATGACGTATTACCTGTGTGAGGTTAAACATTGATTGATCGGATCGGATCGATCAATCAATCAATATATGTTTTACCTTCTGTTCAATATTTGACCCATTTTTTTCACGTGTTTGACCTACTTCGAGTGATCATGAGACAAAACATACACCTTCGTCATGCCTTTCAACAAAATTCATTCCTCTCATGCATAGGCGTCGGAACCGGGGGGCTAGGGGGGGGTGGGCTTAGCCCCCCCCCCCACTTTTTTGCAAAGATAGACATATGTGTTGAAAATTGGGGCTTAGCCCCCCAGACGTTTCTGGCGTGTGTGTGTGTTTTTTTAAGTTGGTTTAGCCCCCCCCACTTTCAATTTGCTTCCGACGCCTATGTCATGTATCGGTTACCATGTTCTCGCATTTTGATAAAACCCCCTGGTAAATCAAAAAGCGAAAAAATGATACATGCATTTGGATCAATTCTTAAAATTCAATTTATAGCAATACATTGTATTTTACTGGTTATATTCCAAACAATTTGCTGAACAACATTGCGATTCAATATCGTTGCGGCTTGTGCAAACTGATGAGAGAGAGAGAGAGAGAGAGAGAGAGAGAGAGAGAGAGAGAGAGAGAGAGAGAGAGAGAGAGAGAGAGAGAGAGCATTAATTAACATCATAGATACCCGTTCTGATCTGGAGTTTAATTTTTCATACGTTATCACAGAGATTTCATGTGATCCTAGCGCAGAAGATAACGACGACAAAAGGCTTTCACCCAGAAGGTGGCCATTTACAAGTTGAAGGTTACACCCAGAAGGTGGCCATTTACAAGTTGAATTTTACAAGAGCTTGTCTAAATACGCGCACACAATTATATACAAAAGACTACATGTAAAACCTTGTAAACAGCCACCAGGCTAACATAAATTCAACACTCCATAATTACTATACCTACTATCAAAATATAAATATTTGCATATAAGAATGAATTTATAAACTTTTTGGCTATTTGTACAAAGAATTATGTTTATCTTCAAATCCTAAACAAAACGAAAAGATATTGAAAATAATACCAAGTAAACATGGGTCTATTTAAGCAGCGCTGAAGGCCATGGACATTTACATTTTACATTTTGAAGTTAACAAATGTTTAAAATTGATTTTAGATATAATTGTTTAAACACCGATGAAAGAAAATGAGTTTCTTTTGCATTAAAACACTATTTGTATATTTAGTTTTAGCAAAAGATGTGTCCAATCGTTATCAATGTTTATTACGATCTTTACTTATATACTCGTGTAACACATTTTGTGAAAAATAAAATAAAATGCAAAACTTTAATATGTTTATTATGATGGTTAATTTCTGGAGTTTTAACACTCACACACATAGAGGTAAACTATAAATTTTGGGCACATTGAACCGATGGTGTTTATGTGACCAAAGGTTAAAGGAAATGTTCATTATTATGATAATTTAACAAGATTATAAGTTTCTTTTAATTAAGATACGGAACAAGCAAAGTTACATGAGGTTTTACCCTACGTACACTCGCACTGTAAAGGCAAGGGTGGGTTGTGAAGGATTTGCGTTATTCTGTGTACAAATATCGATGATATGATTGTTATATTCAAAGTTTAAACGGTGATTATTATCCCTAACTTAACATTTATATGAATTATCTCTTATAAGCGCAAATGTCACCGAGAGATTCCACGCCCATAACGAAAATTGAATATTAATTTCTTCAACTAATGATTATTAAGTTTGGCACATTATCTAAGGCCAGGGTAGGTCATGTTTTCAAGCCCTTTTATTAAAGCTGCCTAGATATGCAATCCGTCAGTTTTACTGAAATTCCTTTCAAGACACTAGTGGCTGATAAAAATAAATTGATAGCATGTCCACCTAGCGTGTTGACAAAGCGGACGAAATAACAGGTTAATTTTACCTGGGAATTCCAGTTTAAAACTTCACCATCTAAAACCACTATGTCATTGATAAAACAGGTATACAAATTTACACAGGAGAAATCAAGGGAAACAAACATTCTTGGTTACACGAGTGTATCCAGTTTCCACGTAATTATGCATTAGGTATTTTCATCTCGTGTAGCCTATGTATTTATCTTGAACTAAGGTAATAATAATAAAAAAAATTCAGGTAAAGCACCTTTTTTGTAAGTTTAAATTTCTATTGACAACATACATGTATTTATAAATATCCAATGTACTCGATGCCTTTAAAAAGGAGATGCTTGGCTGGGTTTTTCAAATAGTCCGCATAATGTTTAAATCGGTTACTGCTGTTTTGTTGTTATTTTTTTTTCAGGGAACGCAAAGCCGGAATATCCGATTTTTGCAACTATTTTTGCTATCATGCAACCATTCATAGTTTAATTGACGAATAGATAAATGCAAGGTCATTCTTATCATACCTCGAGGTTATCTTAAGGTAATCTGATATTCCTAAGCAATAAATGTTCAATTCAGTCAAATATTCCAGGTCGTTTAAATTCATTTTGATTTCAAATTACTTATAGGGATTGTCATTTTTTTTTCTCGGAAACCAGTACTATCTCACCCCTGACCTTTTGAGGTGAACTGGATTCGACCCATTTATTCCAAAACCTAAAGAAATCATTATGGATTAAAGGGTATCAAAAAACATACTAAAATTCACAGCGTATTCGACAACTTTATAATCCTATTGTTTTTCTTCGTTAATTCTTCCTCTTCTTTTCAAATTCTGTGTAAGCCCTTTAACCAATATGACTCAATAACGGATTTTGTTAAATTTTTAAACGATTTAACGATTATTTTTAAAAATAAAATCGTTAAAATTGTTCAACTGTTATTCGGCAACAGAAGTTAACATTATAATTATCATTGTTGTTGTTTTTAATGGTATAACTATAACTGCAATTGATTCCAATTCGGTACGTCTATCATATTCAGTTCCCTTTTCGCTAATTGCCATGTTCTCACTTTTTTTGGTAAACCCCCCGATAAATCAAAAAGTGACAACAGAATCAGAATCATAACCATTTTATTTCTCTATGTCCATTAGGTACAGAAAAAATATATGACAGCACTGTACCTTGATTGTTCACAATACACTGGCATATAAATTCTTGAATTCCTATATATTTTGTGAAAATTGTTTGAGGAACCCAGGTTTGGCACTTTTTGACTTGCAGTTCATTAACTCAACTTACTATTTGTAAATGGACACCACACTGGACCGCATCTTATTTTCATAAAATACATAAGAATTTTTATACCTGTGTGAATAAACGACACCTGTGTATAGCTCTTATTTGTTTATTGTACATTAAGTACAAAAAGTAGAAAAAAAATAGAAATATTGCACAGCTAATGTCCCTCTAAAACATGATGCATCTATTGGTCTGGTCTCCTGCAATATATACGTTTGTATATACATGTCATTGGCGTCGGAAGCAAATTAAAAGTGGGGGGACTAAACCAACTTAAAACACACACACACGCCAGAAAAATCTGGGGGCTAAGCCCCAATATTTAACACCTATGTCTATCTTTGCAAAAAAAAAGGGGGGGGGGCTAAGCCCCCCCCCCTAGCTTCCCCCCGGTTCCGACGCCTATGCATGTATATATATATCGAGACTAATATATTGATTATGAGTTAGATAAGAATAATTCAAAACAAACACACCCTATAATGATTCCAATTCTTGTGGCAGAGAAAACTGTTATGGTTAAGTATATTATAGCATTTACACTGTAATTATTTGAAAGTGTCAATGCCAAATGGTGAATAATGATAAAAAAAAATATTACGAATCTCTCCGATAAGACTTATTTATATAGATGTCCCGATTTTCGGCGAAGAAAGATCTGATTCAGTGCAGCAGATCACCACATTATCACGCACCCATAGCATACGTGAACAATTTATGGAACTCCATGGACAGCTGCTGTTACTGACATCTCTGTGTGAAAAATACAGTCGGGAAACCAGGCATTATTAAAACAATAAGAAAAGATAAATAAGTAAATAATATGTAAATACAAATGTATTGTGTTCAACACACACCCGTGTTAAACATCGCAGCCGGATTTTTTGTACTTTTCTTTTTATTTCTGTGGAAATATTTTGAACGTGAGAATAAGCAGGTAACTATGTCTATTTTCACTGTTGTACATACTTTATTGATCTACAGTGTAAAAAGTTCCCCAAATATGTGTATATCGGCCGCGGAATCCAATACCGCCAACAGCGATTTGATCCTTACCCATGATCAAAGTAATATGTCGGGTATATGAACATTTGTATATATATATATTTTACCTATAACTCATGTATTTGTAAGGACTAATTCTGTCTATCAATCATTTTATTCAACATCTTAACAACACTTCAGACATATTTACTAACTTCGTCGAGTTGGTCCGAAGAGAATACCAAATGCAATTTTTATTTACATATGCGCGAAGTAGACTTTGGATCATGATTGTGCACACTATGTAAATCCTATTAAAGTTTAATTAAACGCCCTTTCAATTTTCAGATTTCTGCAGATGTAAGAGTTAGTGATAAATTTAGGTGTTTTTAGTCTGCAAATATAAACAACCAATGACTTTTATCAAAATAAAACGCTAAATTCAGAAGTTAAATGTGCAAGAGTAAGTCGTGATATATATTGTGGCATTTTGTATTTAATAATCAAGTACATAACCATGTTGCAGTATTTTGTATAAACAAGTATTTAAAGTGTTGCGGTATTTTGTATAAGCAAAGTATTATATCAGTATTTTGTATAAGTAAGTATTAAAAATGTTGCCGCATTTTGTAAAAACAAGTATTAAAAGTGCTGCGACATTTTGTATAAACAAATATTAAACGTGTTGCGCCATTTTGTATAAACAAGTATTAAAAGTATTGCGGTATTTTGTATAAGCAAGTATTGAAAGTGTTGCGGTATTTTGTATAAGCAAGTATTGAAAGTGTTGTCGTATTTTGTATAAGCAAGTATTATACCAGAGTTCCGGTATTTTGAATGGGCAAGTGTTAAAATTGTTGCGGTATTTTGTATAAACAAGTATTATAACAGTTTTGTGGTATTTCTTGTAGGCAAGTACTATTCCAGTGTTGCGGTATTTCGCATATTAAGCACACACTTTAACATTGTTGCGGTATTTCGTATAAGCAAATGCTTTAATAACATTGTTGCTGTATTTTGTATAATCAAGTACTATAACATTGTGCGGTATTTCGTATATAAGCAAATACAGTCAAAACTCGTTATGTCGAGATCGGTAATCTCGATTTACCCGGTTATCTCGAGATCAAGTGCCAGTCCCGGCAATTTTCCTTCTATATCTTACTAATAAAAGACCTGATAACTCGAAATCCTAAAAGTCGAAAAACCGCTAATGTCGATGTTAAAACATGGTCCCGATGTTTAGATTCAATATGAAAGTGACGAGGTATGACTGTACTATAAAAGCATTGTGCTATTTCGTATAAGCGGTGTGTGGTATTTTGTATAAGTAAGCATTGTAACGGTGTTGCAGTAAATAAATAAATAAATAAATAAGTACTATAGCAACATTGTTGCGGTATTTCGTATAACCAAGTACTATAAAAATGTTGCAGTATTTTGTAGAAGCGAGTACTAGAACAGTTTTGCGATATTTCGTTATGGGCAAATGATAAAACAGGGTGGTCACCGTTTGATGGAAGTCTAATGTACCGCGCTATGTCCGAGTTTCTCATGTACGTATAATTACACATAGGTTAGTAACGGACACATGGAATAAAGTGAAAGTTTCTGATTGCCTCAAAAGTGATAATAACCCGTGGTACTCTGATATTCTTTCTTCTGATTTTGTTCCTTCAGAATTTGCTAATAACCATTCCAAAGTCACACTGGCCATGCTGCGAAACACGCGTTTACGTACACATTACTATTCAGATGACAGAGGGAAAATTATGAATACTTTCATACAGTGTCAAATTGCACTTAAGCGATGTTATATATAAGAATTATATATAAAATATAAAGACCCACATAAACCATTCCATAATATGTGAGATACTTTATGTTTAATTACACGAGAGTTCGTATACATAATAAATATAATGTAAAACTTTGTAACACTATTAATTAGTTTGTAATTCAGTTATTTAATAGCGTAACTTTTTTCTGTCTGCGTGGACGTATAAAACCCATCAAGACAGTGATTAATTGGATGTAATATGTTATGTATACGGCTTAAGGTGAATGAACCTATATGACAGCGAGAGCGGAACGGTGCCGCCGTAACACACATCATAACTTTATGTATATGCTGTTTTTGTCCACTGCTTTGATCCTTGCTTGGCTCTGAACACTCACAAAAAATATTGAATATTTCTGTATTGCCATCTCATATTTGTTAACTATTGTAAAATTGTTACATTAGAACTTTACAAATTTATCATTCTAAAATTGATTATACTGTTACTGTTATCATGAAATTGAAAAAGATAAAATCTTGAAAATTCTAATTTATATATATAAAAAAATTGGGGATAATTTTTGCTATATCTTAATTACTTGTTATATTAGACTTTCATGTAAGGCGAAATTCTCCAAAATGACATTAAAGTTTACAAACCGAGAATACATTTATTTTTTCGTGAGTGGCAATGTGTCGGTATAGATATAATATATATTTATCTTCTATATCAAAGAGTGTTCCTGAGTCTGAAAATATTATCTTGAAATCTGAATGCTGAGTATATAAAAATGAGAATATGCTAAGATTTACGATGTCTTAGCTCTGGGCAACGACTGAAAACATATGACACATTTATTATTTCATCATTTCTTAAGGCAGGTGCATAAATTTATAATCAGTAAATTTTGTATTTTCGAAACTATGGTATAACATAAAACTACTGATTTAAAAAATATATATAAATTATAGACAAAATTTTCATCGAACCTACGCCTGTTTCTGTTCACCATTATGTACACACATTTCAGTGAAATGCTGGATATATCTCGAAATATATTTAGTTGAAAATGATTATATTCTTGTCAATTCATGTTTGACCTAATATCGTGATCCGCCAATCGATACTGTAATATTCTCTCTACTTAAAAATAGAACTGCACTCCTTGCTGCTGATACAGAACAGCTTAGCCTGATTACGGAAAATTAAAAGGTGGCATAATCCTACTTGTATTGCAAGTTGATATAAACTTGTGGCATATATGCATTGCATCACTGGCTAGTTGCAAGCCTATAGAGAGTTGCTACACGTATATATATTCAGAACTTCTACTACTTGTCGTCTAGACTTAAATTCAACTAAATCGGGCGCAGCAAATGACCTACACCAGCGAACGAAATAACAATTAGACACGTCACACGACAAACCGACCTATCAAGTGAAGATAAAAGCCAAACGGGGAATCCCCTCTATACTACAGTACGTTGTAGTGGATCAATTGACCTTGTCATGTGACTTGTCGCTGTTAGTGTATTTATCAAAGCTAACGTCTATGGTTTATTGTAGAATCTAAATGCTCGAGCTTGAGAGAACAAGCTTTGCTCCCTAATACATAAATATTGTAAACATACATATCTGTCAGCTGTTGTAGCAGTTTGGATTAGCAGATACCAACAAACTACAGCTGTTGAAATGTAAGTATATGTATTAATTTTCTATTAATTCGACAAAAAATGTTAATTTTGATTTAAAAAGATAGATGCTCTTAATAATAAAAATAATAATGATAATGATAATAATAATAATAATAATAATGATAACTGTAAAGGTGCTGTAAAAATTCCACATTATAGATCTGCAATGATACTGATGAAAAAGATCCATTTCTAAAATGTACATTAAGCATTTTGCACTTGTACATATATTAAACAAATACAGTACCGTTTTGACGTAATTGTAGAAATTGACATAGATGCATTGCTGATGCTTTGCACTGATTTGAGATGTGACATTTTTATTTTGCACTGCTATCTCGATATTTAATTCTCAAATAATCCATTAAAAGTACATGATCAATTTCGATTAGATCTAAATGATGCTACTATGAAAACACAAATGTAGTAATATGCCCTGTGGATACTGGACATATATACATGGCACAATTTTTATTGTTTAAATTGTAGTTAAAGTTTTATGAATATTGGGTGTTAGAAAGAATGTCAAAACATCCATCAAATATGAATAGTCAACACTGACAACATATACCCGAATACGAGTTGTAGAATCATGCCCTGGGGGTGAAGTGTGCATATTATTTAGCAACTTTACTGGTACCTAACCTATGTAATGTGTTATATGCTGTTATCCTTGCCCTCGGGTATAAGACAGACTCTTGCGTCGGATTCGCTCTTTCTTAAAAAAAACATCGTGAAATATTGGTTCGGCCCACTAAAAGCGTGTCCAACGTAACGAGATATTAATGACAAGCGGCCCATCAATAGATCTGGGTACTTATAAATCGTCCACACAGAACTTAGGGTACATACACCCAAAACAAGCTCAAAGTGAAAACAAGCCACCCCAATATTACGGAGAAATCCCGTAGCAACTTGTGCAAGACATTACAGAGCATTAGTGAATATCTTTATAGGGATTTATATAAGCAGTTTCAGAATAATGAATTCTTTTAAAATGGAAATCTTATTGGATAGCATCGATTGGTTTCATTTCAGAGGCTCAGTGGATGAATCGAATTTTATAAAACCAGAAAGTGAATTTACGTCAGATGATATATTAGACATGGCTGCTGTGTGTCCACAACAATCAGTAAGTACATAATGATACATACATACTACTACTACTACTACTACTACTACTACTACTACTACTACTACTACTACTACTACTACTACTACTACTACTACTACTACTATTGATGATGATGATAATAATAATAATAATAATAATAATAATAATAATTATAAAAATAAAAATAAAAATAGTAATAATAACAATAATATTAACAACAACAGTGACGACAATGATAATACAGTTACTGATTTTCATAGTTGTAATCATGTTTCACATCTGTAGCATGTTAAATTGATTACATTCACACAAAATTCTTTTGCAATTTTTTTTTTGAAATGATAGTTTTAGTTTCACAGAATAATTAACTGTACTTATAATTTCAGTTACCAGAGATATTTTCTACAGATATGAATGAGACAGAAATGTCATTTTACCCACCAGAGCCTCTAGATCTGAAACCAGAGAAGATCGAATATTGTGTTGAGAAAGATTTGAATGACACCGATAAAAATTTGCTTGATCTGTCAACAGGGTACAGGCAGGGTACGTTAATGGTTCTAATAATTATTACAACAGCAACAAAATAAAGACCAACAATAACGACAAATAAATAATTTCAGTAGTAATACAAATAATAAATTATCATAATTATTGTACAAAATAACAAATGTACTAATTAGAAAAACGAGAACAACAACAACAACAACAACAACAATAATAATAATAATAATAATAATAATAATGATAATAATAATAATAATGATAATAATAATAATAAATGTTTTAGGTGATTTTTGATACAATATCATTTCAAATTTGAAAAGGTCTTTAATATTGTACCTATTTCATTTCCAGAAATCCCATCCTGTGAAGGTACAAGTATGTTGAGTTGGACCCAGAAACACCCCTTTAACTGGAGCTCATCTGAAGTTCTGGACTGGCTATATTATGTCGCAGAAGTCCAGGAATTGGATGTTGGTAAACTTCGTGGAGAAAACTTCCAAAATGTCACTGGTTGTCAGATCTGTAAGATGTCTGCAGAGGAATTCAGCGAACGTGATCAGGAATATGGAGAATTGTTTTACACAATGTTTAAAAAACTTGTCGATGATGGTAAGTGTTAGAATTTTGATATCATATAAATATTTAAGGAATATTTGATTTTTATTCATATTTTTATGTTGACTCGGCGATGTAATCTCTGATCAATATTTCCAAATCACTTGATTGAAAATATAGGGAGCAAATTGAAAATTAATATACTTTAAACGGTTTATTTGTTCTTTTTTTGTAGTTAAATTCATTGCCCCACAACCACTTAGTTACACAGAAGAATACAGTTGTTCAAAATACGGAGATATAGTGAATGTGTTGCTAAAGCAAGAAGACATGGAGACGGACTCCGAAACAAGCAGTAAGTTCCATCTATAAGTATTTATATCCATATATCTTCATCTTTTTCACATACCAAAAAAGTTACCTCTACATTAAAATGATGACCAAAACAATTTGTCATTTTCCTTTATAGAGACTCTGTTGTTAACATTTTATTACAGAAAAGACATTATTTTGATATCTAAATAACATCATATGTAAACATTTTTCTCTTGTAGAAATGCTGGACAACATTTTACCAACAATATTCGATGCATCAGGTACGCAGAAAGTCAATATCAACGGTGAATGGTACGATTTTGAAGCTGATGTCACAGAATTTGAGATTCCAAGCGAGACTAGCAGTATTGACCCAGGATACATTAGTGCTGGAGGTAGGTTTAAAATACATAGAAACATGTACAATTGGCTGTAAAGTGTACTTTTTGTTTTTAAGATTTCACCCAGTTTACTTTAAATGTTGATTAAATCATTTTGAAATGAACAATATCATATAGGTCACAATTCAACTTGCTTATTATATAAAAAAATTGTAAATTCTTAATGTCAACAAATTTTATTGTATCTTTATAGATTCGTCAGACTCAGGCAGTGAAATCGGACAAAACGACCAATCATTGTCAATTAGCTCATCAGTATTTTCCGATGACGACACCATGCCAAGTTTCATTCAAGAGAAACCTAAAGAATCTAAAAGTCAAAATCGGAAACGTAACTCATCTAGTGTGTCCACTGATAGCGGCATTGGAGACTGTGGTGAAATTAGTGAGAAGAAACCAAAAGGAAACAGAGGACGTAAAGTTGGTCAGCGTAAGTAACTAGAATGTATTCCATCTTTGTCCAATAAATTAATAAGCGTATGCAGTACGACTTAACAGTGATTGTAAATACAAAAAAAAATCTGTGTTTAAAAAAAAAGCAAATTCTTCTGGTTCTTGGCTGATTTTATGTTTTATCGATTACAGCATCAAAAGGAAATCATTTATGGGAGTTCATCCGTGACTTATTAAAGGACAAATCTTTTAACCCAACTTTACTGAGATGGGAGGACAAAGAATCTGGTGTATTCAGATTCGTTCAGTCCGAGGCAGTGGCACAAATGTGGGGACGAAAGAAAAATAACAAAAGCATGACATACGAAAAATTGAGCAGAGCAATGAGGTAAATAAACTTTCTGTTGTTGTTTTCTGTCGAAATTATGTAGAATGTGATGATAGAAAATCAATGAAAATAATGCATGTACATGGAAAATATATTGTATCGGTTCTAGATGTGTAGAGATTCGCATGGGGTTGGTAAATGTGCTAAACTATTGTCTATAATGTAATATGCTAATTTTGTTATAATTTATTATATGTACATTTCGTAGTATCTGTTTGTATGTGGGTGGATGTTAAATGTGAATAATGAATCATCATGTTTAATGCATGAATGAATAGATTTGTCCGAGAGCTTATAAATCTGGAAAGGAAATGACGTAAACTTCCGTTTCCTGCTTATGACAATGTATGGTAGCTTAATTTGCATTATTATTTTTGTCTGAACAGGTTCTGTCGATCTGCAGGATATTTTGCCGATGTTCCCAAAAACGGCAAATTTCCGAAGAAATTATGCTTCCGTTTTGGTCAAAAAGCTTACGGCTGGCGAGACTTGTAGAGGGAATGCTTAGGTTAATAACTTATGTCGTTGTTGTTTTGCACTAACTCTTTGCTTGCTGTTTTTCTGTTTTGTCTGTTTCTACTATAACTATATCTACACACTGTTGCTTTTATCTGTACATGTATCTATGTGATGGTGGTTGCTATTACTACTCACTATTTTCCATACCCATAGGTTTCCTTTGTCCTAATTTTATTAATTCTCCTTTTAATTTCATTAACAATCCTACAATTCTTATGTTTTTCCTCGAATGTTTTGACTTTGAGCTGCACATCTTATTAAGATAACCACTGTTTAACGTACTTTCTAGAAACAATATCTTTTTTTCACACATAATTTCTGCTTTTAATCAAAAGTTGATAGCTAACAAATTTCAAATCTTACTTTTGACACAACCATTCTCTGGTTTGAAATTAAAAATTATCTAACACATTCCTTTCAAACTAACCAAATTTTCTTTAATTTTCAAAGTTTTTAAATTCAATTTTTTTAATGACCATAAAGTTTCTATTATATTTATTTGGAAAATGAAATACGAAAATACGATAGTATGAATAGTTTCAAACTTTTTTGTAAAATTGACTTCATTTAAAGGTGTTAATATTCTGTAAGAATTTACGAAACTAATAACATAAATGTTTGCATGCTACTGTAGAAGGTGAAGGACAAACATGGAATATATAAAATAGTGATTGTCTTCATTATTCTATTTGTAATCACATGACAAAGTTTTTAACGTTCCTTTTGTTATTTCTTACAGATATTATTACAAACGAGGCATTCTCGACAGAGTCGACGGAAGGAGACTCGTATATAAGTTCGGCCCAAATTCTCACGGCTGGAGAGAGTGAGCAAGATCACAATAAACAGACAGTCAAGCACCACATGCTAGCCCGAGAGCATGTTACGTGTCCCATGTACGGGCTGGGAGTACCCTTGAGTAATATTGTGCTTGTATCTCTCAACCATAAAGAACATCTATTCAAACTGTTGGTCGCCTAGACAACAAGCACTGAACCAAAGACTCACAATGATGATGATGTTTCAAGTCGTGTGCTGAATACGTCCGTCTCATCGGGATCTCATTTGAGAGCAAGACTTTTTAAAATGCATCTTTATTCCATGTACTTCCACACAGCATTCCAACATTACATCTAGATCAAGTACTGAATTGCAGGTCTAAAATGGACAATTTTAATCAAAAGTATATTGCTGTCATGTCAGACACAAAATGATAATTTCATTCAAACCTAATTTGCAGAAATCCAAAAACTTTAAAATGATCAGCCTTCTCATCAACATTAAATTAATCGTTTCTTTTAATCCGTTCACACGTTTTCATGGGATTTCTATGTGTTATGTTTATGTACGATCTCGGTAAAATTATTTTTGTTCTCATATTATCATTTTAGTATGAATGTTAAGTTCATCAAAAACAACGTAAAAAGTTTCATGTAATTATATTTAATGTAACTTATTTATTCGGTCGCGAGACCAGTTATTCCCAAAGCATCCCAAGTTGGGAGTTACAAACGTACGCAATATTTGTGAAACTACGTATGAATGTGAATGTTAGCTTTTGTTTGTTTGGTAATGAGTCCCATTGAAGTTAACGATTTGTTATTGTTTATACTTAATTTAAATTCCAGTGAATTTGTTGCTATTTATTTTTATATATTTCTAATAAAATCATATAAAATGAGATGAGCATCTGTATTCTTTTAAATTTACATAGAAATACACAAAATGTTGAGTAGTGAGGTTACAAGAAGACCATAGAGCTTGAAACAATGTAGTTTCTCTTCATATTAAGCGCGGGTTCGAATCCCGCTGAAACCTAAGCTGATTCTGTGAGAAAGTTTGCCAGTTCACTTGCAGAAGGTTGACAGTATCTTCTTGGATACATTGTAACCCGGTACTCTGCTCCACCAGTTTTTAAAACTGACCACACACAACTAAAAATAAATCAAACCAACAGGAAGTAACTGTCAAAATATCTTGGGCGCTGCAGGTCTTATATATAAAGAAGAACAATTAATAACATTTTTTTCAGTTAAGAAATATTTTACTAAAGATAATATAATGGCATTATATGAAAGGACGCCGTTAAAGGAACAATAAACAGCTTTTCAGTTATGTGATGACAATTTTTATTGAAGAGTAACATCATGAACAACGGGATAGTATGATTGGAAAGAAAGGACTGCAAATGTTGTTATATGGTGATAAGAACTTGCAAGATGTACTAAATAAAGAAGATAAACATTTGTCGACAAACTACGGGATGCAACTTATTTTGTCTAAAGTCACAAACTGGCTTTTCACTAACTCAGGTGTGAACATTTTCAAAAGTAAATATTGAATCGTGTTTACTGGTCTTACATACATTTCTCCGTAATATAAAATCGCAGATAGCATTAATCATTGTCCAGGAGAAAATATAAAAATCTGCTTAACATTGGACACACAGACCTCTGAAAACAAAGAAGTGGGATCAGGTGCCACTGATGAGAAATCATTCCCTGTTTACCGATCACACCCACCGCGAGTCCACCGTCAAATTAAAATTTGTTTTGATATTTGACTAGAGTCACGGCGGTAGTGTCCAGTAAGCGTGGGGTACTAACTCCTCCATTTCACTCGATCAGTTATTCAGAGGTTCGTGTTTCTCCAATGATTGTGGTATTTGTATATTATTGTTTGAACCTCCTGACGGTTTACACTACACTTTTTGTACACGGTTATCATTTTCGTTTATTATATATTTTTCATATATATGTATATATATATAATATATATATATATATTATATATATATATATATATATATATATATATATATATATATATATATATATATATATATGTGTGTGTGTGTGTGTGTGTGTGTGTGTGTGGCAGATATACCTGATAAAATATATAACTAGCTTTAAACGAAATATGAATTTGATTTAATGGAACAAACTATGACATGACATGCTGACATGGGACGCTGTATCTTTCTGGACACATGATCCTATTCAATTTGGGATTCGCAATTGTTCTTCATGATGAGACCATTTGTTTATCCAGTTTGTTGTATTCTAATGGAATTGGAGTTTCGATTATCCATTGTTACTTCTCATTTTTAAATTGTACACTAATATATCAATAAATTTATTCCATATAATTTACATAAATCATAAACTACAGACAAGATGTTTGACTATTATGAGACACGTCTGAATCATCTTTATTTTACAGATTTTGTCTTACAAAATAATAACGAATTGGATTTGCTACAGAATGCTATATTTATTTGTTCATATCATTACAAAGGACAAAACAAGCCAATTATTTTCTTTTGATGATCACCAGGTGTGCAATACTAAACCAAAACCGATAATCGAGAATGAATATATTATGAAGTGTTGTGTAAAGAACTTAGTAAAGGGAGTTAACTGCTAGTTAATATCTGCAGTAAATGATAAACAGTGGGCTGGTATACAAAATCAAATGTGTTATAGAAAGGGGCATTTGTATTATACTATAATTTTTATGTACATGTATTTAGCTGAGAATGTCTCCTGATTGGAAAAAATCAAAATTTTATTGCAAATACTTTAAATATGAGTTTTATCAGCAATGCATTCAATTCAGTTTTTGATTGTGAACTCCATAGATTATATTAAATGTAAAACGACGATTAGAGAAAACCATCAGGGCTCGGCACCATATAAAACTTGAGAATTTTCACCAGTCTGGGAATATTCTCAACTTGGTCTGCTCCAGTCAGATTTCAGGATAAGCCAAAGTTGAATAAAATTTTTAGACTTAAGTAATTCTTATTTTCTACATTTTATTAAGATTTTCTGCACCGTAATATTATATTATACCATTAGTAAAAAAGGTCGGTGTAATTCATTGGGGGAATAAGTGACATTTTGTGGAAGGCAATGAGCCTCTAAACGTCCACAATTTAAGAATGCTGAGAAAGCTGAGTGTGTCAAAATATTATACAGAGAATATACGCAAAATATGACGACATATATACCTGAAGTAGTTAGAGAACCTGTCACATCAAGATATAGATTAATTTAAATCATTATCATTCTGATATATTAAAGCATGATTCATAGATAATTCAAAGCTGTCAATGAATTTGTTTTTTATTTTAATTCTATTCTTGCATAGAGGTGAATAATGAAATATAATTTATACAATGTCATTCATTCTCATACAACCAAACATACATGAACATCCATGGGCAACTGGTTGGAAAGTCGCGCTTGAAGGAGCATTATTGTGTTTAACCCCCCCCCCTCCCCACCAAATCATTTCGATCATTTTTCTACTTTTGCAACTTGTACTTGATGTACAATAACAAAATAAGAGCTATACACATGAATGAAAATATGAATAAAAAGAAAATAAAGTCAGATCCCATTTGGCATACATATATACAAATATTTAGGTTTTATTAATCATGTGTAAGTGATTTATTTCAAAACTGGATTTCTCAAGCAATTTGCACAAAATATAGAGGAATTCAAAGGGGCATTTGTTGTATTTATCAAAAATAATATTTTGATGTTTTCTACATTTACTACTTACACTTGATGTACCTTAACAAATAAGAGTTACGAACAGGCATAAAAAAGTCTTTTATTCCTATATATTATTGTGAAAGTAAGGTCAGGTCCAGTGTGTATTCATATAATAGTAAGATTGAATTAACCAACTACAATTGAAAATTGTCATACCTGGGTTTCTCAAGCAATTTTCACAAAATATATAGGAATTTAAGAAGTTCTATGCCTGTGTATATATCTTATTTTGTTTTTCCATATCAATCTAAACAGTAGGAAAGGGGAAAAATTGAAAAAAATACCCACAGCTAGTGCCCTTTTAATTTACTTTGATGAGTCTCTCATCCTTGGTCAGTGCGGATTCGAGCCACACTGAAACAAAAAACCGATCTTGTGAGAAAGTTTGCAAGTTTACTAAAAGAAGCCCGGTAATCTCTTTCTCGAATACATTGTATCCTGGTTCTCTCCTCCACCATTATATACAGATCGTCATAATATTACTGGGAAATTGTTAAGTGTAGCGTTAAAGACTATTTAACAAACTTTAAACACATCCAGAAATTCTGGTGCACACCATTGTGTTTTTGTTAAAAATATGATTTGGAGAACTTCACCTATATTTAAATTATCTTTGACGGAATATATCATTTACTAAATTGTTAAAATAGCATCTCTTTCCAACACGCATAAGAGCGGAAAAAATCATGCTTCCTGAGGTACTGTTTGAGTTTCTTTTTTAGCAAGAAAAATCGAAACAGACAAAGACAAAAATGTCAAATTAAGGATTTCTTTAGTTATTTATTATGTTTTAAGTTAATGCTATCGAGTTCATTCAAATTCGTAATAAAAATGAAAAACAAGAGTAAGCATTTTTTTACCTTACACAAAATATTGTCAGATAGTCATATATCATATTTCTATATTTAGGTGTCATTAAATATAATCCTCGATGAAATAAAAGTGCCCTGCAAATATTTAAATTTTTATCTATTAACACATTTTTCTCTGTTCAATGTCACATTACTATCCAAATGTGCACATGCAAAAATAAAATGCGATAAAAAATATAAAATGCGATAAAACAGTTTGTTCTCTACTTCTTTACGTAACAAAGATATGTCTCTTTTCAAGATCAAGTATCTTTTATCATTCGCAAATGCTAAAGTAAATAAAAATAGAGGAGTAGAAACAGAAAAAGAACAGTATACGATTTGGTACAGAGATACGCCTTTTCTTCGAGTATTCTTGAATATTGGACATGGAGGTATGTATACATTCATCTGCATTATTTATTATTATTATTATCATTATCATTATTATTATTATTATTATTATTATTATTATTATTATTATTATTATTATTATTATTATTATTATTATTATTTTCATTCCGTGTATCAACATGATTTAATACATTTAAAAGATATATTTGGCACCTCTGTGTATAATTTTATGGCCAAATCTGTTATTAACGTACTAGTACAATGTATGTACATACATTTGTGAATTACATATATATATATATATCAACTGTCCATCGATGGTTTTTAGAAACATTTTAAGATTGTTACATGATACACAGGAATAGGAAGTTTGAGATGTAATAATTTACAATACACTGTATTTGATTGCTGGATTACAAAAAAGAAGAAATATTTTCTTAAATGTATGAAAAGTAATTAAATATAGCAGCAAGAGGGATCATATTTTCTTTTTCATTTAAAATACAAAAATAGAGTTTAGCTATTTTTTCAGACCATTCCTTTGCTTCTTCTGGGAGTAGCGGTAGCAAATATACCATTGAACCAAAGAATAGCAATTCTTTTGATTCCTTATGCATAGTACATATCTAGAGGTAAAACTACAATTTTTTTTATTTCAGTGTCACATGACATGATATACAAATATAAATATGTGCATAACGTATTACTACACATTTATAAAAAGCAAACGCAAGGCGTATTCTAAGGATTTTATAAACACTCTACATGTTAATATGTTTAGCATGCCCATCATAAGTGTTCCACTGAAACCTCTCCAGAAATGAAATAAGAATGAAATAAAATTTGGTTGTTGTGGTAATATATAGTTCAATTATCCATAGGTATGTGCAAATACAAAGTTTTTGAAGTTTACACCGAAGTCGAGAAAATGACACAGGGATACATATTGACTGGTACACAGATACAGATAAGCGGAGTGATGTAATAATTGCAGATGATACTTCAAAAGATATTCCTTATATACCTTAAACTGCATTGTTACATTGGAAATGAGCAGTAAACACCCAAATATAACATAAACATTATACGATGGCATGACCTTTGCTTGAATAGGTATACGTAATTTGAGGTAAATTATCCATCCGTAAACAAACCACACACTATAATGAAATAAAAGCTCAAGGTCGAAAACCAGGGGGGACCAAAGGAGTGCTAGTTATACAAGACTCATTAATTTGTTATGCTCTGAAGTTGCTAATTTATTTCTACACCCCTTTATACTTTTCATGAACAAACAGCAGACGACAGTTGGTACAATTGCTTTGTACTCGTTTTCTCTCAGGCCCTATTTTTTATTAACAGTATAACGCGAATATTTTTTAAGCCTCTGTTTATTTGAAAGAAACGATAATTCTAAATTTTCCCCTTCGATTTCAATGTAGCATGGATTGATTATATATATATATATATATATATATATATATATATATATATATATATATATATATATATATATATATATATATATATATAATATATATATATATATATATATATATATATATATATATAGATAGATAGATAGATAGAAAGATAGATAGATAGATAGATAGATAGATAGATAGATAGATGGATAGACAAATTATATTTTAAATATGGTCAATATAACCAAAACTCTGGACTACCTGATAGCAGATTGTTTCATGTTCTGACGGGAAGACCACATTCAACTGCTTGACTATCTAAGTATAGATATTACATGGTAATAAAAGTTGCATATAATACACGTCCAACTATTGTTAGAAAACTGACGCAAAGGCTTTGTGAAAAGGAAAAGAAAGAAAAACTGAAACAAAAATATAAACAATGTTGAATTAATTGTGAACCCTAAGAGGAATGTTGCTGTATAATTTGATATAACGTATAATTAACAATAATTGCTACTCTTTCATTTTTATTTTTTTCTCAAATAAATTATTGTAATGTTCCTCTTTAAAAAGAATTCCCAGCTATATGTGTTTACTCTTTAGTCTGCGTCAGGTAAATGTTTTTATGTTTTATACATGTTACCTGACACGGTATTCTCTCCTAGTGGCTTTTAAATCAGAATTCTTTGGAAAGCACACAAGATTGACTCATGATATTCAACATGTTTGTGGGTGAAAAAGTTAAATCAGTCAGTCACGCGAAATAGTCTAAAATGACAAATTTTCTTCGTTTAATTTAACAAGAAATAATATTTTTAATTTGAAGTGTGAATGGTTTTTTACGCCATACTATTTTATATGATGTTATATGTTTGAGTTATATTTTGGCCGCCAGGTTTTGAATGATTGAAGCAAAAACTCGGTTACGATTAACTCGGGAGGAGATCACCGGCCTTCTGCAAGTAAATTGGCATACTTACTAAACAAACTTAGATAAGGCTCCAACTGGGCTCGAACCTAAACAGACCATAAATATTTCAAACCGCGATGCTCTAACCACTCGGTCCAGGACATCCCCAAATGATACTTAAAGTGACTTTTGTTCATTTTTACTTCACGTCAATCCTTTGTTTATGTTCGCGCTAAGGTTTTGCTATAAGAGTATATGTCTGATGACAGAAAACAGAAAACAAATATTACATCTTTGGGGGAAATCAAAACAACAACAACACAAAAAAGAAAAGGAAAACCCGGTAGACATTCTGTTTTTATCTATATCTAAATATATTTTGTCATTTGCACATCACTGGCGAAAGATCAGCAAAATAATGACATGTAAGGCGGGATGCAATAACCACTTTGGCACGAATTACCAAATTTGACACTTTTATTTATTAAGCATGTCTATGGACATACTGGACAATGTGTGATGGTATAACTAGAAGTGCAGTGACATGTTGGAGTTTATAAAATTATTATTCTATTTACAAAATTGAGGCTTTATCTTATTTAATTTCAAGAGTACGTCGTTGCGTTCTTCAGTTTTTCAAGGCGTTATAAGAATTATGTAAACAAATACCTGTCACAGATTTTGAACTTTTATGGTAAATCGAGTTCCAATGTCATGCAAAGACAAGGTAGGAATTACATTATCCACTTTTCGACTAAGTTATAAACAACATAGAATCACAGGTTCACTCTTGAATATTTATAATACTCTCATTGCACTTTGTAAACATATACAATATGAAAACGATATATATATATATATATATATATATATATATATATATATATATATATATATATATATATATATATATATATATATATATATATATATATATATATATATATATATATATTATATATATATATATATATATTACAAATACAGAAATAACAATTAGGTGTTTTGATACTGGATAAATTAAAACTAACGTGTTATCGGCTTTTTTTCTGCTTGGGTTTATTATTATAATACCAAATGGATATGAAAAAAACTCACAGAATCCAGAGTAATAATTGTATGGTAGTGCAGCAGACATTTTACAAATCTGGTGAACATTGAACAAGCACGGGCCTCCTGGAAATCTAGAAGTGGGATCAGTTGTCTCGGATGAGTTAGCATCCTCTACCAACAACAACAACTATCAAACAGGTAACCCAGCATTTCATTTAGTAAAACAAAGCAACTACAAACAAGATGATTGTAACGACCGTGAAATTTGCGAAATGTTAACATTAACGTGAATCCTGATATCCTACTGAAACTATATTATCAGTAAGTTGTTTACCTTTGTATGTGAAATGTTAAACATGCTCTCAAATATCGGATAATCGGGAAAGTGATATATCTCTATATCACGTTATTAGAAATATCACCACCTAGTTTTTGTTGTCATAATTATGGTCCTCTGCAGTGCATACGGCTATTCTGCATTTGATGATAGTTACTTTATTCATTGACATTGAATGCGATGTGTTAACGTGTGTACATTAAGTATATTTCAATTTATAGTAAGGGTAAAAATATCAATAAACAAGAATAAATTGTGCGTTTACATGCGAGTCATGCAGAACAATTGTGATATCACTTCCGTGGCGCAGTGGTTAGAACATCACGCTTTAAAGCATGGAGTCTCTTGCCTCTTGTCAACACTGGTTCAAGCCCCTAGGCTGATTTTGTGGAGAAGTATTCCAGTTTACTTGGGTAAGGCCGGTACATTGAAACCGGGATATCACCTCCATTATTAAAAGCTGTCCGCCACCATGGAAGTAAAAAATGATAATTGTGGCGTATAATAGCATTCTAATAAACGTTGTTCCAACGTTAAAAAATATTCATGTCATTTTCACAAAACGTTTAATCACTATAGATAAAGTATGGTAAATTTTGTCATGCCTCGACCTGGGCTCAGCTGTTGTTTTTAATTACTCTAGTTCCAAAAGAAATTGTTAACCGGAGCATATTAATTCTGAAACCACAACCGTTTCGTGTTAAGGTCAGCATGTAGTCTCATGACATCGTATTACCTCAGTTGGTCACAAGATCTCGAATACTTTGCCCCAGTGCATATGCCCGGTCTTATCGGTTTTATATCCCTTTGAATTAATTATCTGTAGTTTATAAATATTCACGGTATTTTGAGATATCATACATTAAAAGCAAAAACAATAATAACTCTGTCATTTATGTACAAACCAGAAAAGTCTTAATCATTGACCTATACATCGCTGTGCATAACTTCTAAGACATGGTGACCAAATGTCAAACTGATACAGTTTTATAGGTAAACTAAAGATTCTCTGATTGATTTATTCCTTTGGTAGCATGTCAGACGCATATTGGCCTTCAGATATCTAAATATTGAAACTAAAATAGGAACACTTAAATATGAGTATTAATTCCGAAAATGACAGTTTTTACGAGCATAAGATGTATCACGACAACAAGTAAGATTAACAGATGATTTGTGATCCCTACAAATAGCGAAAAAATAAGTTTTTTCTGACCATAAACCATATTCCCCTTCCAAACCATCAATGTTACTTGACCATGGACGTTGATTGAATATTTAATTCTAACCTCGACCAACTAATGAATATACAAATGCACTGTTTATGAATAATCAAAAGTACTGCTGATGTGCAAATACACATGCGTACACGTGGGCCTAGTTTACACATGTACATCTATATGACTGTGTAAATACATTTAGGGAAATACAACATACTGTAAACATGGATATTTCCGCGTGTTGTTAATTCTGATGCAAACCATACGCGATGTCACAACTTACTTTACGCAAACCCGTATCAATATTAAAAAGGTTTAATTTTCAAAAGAGGCCAAAACATATGCTCAGGACGATCGTTTCTGTCAATAAGACCACATAAGAGCTCAGTCGATAGTTCTTAGCAGCATTGTTGGACCAGAACGCAGGGGTAATTTACACGAAACATTCCCAATCACGTATTTACTGTTAATTATCCTCATGCGGTAAACAGTAGTTTACATTGTGTAAGCTAGGTACCGTTATATGAAATATGAAAGGCGCCCTTTAATTACAATTAGATTATATTTTAAAGAACAAAGAGGTTCGTGTCTAGTTCTTGACTCGAACATTGACACTTCGAGTCACGTTTATCAAATACCAGTCTGAAATATTTTTTATCTGAAATTTGATTGTGTATTTAAGTTTCTGTAGTCAATATCATTAAATTCAAATTGTTAATCATGTTGTGAATCATATAATTTTAAATGTTCATGAGACGAATTTGTTCAAGTTGATCGATGTCTACGGATTAGAATGCCGGTATACAAAATTGATTAAATATTGATGTAAACAATAATAAAACACCTTGGATGACTGTTTTAATTAACAGAAACAGTAACAGACAGAAAATACATGTATATGGAATAATTTTATTTATTCTAAACCTGGCCTAAAATAATCAAATAACAATATACATGTACTTATAATCAAATAGACTAAGCCGAAGAGGATGACGGGAAGACAGAGTAATACAATTCTTGTCTACTATTATAGCGAAATCCTGTTGTACTATATTCTGCATTTTGAAAATCTATAGTGACAGAAATGGCATGCAAAATCCTACTCATTTTAAAGGTATTTTAATGGCAGGCCTACTCATTGAAGGATGACGTATGCAGGGTCAAAACTTTAATTTTCGCGAAAATTAAAGTTTTGACCCAGCATACGTCATCCTTCAATGAGTAGGCCTGTTGTACTATATTCTGCATTTTGAAAATCTATAGTGACAGAAATGGCATGCAAAATCCTACTCATTTTAAAGGTATTTTAATGGCAGGCCTACTCATTGAAGGATGACGTATGCTGGGTCAAAACTTTAATTTTCGCCGAGACTGATGGTTTAGTTATTATCTGATGAGTTAAACATAATTAATTACATTGTCGTACAGTCTTATTAGATAATGAAAACGTCTTTAATTCGACATTGTCATGTATGGGCTTAGTATTACAGTTTATATAGGAAACTCACAAAACATCTTAGTCGATATTAGATCTCCTTGACGACTGTGTTTCTTAAATGGGGATACTCCTTAGTGGTGGCCTGGTCGTAGAGCATTTACTCGGAAGCGAGAGTCTCTGGGTTCCAATTCCGGAACCGGTTAATACCAAAGACTTTATTGAATCAAAGATACGAGTTGATGGCAATCGTAAGTTTTAATGAGGCATAATACACTCAGTATACTATTTAATTCGGTGAAATTAGGTTTTACCAAAAAGTAACTAAAAATCGGGTCAGACATTTGGCCTAACGGGAATACTGTTGGCTTATTTATTATGCAAGAAACTACATATCAGCGATATGATTATAAAATCCTGTGCTTACAAACATCGTTTCATCGATATTTCGATATTAAATTTCTATGCGACAGGGCAGTATGATACCCTCACACTATACTTCCTATCAGAAGCCTTAGATCTTTACGTCAATACGTGTACATGTAAACATTTCCCGACCTTCAAAGACTGCCGCGAGTTTCTCATCAGTTAAGATCACGTGAATGAGGAATGACGCAACTTGCATGACAGATCTTGCTAGTACATAGTAAGGGAAACTTGACCAAAACTCATTTGCATATTAATCGTGCGCATGAACCGTTAACAATCCAGTCTATCGCTTTGAATGTCAATTCTACCACAAGAGTATAATGGTAAAAATAATTGAAAAGTAATATTCTAAAACAAATTTATAATATCTTAAATTTCATAAAAGACGCCTAACTAACCGTTAATAGCATATATATATTTCAATACGTGTTGCAGACCTATATTTTTCAGGAAATTGTTACTATATTTTCGTCATTTTAAGATGCAAAAATATACGAATAAAAGTGTGATTTGGAAATTTCAATCTTTAAGTTGAGTTTATGTTGTTGAAATGCACACACATGTGTAATTTTGCGACATTATAATGTGTTATTAACCCCATACTGCAAAATGTGCTTTGACTTGTTCCTAATAAACAACTTAACATAACATAACTGCGTTGATGTTCCATCAACTCGTAAAAATGATAAAGACTGTTCCTTCACCACGCGCTTTGTATGCGAAGTGAAAGTCACGAATGTTTCGGGTGAGATTTAAAATCGAGACTTGGCACGTTAAAGAACCCTCAGTGCATTGGCAACAGCCCATAGAACAAAATTTGTAGCACTTCACCGAAAGACGATGGAATCTACTTTATAAGATCGTTGTAGGAATTGTAACGAATTAAAACTTAAAAATGGCATTTCTGTAGTTAAGTACCCTACGTAAATTCAAACTGTAGACAGTGAAATGGAGTCACGGCCAATAACATCATTTTACATACGCAATAATTTATTATCTTTCTGTATAGAAACATTAAAACTCTTTTCCAGACATATTATGCAAAATTTGCATACCATACCTTTTTATAAAAAGGAATCATAAAACAAATTGTTGACCTCACACCATATGTAATAAAGAGTGACATGTCTACCACATTGAAAGCTATAGAGTTTTGTAATCATATTTCAATAAGTGTCATACCTCGTCTAATTTTTGACGTCATTGTATTTTCTGTTTTCCTCTACCAGTTCTACTTGTCAAATAAGCATCAATGTTATATCTACAGTTAAATCGGCTTGTATATAATCATATACATATCTCTCTCTGTATCTATCTATCTATTTATCTATCTCTGTATCTATCTATCTATGTATCAATCTACCTATCAATCGATCGATCGATAGATAGATAGATAAATAGATAAATAGATAGATCATAGATAGATACATCAAGAGAGAGAGACGCGTATATGATATATATATATATATATATATATATATATATATAAATATATATATATATATATATATATTATATATATATATATATAAAGAAAACAAAAAAACCTCTTCAGTTAAGAAACAAACCTGACTATTTAGATCGTAAATATACAGACTTTTGAATTTTTTAAAAATAGGTATTAAATCAGTCCAGACCATCAAATAAGATACCATCTCCTTGATCGGACAACTTTGAACCACTCTCTATATAATATATTTATATATTGCAGATGATAGTTTCTTTGCATTGTGAATCAGAAAGAAATTCAATGTAAAATAATTAACGGTCTTAGTCATTTAGAAACAAAATCGTGGACACTCAATTGTAGCTCATCTAAAACAAAGGTTTATTGTTTCAGCTGTAATATAAATATAAACAATATCAGCGTTTAATTTTCCAACAGTGTCAGTTTGAATTTATCAACTCTCACAAGCATATTAATGTTACATACGCATGTAATTCGAGTTGGCTTTTCTATATTGGAACTGCTTTAGTTTAAACTGTATATTGTTTCTGAAAATGCAACATATTATTTAAAATACAAAAGAGCGGGGATCTGAAAACAAGAAAAAAAAATGATATAAATAAATATCCCCATTGAATTAGAAAATTGCAAAAATGTTGATCTGTCTCTTCAATTTGATATGGATGAATATAACACATACATTGTATATATGTTCATAACTATTACAATAGAAACAGTAAGTAGAATAAAAAAATAATAACAAAAATGTACCTTCATATTGAAAAAGGTAATAGGTGAAAAAGGCGTACATGAAATCAAAGTACTGAAAGTATTCGTTAAGTTTCAATGAGGTATAATACACTCGGTATACAGAAAAAATATACATTGTATACACATGTTTGAAATATGTTGCAGGTTAATTTCAAGAGAGGGCACATCTGTCTTTGAATATACTGTCACAATATGACATCAGCCTTTTTACTGATAAAATGCATGTTATTTCCAGAGTTTCCAAATTTTCAAAAACCTGCGTGAATCACCCACCCTTGTTCCCACTACACAACTTACCATAACATTACTCAGTGATGGAACATCACCTCATAAAAATGCATAGAAAAAAGTACCAAATGCTAAAATAAATCGTTTGCACTTATGATATAAGCCTGTACCTAAATAAATATTCTTTCATTTATTTCTTTGAGCAGATCCCCTTTTCCAAATAACCATGATCGTTAAGTTTGCAGGTATTGATGAGTATAATAGAGCTCTAATATGGGTATTGTATATGATGTACTAAGGAGAAAATGGTATGCGGATTCAGAAACTACCCTAAAAAATGCTTGCAAAATTTTTGTCTTATCATTTAAAAAAAAAATAAAACCGCAAAACTGTTTCTTTGATGTATATTACAGACATCTACTCGACCGAAAATTGGGAAATGATCCGTAGTGTTCGGAGATTGCACTAAAATAAGGGACATAAGCTGTGTTTACCAAAAATAATTATTTGAACTTTGTTTTCTGCTTCATTTCTACTACTTATAAGAAATAAGAGTATACAAAGGCATAAAATAGCTTATCTCTTCCTGTATATTGTGTGAAAATAAGGTCAGGTCCAGTGTAATATTCATATACAAATAGTAAGGTTGAATTTATCACTTGCAAGTGAACAAGTGCCAGATTTGGGTTTCTCAAACAATTGTTATAAAATATATAGGGATTTAAGAATTGTTTTTGCCTGTATAAGTCTCTTTTTGTTATTGCAACACTGTTAAATTGTCACAATCCAAAGATACATTTTATTTCGAAAATAGGAGGGAACCATTATTTCAATGGTGGAAAACAATCAAAATAAAACCTATGTACAAAATACTTTACAACTTTATACCCGAATATATTAAAAATTTTATAGCAGGAGATATAATTGATAAAATTACAATATCAGAGATGCACGAAACTAACACTTACCAAATATATGTACTGTATGTGACATTAATTTTGTTTACCTTTTTATCTTATTCTAGGTTTATTCGTCTCTTCATTTGTTTTATCTTTTTCAACAGATGGTTGTAAACCATTTCGTATGTAAAGGACATTTCAGATTAGAGAATTTAAGTCCAGTCCAGTTGATTAATATCTACAATAAAGTATGATAAACCACACACACACACACACACACACACACACACACACACACACACACACACACACACACACACACACACACACACACACACACAGTTCTATGATATATGATGTGCGTGTACTATCAAGATTATAATAGATATTTAATACTTTTTATCTTCAAATGATTTAAGCAAGATAACAATTTTCCGCCTTAATATCACTTTAGTTACATTATTAATGATAAATGGTTTGATCAGAGGTATATCTATTGAATACAAAAGGGTCATTTGATCAAAGGGTACTACAAGAGACCGATACATTATAAGCTACAATTTTCTCCCGGAAGGTGTCAACTTACAAGGTGAGAATAATTAGGAACTGGACAAAATATATGTTCCGAAACACGTTCTTCAAAAGATAACAATAAATCGCCATCAGGTTTAAATCAACCTCATACTTATTTGTGATATTTTTCCTATTGTGTATTTTATATATTCTTTCTTATGGAGCATATGCCATCTGTCAAAACGACATGGTACACCTTTGGTTCGACCGCAAGTAGGCCTATCGGAACCTAACTAATTATGAATGGTATAAACATCATGTTTTCACTTTTTGACTAACCAGGGTTTTTTTTACTGAAAAAAGACAACATGGTATTATTTGTTTATCATGTTTTCACTTATTTGGTAAAACTTCTAGTAAAAAAGTTAGAATAAGCAATGTTAACGATGTTTTGAATTTGTTTGTTTTCTCTATTTCATTAACATTGTTTTTCTTTTTTGTTTGAATCATTCAAACTAATTTTCGGTATCATCCACAGAAAATTACACTGATGCTATTTAAAGAAGCATTGACAATATCTACACATTGTATTATTCGGATATACTTCGTCGTTTTTGTTGGCTGTCACAGACCATAACTGCCTTGTTGAGAGAATTGCGTTTTAAAATACTCTCATCTGACCTCCTATTTCATTTCCATTTGACTGTGGACTCACGGAGGGTGTTTCTGGTCAAAGGGGGATGCTTACTCCTGCTTACTCCTTCATGGCACTTGATCCCACTTTTGACTTTGTTTCAACAGAGCTCGAATAAACATAATGAGAATTACACGGAACGAATATATATATATATATATATATATATATATATATATATATATATATATATATATATATATATATATATATATATATATATAATTCCTGAAACCGCGTCTTGTCATTTACAGAGAGAGAGAGAGAGAGAGAGAGAGAGAGAGAGAGAGAGAGAGAGAGAGAGAGAGAGAGAGAGAGAGAGAGAGAGAGAGAGAGAGAGAGAGAGAGTAATTAATTCCGTAATTACAAATTCCTGAACAGTTTGATATTAGGTGTATTTGTCAAATGTAAAGAGAAGCGTCTGATCAAAGCGCTCTTAACAAGGTGAGTGTCCCAGAAATTTACCCGAAGGTGTTATTTTACAAGCTGAGAGTAATTAGGAACATGTACCGATACTCGTTGCAATCATGGTTTAAATAGAAAGCAATAGATTGCCAATAGGTTTCAATCAATCTCTTGCTAAACTGTTACTTATATACTTAAAATATATCTTTCATGGAATATACATTGCATCTGTCTAAATGACAAGGAATTCGTTTGATCCCACCGCAAAAAATATTAAAGTGTAAACTATTTGGTTTGTATGTACTATTTAGTTTGTTAACTTTTGTTTTACTTAAAAAGTTGTCTTTTATGGAATATACATTGCATCTGTCCAAATAAAAAGAAATGCATTTTATCCGACCGCAAGAACCGTTTTAAAAAAATATCAAAGTGTAAACAATTTAGCTCTTTTTAATTTGTATACTTTTGTTATTTGTAATTATATTCTAATTATATTTTTATTACATTATTAATTATAATTTTGTTTTTCTATTTATGTTTTTGTTGTGTATTGGTTTTGTTTTCTTTGTCTGGTTCTAATTCGATTAAATATAATTACAATTTACCAATGAATATCATGATCAAGATTTAGTAAACAATATTTTCATTTTAGGTTTTTAGGATTCTCACGTTTTGTTGGAATTTGTTTATCGTGTATTACATTGATGTAAATTTTACATTTTGAATAGACACCCGGGTCCCCGAGCCCAAAGTCACCAAATTTACAGAATACTCAAGCTATACTTTTATTTTATTAGTTTGACTACTTGGCGTTTGTAAAATTTGACTGAATAGGAAAGACGTTATTATTTTTCAATATTTTAACAAAAATTGATTGTAACATGAAATACGTTCAGTACGGGATTTCCTTAAATATAAGCAGTGATTTTCAGTATTTCATACAACTATTTGCTAATAATAATAATCAAGGATGTAGCATATTTTGAGTGTCATGAAAATCATGATAATTAAACTCGGTTACTGAGTAAATTTGGTGACTTCGGACCGAGAATAGCCGCCTATTAGATTTCTGGTTCCAATGATGCAAACGCACAAGGAAATACAAGAACATGCGTATATAAAGAATATTATAGATATATGTAAAAACACTTCTTAATTATACTATAGATTAATGTAATAATTTGACGTGCTATTTTAACACTTTACTTGGAGAGAGAGAAAGAGAGAGAGAGAGAGAGAGAGAGAGAGAGAGAGAGAGAGAGAGAGAGAGAGAGAGAGAGAGAGAGAGAGAGAGAGAGAGAGAGAGAGATTCATTAATTACAGATTCGTAAATAGTCTGATCTGATCTATTTATTTGTCAAATTAGAAGAAGTCATCTGATCAAAGCGCTCGTCACAATGTAAACTTGAATTTCACCCGGAAGGTGTCACTTTACAAGGTGAGAGTAATTATAACCCTGTCCGGATACTTGTTTCGAGTCATGTTCTTAATAGAAAACAATAAATTGCCACCAGGTTCGAATCAATCTCCGCGATATTCCTTCAAACATTATTTGAATAATTGCAAAACGTTTATCATTCCATAGAATACGATTATTGCATCGGGTCAAAATCACACGGAACTCGTTTGATCGTTACGTAAAGATCGTTACGGTAATAGAAATGATAATTACTGATATAAATAGCCAGTTTTTCAGTTTGACGTATTTAACAGGTAAAAAAGGTATATAAGGAGTAACACACGACAAGGTTATGAATAAATATGGACAAATGATGCGCACTGGTTACATTAGGTTAAAATGTTGCTATGGTAATATGTAAAAAAAAAAAAAAATTCGGCTAAAACGAAAACCGAAAAGGAATAAAAATTGGACTTATGATGGTGTTTGATACAAAACTCGTTGATGGTGTGCATATTTTGCATTTTGTAGCTCTCAGAATACAAATCATTATTCGGAACTGCTACGCTGTATCCCTAAAAGTGGTATTGTACAACACACGGGCACCACCATTATCACCAACATGCAAATGCAATTGAAACATATACTTCATTCATATCTATTTCTTATACAAGACTGGATACCTACATGTACACTATCAAGCAATCTTATATTATGCCCAACTATCATTCCAATTTCAGTCCTTTTTGCCAGTCGGTTTTGCTACATTTTCGACAATTTCGGCGAATTATAGTTATTACCATAGGAGGCTCTGTGGCCGAGTTATAAGAACATCGCATGGAGTCTATTCTCTTGTCAGCTGGTTTCGGATTCCAATGGAACCTAAGCTGATTTTGTGGGAATGTTTTGCCAGTTTACTTGCGGAAGGTTGGTGGTCACTTCCCATTTACATTGTGACCGTTTTATCTCCTTTTCCATTAATAAATGACCGGTACCACCTCAATATAACTGAAAAAGCATTGATTAAAGCGTAAAACTCCGATTTAACCTTTTACTTGTGTAATACGTCAATCTTTATAACCGGCTGTTTATTATATCCATCATTAAGTATGCCTTTATAATTAATTATGTTAGGTTCCGTGTCCTTTCAATGCAATGATGCATATTGATCTATGGTGAGATACAATCATTCAAATATTTAACGTCAGAATGAATACCACAGACTAGTAAGAGAAGAGATTGATTGGAACATACTGACAATTTATTGCTTTCTATTAAGAACATGACACAAAACACTTATCTAGGTAGGTTCCTAATTACTATATCACCATGTAATATGACACCTAGAAAGTGAAATCATGTTTACATATTTTTGTGCCCTTTGATCAGACTGGTCTGACGGCCCTTTTCAATTGTCAAATATGCCTTTGGCCTCTGTGGCTGAGTGGTTGGAGTATCTCACTTTGATCTATTATGTTGTCACCTCTAGTCGTCCCGGATATTAAGCCCCTATAGACCTTAACCCTTTCATCCCTACAAGTCATAAAAGACTGGTTTAAACAATAGAAAATGCATACAATTTCGATATTTAGGGACGAAAGGGTTAAGGTTATTCTACAAGAACATTTTCCTCTTTCCTTGCGGGAAGTCGGTAGTCTCCTCGTATAATTGGGTTCTCTCCTCCACCATTAAAAACTGGCCGCCATTAAATAAAAGCAAAAATGTTGAGAAAAAAACCAAAAAAAAAAAAACCCCAGAAATACAAAAATCAAAAAACAAAAAACAATTTATCATATTAACAATCAAATGACATTACAAACTTTATGATGCCAGTCTTCTGTTGCCCAATAAAAGTGTAGGTAGACTACTGAAACGATACTTTTCATTAAAATATATTACATTGTATGTACACACCCTAACAGAATACGTTACTTAACTATAATTATGAATAAACGGTTTTACTACATATTAGTGAATTAAAGTATTTACTTTATTATCAAAGTTCTTATAATTTTTCACTGTACAAACAATAATTAACAGGGTTATAATTTTTTTATAAATTTAATTACATTGATAATATCGTTATTTAGTAGTAATCCGTCAACAATATATATATATATATAAATGAATTTTGGGCCATATCTATACATACAAATAATTTGATGTCAGAATTTGCATTTTCACATTTAAACATTTATTTCAACTTTATTCCTCGCAAATATACTGACACTAGGTATCACAATACAAATATTGTGGGACCGGAAGTGAGATTGCCCGACTTCTCACTGTTGACGTCACGTGATCTAATTACAATTTTGCTGCAAAATTGTCAGTCTTGTTTGTATGATAACTTAATACGATTAAATTCTTGTCATTATATTTAGTTTTTCTGAGTTATTATTCTATCATTACGGAAACGTATTCCTACCAAGTATAAAATAGTATTTCGAAATTTCGAGTTATTATCTCGAAATCAGTTCGATGATAAAAACTCGAATTTTTAGAAAATAACTCGAAATTTTGAGATAATAATTTTTAAGTGTGGCATAAATATGCTTCCATATATAATAAATAATGACAAGACACATTTGAATTCTGTTCTGGTGCCTGTAGTTGAAGTCAGTAGTTCCGTCAAACAGATCAATATTTCCATATACCAGTGGAATCGATCAATATTTTAGTTATGGATAGATACAAAATTATTTTGTTGTGGATGCAAAGATACCACAGGTGTTTATTTCATGTCAAGACCAATCAAATTAGCTGTTAAATAACACTATTAAATCATATCTACATACTTAAAACATATGCAATAGCATGTTGTGAAATTATTTGCGATATAACGCTTCCGCGTCTGAACCCTAAAATGGAGACAAAGATACTTGAGATAAATACACGCAAAACCTATTGTAAGGTGGTATTGAAATAACATAATTTGAAATTCACTGCAAGCGTTGACTAATGAAACTAACTCTCATTTCCTATTGTATTAATGTATCAGACACTTAGGCTTATTGTACTAATGTATCAAGAGCTTGTGTGGGTGTTTTTATCTGTCTACGCATGCGTGTTTGTCACATCTATTATAGCCACTTAAACAGCTGTTGATGATCTTATACAATAGTAAAGGTGCATGTGACCTTGTGTCTGCGCATGCGTGTTTTCAGTACTCCCTGACAACTTAAAACGAAGTGTCTGTCACTTAAATTCATTTAAATCTCAACCAATCGAAACATTTCCTTTTTCCCTTTGTTTGAGATAATGTTTTCTCCCAACTTGGATAGACGTATCTGCCGTTTTGCCAAGCCAATATTTCTCTGTCCGCACCCTCGGGAGTAGACAAACTACACGCGCTATGATGCCACAGTATAAAATGCATACAGTGCATTAAAAGTTGCGTCAGATAAAGGTGATTAAACATGGGTGTTTTGAGTAGATCGAGAAATCTTAACCCTCCTGGTTAAAAATATGATTGTGCAATCCTCAGGAATCCCTGGGGTTGGAAAACGAGACTTTTTACTACTCGGGTGATCTTCTTATATAGTACTATAAGATTAGGGAAATAAATATACAATTGTACATGTATATGGTTTATATGTCTAATATTTTTGAAAACAGTACATACATCTATTGCATCTTCCTACGGCACCTTTTCAAAGTATTTTGTGGTTTTATGACGTAAAACAAAATATTAATTTTACTTCATCAAATCATAGGCCATATGTGTTGCTGTAATTTTAACGGTTTTCTTGATCAGCTTCTTGACTAATGGCGAAAAAGTCGTAAGCATTTTTGAGCCTCTATAGAAAAACTAATGCAGTAAAATGACGTAGAAATATCAAACATATTTTCTTTATACAAGATAATAAATACGTTCCGTCTCAGTATCGTTTTATCTAGACTCACAGAGAGATGAAAACGTCCAAAACACATATTTGGTATCGTATATATGCCCTATGGTTTATATGTCATCTGTTGGGTCATTATAACTCATCTACTATATTTTACTTTCTATGGACAAGATTTAATTACTTTATTGAAGGTCATGTAGTAGCATCTGCAAAAGCTATATATGTTCGAAAACTCGTGTCTATTGTTTTGAAAGGTAATATCAGAATGAACAGATCTAAAGGTAGGTTAAAGTAATCTATTGAGCTTTTTGATATGCATGCGCCCTTATAGATGCCATGGTCGACATTCTTAAGCAAACTGTCTACTCAAATAAGATTGCACACCTCTAGTGGAGTCAACCGTATTTAAAAATAATAATTATTAACACAGGGATATCGAAAACCGCGTTTGATGTCAACGTTCCGCGAATTTTACGGTCGGTATAATAGTCTTGTTTGCGGTTTCTCTGTTTAACTTGGTGAAATGCTGAGTTGCCTTTTTGTTAGCGGTTGTTGTGACGTCTGTACCAATTGTGACGAGGATTCGTTCCTCACGTATTTCATTTGGACTTGACTGTGGACTCACGGCGGGTGTGACAGGTTGACAGGGGTTGCTTACTCCTCCATGGCACCCGATCCTGCCTCTTGATTTCAAGATGTCCGTATGTCCATTTTTTACCAGATTTATACCTGTATCCTGGACATCCCAAAGATTTATACTTTGGGATCTGAGATGTTTAATATTCGTTGGAGAATATTGATAAAATATTAGTTCCATCAAATATGACTCTTTAAATTCGAACTTGATATATAGATTGATAACTCAAATGTAAATACAAATGTGTTAACTATGAGACAGCATATAAACAAAGTGAATATTGGACAGACGCGGAACTCTAGGGAATCTGGAAGTGGAATTTGGTGTTCTGGATGTGTAAAGATCTTCTGTTGTGAGGCCGTTGTCAAATATAGATTAAAACCGAAGGTATCACCACTTGCTACAATAGATTTACACGATTGAACAACAATACAGCCACCACTACCACCACCACCACAACCAACATCAAAAGTAGCATTAACAACAACAGCAATGACAACAACAACATCAATTCCAACACCAATCGTATCGTAAAAAAGACAACAACAGCAGCAGCACAAAAATAACAAAGGCAACAACAATGTTGTTGTTGTTGCATTGTTGTCTAATGTTCCAATCAAGAATCTTTCACATATATGACGACCTCACCAAATGCCGGTGAAGGGCTTCAAATTTTGGCTTATGCTGGGCACTTAAGGCCATTGAGCAGTGAGAGTTCTTTAACGTGCTGACACCTACTGTGACATGGGACATCGGGTTTTACTCTCTCATCCGAAGGACAAGAAAAGCCAGCCGCCTCCACCGAGGCTCGAACCCGCGACCCAACGGGTGCGGTTAGAACACTCTACTGCGGAGCTACAACACATATTATAACAACAACAGTAGCAACGATGATAACATTATCTATAATAACAACAACAACATCAACAACAACAACAACGATCATAACACAAAAAACAACAATAACAACGACAACAACGATCATAACACCAGAAACAACAATAACAACAACAATAACAACGACAACAATAAAGTTCATAACACCAAAAACAACAACAACGATCATAACACCAGAAACAGCAATAACAATGACAACAACAACGTTCATAACACCAAAATCAACAATATCAACGACAACAACAATTACAACAATAACGTTCATAACACCAAAAACAACAACAACAACAACGTTCATAACACCAAAAACAACAATAACAACGACAACAACAACGTTCATAACACCAAAAACAACAATAACAACGACAACAACAACAACAACAACAACGTTCATAACACCAAAGCATCAAAGATTATTAGATCTATTGCATAGTAAATTAAACATATCTGGTAGAGAAATACTGTAATGGCCAACAAGAAAATAATAAATTTATAGTTTAATGTTCCAATTTAATTTGTAATAACTGTCATTTAATGTTGGATAGTTCGAATGACTTTTGTATAAATTGACAGTGTTCAAATGTTAACTGGCTGATATGAACATCTTTATCGAACGATTTGAATTACTGTGTTAAAATATGCAAAACCAAAACTTAACAAACAAAGGATGACCCCCTCATCTGTATGCCTTTTCGCAACTTTTTGTAATGTGGTTGTGTATAAATATCAACATAATAATTGAGAAATTTCAGACAAAACGAGGGCGTAAAGTCTACCTGCCTACGATTATCCATAGGGATTAATCGACGTGTTTACAGAACTGCACAAGTTAAATATATAAAATGTATGTTTGTTTAATTTATCTTAAAAATCATTAAAAGGTCCTCGCATTGAATTTCTTTACCACAACTTGTAATTTGTGTAAACTTTCAGCTATTTTTACAACGTTTGACTTGACAACTAAAAAACAAACATAATACATAGCTTTCCTTTACACGCCCAATTAAAAACTCCATCCTAAATTTTTATTACAACGACCATAGTGATTTTAGCCGTAATTTTCTTATATTCGTTTTCTGATGCGTATATTTCATCTACCAATGTGCTTTCGTTCCTGGGTAAAAGGGAAAGCACCGTTCATTCACATTCCTTGTATGTTATTTATCTACACCTCTTATTGTGAGGAAGTCATAATATTTACTCTGAAATATTACGCCCCATTATCCTTGAGTAGTCAGTTTCAAAAAATAGACATATCACTTCCTGCTTTGTTTTAAGTGCAGAGAAATGTACATTCATATTGTTTTTATATCTATATTTGTATCTATATCTATATATATATGTATATACAAATATCAGTACAACATTGGATATTCACTATGTACCTTGATTGATCCAATCGCTAAATAAATTTTATATAAAGACCAAATGCAGAAATAAAAAGGCACCTACAAACTCATCATGCACTGGGTGGGCTTCGAATCCTCGACCTATGGCACCTGCCGCCTGGCTCTGATGTACGACGCCTTAAACCACTTGGTCATCTACATATTCAATGTATAGATGGTTTAGTGCGTCGTGCATGAGCCGGGGCATGGTTAGTTTGTAGGTGCCTTGTTATATTTGTATTCGTGCTTTATACGTTGCTTATATATATATATATATATATATATATATATATATATATATATATATTATATATATATATATATATATATATATATATATATATATATATATATATATATATATATATATATATATATATGTGTGTGTGTGTGTGTGTGTGTGTGTGTGTGTGTGTGTGCATTAAAAATAAAATAAAATAAATATACATGTATATCTTAGATTTCATCTCCAAGGAAAAATAGAGAACGAATAAGATATAAAAATCTCAGATACCAAAGTATAAATCAATAGGATGTCCAGGACATAGATACAAATCCGGTAAAAATGGACAAACACGGACCTCTGGAAACCAAGAGGTGGGATCAGGTGCCATGGAGGAGTAAGCATCCCCTGTCGACCGGTCACACCCGCCGTGAGTCCACAGTCAAGTCCAATGAAACACGTGAGGAGTGTATCCTCGTCACAATTGGTACAGACGTCTCAACAACCGCCAACGAAAAGGCAACTCAACATTTCACTTAGTGAAACAGAGTAGTCGCAAACAAGACTACCATACCGACCATAAAATTTGCGGAACGTTGACATTAAACGCGGTTTTCGATATCCCTGTGAGAAGAAAAAGATTGTATCATTTTGTAGAAAACATGAGGTCCAGGTCGTTTTAGCTGTACCGGTCTAGTCACACCAAACAATTTATATATATATTTTTTGCCTCATTTAGCACTTCACACCCCTTGTCAAATTAATTGCATTTTAGCTGCACTCGAATGGAATCGGTAGTTTTGTTTTTTAACACATGTAATATATAAATTTATGTTTTTCTTATTATCAAAGAAAACCCACCAATGTTTCCCTTTAAACGTCTAATTGAAGTTCTATCTTACACCCGTCATCTGATAATTAGCAGGTCTGAAATCTCTCTCTCTCTCTCTCTCTCTCTCTCTCTCTCTCTCTCTCTCTCTCTCTCTCTCTCTCTCTCTCTCTCTCTCTCTCTCTCTCTCTCTCTCTCTCTCTCTCTCTCTCTGTGTTAAAGGGTACATATTTAAAAATGATTTCAATTTTTTACTTTTACTACTTTTACTTGATGATACAATCACAAATAGGAGCTAAGCACAGTCATATATTCCTATATATTTTGGGAAAATAAGGTCATGTCCAGTGTGGTATTCAAATACAAATAATAAGGTTAAGTTGATTGCAGTTGAAAAAGTGTCAAACCTGAGTTTCTCAAGCAGTTTTCACAAAAAATGTAGGAATGTAAGAATTTTTATCATTTAAACTTACAAAACCACCTATTACAAGTCACTGTACAGAAGATATTATTTATTGACCCATTGATAGGGTTTTTTCAACTAGATTTACTAGAAATCAAAACAGAAATTTAGTTCGAAAGTTATGGTTAGATATTCGTACATGAAATATTTACTTAAATATAAATTGATTTAAAACATATAATTCGTACACGAAATATTTACCTGGATTAATATTAAGAATGTGATTGACAAAACAAACTTAAGTATATGTGGCTCCATGCAAAATTATTTTTTTTAATTTCTATACATGGTGATAGGTCAATTGTTGTTGTTATCGATTATGACGATGATTTATTCCTTACATAATTCATTTGAAATTGAATTTGGACTTGCGGTGGGTGTGACCGGTGAACCAAGGATGCTCACTTTTCCATAACACAGATTTCCCGGATGTTCGTGTTTGTCCAATGTTTAGCATTATACTGTCTTATGGATCATCTGACGGTTAATACTTTGGTATCTGTACATTAATATTCTCTAAACACAAAGTCATTAAATTTACTCGATACTCAAGCTCAGCCACTTTAGTTTGCCTTTTTCTCTTCAATCGATCCGGCAGACAATAGTGGACTGGTCTTAAACATTAGAAAAGAGCCTATTACTCGGATACTCAGGGGTGAAAAGATTAAGATGAAAACACACAGACGTATGTTACAACCTCAGAGTATTAAAAATTATGCTGACAAATATCGATTATATGAAGAACACAAAAGTTTAGCAACATACTTAAGATTTTTGTTTTCATTTTTACGAAATTTACCCAATATTTCATAATTATGATTTGAAGAAAATAAAACATTAAGTTACAACCATAATACATCAATATGCATGTATAGGCAAAACGATAAAATAAAATATGACCTTCAGCAATGAATTAATTTGGAGATTTATGGCCGCGCTCGTTTTAAGCTCGATGACAAAAATCATAATGGATCACAAAAGCATATATTCAATATGTTTCAGTCATTGCATAAATAGATAATTGATATGAACTGGCCATGCTGAAGATACAAAACACTTCAAGTGTTGTCTGAGATCCTCTTGAAAACAATGAATCTCCAACTTCCAGTACTTCAATATTTTCTATTTTCCTTCAAGTAAGCACTTAAATCTGACCATAGCCTTCCGCCTACAGCATTGTCGTGATGAAAGGAAACCTTCTGCCCCCTTTAACGAACAGGAAAGCGGTTGAGCACACAATTGGGATTTTTAACGAACACGTTTTTACTTCCAAATCGGAAACTAACTTGGAAAACAAGGAGGATATCCCCGGATAAAAGGAAGCAGCCAATGATTAGAGGAACTGACATACTTTTGAGATGGTCGTGGCGTATTGTTTATATCTAATTATATAACGTCGTGGCGGAATATAAACATACTTTGACCTTGAATTTATTTTTTATTCACTACTGTATGCATTACATACAGTAGAAATAATTGTTTGTGATCTTCAGTATTACATGGTAACATATGTATGCTTACAATTCGGCTGAACGCATTGCGTGTGTACATAACATGACTATTGATATGTATTTACATATAATGTTTGTCTATTTAACTACAATATTGTTTGCTCTTGTCTGCATTTTTACAACATGATCTCACAACTTAAAGAGGGTCCTGTTATTATTTTACCGCTGTGTATTGTTTACATTTATATAAAAATCCATAAGTTTAACAACCGTTTTCAGAGCTATTATCCTTTGGTTTACATTCTTTTAAAATATCGGTTTGGTTGCCTGCAAAATTATTATTGTCAACAATTTATACGTTATATGTTGGTGGAAAGAACCTGGTTACAGGGTATCAGGGAAGTGACCACCAGCGTTCCGCAAGTAAATTGACAAACTTTCTCACATAATCAGATTAAATTCCAGTGGTCTTCGAACTATCGATGACTAGAAGTGCGAAAATTCATTGGTTTAAAGGGCGATGCTTTAACCACTTGGCCACAGACCCCCCCCCCACCGCAAAATTAGTAAACGGAAAAACAAATGCATGTATTGCATAATTTTACAAATTTGATTCTAGAGTAGTTTAACGAGTAGCCGAACGCTGCCATGGCGTATATAAATCTTGTTTTTTTAATCGATCGACAGCCTTAAGGGGATAGTACGTGTTATGATAATGGTACCCGATTTCCTCGACCACGTTCCAATTGGTGGCAAACCTGTTTTCTCTTGTCGCAAACCCGTAATCTACCTTGACGAGTACATTTGCATTGCATGTTCTTTTTATCTGAGACCCATATCTAGCTACGACCTTTCTTACTTACGTTAACTGGTCAGGAAATCAGTTGTAAACAAGCATGTTTGAACTTTGATAGAAAGGGGAATTACCTTAAATCTCATATTATTACAACCCGTGATAAAGGAAATGCTCCTGTGCAAACTTTGTCAACCTAACTTCAAAGTATGACAACCAGCTAACCTTATCAGACGTTCTTAAAAATGTCAAAGAATTTTCAATAACGCTAAATATTGATAATTCAAAACATTATAAGGCATTGACCTGTCAGATATATGAGCGAACAATCTATACAATTCATATACGGGTTTGCGACAAGAGAAAACAGGTTTGCGACAAGAGAAAACAGGTTTGCCACAAGAGAAAACAGGTTTGCCACCAATTGGAACGTGGTCGAGGAAATCGGGAACAGGCATTCGACCAATCTGAGTTTTATTTTGCACTGTAACACACACAAACACACACAACCACACATACACACACACACACACACACACACACACACACACACACACACACACACACACACACACACACACATCTTAGTTTAATTAGGGTCAACATATCTAGGACAAAACCCTCTGAATCGAATACATGTCACACAAATAATGTAAGAGCAAATCGTTCGATAAAAACTGTCACTTGAAAATATTATGCAAACGTGCAAAATTAGTTTTAGTCTCTCTCTCTCTCTATTTCTCTCTCTCTCTCTCTCTCTCTCTCTCTCTATATATATATATATATGTGTGTGTGTGTGTGTGTGTGTGTGTGTGTGTGTGTTAATGGATTCTAGTAAAGTCTTATAATACAATCAATAATGAAACAACATCATTATTTTCCATATAAATGCACGTGTTTTCGCAATATATATATATATATATATATATATATATATATATATATATATATATATATATATATATATATATATATATATATATATATATATATACATATATATATATATATATATATATATATATATATATATATATATATATATATATATATATATATATATATATATATATATATATATATATATATAAACAAAAACAAACAAATACCACCAGCAACAAAACAAAAACAACAACATTAACAGTAGACAAATAATGCAGCGTTGATTGATACATTCTATCTAAATGAAATATAACTTTATTTCTTGAAACCGTCAACAGGCAAAACACTCGATACATGTAACAATCTCAAAACTTAAACTGTATGAACATAGCATATAGGACCAGGTAGCCTGTTGTTATGTGAAAACTAAAAGTGAGTCAACTGTAGTGCTATATATAGAGTTTTAAAATTGTGAGAGAGGATTTTACGATGGCATTAATATTTTATTGCGAGAACATTGGATGATTCACATACCAGAACATATGTTTTAAAACCGTTATGTTGATAACACATGAGATACATTTGATTTTGTTTACGTAAAATATATTTGACTTCAATGGTGAACAATAAAATACACATTGTAAAAGTAGCCTGGATTTGTTTATGTTCTGTGAACTCAAAAGGTTTATATTCAGTAAATCTGGATGTGAAGAAATTCTATGTACATTTTCCCTCTGTTTTATCTCCTTTTTGTCAATGCATTCAAAGCGTATATCAATATGAAATGTCACGATCACACGAAAGCATTGTAAGGATGTTAACGCATTGGTACAGGTGCATCACATAACTAACCCATCTGCCACTGAAAATAATAGACTCTACTGAAAGTCAATGAGACAGACCAGTCCAAATGTGTCGTTAGGGGTGTATCGGTTAACATATAAGTCTTGATCGTGTGATACTTATACATTCATAGATGTATCATGGAATTAAAAAATATATTATTCGAGTCATGTTATTTGAGTTGGTTTTTTATCAATTTGCATTCCAATTTATTCAAGAAACCTTGGATAGGTAGAAAGATCGATTGGTAAATGAATTAATACATACAGCATGGTGGCAAGAGTGAGAAAACATTGTGTTTCTCTATATACACGTATTTCATGTAAAATCACTTTCTTCAAAACATTCCCCAAGACTCATTGCCAACACAACTTCCATTAAATTGTCATTGTTTATTTGTTCATTTGTTCATTAAATGGAAATGTTCAATCTTTAAGATTTAGCTATTTTGATAGAAAATGAATTATTTATGCACTATTTATAAATACTAGTATCAAAAGATGAATTAAACACACACACACACACACAAACACACACACACACACACACACACACACACACACACACACACACACACATATATATATATATATATATATATATATTAACGAACAAGCATTATGAAAGTATTTATGAATCAATCCACGTTCCTAGGCTGTGATACCATTATTTCGTACATGATGAGCAGTTATTATTTTTGATCAGAACCATAACAGTAGGCCTGGCGAAAGGACGGACGGGTGAAAATAAAGAAACCTTTGTTTCACCTTTACTATGCTAATAAATGTATCAATGATTGCTGTGTCATTGTCAGATATAAGTTTGAACATAAATCAAATCCAGGGCAAGGGTACTGACTGTTTAAGAATTACTTTGAAAAGAATGGTTGAATCACGTCTGAAGGTTGTACGCTGCATTGGTGTTTAAAACGTCCAATTCATGTACTGATTTATTTGTCAATACTAGTGATAGAAATGCCTGCTTCTTTTTAGATAATCATCTAAAGTGGTCTTATTTGTATCATAATCTATATTCTAATTAATATACATATATAGTTCTTCCGTTTTCAAAATTTGTTTAAGCAAACGCAGCATATTTTAAAAGAAAATACCATATGGAAATAAACCGATAAGAATCTGTATTCATCTGTGCAAGGTTACTGAATAGCTATCTGGTATGCATAACTAGGGCTATATATATTATTCTGGGTAGCACGCTTTTTATTCGGCATTCAGTACAGCGAATGAATATGTTTGTAGATAAGAATTCACGTGAGTATAAGAACAGGGTCACTTGACATTTTTCTCATACGTGACTATGTTTACTGTTGCACCGATATATTGCAACTAGGGACTTATGTAACACAACTAAAGACACCTTTTCGGTTTTTATTTTGCGTCCTTGAAAGTTGTATTGCAGAATAAAATATTTGTTATTCATTTATATCGTAGAAATTGAATAGCTTATCAAATACAATTTACCCACCCAATACCATCGGTAATGCTTTAGACGAATGCAAGTGGATATTGAAGCTTTTGTTTTATTACTCTCTCACGTCCCATTTAGAAATAAATCAGGTGCAAACAAAACGTGTCACAAAATTTGACCTGCTCTGTGGACTTATCGGTTAACGATTCTCTAACAACGCGATACGACACCTATTATCTACCCGATATGAGGCCTACGTCCAGAGTATGCTCGCCTTTTGTTGGTTATTCCTTGTACAGGAAATAAAGCGGTCATTCATAAAGTAGTTTTAGGATACTTGTTTATGTTAGATGTGTAGACCTTGATAGGAAGGGATATCGTGTATCAGAATATCATCAGAGTCATGCCTATTTATTCTCGTTCTATAAACCTTACATCGAACATTACTCAATGGATAAACACCATGTCTGTTGGTTGTGTACAACTTGATGAGACGAAGGGCATCGTATCACCAGCAAGACCACGATTAGAGTTATGTTCCTTTGTTTAATTTGTTTGGTTGGGCTATAAAGCCGTCATTACTTAAAAGGGCATTTGCTGTGTTTACCAAAAATACATAATTTTGATTTTTTTCTTCTTTTACTTGTTGTAAATAATGTACTGGAATAAAAATAAGATTTATAGATTTTATGAAAAAAGGTCAGGTCCAGTGAAGTATGCATATTCATGTAGAAAGGTTTAATTAATCAATTGCAAGTAAATAAATGCCGAACTGGATTCCTTGTCCTTATTTACGGAGTTATGTCCTTTTGACGTATATTCAAGGTCTTCGTTTTGTCCTTATTGTTGACATATTATCTAATTCTAGATAATAATAATAAATGACTACATGACGTCACAAACATGGTGACCAGGTCCATCGTTAATGCCGTCATGTTCGTGCACACAAATGATATCTAGATTAAAGTAGATTTCAAAGTGACGTCACAAACATGGTGACCGAATCGACTGTTAATGGCGTCAAGATCTTGTACACACATGATCTCTAGATTATTATACGTTTTCAGCTGTTCATGTTATACTAAAGTAATATTTGGCACTGACAACACCATTTAAATTCGAAAATTTTATAAAGCTAAGATGGTAAATTTTTTTTACAATGGTTAGTCTTATACTTGTAGAGTTATTATTTGGTCATGTTTGGTACCACTTTCTCTTTGGAGAATATGCATAGTTTTTAAATTGGAGCTCAACTGATGACGACTGATTGACAGAAACGATATCGTCTTGGGCATTGTAACTTTGGTATTGTGTTTGTAATATTCATGACGTCATAATTATGGTGACCAAGTCGACCGTTAATGTCTTCATGATCTTGCACACACATGACGTCCAGATGACACATGTTAACATGATGTCACACACATGGTGACCTATGTAGTTGTAAATGTCACTATATTGTCATACACACGATGAAGTTATTGACATTGAGTTATGCATATTTATAACAAGATCAAAAGGTTTGAATTACTGTGATGTATAACACGTTTGCATAAAATTAAAGTTTTGTAATGGAGGACTAACTCTTTAAGTATCAACGAAAATGATAAGGACGTTTGTATCTGAAACTCAGTCATTTTAATCTGATAATGTTTCCTGAAATTGTTTACGGAGTATTGTATATATATATATATATATATCACAACCCATACAAAATGTTGTATGGTGAGTTTATCCCCCAGTGTTGATGTATACAAGACTGTAGAATTTGTATTAACTATCAGCCGCAAGGACATGTATTATTGGGTTATTGTTTATAAATTGTACTTTGGTATTTCTGTTTGGTTTGGTGATATTATCTACTCTAGATATAAGATAATGTGTTTATATTAGGGTAAATTCCTTTTCACAGAACATTTTTGATAGTTAATGGGGCATCGGCTGTGTCTACCAGAATTTATTTTGATATCTATCTATTTTTTGCTTCTTGTACTTGATGTACAATAAGAAATATGAGCTATACACAGGAATAAAAAGTCTTATATTCCTATATGTCTATGAAAATAAGATCCCGTCCAGTGTGGTATTCATATACAAATAATAAAGTTGAATTCATCAATATACAATTGAAAAATTGTCAAACCCGAGTTTCATAAACAATTGTCACAAAATATACAAGAATTTAAGAATTTGTATGCATATATATATATATATATATATATATATATATATATATATATATATATATATATATATATATATATATATATATATATATATATTATATATATCTTTTTTGTTATTGTATATCAATCTATGTCGTAAAAAAGATAATAATTATACAAAAACAACAGCAAATGCCCCTTTAAACAATAATAACACTAACTAAAGAACAAACAACAAAAGCATTTATAAACGACAATTCCCCCAAATAAAAGACCAACATACCTACAAAAATGAACATATGAATAAGACAAAAATAAAATTTATGTGATAAATATTTTTCTTTTAGCAAGACTATAGTAGGAATATGACGAGAAAGCCTCTAATAGTAATACATATCTCCTTGAATGTATTCCAGAATAAAATGCTCAACTTAGACAATGAAACAAAAAAGTATTATTACTGATATGGCATTGGTTTTTTGATATAGTGATTGAGGGTAATTAGTGTTTTGTCATAATAAAGAGAATCCTGTTCATATTTAGTCATTAACTTTTATAGCTGACTCGTCTTGAATAAATCAAGACTTCTGACACCTGAATTTCATTTCTCATAACTGTGCACTTTGTTATATAATAAAAGGCTTGATATATTTTTTACTCAAAGGTATGCCATTGTTTTCATATTAAGGTATTAAAAAACCAAGATTTTTATGTGAGCCCATACACTAGGCCGATTTTACTCAACAATAGAAGATTACACCGAATATATATATTAAATCGACGCAAAAAATGGTTGGTGTAGTATTACAGGTGTCATTTAGTACTTAAGTACTTAAGTATAACTGGGGAAAACAATAGGATGACCAACTGTTGACGAATATCGCACTAACTGTACTTCTTTTCTCACTTCCAAATGGAAAGTAACATTTTCTGGCACATGTCCTTATTACAAGAAAGTTATACTGAAATGTATCAAAAACCATACTAAATAAATCGTTGAGCATACATCGGCTAAGTGTATACTTTGTGAAGGATATGTTATTGAAATATCCAGGCATGGCTGACTTTAACACTTTAATTTCATAACCCAATTATAACTGGGCGTCTGACATCAAGATTAGGATTTTTCTTTTGTTTTACTGCAGTTTTACATTCCACTTGTATGGAGATGCCATCAGTGTCACAAATATGGACATATGCTATGGACTTGTGCCATTGCAATGAGGGTTATTTTACAGGACCTTCTTAAATATTATCCTTAAGACCCATGACTTTCATTATATATGCTGTGCGCTTGGTATGCCCATGGACACTCTGTTTTCAACGAACTACGCGATCGCCACAAGTGGTTCAAGATTTGATAACTTAAATAACATCTAATGTTACACTAGATGGGTACTGCTATAATCTATGTTAGAAAGACTCTATCCTGCCCAGGATCTCTTCAGATTAGACTACCGTAAGGCGTAATATGACACAGAAGAAAACAAACAAACAAGGTCATATGATACATGTCATATTGATAAATGTGAAATATATCATTCTCTCTGTAGATAGATAACTTATCAATCACCACTTATGTATGATTTCAATTGATTGACAAACATTTTCCTAATATAATTATACAAACAATTAACAATTATCTATGTTTTGAATTAGTGATAGCTAAGTACAGTATCACATTACTTATTCTGCATTTATTGCATCTTATAACTTCTTTGTGTACGGTATCAGAAAAGAAGATATTTATATGTACGTTTGGTAATAAGTTTAACATTTTAGTAATAAGTTACACATTTTGATAATCAGTTTCAATATTTACTAAGAAAAAATATCGGCACAAAGACATTTTACGAACAAAAGTCAATAGGACAGAAATTATGTAAAGCTAAAATACTTAATAAATATTATGATAAAAATTGATATAAATTTAAATATGTGTTTTTCATTTTAGAGTAACCTCACAGACCTTGCGTTTGTATATGACATTAATTAGAGTCCTGCAAGACTATTATCACGTCACTTCTTTGTTAAATGTGATAAACACATCAGCATAGAATAAGATGGTATATCTGTTATGGATAATGATACGACATTGATGTAAGAGATTTAATTTTGAAACAATACTACGTAAACATTGATATATTGCAATACGAGATAGATATTGATTTGATTATTAACACAAAAACAGATTTCAATTTCAACCACTGCATTCAGATCACGGCATTATTTGGTGAGTATAATGACGTCATTTAGAATATATGATATAGTAATACTAATGGTCTATCCTTAAACTTTAACATAATTACAAAAACGAGAAATGTTAATTAATTGATTAATATTTATATAAAATTAGTATTGTAATAATTGATGGGTGTCAGATTTTCTACTTTAGTTTCTGATAAATCATCTATCAACTAATTTGCATATCCAGACATTTATGAATGACAGTTCACTTCGGGGGTTTGAAAAAGTAATATGTCAGTAAACAACATAGATATTAACTATTATACTTATATAAGCTTATATATATATATATCGCATATAGTTGTCTGTCGACGTTCCACAAATTTTACGGTCGGTATAATAATCTTGTTTGCGACTACTCTGTTTTACTAAGTGAAATGATGAGTTGCCTTTTCGTTGGCGGTTGTTGAAAGGTCTGTACCAATTGTGACGAAGATTTGTTCATCACGTATTTCATTTGGATTTGACTGTGGACTCACAGCAGGTGTGACCGGTCGACAGTGGATGCTTACTTCTCCATGGTACCTGATCCCACCTCTTGGTTTCCATAGGTTCATGTTTGTCCATTGTTACCAGATTTGTATCTTTATCTTGGACATCGTAAATATTTATACTTTGGTATCTGAGAGATATATAGTTGTACCGATTGTGACGAGGATTTCGTCCTCACCTATTTCATATGAATTTGACTTTGGACTCTCGGCGAGTGTGACCGGTCCACAGTGGATGTTTACTCCACCATGACTTCTGATCACACGGTTCCACCTGGAGGTCAATGCTTGTCCAATATTCATCAAATGTGTTTATGTATCCTGAACATCCTGATTTTTACTGTGGTATCTGAGATTTGGATTACTCTAGGCGTTTCCCGTGATTTACTTTTCTTTTTACATACACAATTCTAGAATTAACAAAATTAAAATAATCTGCATTGCAAAGTCAATTTATATTAGATATACAAGTATTTCTATTTCTTAGACATCATGAAATAAAATTGTCTTAAGCTAAATATTTTAAATATCTCTTTCACAAAACTGTCTCGACCAAAACTGTACTTCTATAATTGGAACGTGAAATATTTACTATAATAAACTGTCGTACATGGCTTGTAATTAAATCAGAATAGTCCCAAAACGAGCATACTTTACTATATTTGTCTCTATGATTTATTTTTGTGTAATATCTCACTTTATTTTTAGGAAAATATGCAACTTTTGCTAACAAAAATAAAAGATTCTCTTTAAGTGTTAATAATAGGCTAGCAGTGTAAATGTGTGCACATTGACAATATCGGTGAAATATGACAATTCTAAAACAGATAGAGATGTCTAATTTGTAACAAAAATTGTCCTTAATCTACCCATCATTTATTAAGTCTGAATTGAGGTATTTCAATTGATTTCATTTAACATATCAAATTTCAAAACGTTCAGAGTCAACCATAACAAAATATATACAATATATAAATATTTCCCACAAAAACCACAAAGATGTTGTCTACTAGAAACTCCAACATTTTGATGATATCGTTTCTATTGTTGAAAATGAAAGCCTAAAAAATCTTACTTTAAGGGGCCCTATATATACCGGGAAGACCGTTCCTTTAATTGGAGTCAGAATTTCAGTTTAGCTATGAATTCTGTCGAAGATTATGCCAGACGATGGGCCAAACATGAAGGCCTAGATCCAGACACTTTGTCTGAATGGCTAAAAGCAATACAATGGTTGATAAAATCTCGTATTCGAAAACTTAAAGGGATTATGAAAACACGTTATCCCTCTGTATTTAGTGATCCAGAAGTAGTAACTGAACTGGATAGATTACATGACCAATATGTACTGGTAACAGCAGACAACCTCAAATAATATAGTTTTAATTTGTAAGGCGCATTACTATAATTGTTTATTAGAAGAACTTGGGTTCAATACGAATTCTGGAAATCCTGCATACACACGTAGCTCAGTTAGATCCTTCAAAATCACGTGTCCGTATTACGCTCCTTTGATATACCTACAACGGATACCGATTTTGAGCTACCATATTTATATTGGATACCTAAACTTCATAAAACCCCATATAAGCAAAGATACATAGCAGGATCCAGCAAATGTTCTACCAAACCTTTATCTTTACTCCTTACCAAGATATTGACAGCCGTTAAGGAGAAACTTCAACAATACTGCACAGTTGCTTATTCCAGAAACGGTGTAAATCAGATGTGGATATTAAAAAGTTGTAAACAGCTTTTAGAAAATTTGAAGGCACACTTTTTTTCTCGAATTCACAGTATCAAACATATGACTTCTCTACTCTTTATACAACTATTCCACATAACAAATTAAAAGAAAAACTTTTTAGCATCATAGACAACTGTGTTTTCACTAAAGGTGGTACCCGAAAATTTAAATATCTAGTGACTGGCTATCAGGAAACTTATTTTGTCCAACATCACTCTGATTCTACACATAAATACACTGAAGTTAATATTAAAAACATGCTGGAATTTCTAATAGACGACATATTTGTAATGATCGAAGACGTGGTCTTTTAACAAATTGTCGGCATTCCTATGGGAACCAATTGTGCCCCTTTATTGGCCGACCTGTTCCTTTATTCATACGAAGCAGACTTTATTCAGAAACTGCTTAATCAAAAGAAGAAAAGTTAGCGATGTCCTTTAATTTGATATTTAGATATATCGACGACTTTTAGTCAATTTATAATGACAATTTTCATACATATGTCAATGCAATATATCCAAGCGAACTAGAAAATAAAGATACAACAGAATCAAGCACACACACTTCGTACTTAGGCATTTTACTTAATGTAGACACAGACGGAAAATTAGCAACTAAGCTATACGACAAACGCGACGATTTCGGCTTTCCCATCGTAAATTTTCCACATTTAAGTATTCCTCAGTCACCGGCATATGGAGTTTATATTTCACAAATGATCCGATATGCCAGTGCGTGTACAGCATATGAAGATTTCATATACAGAGGTAAACTACTCACTGACAAATTATTGAGACAGGGATATCGAAAGCCGCGTTTAATGTCAACGTTCCGCAAATTGTTCTGTCTGTATAATAGTCTTGTTTGCGATTACTCTCTTTAACTAAGTGATTACATATTACATATAGTTGTCTGTCGACGTTCCGCAAATTTAACGGTCGGTATAATAATTTTGTTTGCGATTACTCTGTTTCACTAAGTGAAATGTTGAGTTGCCTTTTCGTTGGCGGTTGTTGAGACCTCTGTACCGATTATTCACTCCTCACGTATTTCATTGAACTTGACTTTGGACTCACGGCGAGTGTGACTGATCGACAGGGAATGCTTACACCTCCATGACACTTGATCACATTTCTTGGTTTCCAGAGGTCCATGTTTGTCCATTTTTACCAGATTTGTATCTATGTCCTGGACATTCTATTGTTTTATACTTTGGTATATGAGATTTTTTATATTTCAGTATGCAACCCTTGTAAAAAACTTCATCATTTGAAACGCCAGAAATATAGACCTACATGTATATTGTAAGCTTATATTTATAAATTAAATAAGAATGACACAAAACCACGCTTATTTATTCAAAGTTGGTTTGGTTTACATCATTTATTTATTTCAGCTACTTGCACCGTCGATGTTTAAAGTCTCATATCATGGTTTGGGGAACATTCACTTGGGTTTCTGAAAGACACTGGGCAAAATTTAAAAAGTTTTCAAATCTGCAGAAAATACAAAAATTTAATATAACAACAACATCTAACAAGATATCATTTGGGCAAAATACGATATACATATACAAAACTACACATATGTTTCTATCCGTATCATCAGACTGGACGCGATCGTTTTAGCGGAAGGATTCAACGAAAGCGTAGCTCGAGTTGATTCCGTCCGCTACAACAATCAAGTGCAGTCTGATGATACGGACAGAAACATCTGTGAGGTTTTGTATTTATTACATGTCCCTTATTTATCTATATATGTACAGAAAATTAAAATTCATTCCGCTTTTTTTGGATGACATGAATACCATTTAGAAAGGTAGCTCCGGCGAAATATCCGTATACAACTATGTGCAATACGACATTGCACGGATGTATTGAACTCTGTATTGTAACTGTTTGATTACACGTGCATGTAATAAAATATTTAAGCAGAATTCCTCAGCCGATTATTTTATAGTAAAGTAATATGCAGCAACATTAAGATTATAAAATTCTAAAAAGCTAAGATATTCATTTTTACAATGGGTAATCCTAGACAGATTTGGACAACGCATTTAGTATTATTTATTTGGTCCTGTATGATATCACGTTTTTTTCGGAAATTCACTTAAATTAAATTCGAACTCAACTGATGAAGTCTTATTAACAGAGATGATCGTCTTGAGTATTTGGTTAGACCTTCATTGTGAAACTATAAAATGCCAATGTTATACATAACGACTGTGCACAAATAATAAACTCATAAATGTCAACACAGTTGCCAATTATGAAAATATAAATCATTTTAACTGGGACATATATTTAAATTTAATATTAGAAAAAGACTTGCAATTTCTTTCGAGCCGGTATATTTCAACTGTGATAATATATATGTGTCTAAAGTTATAAAGTGAGAAAGTTCAACAGACATTGATTTGTTTTTGTGTACTATCAACTGAAATGTGTTTGAGATACACAATATTTAGACAGCTAAGTCATTCAGTTGAACTACGGTCACATTCGAAGTCATCTTATATTTAACTATGAATCACCACACTAGTAAATACTTAAGTAAAGGATATGAACGCAAATTTAAAGTTATTTGTCAGAATGTTGAAACAGAAGTACACCCCGACCTTCGGCCATATATTTTATACTTGAAGCATATTAGAGCTATATATTCATGTTTTCTACTTGACTGCAAAATCTAGAAAAAGACTAAGGTCTATATCGCTGTACCAATAAAATTGACCTCAAATATAATATCGCTGTACCAAGACAACGAATCTGAAATATAATATCGCTGCACCAAGTAAACTGACCTCAAATATAATATCGCTCTACCAGGAAAACGAACCTCGAATATGATATCGTTGCACCAAGTAAACTGACCCAAAGTATAACATCGCTATACCAAGACAACGAACTTTAAATATATTATCACTGTACCACGACAACGAACCTCTAATATAATATCGCTCTACAAGTAAACTGACCTCAAATATAATATCGTTGTACCAAGGCAACGAACCTGAAATATAATGTCGCTGTACCAAGAAAACTGACCTCAAATATAATATTGCTGTTTCAGGATAACGAGACTCGAATACAATATCGCTGCACCAAGTAAACTGACCTCAAATATAACATCGCTGTACCAGAACAACGAACTCAAATATAATATCGTTGTAACAGAACAACAAACCTCAAATAAAATATCGCTGTACCAGAACAACCAAACTGAAATATAATATCGCGGTACTAGAACAACCAACCTGATATATAATATCGCTGTACTAGAACAATTAACCTGATATATAATATCGCTGTACTAGAACAACCAACCTGATATATAATATCGCTGTACTAGAACAACCAACCTGATATATAATATCGCTGTACTAGAACAATCAATCTGAAATATAATATCGCTGTACTAGAACAACCAACCTGATATATAATATCGCTGTACTAGAACAACCAACCTGATATATAATATCGCTGTACTAAGACAACCCACCTGCAATATAATACCGCTGTACTAAGACAACCCACCTGAAATATAATATCGCTGTACCAGAACAACCAATCTAAAATATAATATCGCTGTACAAGAACAACCAACCTGATATATAATATCGCTGTACTAAAACAACCAATCTGAAATATAATATCGCTGTACTAGAACAACCAACCTGAGATACAATATCGCTGTACCAGAACAACCATCCTGATATATAATATCGCTGTACTAGAACAACCAGCTTGATATATAATATCGCTGTACTAAGACAAGCAACCTGAAATATAATATCGCTGTACTAAGACAACCAACCTCAAATATAATATCGCTGTACTAAGACAACCGACCTGGAATATAATATCGCTGTACTAAGACAACCAACCTGAATAAAATATCGCTCTACTAGAACAACCAACCTGATATATAATATCGCTGTACTAAGACAATCGACCTGAAATATAATATCGCTGTACTAAGACAACCGACCTGAAATATAATATCGCTGTACTAAGACAACCCACCTGAAATATAATATCGCTGTACTAAGACAACCCACCTGAAATATAATATCGCTGTACTACGACAACTGACCTGAAATATAATATCGCTGTACTACGACAACCGACCTGAAATATAATATCGCTGTACTAAGACAACCAATCTGAAATATAATATCGCTGTACTAAGACAACTGACCTGAAATATAATATCGCTGTACTAAGACAACCGACCTGGAATATAATATCGCTGTACTAAGACAACCAACCTGAAATAAAATATCGCTCTACTAGAACAACCAACCTGATATATAATATCGCTGTACTAAGACAATCGACCTGAAATATAATATCGCTGTACTAAGACAACCGACCTGAAATATAATATCGCTGTACTAAGACAACCCACCTGAAATATAATATCGCTGTACTAAGACAACCCACCTGAATATAATATCGCTGTACTAAGACAACCGACCTGAAATATAATATCGCTGTACTAAGACAACCAATCTGAAATATAATATCGCTGTACTACGAAAACCGACCTGAAATATAATATCGCTGTACTAAGACAACCAATCTGAAATATAATATCGCTGTACTAAGACAACTGACCTGAAATATAATATCGCTGTACTAAGACAACCGACCTGGAATATAATATCGCTGTACTAAGACAACCAACCTGAAATATAATATCGCTGTACTAAGACAACTGACCTGAAATATAATATCACTGTAACAAGACAACTAACCTTAAGTATAATAACAGGAAAAAATAATTTCAAATATGATATCACTGTATCAGGACAACGAATCTCAAATATAATATCACTGTAACAAGACAACTAACCTTAAGTATAATAACAGGAAAAAATAATTTCAAATATGATATCACTGTATCAGGACAACGAATCTCAAATATAATATCACTGTACCAGAACCTCAAATATAAAAAATACCACGACAACCAACCTGAGATACAATATAACTGTACCAGGACAAACAACCTCAATTATAATTTTAATGTACCAGGACAAGTCTTTAAATATAATATCGTTGTACCAGAATAACCGATCTCAAATATAATATAGGCGTGACAAGACAACCAACCTCAAATACAATATCGCTGTACTTGTGTCGCTACTATTATCGCTGTACCAGAACATCCAACCTCAAATATTTAATATCGCTCTACCAAAATGACTAACCTCAAATATAATATCGCTGTACTTGTATCACTACTATTATGGCTGTAGCAGAACATCCAACCTCAAATATTTAATATCGCTCTACCAAAATGACTAACCTCAAATATAATATCGCTGTACTTGTATCACTACTATTATGGCTGTACCAGAACATCCAACCTCAAATATAATATCGCTGAACTTAGAAAGTCGTCTTAAAAAATAATATCTCTGTACCAAAGGAACCAACCTCAAATACAATATTTCTGTACCAAAACAGCCATCCCCAAATATAAAATCACTGTACCAAGACAACCGACTTCAAATGCAATACCGCAGTACCAAGATTACGAACCTCAAATACAATATTGCACTACCAAGATACCTCGAAGATATATATCTACAATATGTACACACGTGTGTATTTATCAACTATACATCGAGCTACTGTGGGAGTGTTCGATTAGTATGACAGAAACATGTTTAACGTAGACTGTAGTGGTTGGACAGTGGTCACATCAGGTTTTGCACGGATTGAATAATAGTTATTCAGGTAGCCATTCGAACCTTTGCCACCAAATACATCGGTTGATTAAAAACTGAGCGACGTTGAATCCATTTCTAGTAAACCTGAAGTCCCTGCAACCGGACAACATTTAAGTGAAAACTCTGACGACACTGGATTGGCAGCATTTGACCTTTTAAAGGTATATTTAGACAAAACAAACTTAATTCTCTTAAAAGGGACATATTCGAAGTATCCGAAATAAAGAATCAACAACAACTGTGAAGAAATTGAAGTCTGAACAATCTTACAAATTTAAATAATCGGGTAATCAAAACAATTTGATTTTAAAGAAGAAGTACTATTTGACTTATCAAAAATAGAGCGTGCTGCTGATAATAGAGATTTTGAAATTGTTAAAGATGTTTGTGCCGTTATTGGGAGAAACATCGGAAAACCCAACAAATGCATTAAACTGGATGATAAATCCCCAGGAGGCTAGGATACGGTTAAGGAGTATCTGTCGGATGAACTGGCATCAGATTCTGAAGATGAGAAAAGAATTCGTTCAGCAGAAAACAGAGCCCTGCGAGCTAGAAATCAGCGAAGGAAGACTAACCAGCGTGAGAAGGGAGATAACTCGTCGAATGACTCGCGTGATCTTACTGCTACTATTGATGATCGTACTCTTCGTGGCTTCAGGAGAATCTCAGCAAAGCCAACGGACATCTGTTTCGGGTGTAATCAGTCCGGCCATTGGTGAAGACACTGCCCAAGATACAAGGACACCGCAGCCAAACAGTCCCAGTAAATGGGGTAACAGCAAATGACAGTGTTAATGATAATACTTTCATAATTTTGATTTGACAAATGATTATTTTTCTGATATTGTATGTTCAAAATATTTTTAATTTCAAAAGCAGACTCAAAAAACATATTCTTTTTTGAAAAAATATTGAAGCAAGTTCATTTGTGTTAAATATTATTGAAAATGGTTATTCGATTCCTTTTATTTTAAGACCAACTAGGAAATTTGATAAAAATAACCGCTCAGCTTTTGATAATTCCGATTCTGTATCGCAAGCAGTATCAGATTTACTTGACAAAGGCTACATAGGCGTCGGAAGCAAATTGAAAGTGTGTGTGTGTGGGGGGGGGCTAAACCAACTTAAAACACACACACACTCCAGAAACGTCTGGGGGCTTAGTCCCGATTTTCAACACCTATGTCTATCTTTACAAAAAAAGTGGGGGGTGAGGGGCTAAGCCCTCCCCCGGTTCCGACGTCTATGGGCTGTATTACTTTAGTGAGTGACTGGCCTGAAGTCTTAGTGTTGCAATAAATAAATCAGGTAAAAAGATACTAATGCTTGATCTTCATGAAGTAAATCTACATATTTGGAAAGAAAAGTCAAAAAGTCAAAATTGAACTTACATATTTATGAAAAATATTTTTTATTCAAATTTGATCTTAAATCTGGATACCACCACATTGACATGACAGAGTGGTGTCGTACATTTCTGGGTTTTTGTTGGAATGATAAATACTATGTTTTTACAGCATTACCTTTCGGACTCTCTTCTAGTCCATATGTATTTACCGAATGTCTCCGACCTATGGTTAATTTTGGCGAACACATGGTATTTGTATAGTTCTATATTTAGATGATGGGTGGTGCATCAGTGAATCTTTTGAATTATCCGAGTCAGATTCCGATTTTGTATATAAATCTTTGTCCGATGCAGGTTTTTTATTAAACACGTGAAAGTCTATTTTAACCCCAACTCAGTCGTTGACTTGGTTGAGAATAAATTGGGATTCTAAAAATGTTTTGCTGAGTATTCCGTCTCAGAGAATTTCTGACGTAGCCACAGGTTTAAATTTGTTGTTTACTAAGATTTCTTGTGTAACAGATGGTAATTTAGCTAAATTTTGCGGGTGTATTTTTTCCATGATGCCCGTTATAGGTAATGTAGCCCGACTTAAGACCAGGTATTTATACAGGTGTATAGAAGCACGGGTATCTTGGGATTATCAGTTTAGTTTGACTTATCAGTCAGTAATTAGTGAATTACTGTTTTGGCAGTCTAATATTGAGTCTCTTAATATCAGAAAGTTATCTGATTACAAAATTCCGTCAGTTGTCGTTTACTCTGATGCCAGTAGTTATGCATGTGGTGCTTTTTCAGTTAATGATAAATATATGTTTCATAAAATGTGGACGGATCAAGAGGTAGTCATGAGTTCGACTTGGAGGGAACTCTAAACAAATGAGCTTTATTTACGGTCATTTCAAAATAAATTGAAGGGGAAAGTTGTCAAGAATTTCACCGACAACAAAAGTTATGTGTCAATAATAAACAGTGGTAGTGCTAAGTCACACTTGCATGACTTAGCACTTTCAATTTTTTCATTGTGTGTCAAAAATTCAATTTCACCATTCTTTCAATGGATACCCAGAGATTTGAATGTTAGTGCTGTTGCAATTAGCAAAATATTTAATTTTGACGACTGGGGAGTTATGATTGAGTTTTTTCAATTTGTTGATAATCATTTCGGTCTACATTCAGTAGATAGGTTTGCAGACAATCTAAACAAGAAATTACCTAAATTTTATTCAAGGTTTTACACACCAGGTACAACAGGTGTAGACACTTTTTCAGTCAGTTGGGCAGGTTAGAACAACTGGCTAGTACCTCCAGTTCATTTAGCTCCTAGAGCTATTCAGCATTGTTTATATTCTTGTGCAGTCAGAACTCTTGTTGTTCCTAAGTGGCCGTCAGCTCCTTTCTGGCCTCTAATATTGAGAAACAGTGTGCAATGTTACAACTGTGTAGCCGATGTTCTGGAACTCCGTGATAGTTCTAATATTTTTATAACTGGTTTATATAAACAATCTTTATTTGCCTCTGCAAATTTCAAGAGTTGCGTGCTTGTCATCAGAATTGAGCCTATATAAAGAATATGTAATTAATGACTTGGTTTACATACAACAACCAGCATTTATGGAGAAAGTAAACCACTTAGTTTCTGTTGAGATTATTGTGTATTTATTGCATAAGACACTTGGTTTCCTATGGACGTTAAACGTGTATTCACATATTTAGGGTAAACCACTTAGTTTCTGTTAAATTGTGTATTTATTGCATAAGCAACTTGGTTTCCTATGGACGTTAAACGTGTATTCACATATTTAGGGTAAACCACTTAGTTTCTGTTGAGATTATTGTGTATTTATTGCATAAGCCACTTGGTTTCCTATGGACGTTAAACGTGTATTTACATATTTAGGGTAAACCACTTAGTTTCTGTTGAGATTATTGTGTATTTATTGCATAAGCCACTTGGTTTCCTATGGACTAAACGTGTATTCACATATTTAGGGTAAACCACTTAGTTTCTGTTGAGATTATTGTGTATTTATTGCATAAGCAACTTGGTTTCCTATGGACGTTAAACGTGTATTCACATATTTAGGGTAAACCACTTAGTTTCTGTTGAGATTATTGTGTATTTATTGCATAAGCCACTTGGTTTCCTATGGACGTTAAACGTGTATTTACATATTTAGGGTAAACCACTTAGTTTCTGTTGAGATTATTGTGTATTTATTGCATAAGACACCTGGTTTCCTATGGACGTTAAACGTGTATTTACATATTTAGGGTAAATCAATTGGTTTCTGTTGAGATTATTGTGTATTTATTGCATAAGCCACTTGGTTTCCTATGGACGTTAAACGTGTATTTACATATTTAGGGTAAACCACTTGGTTTCTGTTGAGATTATTGTGTATTTATTGCATAAGCCACTTGGTTTCCTATGGACGTTAAACGTGTATTTACATATTTAGGGTAAATCAATTGGTTTCTGTTGAGATTATTGTGTATTTATTGTTTCCACTTGGTTTCCTATGGACGTTAAACGTGTATTTACATATTTAGGGTAAACCACTTGGTTTCTGTTGAGATTATTGTGTATTTATTGCATAAGCCACTTGGTTTCCTTTGAAGGTGACTGTATATATAAAATACAAATATTGGTAAACCACTTGGTTTCCATTGGGAGTTTAATGTAGTTCTACACATATTGGTAATCCACTTGGTTTCCATTGAAAGTTTATTGTAGATGTATACAGATGGGAAATTAACTTTTGTTTTCCATGTATTTCACTTATTGGCTCACTAAGGTTAACATGTTAAGGCAAGTTATCGTCTCTGTCGGGTAACGTATTGCTGAAATTTATAATGAAAATAAAATATGATTTTGTTTAAATATAAAAGTATTTTCAGTAAAATTAAAATATATTAATATATCCAAATCTTTTTATTTGCATTATTTTATGATTTTATTTCTTTTCTTTTCACATATTCCGGATGCTTTTCGTAAAGGTTCTAACCCTCAGCTAATGTTGGAATTTCTGATAGATTTTTCAAGAAGCATGGCAGATGGTATTCAGATAGAGAAAAAGATGGGACATGTCAAGCAAAATATAAGATCGTTGTTATCCGTTTCTATGAATCTTAGCTTATAATAAAGATATTTTGTTTTGTTCGTTCTTTGTTTTGTTTGCTTTGTGTGGCAAGGGACATCTCCCATTTGTGTTTAGTTGATAAATAATCTATGCTCGTTTGAGCAGAGCGAGTTAGAACATAAGTGTATTTATCAACTATACATCGAGCTACTGTGGGAGTGTTCGATTAGTATGACAGAAACATGTTTAACGTAGACTGTAGTGGTTGGACAGTGGTCACATCAGGTTTTGCACGGATTGTATAATAGTTATTCAGGTAGCCATTCGACCCTTTGCCACCAAATACATCACTTGATTTAAAAAAAATAATATATATTTGAATTTGTTTATAATTTATTCTCGTTTCAGATGTCTGTTTTAATTCCAGTTGATCAAGGACTAAGTGAACGAATTTTTAAACAGCATTGTGTTATTATGTTCTGTGCTTGATACTTAATAAACACCGAGTTGCTTTGTGTGGCAAGTAGCATCTCCCACTATAGTGTTGTGTTTAGTTGATAAATAATTTATGCTCATTTGAGCAGAGCGAATTAGAACATAAATTTCATTATAGAAGATTTAAAAAGACCTAACGACAGTGAATTATAATATAAATGATATGTGTAAAGAAAGATAACTCCTTGTTTCGTTCACTTTCATATCTTATATATTTAAATCTTCATTGTGATACATTGAATCTTGGTCTGCTTAATTGTAATATTATGATATTTTTTCAAATACTGCAACATTACTTTAAGAAATTTTTCTTTTTGAGTGTGAAAAGTTTCATTTCAAGTAATTTATTATTTTGATATGCAAAAATATTCTTTAGGCAATCGCATAAATGCTGTACAAAAAATCGTAGCTTAACATATGTTATATTCATATATTGTGTTTTTAAAATTTTGCATTGAATTGTTTTATGCAGCAGACATACATTTTAAAAAAGTTTGAATAGTTTGAAGTTATACTCTGCTTTAATTATGGCGACCCTGTACGGTCCTGTAAGGTATCTAGTAAGAGTTGTGTAAACTTGATTACATTATAAAAATCACAAATATTAAAGCATTAACCGCCAGGTGGCCCGGGAGATGAACATATTTGATGAATGTTGGTCACATTGAACACAAAAGCAAATTGTGAGTGCCATGCTGAAGGCATTATGGGGAAACCACAGTATTAATCCAATGTTTTGATGTGAATTGACAAAAAATGTTTCCTTTTCCCAACTAAAAATCCAAAAGATTAATAAAAAGTTGAGCATGTGTACACTTTAAATTGATATTATATCTAAACGGGTAGAACATGTTGGGTTTGCAAGACTTTGGATCAAACTTGTAATTGTTATATAACATTATAGTTTCGTTGTTGTAATGTTGTTGTATTGCTGATTAACGGCCCACTTAAGAATCTTTCACTCATATAGAGACGTCACCAAATGCTGGTGAAGGGCTTCAAATTTTGGCCTATGCTCGGCACTTCCGGCCATTGAGCAGTGATGGTTCACAACATATGAAGATTTCATATACAGAGCTAAACTACTCACTGACAAATTATTGACACAGGGATATCGAAAACCGCGTTTAATGTCAACGTTCCGCAAATTTATGGTCGGTATAATTGTTGTTTGCGACTCTCTGTTTCACTAAGTGAAATGTTGAGTTGCCTTTTCGTTGGCGGTTGTTGAGACGTCTGTACCAATTGTGACGAGGATACACTCCTCACGTGTTTCATTGGACTTGAATGTGGACTCACGGCGGGTGTGACCGGTCGACAGGGGATGCTTACTCGTCCATGGCACCTGATCCCACCTCTTGGTTTCCAGAGGTCCGTGTTTGTCCATTTTTACTGGATTTGTATCTATGTCCTGGACATCCTATTGATTTATACTTTGGTATCTGAAATTTTTATATTCTTTAACATGCCGACACCTACTGTGACATAGGACCTCGGTTTTTGTCTCATCCAAAGGAAACAGTTTCGTGAAAAGTAAAATGAATTAGACCATTATTTTGATTATTCTATTTAGATAAAAAAACAACTATTAGAGTGGAATTTAAATGAGATAAAATATATATTTTATCACGTACTATATTATAGAGTCAAATCGTATATTATTCCAGAGAAAATATGATCCTCAATTTTAAAGGAAATTAATTCTAAACAAAGAACTGATATAACAGGAAAGAAGTTGACCATTGAAAGAGTACTTTCCCTTTTACTAATATTTACAAACAAACCAATACAAAGAAAATATATAAAGTTTTGCACTTTGCACGTTTTCATCAACCGTAACTGTTTTGTGTTAAATGGGCATTAGCTGTGTAAATAAATCCAAGAGACTCTTAAAATATATCACAGTGGGATATTTTGTCGAACGCCAAATTACTGAAATGTAATGTTATTACAAAAATATTCTTAATGATTATAATGCCTTATGTCATCGATATTTTAGCTTTTTGACGGGTAATCCAAAATAACAAATATGTACAAGAGTCATTTTCACCTTTGATATTTTGTTTCTGAAAATCTTATATCCCTATAATGGATATACTTTTTTATCGATGAATATAATCATTATAGTACCTTAATTCTCTCCCCCTAAGTATGTAGATGGCGTGGTCTATTTCTGTTGTTTAGACCAGTCTATTATGGCCTGTAGGGTCCATAGGGTTAACAGACATAAGAATTGGACCTTTTACACAATGGATACTTTAAAGTGGAAAACTGACGACAGGAAACTCTCAGTATGATATTCATTATTTTCCATCTGAAATTATGTTTTCTTGATCATCGAGGTGAAACGGAGTTGTTTCAAATGAAACCCATTAACTAGAAACAGCTTGTGATGTGCTAGTGGTAGCGCTTTCTAATTGAAAGTTGAAGGATACGGGTTCCAGTCCCTGTACCGGGATTCGTCTATTACTTCCATCGCCAAATTCTAGACACAGGAAGTAAATCCACGGGTGTTTTGATCAGAATTCAAACCGAGACCCTTGTCACGACAGGAGAGTCATCCAAAAGAACAGCAACAGAGGTTTTAATTGTCGAGGAGAGAACCTTGTTACCACTAACCCATGCGGAGATCACCGTTCTTCTTCCTCAAGTAAACTGGCAATCCTTCTGTTTTTCCAGGAAAAACTTGACAAGGCAACAACTGCCAACCAGGTCGATGCGATAATTTCTATCAATCAAAATCACCGTGAAAGACAAATTATTGCTTGTTCATAAGTATCAGGTTTGCATTTGTGATGCTCTGGAACCTTTGATGCTCGTTTTCGAAGCGAGGCCGACTAAGTTATAGAAGATTTCGTATCACCGATGCATAAGAATCTCTGTATATGAATTAATCGTACGTAGAACAGGCATCGGTAATTTGTTTATTTCAAGTGTGTTCCAATTTGACAATTTATAAGCCGAAGTTTAATGTGTAGATTAATTTGTAGCTTAATTTGTAGCTTAACCGTTGATTTATTTCATGTCAGTGTACCCACTGTGGTATCGCAAAAACGTCGAACGTTGGAACAAAAAGTTTAAGTGATACATTCTGTGGGGTACAAATACATAATGATGTTAAGTTTCGCATGTGTTTTATTTACCAATCTATCCCTATGTATTTATTGATTAACCCTATGTATTTTGCTAAGTGCACTTTACTTCTATGACTCTGTTTTTATTGTAGTGTTTATTTGCAATAATTTACTTGGCAAAATACCATCGTACTTCCGCCATTAGACTGGTTTGCCTCAACATCAAATCTGCTAAGAAAAAATGTATTGTCAACACAGAGAGATATATAGGAACGTTTATTCACCTTGAATACCAAACATTTTCTGCACTGAATCATAAAAAACGACAAGTTTGTCAATAGCTTTACAAATATATTCTATATAATCTGACAGTATACTTTCATCCATAAAACATAATTATGAGAAAAATGTTACATATTTTTTCTTTATGTTGAACACATGTCTTTTAATTAATATTTGTCCATTTGGTGACATCTGAATAAATGGATGCGGTTTATTTCCTGAATTCAAGGTTTCTTATAAGACACAGAGTTGACATGTAAAATTGAAGCCCATCAAAATGATTTAAATTATTTCTATCATTATGCTGAGGGCTGGAATGTCAGTTCTGAAATGAAAATAAAATCACACATGAAATATAAATTGATAATTGTTTTTATGTCCTCGGTTCTGTAATGAAAGAGAGATCGCATATAGTTTGGCCCGTCTGTATGTCAGTTATGTTTACAATATTTTGGTTCCTCTTCAATTTTAACAAAATTTGACATTTGCTTCTTATCAATTTAATATCACAGATGACGTCGATTTAGATGATATCAGATCATATTTGTCAGAGTCATGGCCCTTAATATCTTTATTAATAACTTGGTTTTCGGGTCAATTGTTTCTAAAACACATGTTGTTTTACTTATAGATATTATCGGTAAATACGACTGAGAAATGAACTGATGGATGTTGATATGGAGGCATTAAGATAAATTAAGAAGGCAATAAATCACGTGTATTTTAGATTGCTGTGAGAGTGAAGGCTTTCTTATTTACTAAAACAATTATCAAGATAGAATGTTTCAAAAATAGAATTCGCCATAAACAACGCTGTGTTCTACAACAAGTTGATATCAAAAGTTCTGGGATTTGTACTTGTATAAGATTGAATATTCAATCAATCGATCACCATAAGCTAACACAACGTCATATAGAGTTTATGTTGCATTGTTTGAGGGAAGAAAATGTTATACTTTCGGTTAAAAAGAAAACGCTCAATGCCCAGCTGTTTGTTCTGATAATCCTTATTGAAGTAATGTGCTATAGAATACTGTGCTAAATATGGCCGAATTTGTTCTGCAAAAACTGGTTTCAGTTTTGAACCAGTTTTGTAAACCTTCAAATATTTCCATACACCGGTTATAGACTGTTTATGAACCAATACGATTCATCTGTTATTTTTATCCTGAACCTAACTAGATTACCAATCCCCTGGGCTTGTGTTGGAGGTTTATAAAATAGTTTGTTGCTAAAACATCATGCCCTTAATGATATGAACCTTTGATGCGTGTTCTGAGCATTTGTACGTAGGCAGTAACTCTATACCAATAACAACAGAAACATTTTACAATACCAAAACGGTGAATTGATAAATTTAGATTCCAAACTGAAGAGCTAATGGTTGTCATGTTGGTAAACAATTTTGATTTACAAGGGGTTGATACAAAAACGTGGTACTTCACTTCAGGGGTAATAAATAACGTTTTATTATTAATAATCGTTTTTCCATCGGTATTTTTCTTTTCTCTTCATTTTGTACAAGTCATATAAAAGATCGACAAAAATGTTCATATTCATGCGAAATCCAATATCATTTAGTACTAAAGTACAGTAAAACTTCGAAGAGTCGAAGTTCATGGGATCACCTAGAAAACTTCTAAACATCAGGACTTCGATTCATGTATGGTAACCAAGAATCACAGGTCTTTTAGTTTCAAAGGTCGTAGAAGGTGTATATGATTGCTTCGAAACCATGTACGACATATACGGTCATTATTATTAATAATTAGTGCTAAAATTAACCTAATTTTCGTGAAATCAAAATTTTGAGTGTTTATGCGGTGAAGAATTTCCTAGAGCCGATTTCGTATACATGTAAATTTGGACTAAGAATTATTCGTAAGAATTGTCGTCGTTTTTGTAGACACTGGGCCCAAATTTTTTTGGAAACATGGAGAAAATCAACTCATAAAGTTTGAATTATAAAATGTTTATATATAGAATTAAATAACAACACTGTTCGGGACTTTGTGAATTGTTCGACTTGAAGTATTACTGTATATTTTCAAAACAATGATATACTGCTAGGAATTTTAGAAGAGACTGTAGGAACTAGGTTTGTTAAAGCTATGATGTATGTGACTGTGATGTCATTAGAACGTCATCATTATCATCAATTTTGGTGACTGCATTATGATTCTTAATTGCAGCCACTATTTACTTCTCACTGTTCGCCATTTTGGTAGTTTTTACCAATTCGTTGTTTAGCCAGAGGAAACAGGATCTAGTTTCATTCAACTAACTAACTAACTAACTGACTAACTAACTAACTGACTAACTGGCTAACCAACTAACTAACTAACTAACTAACACCCAACAAACTTTTCATTTTTCTATCGATCTAGATAACGACACACCATTCTAATGTACAAATTTACAACATCCAAATACAGTTAGCTAAAGTTATATCTAGAGCTGAAATTTTGAAAAAGATTCTCCTTTTATTTATTCACCAATAATGACACACAATGACATCATTGTCAATTTGTGTCATCATACTGTCAACAAAGCATTTCTTAGATCATGTTTAATGTTTACTCAGTATGTATCTCACCTTTGATGACGCTTCTTTGTTCTCTAGAATATCAGCAATTCTCTTTTGCATCAGTCTGACTGGGGAACGCCTCTTCCTTTTACCTGGACTATGTGGACTCATTAGATAATAAAACTGATCGGCAATAGCAGATGCCCATTCTGTTCGACAAGCACCACCTAATTCAACTTGACAGGTTCGTTTCCTAAATCATAGATAAATATTTATTGAATTCTGTCATGACCATGGTCTTTGTTATAAACACTCTTATAAGCATTATAAGGATTCATGACCCTTTCACCCCTAAAATCCATAATAGACCGATCTTAAACAATGGAAAAGAGCATACTAATCAGTTACCTAGGGGTGAAAGGGGTAAGCATTTTGTACCTCTGATATTATCTTAAGTGTACCTCGGTAAGTTCATCTTAGAAAGCCGAAACAAAAATACTATCACACAGTCGGACACATTTTCGCGCAGCCTAAATTTAGCGCTCTGAATAAATTTACAAAATGTTTACTGTATTTGCGCTCATATTGTCTTGATTAGTTAGCATATGTCTTTGCAGGGAAATTATACAATAAAATTTGCACTAATTATCTCATTTTACAGCATTTAAAGTGATGTGCGATACAAAATTAATACGCATGTAGGTAAGATACGAATAAGTGTGAACAGATTTAGCAATTCGTAATAATATCATCTCAGAGAGTTATAACATTTATTTCGAGAGAGTAAAGCTAACTTTTTAAATTCTTTTCCAAGTAATATTGAAGAAGTACCAATGGGTAATCGGAACTCCAGTCAATTATAACACGACAAATTGGATATAAAAATGGTCTAAGCATGAAGATCAATTGCAAATCTCAAACGGGATGAGATCAGGTGTACGGACAGATCCAGCGTCCCCTGTTATTTTGCCACACACGTCGCAAATGTTACATGTAAACCTCTCGAGTTCGGTGAAAGGAATACACAAAGACCGGCGTAACAAACTTATGATCTTACAAGGTATGTTTTATATTGGATATTGGCCAGGGAGTATGGAATGTGTATATATGGGAGCGTGTCACAGAGGGTGATCAGTAAAAAAACTATTCATAATATGGATATTTTCTTTAACGTACTATGCCACGAAACACATCCTAAAGATCTTGAACTCTATTTTTTATGCTATGCCAAGCTTTCTGAAAAGGAACGGTTATCTTCTATTCCAAGAGATCACAAACGAGCTACTGAGACCGACCTCAACTAGAGTCGATATTCGATATAAGCAAGTGATAATATTTAACATTTTTGGTGCAGAAATATGACAAAATTCGGCATGGCTAGTCAAGTTGACATTTTAACAAAAATAATTCGAAATTGGTATCCCCAACATTAATCTTAAAGTACATACGGTATGGTCATACATTATAAAATAATATGTTAAAGAATTCCACACAGAGTCTGACAGCCCCCCCCCCCCAAAAAAAAAATTCCATTTTGGTCGTTTTATTTCATTAAATCGAAATTAAAACTGAACCTGCTGTTTTCTTCACATAGAAATAAGCGATAGACCTACATTTGAGCTCAGTGGGAAAGTTAAAGGTTATATAATAGATCTAATTTCAATTCATGTCTTTGTCGTTGACACTGATTCACATTATTGTTACTCATAGGGAATTACAAAATGTGACAATTCCGATTGATTTATCTTAACCATTGCCTAAGATAACTTAAACATCTTGTAATGCCCTTACGGAAACCAGGAAGAAAAAAAATATAAAAACAGCGTATCGTTAAAAAAACAGCTTGGTTATATAATGCAATGATTCAGTCATGGATGATAATATCTCTATATAAAGAATTTATGTTTGCGGGACTCATTTACATATACAGCGAGTCCCTGTCGTCAATCGTATCTAAAACTAACTGATGACATTTTCACCGAACTTGACCATTTCACCGAACTCAAGAAATTACCATGTAGCATTTGCGAAGGGTGTGACATGCTAACAGGGGACGCTGACACCTTCCGGACACCTGGTCCTTTCCCGTTTGGGATTCCCAACTGTTCCCAACTTCATGATTATACCGTTTGTATATCTAGTTTGCATTTTGTTGTTTTATAACGGATTTGGAGTTTCGATTAGTTATTACGACAGTGGCAGCAGCAACAGCACCATCACCACCACCAACAACAACAACAAATGCAACAGCAAAATAATGTCATACCTGTGTTGCTTTATAGTTTCCTCTGCATCGTCTAACATAGATCGTATATCTGCAAGATCTTTTCTTTTCTTTGCTAATTCGTTTACTATACTGTAAATATTATATATATATATATATATATATATATATATATATATATATATATATATATATCTGTCTGTGTGTGTGTATACGCCTACATAGGTGTACCTATTTATGTATATAGGTATAGCTATTTGTTTATTTGGGAAAATATGCAGATAAAATATGTATAATGGATCTATAATTATAAAATCACATACTATATATATATATATATATATCTGTATATGTATATATATATATATATATATATCTGTCTGTGTGTGTGTGTGTGTGTGTGTGTGTGTGTGTGTGTGATGGACGCCTACATAGGTGTACCTATTTATGTATTTTTCCATAGGTATAGCTATTTGTTTATTTGGGAAAATTCCACTGAATGCAGATAACTAATAACGTGTATAATGGATCTAAAGTAATTATAAAATCACACTTCTACAAACTTCAAGAGATATGCCACCCACAATTCTCTCATATCTAGAAGTAAAGTAAGGCCAAGTATCATTTGATGTCTTATCCAATTAGCATTGTCGAGGGATACGTCACAGCATTTGTACTTTGAAAAAGTTTTTCTGTCATATATAAAGAACGGTTGGTTTAATTTTTGTGTAGTATATTTATATTGACAAACGTACACATGGGAGAAAATTAGAACTAACGAGACATGACACATTTTCAGAATGATTAGATTTGTACCATATTTGAAATAATTCACCAAAATAATCAATAGACATATGTTTCATTCAATTAGCAAATTTGTAAATAAGAATCGATATCTATATTATCAGGAAAACATTCATTGATTTCGTCAAAAACGATTCGATTAAATGTCCAATAATTACGGTTTTAAACTAAGGATATCATATAGTAGGTTGGCTTTTATGGGGTGATTTGATAGAATAAATCAATGATTTTTGTCCTGCTGTATTTATATTACATTGCGGTTTATAAAAAAGTAAAAATATTGTTTGATACAAATAACTTATAAATAATTTTGGAATAGTGGTTTACGCCAAATTAAACGATATCCAGTTTTATGGTCGCGACCTATTTTCAATAGGGAAGGAGAGAACCTGGTGTTTCTTTTGAGTTTGTCTGTTGATTCGAAGCGGATGTGAACGGTCATCAGGGGATGCTTACTCCTCCATGGCACCTGTCCCTACATTGGATTTACGGAGGTTCGTGTTTGTCCAATATCGCCAGATTTGTAAATGTATCCTGGTCATCCTAAAGATTTATACTTTGGTATCTGAGATTTTACATTACAATGTACCAGGGAAGAAACCAGTGACCTCCCGCAAGTAAATTGAACTTGACAAATGAACATAGTTGTGTAACTGTACCATATAAGATACTATAATATATGTTTTTGCATGCGTATATTCGATGTTTGTTTGTTTGTTTATTGTTGTATAATTTCCTACACCAAGAATCTTTCAATCATATATAGAGATGTCACCAAATGCCGGTGAAAGGCTTCAAATTTTTGGCCTATCCTCCGCACTTATGGCCATTGAAAGTGCTGACACCTACTGTGAAACGGGACCAATCATAGGTATTATTCATGTGAAAAAATAACCATATGACGTGTTAAATCCAAAAGTAGGTAAGCTTACTTGAAATGAAAATGTTTAAATATAATGCTTTTTTAGATGTGCGAAAAAAAGAAACACCAAGGAATAGAAAAAAATGCGTTGATTGATATGATGATGCACTAGAGGATCTTTCACATTATGAAAAAAAGATAACTTTTTATTGATAGTCAATGGTATTCAAGCACTGTTTTCAGACGATATCACATATGTCCTTCGTTTTTTTTTACTCTGTAGCAATGTACATGTATGAAGGGAAATTCGTGAAGAAATATAAATTTAACAGATACAATGACACTGGGTAAAAAAAAGTAATGCTACACAAGTAACGGGTATCAAGGTTGATGATAATGAAACTCCATATAATATTATCAACAGATAAAGAACGCATACGTTTTATGTACTTGTATCTATATTAAGATATTTCACATTTTCTAAGCTTTATCAATTTACAAAAACCGTTTACAGAAACTTAATCCGTATATATTGTTAAAATAAATGTACTATTTAGTGTTTTCATCTCTTCAGGAATAATCGTGATTAGGAAGGTACAAACAACTTTAAATTCACAAGTTTCACGAGCTTTGAACATACTGTAGATATATTTCAGTTGTTTCAGTTGCATTTTGGGTAATGAGGTAGTTTTTTGAGGTGGGTTAAGAGGTAAAATACTTTTATTCATATTTATTTAATCCTATTTGATGTTAGTATGAATTGTATTATCCAATCTCTGGTGCTCTTTTTATTCTGATCTACACTCACTAACGAAGGATGCAATCGAATGGTAGATAACAAAATATCATATACCAAAGTATAATTCTATATGGATGTCCAAGGATAGGGACCTGTGGAAACCAAGAGGTGGGATCAGGTGTCATGGAGGAGTAAGCAACCTCTGTAGACTGGTCACACCAGCCGTCAGTCCACATATTGCATTCCCTTCCATGATACCCGAGCTGATCCGTGATTGTCCACAATATATGTTATGTTATGAATACACTTTGAAAGGGAGTTCGGGACGACTCGCCACCAGTCCAGACAAATGCGCCTTCTACCAAAACACTCAATTTGCAATGCTTAGACGGCAAGCGAAAAAAAGTTTAGGACGAATAGCTTCTTGACAACTCACTGTTTAGGAAACTCATCACAAGTCATAACAACTCGTCCTTTCTACCGTAACAACTTGCAAACTTCATTTGCAATGAATTCGGAGTCCATATTTATAATTCTACTTAGATAAATACATGTGTTTTAGATGAAATCATAAATAATATTTGACCTTGAAACAATTTTAATTCAGCGCCCGGGGTCCTAAACTTGCTCATACTTTTGTTACCAATAAATAGCCATAATTATATTCAAGCATAGCTGACCTGCATTCAACATGGGTACCTTCAGCTTGGAAGTTCAACAATAAATTTTGAATAGCTTCATCCTTAAATTAATATTTCCGAAGCACTTTCTCTCCGATTTTACTATATGATTGTAAATATCGAGCGTTGTATATTTGATCAAGTATCATAGTGTAAATCACTGTGTGTTTGATGTTTCACTGTGATCGAAATAGCCATTAATTGTTACTAAGCAAAATTGTGCAAAATTAATACACGAGTTTTCTCTGTAGAGAGATCGAAATGTTTTGACTGGTTGCGAGTTGTCCGATACGGAAGGCATTTTTTTTTCTCGGGAGGGTGGTGAGTGTTATTGAGGCGAGTTTTATTGGTTCGAGTTGTATTGGGGCGAGTTGCATTTGGACGAGATGTCCACTATTCTGGAATGGCGCTATTATATCAATCTGAGTAGTACAAAGGAATTCATATATATATTTTTCAAAGACACAGTTAGTATCCGTTTAAAATTTCTGGATTCTGATTTTCCAATTACTTTATAAATTACTACATGCCAACGTATTTAAAACACATAAAGCATATCTACAAATAGTAACCTATACCCCAAATTGGCTTTGATTGTCAGAATGTAGGACTATTATTGTAGTGGGCGGACATTCAACATAAATCACCTTTTTTTAGTTATATAATGTACAATCAAATTGATTACATTATTCATTTATTTTACATGGAATGGTGGATATGTTTGAGCTTGACTTATTTTGCACTTTTAACCTTTAATAAATGAAACGCAGAGGTGATTCACTCTATACTCAAGACCCTTATTATTATGTAATGATGACAGTTGTAAGCTTAATGTGTGTGATTATGTACAAAGAATATCCTTGCAACTATGCCGTGTTTAGTACAAAACATAGAACCCTAAATTATTAGTAAGAAGAGTTGCAAACAACATGGTAAATCTCGGATAATAACGGACCTCATGATAAGAGAGAGTTAGGACCAGGTACCTTTGGAGCAAATCCACCATCACGTGAATATGCAGTCGCATACATATCAGACCAAGTAGGGTAAATATCAATAAAGCCTTTTGAACAGGTAACGCGCCATTTAGTAAGGTCATTATACCGATCGTTAAATATGTGACATGTTGACCAATTGCATACGCAATTTTTCATAACCAATTTCCTAACCACAATAACTTATCACTGTAAATCTTTGTTGTGTATGAAATGGTCGTACGTTGCGTAGCCCTAGAATACCGAATCGCTTTCGAATTGAAAACACATAAGTAGGTCTAATATTGATTTTATTACTAAAATCGAGAATGTTTAAGATATAATAGTTGAATGTTTGATTTTATCTTTCAAAATAGAATATTAAGTACTTGATATAAATCCTTGACTTACTATTACATTAATAATACAGTCGAACTCGGATGAAGGGGGGGGGGTGAATTTTTCTTTTAAATAAACAAGGTTTTCAAAACAACTGCGTTATAATGGTAATAAAGAAATTTGGCAAGGGAACCAAAACTCTTTCGAATAAAACGAGATTTCAGTGTAATAGGGTCCAATATAAGTGGAATCGACTGTACTTACTTTAGAGCATCGTCTTGACTTTCGGGGTTGGTCATAGGAGTAGAATTACTATCTCTCATTGATCGTTTTCCGGGGCTGAATCCACTTCTCAAATACTCTTGTTGCATGGCCCTGGCGTCGAGTTCTGCAACGGAACAATGGTGGCTATTTATTCCAACAGCACACGTCCGTTTTCTGTAAAGAAACAATGGTGTCCATATATTATAGCAATTTACCTTTAAACTATGTTGAATTAACTTTACATGCTTTAAAATTAATTTCAAATTTTCATCGAAATATTCCACCATATTCCTGATCAATTCCTATAACTAATTTTCTATCAACATAGTTTCAATAGTAAAAGCCAAGTGCTTTTTTTGATGAAACGAAAAACTGTTATGTCGAGTCATTGCAAGTTTTCTCACGAATTCTCACGGCACTGACACGAATTAATATTGTGAGTAAGAATGAATTACAGTTCATCTGTAGCTCCAAAATTTACGTTAATGTATAAAAAGCAAATATCAAATATGCTTAATTTATATAGGTAGGAAGTGCAGAGGACAATACACATATCCCTGGATATCCAGAGATGGCATCAGGTGTCAGGGTGAAGTTATAATCTCCAGCCATCCACATCTACCGTGACCCCACAAATGAGATACACATTTATATTACCTCAGCAAACTTTATCATATCATAATATCGACCAAAACAACAGTAAAACAAGATATAGATTAGTATACTTACTGTCTGTCGGCTAAATTTTCATCTAAATACTGAACTGTCCCTCTCATTGATCTAACATTTCTCTCCGCTTCGTTAAAAGCATTTAATAACCTACAAACATTGAGAATTTATTTATGTTACTACTATATTATGAGTTTAAATCTGAGCACTAAGTTTAAACACACACACACACACACACAAACACACACACAACACACACACACACACACACAAACACACACTTGTAATTCACATATCAATGTTATTCAGGAATATTCATGAATTCAATCGTGACATAATTGTAAGGATTTTAATCTTAATGATAATTAAAATACATACATATACATTTAATTATGTAACCACCGGAGAAAAAATGAAGTAACCACCGGAGAAAAAATGAAATGTGCATTTCGAGACACTAAGCTATCCCCATAAAATAACATTAAAATTTGTTTGGATAGTGGGAGGATGATCACAATTGCCTAGGAAAACCTCACTTTTGAAACAAATTGGTTAGATACGGATGTATCAGTTATCAATAGTAAATTGTATCAACCCTGATTCCAATAGAAATTTGTATTCCCGATAAGATCTAAGATAACATAAGTGCTCTTTCTGTTCCGATTGAAACCCGAATATTTAATATCTAAATGTACGGAGCCGATATCTTTATATATTTAAAGCGTGTACCTTTGGGTAATAGATAACAATAGCAATAAAATGACTGGATGTTAGTCAACGTTGTCATAATTGAGCTATTAAAATGTCGAGATAAGACCAAATATTCAAACAAGGTTATATATGTCTATTGAACTTGTAATTTTTGTAATTCCAAAGTACATTTACCTTTCAGGTATGTTAAAAGTTCATTATTTTCATTGATTACGGCAAGGTGACTACAAATTATGCCTTTCATAGGTGTCAAACGCCTTCATACCAAATAATGTTAATAATTTTACAGAGGGTACTGTCATTGGATTTTGACAATACATGTAGATTAATTATTTGACCTTGTATGATACCTTTTTTTCGAAAATATACATCAATATTAAATCTGATGAAGTCTTATTGACAGAGACGATCGTCTTGAGCATTTGTTTTGGCGTCTTTTGTACAACTATACAACTTTGGTATGTTAATAATATTTACTCTAAGAAAATACCAAGTTGAAACGAAATCTATTTGCAGAAATGGAATGGCCGTCCCGGAAAAATCACCAGAAATAGCGGACAGTTTCTACTATTTTGTGAAGTGAATAAACGTATATATAAGTAAATATTACATTTCAATTTATTTCTAATATTTATATAAGAAGGCTTTGCCTTTTAGCTCAATCACTGTCTTAAGATGAGTCTCTATTACGCCCATCTGGTGTATAGTAGACTATAACGAAATCATCTGTAAAAGAGTTTGTCACTGTTTTGCTTAGTCTTGCTTGCGACTACTCTGTTTCACTAGGTGAAACGTTGCCCTTTCGTTGCCTTTTCGTTGGCGGTTGTTAAGACGTCTGTACCAGTTGTGACGAGTATTCGTTGCTCACGTATTTTTTTTTTAACTTGACTGTGGACTCAGAGCGGGTGTGACCAGTCGACAGGGGATGCTTACTCCTCCATGGCACCTGATCCCACCTCTTGATTTCCAGAGGTCTATGTTTGTCCATTTTTACCAGATTTGTATCTATATCCTTTACATCCTAAAGATTTATACTTTGGTATCTGAGATGTTTTATATTTATAGCTATGCTTTACTTAAAAATGATACTGAAATCACCCTGTAAAATACCAAAAAAAACAAGAGTATGTATCAGTTACGTTATATCTGTAGTAAAACAGGGTGTGAGTTTTAAAAAATATGTTTGTAAATCATTATTAAATTAACAATTCTTTTGGGTATAATTATTATAATCAAATATGCCTTTAAACTTAAAACAATTATCGCCTCCGTTAACCCAGGAAATCAAGAGGATATCTTGACAAGATCAAAACTCTAACAGTGACATTTTATGAATAAAGTGTACATTCCAACCAACAGAAAGTGGCAAATCAGGATAGAAATATGTATATAGGTCTATAATGGGGCATCCTGGTTTTGTGTAATCCAAAGAGCAGCACAGTCTTTTTTCTAAAATAGGGAAGTACAGGTATAAAAATGCATCTTGCTCTAATTCCATACTGTACGGTCACTCCTTATAATGTTGTAGCGAAAATTTTACTTTCATCCTGGTATCGTCAAATTTAGACTCGCTGTGTTAGTAAACATGTGCTAATTTATATAGAAATATGCTATCTATTTTAAAATATAGAGGTCTTGCTATAATTTGCATGCAAAAATTTAAAGTGTAAAATGAAACTAACATAGCCATAGACCCTTAACTACGTTCCTACTAATCGCACATGCGCCCTTAACACTAATTGTAACAAGATGCTTCGTACCCAACACAAATCATACCTAATTCGTAAATATTAAGGGTTATAATCGCAAGCCGGCCAGGCTCAGTCGGTAGCGCGCTCGACTCTTGATCGTGAGGTCGTGAGTTCGAGTCCAGCCGACGGCAGGTTGGCTTCCTGTCCTTCGGATGAGACAGTAAAACTCGAGTTCCCGTGTGGCAGTTGGTGTCGGCACGTTAAAGAACCCTCACTGCTCAATGGCCGTAAGTGCCGAGTATAGGTAAAAATTTAAAGCCCTTTCACGGGCATTTGGTGACGTCCACATATGAGTGAAAGATTCTTGAGTGGGACGTTAAACAACAATTAACAAACAAACAAACAAAGTATCGTAATTCATTATCGTGACTTTAACTTTAAGCACCTTTACATCTGAAATTCTCAATATCATTGATCTTTTTGTCACTTAAAAAATAAATGTTTATTTACCAGTAAATATTTCATCTGCAACAATCTATCAAGTTCTGTACTTGTAAATGTTCTTTCACTGGATATAAATTTATGCTTGTTTTCGTATACATGTATTCACTAATTTATTAACTTTTTAATCAGTCATTTATCAGTTTATTTTGTAGATTTGTTTCCGATGAATTGTTAATATAATACAAACACACAGATGTATCCGCCCTTCTAACAAACTGCAGTACGAGTCCAGTGAAACGCCATAATAACTGTCTATATATTGATTTTTCTATCACAGTGTTTATATTTATTCCAAAACATTCATTCATTGCATTAATTTATCATACACGTATGTAAAGTATATAAAGTCAGAATGCTATACCGTCTTAGATAAGACGCTTTGTTACCTCCTTATATAGAGTATATAGAATTAGAGTGCAATACCGTCTCATTCCTCTAAATTCTCTACTCCCTCTTTAAATTCTTTTTCTTCTTCTACTTTAAATCTTTATTTATCCATTTTTGAGTACACCAGTAAACAAATATTATTTATGTTCAGCTTTAGTCTATATTTTTGTGCTCATATGGAAACGTAAGGGTCCATGGCAGCCCCTCTATAACCAAGAGACATGTTTATTAAAGTTATATGTTGTGTTGCATTTCGTCATGTAATGTGCAAAATATTGATTATATATTCATTTCAATGCATGTAGTTTTTGTACGAAAATGAATCCAGAGCCCAAACTCTTGCATTCCTTTCTGTCTCTGCTGGGTAATAAAATTATTGGGGAAAAAAATGGTTTGTAAGCTCCTCATATAAAATCAGAGTGCTATACCTTCTTCGCTAAGACAGTTTGTTAGGACTTATATAAAGTATAAGTGTAAAACATTTCACAGCAGGAAAAAAGGAAGACAGAGTAATAATTAAAAAAGAAGAAGAAGGAGAAATAGAAAACAACACCTCAAATACGAAATCTTCAAATTTAAATGGGGATACCTCAACAATTTTAGCATGTAGACACCAGTCAGTGTAAGAGTGCTTTTAAACATTAAACTATTATTAAACATGATATAATTTAACGAACCAATCACCTATATAATATATACAACTTTCATCGACTTCATTCTTATTTATTTCATTGAAGAAGTTCTATTTACATCTCACGTAGGTAAGTAAACATCCGCAAAATTTTATGAACCTTCGACAGATGTAACATAACAAAATTATTTGTGCTGACAAATTTCCTCCCATAATTTTGATTAAGTACGTGGAATGTAAATAAAGTTTACAAAAGTAATACCATTTAATGATTGGCGATGCTACAGTATCTTGTTGGTTATTTATATACGCGTACGAATAGAAATCCATCACTTTTCATTGTCAGTTTTTGTGGATGAAGGAAATATTTTTTTTATTTTTACGAGATGTGTTAATCAACCACAAGCACCTGTCACAAAATAAGAAAAAGATCATGTTACACAGCTAATATATTTCAATACAAACTGATCAAAAGGATTGTTAAGTCTGTAGGATCTTTTTTTGCAACGCTGGCATGAGGGCGTAAGTTTTTAGAGATATATCAAATTCAAGACTCACATTTAAAAGTACCTGAAATAATTAATTTACGTTTTCTTACTTTTGAAAACGGCGCTGCAAAAATAAATAATTATAAAAACCCCAACCTGGTATGGAAATCTAAATGAAAGATTGACATTTAATATCGTGCTTTCCAGGAGAACCACTGTAACGGTCTAATTGATAAGATTGTTGAAGGTTATTATTTTATTATTCTTTTTATCGTTCGAGAAAGAATACGTACTTCTCCACGCCACCTGATCCCACATCTCAATATTGTATACTCTCATGTTTGTTTCTAATTCATAGAGATTGTAAAGTGCCCTAAGGGTGTTTATTATTGTATCAATATTTTAGATATGTACTAAAAGTTTAACTTTTAAAATGATGATCGCGAATATTATATTTATCATTATAATAATAATAATAATAATAATAATAATAATAATAATAATAATAATAATAATAATAATTATTATTATTATTATTATTATTATTATTATATTATAATTATTATTATTATTATTATTATTATTATTATTATTCAGAATCTTCAAATATTCCTACATATTCTATAAGTAGTCCTCAAATATTCCTACGCACTCCACATGTGTCAGGAGACCACGTACTGTTATTGACAAAGTCGTGAACTTTCCCATTTAATTTCAGATACGCAAATACAATTCTACAAGGATGATTGTAATGTTCAAAGTTTATTCTGTTTAAATTGTCAAAGAGTTTTAAAACTTGATTTCATAGTAAGTTTTCCCGATCGTAGTTTGTAAACATTTTATTTGTTCATTATACCACTGATTCCATTCCTGATATCATTAATCATTTAACCCCTCAGAATCACGTTTTAACGTGTCCTCGTATTGTTTTGGACCAGTCTATTATTATCTGTGGCGTTGACAGGATTAATGAATGAAGGTTCAATACTATCGAGTAGGAGCATGACAAAAATCCAATTACAAACTGTCCCTGGCGTAATGACTTCAATTACTTAACAATCATCGTTTAAGTAACAAAAATTAAATCGTTTCAGGATTTTGTTGAAAAAATATGTCAGGAGTAACGAGGAGGAATAAAACAAACAACGATGGCGTAATCAAAATAACTTAGTGCTGCTATGTCACCTGAACGGTAACATATCTATACAAATATGATATAAACATCATATGAATTTCACAAAGTGAATTTATTCCCAAAGAGGAAACAATAAAAAGACAGTTTAACGACTTGAAACCACTATGTTACAGTGTTTAATGTAAGCCAAGGATGACATATATCACCGGGAAATTAAAAAGTATAATATTACCAACTATGGTTAAACTTTTTAAATGATCATCGTTTGATAATTGGATCGACCGCATGCAATTGCAAAAGAATAATAAAAATGTGATAAAATGATTAAAGATAAAAACTGAAATAAAACATAAAATAAAGCAAAAATGATACATATACAATGTCATGTTGTTTTCGTCATATTAGAGCATTCGGATGTTAGTAAGTTATTGGATTGTTTGATGTAAAATCGCCGATTTAAGAGATGGCTACAATGTTATATAAGTTCCTCATTTAGAGTACTACCGAATCGTACTCAGCATACACCACATGCAAAATAACAAAGACACTGCGAAGTCCATCCAGGCCCACTCACGCATACACAGCAAACTCTTCACAAACGCACTCACGCATACATATTTAAAATAGCAAATACACACTTTAAACATACACAGAAAACACAAGTAGTTAACATAAATATCCCTTCATACAAATATTTATGTCTGAAATTAAAATGAAACGTATTACTCAACCTGAAAAATACATGTTCAGAATAAAATCGTCTCATGATGTGATCTTGGAGACACTATCACGCAACCATTTGTTTCATCACATTTTCTTTAAACCCAAAACGGCAACAAGGTTACATGTACAGTAGAACCTCACTAAAAATCACCTCGCTTAGGAGATCGCCTCGTATGTCAGACTGTTAACTTCCAGTCTATTGATGAATAAGATACCACCTAACTAATAAGACCGCTTTGAGTCAGTCAGAGAGGTGGTCTTAATAGCGAGGTTCTACTATATACATTCTATTATATATGCAAGTAACCCTTCCTGTATACTTTTATTGTACATTGCTTGTACCGTCATGTTATATTGGGTATCATAAAATGTCATTAATTGACATATTACGGATTAATTAAAACACATTCCGCGTCATTATTTGCTGGTTATCATCTGTCTTGATCTTCCTGGTAAATTTCATTTGATAAATTATTAAGTATACCTTGACATGAAAACAGTCGGTATATTCTCCGCTTTAAGTAAGACAATGTGTTAAAACTAACCTTACAAGCAGAAATATAATTGAAACGGTGGGCTTTTAATCAAATTATACTTCATTTGCACATGTGATCTGTTTTTATCAAAGGGTTTCTATTTTATATCATTATTTGTTTCTATGACGTATGTTTTCAACCGACGTATTGCAAATACCATATGAGACTTTCTATACACCAATGGAAAAAGTAAATCATTTTATACACGCTAATGGTATTTATTGGTTGATTTTATTGAAAAATCATATAGTTGTATTCTCAAAACAGACGAAAAAAAAATAAAACAGTGTAAAATAGTATTTCACGCGATAGAAATATTATTAACAATACTTAAGTTATAAATTTTTTAAAAGAGGCCAAAACAAATGCTCAATAGTTTCTGTCTTGAATATAGATATATTTCCGAAAGTAAAAATGATTTCAATCAAGGCTAAATTACAAATAAAAAATAGAAACTTACAGGATACGAAACAGCAACTTACAAAATACAAAATAACACTTCAGAGATAACAATACTGTAACTGTATTTTACCGCTATCTATTTGTAAAAATTTATCTAAATATTATATAAAAAAAAGTTTTGTTTAAACTTGAATTACTTACCTTGACAAATCCAGATTTTGTCCCTGTGCATTTGTCAATGCTAGAATGAAACAGAGGTAAGCAGCAACAAGAGAAATTATCGTGTAAGATGTCATAATGCACTGAGGAGTTCCACCGACCCGCGGTGATGATATACGCTCTGTGACGAAACTGAAAGTGACAGAGAAATCCGCTGCATTAAAATTGGGTGGTTCTTAAAATAATCGATACTAATCAACATTCATCAATATTTTGACTGTGATGAATATTAAAAACACAAATAAGATCTGCATCTGCAAATATAAAATTTAACATATGTATTGCCTCATATGTTAAAATGTAGACTCACAAATCGTATTTCAGTGTATGAAAGGATGCCAACAAACTATTCACAATAAGCGATGTGCTTTCATTGGCAGACAATAGAATCATACAATATTAATCTACATACAAAATCACTTATGAGAATTGTTTTCACTTAGGTTAAGTTTAAATAAATAAAATAAAATAAAATAAAATGAAATAAATAGATAATTAAATAAATCGATAAATAAATAAATAGATAAATAATAATATAATAAGTTTAGTGTCAATCAAACAACCTCTATTTTAACACATTTTATGCATTTTTGGAGAAAGCATGTTATATACTATTGAAATAAAAACTTATAATAGAAAGAACTATTGAGAGTACCTTATGGGTACTCAATGCATTTAATTATGTATAAGTGTGGAAATATTAGATACTTTTGTAATGATTAAATAAAATTTATCGATAATTTTTTTTTATTGATGTTTTCTCCACACTCAACAATTTATCAGTTTTAATGGCTGCGGTCAGTTTTAATGATGGAGAAAATCGGTTATGATGTACCCAAGAATACACCACCGGCCTTCCGGAAGTAAACGGGTAAACTTTCTCACATATTCAGTTGACGTTCCAGCAGTGTTCGAACCCGCGTTAATGAATGGCGAGAGACTTCTGTACTTTTAGTATGATACTTTAAATACTGGTCCAGATCTAAATATAAACAAAATACTATGAAGACTCACTGGGCATATAAGAGCTATATCGACGTCTAAGATAATCTGTAAGTTCCTTATATATAAACTATAGTTGAAGCTTGCCTAACTACCACCTTGCTTAGGAGAATGTATCAAATTTAAGTCTTTTGCAAATTTCTTCATGAATGTTATATAAACCAATACCCTCACTTAAGAGACAACAATCAGACCACTTTTAGCCAGTCAGTGGAATTTCTAGTTTTTCTCCAATTAAACCTAGTTTTTCTCAGTTAAACTTAGTTTCTGTTAAATCCTTGCGGACACCTTGACTCACCCCGTTTGGGATTCTTATTGTTCGTCTTGTGGAGACCATTTGTATATTCACTTTGTCGTGTTATAATGGACTTGCAGTTTCGATTATAGATTGGTTTTTCTTCATTTTAACATTTTGTCCAGTTAAAATGAGGCAAGGGGAAAAAGGATGCTCTAATCGAATGTTGTAATATTAGGCAATGCGTTGTAGAAAATAAAATCATAATATAGATAATTCTAAGCTGATATACAAAGATTTATAGGAAACACTTGCAGTTGTGCATAAAAAAAAACAAAAACAAAAACAGAAAAATGAATGATATCAGAACACATCATGTTTTCTTCCATTGATATCAATTACTGAAACGAAATTAGGCCAAGAACTGTCTAACTGAGCAGAAACAATATATCTTGAATTTGCTAAATTTGATACATTGATACAATGTTAAGAAATGAATGTTGCAATCGACGCAAATTTTCCTCAGATAAATGAATTCATTTCGTTAGCAAATACAGCGCTGATTGATTATTGCTCCCAAGATCTCTACATATAGGACAGACGTTTGGATCAACACCGTACAAGAAGAGATCATTTAATGTTCTGCAGTTATTTACTCTTAGTCTCAATTCTATTATGTCCACGTGGGATCAAAGTAACATTTACCGTACTTAGTTGTATGGTCATGGAAATGTATCAAATTCGTCGTAAAAATGACGCAGGTAAACACATGCATGGTATAAACATAAATATGACCTTAAGTGACGTCAGAGCTGCTTTATTTATGGTTATGGAAATGAAAAAAAATATGATTAATAAAAACCGGAGTGTCATGTAAGTAGATCAAACGTTTATAAATCTTAAAAAATATGAATAAATAGGTTTGTTATATCTGTTATCTCGTGAATCATGGACCTATCATTGGTTTTTATTTGAAAATTAAAGTGGTATTCAGTGTATCTCGTTTTTTGGTCACAGAAATGTATCAAATTCCTTATATGACGTAAATAAAGAGCTTACATGACGTCAATACTACTCTTTTGATGTTTATGGAAGTGTAAAGAATTCTAACTGATAAAAACCAAAACTTCATGTGAGTAGATATAACAAATGTAATCTTCAAAATGCTATAGATATTGATATGGTTTATCTATTGTCTAGTGATTGATTGACCGAACAGTTTTGGTTTGGAAGCTATATTTACTGTACTGTACTGTTTTGGTCCCGATTTTTTGGGGATGAAATATCAACCAATCAAAATGCACCGAATATTTCTAATCCCATTTAACTTGAATAAGCGAGAAATTGTTGCATGTTAAACTTCTGCATCTGATATTGCATATCTAAATTACAAAAGAAGTTATAACTTTAAATTTAACATAAAATATATTTAATTGTTTGACTTCAACAATGATTAAATAAAGCAATGAATATATTCAATTACGGAGTTATTGGAATTAGAAATAATTTTGTTAATGTAATTGACAAAGTAATCTCCACACGCAATGTCACGGCTTTACTTAGGCAAAAAATATCACTGCTTTGCAAGTCATATTCCGGATAATAATGACCTACAGATTAATAAAGCTTTTGAAATTGAGAGACTTCAAATATCGCGATCATTCGCATAGATCACACCCCCTTAGGAACTTACGATGATTGGAAATATTATATTAGTTCCTATATTCACTACCCTTTTATGTAAATACACTAGAATTATGATGACAGAGATGTAAACGAAAATAGAATGGATAGTAATCTCGGCTTCGTATCTTGGTTTATTACATGGACTTAATTTTATATCGCCGACATATAGTGTTCTCCAACGTTCCATGTTTTCAATAGAAATGTTTTCATTATTTTTCATGTGAAGTTTCCGTTATGCATGGCAATATAACTGTATCAAATACAAAAGCAGATTGATTTGTAAATACAAATTTATATCTTGCCATATAATGTAAATTCATTTTGCTAAGAGTTTCTATTTATTAAACAATGATAAACGATGTTTTTCTTTTGTTTACCCTCAGCGGTCCAGTCACCGGTAATTAATCATTTTCATTGTTCAAAACTCACAAAGATGTGAATTTGCTGAATTTAGTAACTTTATAACCTTACTGTAGCATTACAATATTATCCATAGCATTTCCTGGTTTGGGGTTAGGAATAAATACGTTATATGTCATCGTTTGGTGATTTTTATGAGAGCTGTAGCATTTATGACACGAAGTTAACAGTACGGACATTACGTAACATTATAAAACAAAAGTAAAATTAAGAGGAAGTCGAAAACACCTAAGTTAATTGTATCCCTTCACGTAATGATAATTATCCCAAATAATGTTTTGAACAACGGATTCTTTTAATTCACAGAAATAAAAGTTTAAATCAAATTACTTCAAAAAGTGATTATTGTTGTAAGCTAGTAGCCTCTTTTATTTTGCAACTTTTACCCAAAATCTTTATTCTTCTTATTTTGCTCTTTGCATCATGGTCAGACAAAATCATTCGTTACATATTTTTAATTATCCCATTTAAAAAACACACCAGGGTACATAGATAAAAACCGCCTAAGGCGCATGTGTAACCATACAAATATAATACAGTGTTCAATACGTCCATAACACCGTATTGCACTTCAGTTGGATGCAGTGTTTCCGACGGAGCTACTTTTCTAAATGGGATTCCAAGTCATCCAAAATATTTGATGGCGTATCTAAAAGCGGATTTAATTTCAAATTTGTGTACAAATATTAATATATAACTGGCATGCAATGAATACAAAACCGCAGAAATGTTTCTATCCGTATCATCACACTACAATTGATTGTTGTAGCGGATGGATTCAACTCTAGCTACTCTCTCATTGAACGAACATTCAAGAGCCGACGTGGCTCAGTCGGTAGCGCGCTCGACTCGTAATCGTGAGGTCGTGAGTTCTAGTCCAGCCGGCGGCAGGTTGGTTTCCTTCATCCTTTAGATGAGAGAGTAAAAACTGAGGTCCCATGCCAAAATAGGAGGTGCTGGCACGTTAAAAAACCCTCACTGCTCAATGGCCATAATTGCCGAGCATAGGCTAAAGCTTGAAGCCCTTCACCGGTATTTGGTGACGTCTCCATATGAGTGAAAGATTCTTGAGTGGAACGTTAAAGAAAAATATACAAACAAACAAACGAACATTCAACGATTGCGTGCAGTCTGTGGATACGAATTAAAAACCATGTGTAGTTTTATCTATCTATCCATCTATCTATCTATCAATCAATCTATCTATCTATCTATCTATCGATATATATATATATATATATATATATATATATATATATATATATATATATATATATATATATATATATATATATATATATATATACAGAAAGGTGTCGAAACAGGGGTTTTAGTTATTCATATTGTTGATGTTGTTATGCCCATCTTATTAAATAGTTTTCGAAAACATATAAGCTTACATGAAATAAAAATGTCAACCATACCTCCTTGAACGTATGAAACAATAGTAAGTACGTCTTAATTAACACATCTCGCATTCTCCATTTTGTTTGAATAAAAAAGTGCTTAAAAGGTATGGATTAAAACAAATCAAACATATATTTTCAAAATTATAAAGTGAGATGTGATATTCAGTAGAAGTCATTATTAATATTGTGACCGTACAGATCATAATAGAACAGTTTTAATCAATAGAAGCTCAGGGAGAGGGGGAAGGGTTAATTAGAAATCGGAACAATTGTGACAACTTGTTTGTTAGGTAAGCCTTCAACGGAAATTATTCGAATGGTATTAGATACTGACTGATGACTTAAGCTAGAACTGGCATCTGGTAAAAAAAATCTGTATCACATTCAAAGCATATTTAATGAATTAAAAGCAAATAATCTCTCAATATCGGAGTTAAATGTCTCATTTTCCGGTACCTAGAAGTAAGAGTCCTTGACGGCAAAATGCTCTTGTCACTCATTATTCAATAGCATCTAATTCCACTTTTGAATTTGAAGAGCCCTTTAACGAATGATCTGTCACAAAAACGGCATCCATATTGACAATAAATACACTCTGACTCTCATTCGTAATATTTACATATCATAGTTTTCAGCTTAAAAAACAAAATAATGAAATCGAATATCCTTTCTTATACGTGATCAGTCTCATTATGATGGAACAGCGAAGTTCAAGGTAGAACAATAAAAAATGAAATGAATGAATGAAATATCTTGGTGTGATGTCATGTTGTGAATGAAGTCACATCACTGCATGACGTCATATGAGGGACTTCATTTATAACAGGTATGAACGTCATCTAGATTAACACTGAGTTAACCTTAGCTAACCTATATATGTTTATATTTATACTTATATGTATCGATATGTATTAGTATACATGTATATCGACATGTAATGTTATAATGTTTTCTGATGTATGTAAACAAGCTGTATAATTTTGGGTAATAAACAATACAATACAATATATTCCGTCTCTAGTAACATTCTTAATAGATATTGATTAATTGCACATCATGTCTTAAGATACCCATCTTGCTAATCAGACTGTATTGATATGGTTGATTAGAAGGTCTTGATAGCGTGGTTTCTCTGTTCGTATGTACAGCTTTTTATAATGTAAATAAGTTTGTATCTATGTTTTATGAATATAAACTCTTCATTTCAGATACGTTTCTTCCTTAACCAATTAAGAGTTTCATTGCAGCCGTAAGGTCATAGTGTTACTCAAAGACGTAATTTTTCACCATTGCAAACTGACGGGTATTGCTTTAAAAACGTGAAATATGTTTTTGTGTCGAAATAAATATTATCATCGCGTATAATTGACATTTTGTTAGGGTAATTTTGTCAGTAAAGTCTAATATATTATGCACTGACCCAGGTTCCAAAGACGCATATGAGATTCTTATGGCCAAATGTAATTTTAGACACCGATCTTTACACTCTTATCATTAGTTCTGAGGTACGGAGGTACTGTAATAATACCGATAAATTACCATTCCAGCATACAAACTAATCACATCTATATATCGAGCTTTTGGTCCAGTTAGATATTACACTGGATCCATTCCTTTTTCTTGCAGAATCTATTAACAATATGACTATGATACCTATTTTGCGCGAAATTTTTGTTTTATTTACGGGGTTGAGCATGCACGTAAAGCTTTCAAATTATTTTCAAACTGGAGGTCATATTGGCTCAAATTAAATTGTCATCCTGCACGAGAATTTAACGAAGCCTTGTTTAGACATCAAAATACAGTGAAAAGTTGATATTTATATTCGTGATTTTTATTATTTTATGAATTTTACCATAATAGAACCTTTCACGATAACTGCAGTTCTGTAACTTTGAGGGGCAAAATGATATAGATACCCGCAAAAACATAGACGTCGTTATAGTAATTGACTGGTTCTAGACGTCATTTTCCGGGAATCTGTATCATTTTGCCAGTCAAAGTTACAGGACCGCAGTTATCGTGAGATTGTCTATATTATTTAAAACCAAACCAAAACTATAATACACTGAGCGACACAACTTTTAGGTTAATTTAATAGATGATGCTGTGGAAATATGATAAAATCCGTTACAGTAAATGCTGTCCAACAAAAGTCCGACAATATTCACAGTGAACTTTTGGTAGTAATAGAGTACGTGGAAAAAATTGAAGTTGTAACAGTGTCAATCCACATCTCCTGTATTGGCTTGTGTTACTAACAAAAAAACAAAAACAAACGTTTAACGATTCACTTATTTCCCACACAGGGTTACAATGTTGAACGCTTCGTCACTAAGGAAGTTTTACAGACAATACTGGGATCTTGTTAAACAATATGAAGTCCCCCTCTCAGTAATGTTTGATAGCATTCTGGAGCATGACCAATTACAGTGACTCCGTTTCGTCAAAAAAGATCTTTAACTATGATAATATTTTTACCGGTTTCCATGTAACATTTGCGACTGGTGTGACATGCTATCAGGGGATGCTGACTCCTTCCGGACACCTGGTCCCATCTCGTTTGGGACTCACAATTGTTCGTCACGTTGAGACCATTTGTATACCGAACTCATCGTGTTGTAACGGATTTAGAGTTAAGATTACGCATTTATACTTCTCCATTTCCTTGTATTTCGGTACCAGCTGATAACCTTATACTAAGGTAATATTTGGCAATGATAGCACATTCAAATTTCTAAATTTATCTAAAGCTAGGATAGCCATCTTTTTACAGTGGTTACTCTTAGACGTAATTTGATTATACGATTCTTACGTTTAGATTTAATAAATCATAATAAATCTTAATAAACTTTTTCGGGAAGCAAGAATGAACCCCTACACGGATTCTTCAACCCCAGAATACATACTGAACTCCGTTATAATGGACATCGCTTGTCACAGACTGTTTAAGCCTGCACGCGTTACAAACGATGATTGTTCTGAACAGAAACATCTTTTCCTTAAACATAAATTTACAAATGAAGGCATAGACGCTTTAAACATTGGCAATGTTCTAAATTACATAAAAAGTTCAGTCCTGTATTCCACCGTATTTTAAATTGAAGATCACGCCTTGCATTTCATATACCTATACACCTAGCATCGCATCCAAGCTATTCAATTACAAACAGGTTTTGCAGTGCCTTCTACGCAACACTGTCACATGTGCATATGCTTCATCTCCTTTCACATACAATCCTATCAGGCATGTCATCACCGGCAACGTTTCTATTGTTGAAAATGAAAGCCTCAAAAGTATTATTTTAAGGGGCTCTAGATACCGGGAAGCCCGTTTCTGTAATTGGCGTCAGAATTTCAGTTTAGTTATGAATTCTGACGATGATTATGCCAGACAATGGGCCAAACATGAAGACATAGAACCAGACACTTTGTCTGAATGGCTAAAAGCCATACGATGGTTAATAAAATATCGTATTCGAAAACTTAAAGGGACTATGAAAACACGTTATCCCTCTGCATTTAGTGATCCAGAAGGTGTAACTGAACTGGATAGATTACATGACCAATATGTACTGGTACCAGCAGACAAAGCCTCAAATAATATAATTTATTTGTAAAGCACATTACTATAATTGTTTATTAGAAGAACTTGGGTTTAATACGAATTCTGGAAATCCTACATACACACGTAGATCACTTTCAAAGGACGAGATCCTTCAAAATCACGTGTCCGTATTACGCTCATTTGATACACCTACAACGGGTACCGATTTAGAGCTACCACATTTATATTGAATACTTAAACTTCATAAAACCATATATAAGCAAAGATACATCCAGCAAATGTTATACCAAACCTTTATCTTTACTCCTTCCAAAGTTATTGACAGTCGTTAAAGGAGAAACTTCAACAATACTGTACAGTTGCTTATTCCAGAAGCGGTGAAAATCAGATGTGGATATTGAAAAATTCTAAACAGCTTTTAGAAACTTTGAAGGCACACAATTTTTCTCGAATTCATAGTATAAAAACATATGACTTCTCTACTCTTTACACAACTATTCCACATTAGAAATCAAAAGAAAGATTTTTTAGCATCATAGACAACTGTTTTTCCACTAAAGGTGGTACTCATTTTGTCAAACACCACTCTAATACTACACATAAATACACTGAAGTTGATATAAAAACATTCTGAAATTTCTAATAGACAATTTATTTGTAATATTCGGAGACGTGGTCTTTCAACAAACTGTCGCCATTCTTATGGGAACCAATTCTGCCCCTTTATTGACCGACCTGTTCCTTTATTCATACGAAGCAGACTTCATTAAAAACTGCTAAATCATAATAAGAAAAAGTATCCTTAAATTTGACATTTAGATATATTGACGACGTTTTGTAAATTAATAATGACAATTTTGATACATATGTCAATGCGATATAACCCAGCGAAATAGAAATTAAAGATACAACAGAATCAAGCACACACGCTTCATATTTAAACATTTTACTTAATATAGACACAGACGGAAAATTAGCAACTAAACTATACGACAGACGCGACGATTTCGGCTTTCCAATAGTAAATGTTCCACATTTAAGTAGTAATATCCCTCAGTCACCCGCATATGGAGTTTATATTTCACAAATGATCCGATATACCAGGGCATATTCAACATATGAAGATTTCATATACAGAGGTAAACTACTCACTGACAAATTATTGACACAGGGATATCGAAAACAGCGTTTAATATCAACGTTCCGCAATTTTTACGGTCGGTACAATAGTCTTGTTTGCGATTACTCGTTTCGCTGGATGAAATGTTGAGTTGCCTTTTCTTTGGCAGTTGTTGAGACGTCTGTACCAATTGTGACGAGAATTCACTCCTCATGCGTTTCATCGGACTTGACTGTGGACTCACGACTGGTGTAACCGGTCGACAGGGGATGCTTACTCCTCCATGACACTTGATCCCACCTCTTTGTTTCCAGAGGTCCGTGTTTGTCCATTTTTACCGGATGTGCATCTATAACCTGGACATTCTATTGATTTATACTTTGGTATCTGAGATTTTTTATATTTATTATTTGGCCTTGTCTGATACCACTTTCTCTTTGGAAAATCTATTTAAAATCGGAGCTCAACTGATGACAGAAACGGTCGTCTTGAGCATTATAACTTCGGTATTTTGTTTATATTTTACTTGACATGACGCAAAATTCTACTGCAGTAGATGGAATAAAAAATTGAATTTGATATTTTTAAATTATTATTTTGCATCCCCCAAGATAAAAATATGAAATAGTTACACACAATCTAAAGGATATATCAAGGTGGTCTATTTGCATTTCAAATGAATCTTCGAGTACTTTTAGTAAAAATAATCCCGATTAGTAAAAATATCAAGATCAAACGTTTTATTGAGCAGTACAAATGTTGTTATTCTTCAAACAGGTTTATATAATGTGTTTAGTGACGGTATCTAACACATAATCTTACCCCTTCCGGAAGTTAATAGTCCGTGCGTTTCCTTTATAACTAAATTTGTAAAACGCTAATGAACTTTGTTCTTTCTGTATGCATTCTACAATGCTCAAGAATAAATTAAAGTTAAGATCACGGAGAATGTATATAGAAATAAAAATTTTGTTTTGTCAATTTGAATGCTGTATAGGATTTATTCGGAAATGAGATCTTCAAGCTGGGTAAATGATGTAATTATACGTTAAATGTCTTTCTGTATCATCATCTCAACTATGAACATTTTTATGTTGGTTTAAAAGGTCATGAAACATTGACCTATTAGATGTACATGCACTTTGATATGACATAATTGTTTGTCCCGAAAAATATACTAAATGTATACTAAATCATCATCATCATCATCATCATCATCATCAAAATTGAATTTATCCTAATTTATAAGCAATATATGACGCTGATTCAGAATTGTCTTCAACAAGAAACAATATGACTTAATGATAAAAAATAATGCATATTATTTTATCTTACATAAGCATATACCATTTTAAACATAATACTAAAGTTATAATTTGAAAAAGCAAAAGCCAAATGTTCATTTAAAATAGATGTAGGGTTCTGAACTAGGAAGTGGTATTATACAAGGACAAATAAGTAACGTATATGTATTACCAAATTCATCAAAGAGTGATCACTGTAAAAGATGACTATCTTAGCTTTTAAGGAGTTTGCAATTTAGTGTAAAATATTCAGCTGGTACCGAAGTACTACTGCTGCTGCTGCCACTACTACTACTATTACCACCACTACTACCACCACTACTACCACTACTACTACTACTACTACTACTACTACTACTACTACTACTAGAAATATCATAAATGATTATAATTCGGATACTAAATGAATCCATGGTATGGAAACATATTTTCGTAACCAGGGAAACAATAGTTACGACTCAGATATAGTAGAAATGTTTATCAAGATAGATAACTATGAAGTTACCAGTGTGAAATATTACTTTAGTACAAGATTATCAGCTGTTACCGAAATACCTGGTACTAGGTTTATGTATTACCTCGGGGACTCAGCAGTGGCAATGACCTAGTGGTTATACATATAATATTCATAAAACAAAAACTATTAATTGATTACAGCATAACGTATTGAAGGATTATATATTGTAAAATAAGAATATTGCCGTTGAAAATTTTGTTTCAGTAATTTTAGAAGGTAAACAAAATTAACACAGATATCTCCGAGACGAAAGTTTGTACTTGAATGGCGAACAACAAGACGCCTCATATTGAAGAAACTATGACCTATGACCTGACCTAATGAACAATATACATGTACCTCTGTATTGGTGCCTGTGTTTCCTTATAATGCTCTATTTTTATTTCTTATGTCAAAAACTGAGCTGAAACTTACACAACCAATCATTTTATTCGCCTATTAAAGCAGACGACGGTTTTTCAACACTTATTCTAGAACTAAAAAGTCAACGAAAATTAAAGTCAACTAATTCGTTAAGAAGGGAAAACATCCAAAATTTAAACCCAAGAAAATACATGATGTTTAGGTATACTGAAAAGATGAATGCACGACTTGTAGGAGATTGATACATGTAGCAATTGTTTTCGAAATTAATCTATAAATTCTTGTTACGCACATGTAGTATATCATGAAGAAATCTATACGTGCCCAGAATGCGGAAAAGAAGTTTTGAGTACAGGCAGTTGGTTACCAGCTGTGAACAAATGAGCTTCATCAAAACATTATAAAAATAAAATTTCATCTCCATTGAGAAAAATCCAAAAAATTGAATCTTTTGAAAAAGCACAGCATGACCACCCAATATTAAATCATTATAAAAATATATGAAGAAAATATGGACATTAAAATTGTGTTTGAAATATTTTTGTTATAGAATTAGAAAAACAAAAAACAAAAAAAGAAATTCGGGATCATTATGAACATTTGCTGTTGATTTATTTCCCTACAAGAGAAAAGTAATTTGCTAATTGTATAAAACACGAAAAAGACGTCACATGATATATATTATACATTATAACTTCACATTAACTGCTTTTGTAATATCAAACGCAACATGAAGTTTAATCGACAGAAGAAACTAACCATAATTCAGAGTCAAAGAATAAATATTACTGAAACAAATGTAATCTCGGAATCTGGGAAACTGATTTCAGCCGTCAATAATAAATCACGATTTGTTCACAACAAACTTACTCATAAATTAATTGCAAATGGTTTCGTATTATAAATTGACGTTCACATTTTAAAATGTACTTTTTGAAGAAAAAAAAATATTTTACTAATTGGAAGCTACGTCATGACTAAATTGACGTATTAAGGGATACAACTTATAGAGAATCATTAATTTGAGCATTTCATCATTTCAAGCATTTTGTGTGTTTTGTCTGTCAGCATGGAACAACTCCATATTCTCCTCGTTTTACCGTTGCTACTGTATTTCTACTACAGCTACCAACTACAGTTATAGCTAAATAAAAACACCTACTTTATCTACTGACTTCCGTAGTCGAGTACTTAGAGCATCGCGCTTCGAACCACGACACTTACCACGTCTTATGGGCATATATATAAACATATCTGAAACCTAAGCTGGGCATATGGTGAAGTATACTCAGGTGCATTATAAATGGGTTTCTCCTATATATATATATGACCAACGTATTCATTGCTTTAAGATTTTTATTCATAAATCAAAATACGAAAAATTTGCCCAAATGTCGCTTAACTAATTACCAATCAGATATCTCCAACATTTCTCTTTTTCTTAAATTTTAATTACATCAACGCTTTCTGTGTGGAGATCCTCTGGGTTGCGTAATAGGGCTTTTGTATCTAATACTGATTCAAACAAAAAAGGCAGCCATCTATCATAATCAGATAAATAGGTCACTGGGGAAATCAGCAACAGTTCCTGATTTCAGGTGTTTACGCCCGGGGAGAATTTTGCAATCAAAGCTTGTGTTTTCAATATCTAATGACATGCAGCATAATGAGTAATTTAGGAGTGAAATTTAGTCTGTTTTTCAGATGTACTTTTTTCGGAGCGGGTGAGACAACACATATTTAGCGCATGCGAAGAAAGAGTATCCTAAAACACGACCAAAACAATTTTCGATATCTAATTCAGGATATTTTGTTTTTCATCATTCACTTTTTATTGTTCGCTTTAATAAATAATTAACTTTTACACTAATTTCTTAATATGTAGATGTAGCTATTTCAAGGAATCCATAATTATTTACAATCAATTATTTTTTAATTCGTGTATGCTATACCGACTCCGATTCAGACTACTAGTATTATTATATTTATAAATGAAGATATAACTGATAAAACATTTTGAAAATGACACGAAAAACCGGATTTGTATCGGATTTTATAAAGGAAATATTTCTTTACGTTCTAAGAACGAAATCCGTTCCCAACTATGAATCAATTTTGTTCTCTTACAATATAACTTAAAAATACTGGTTTAGCCACCGTTTCCATATTTGATGCTTCATAACTCCATAAAATACACTACGCGATCCAGTAAATGTTTTACCAAAGCGTTATCAGCACTTGTTATGGAGATACCGATAAGCGCTTAAGTAGAAACGTCGACAGTATTGTATATTCAAGACCATGACTCTAAAAATATTCCAAACAGAAACAGAATCAGAAAAATTGATGGTAAACATTTTCCCAGATTCGCAATGATATCAAATATCTGATATATTCTTTTGCAATTACTGTGTTTCACTAAATGGGATATTGAGATAATTGTTCACATGTTCTACAGCTGTTGTTGTGTCGTCTGCACCCATTGTGACGAGGATTTAACCCTCACTTATTTCATTTAAACTTGACTGAAGAGTAATGGAGGGTGTGATCGGTCAACAGGAAATGCTTACTCGTCCATGGCATCTGATCATCATCCATGGCACCTGATCAGATCCCACCTCTGGATTTCCTGAAGTTTGCGTTTGTACTATGTTTCACCAGATTTATATGTTTGTCTATTGGGCATGCCGAAGATTAATACTTTGGTATCTGTTATTTTGTATTATATAACATTCCACGTACATATTAAAATAAAGATTTTTGGCATCATTATCAGCTGTTTTAGTTTTTTCATTAAAAGTAGTTCTCAAAAATAAAATATAGAAACCAAGTGATTGATCATTCAGATACTTCAAACGTGTCACCACTCATTGTTTAAACACAAGGACGCTGCAGTAGATATAAATAGATGCCTTGATTTCATATTGACGAATAAGACGAAATAATTTTTTTTTCAGGACACCAGCGGCATTCCCGTGAACATCAATTTTGTCCCATTATTAGTCCATCTGTTCCCTTATTCATATCATGATACATTCAGAAGCTTCTGAAGAGGAAAAAACATTAGCATTGTCTTTAAGTACACGCGTTCCCTACTTGGACGTTTTAGTTGAAATCGGCATAGCACAACTACGCTATGGCATGTAGAAGTATCTGAATCAGAATTTTTTTTTATATGATATGATATTATACAAATGTGAATTTTGTATATCTCAGCAAAAATCTCGAAATTAGATATAACAGAATCAAAGTCCGTGTTTCTCATATGCTAAAGTGGGATGCTAAAAATACTAGATTTTACTTTGAAAAACCAATCTTTACTGTAAAAGATTTAAGTTGAACTGATAAATCAAGCTAAAACAATGAATATGAGTTAAACGTACTTTTTCTCAGTTAAGCCTAGTTTTTCTCCAGTTAATGCAAGTTACGAGAAAAACTAGATTTCAATCGAGAAGAAATGGGCTTAACTATTATAATCATAATACCAAAGTTATAATGCTCAAGACGATCGTTTCTTTCAATTAGACTTCATCAGTTGAGCTCCAATTTAAATAGATTTTCTAAACAGAAAGTGGTATCAGACAGGGTCAAATAATGAATCTGAATAATGTGATTTAAGGGGACGCAATCTAACTGCAGAAAAGGTTTAATTGTGAAAAACTAGTTTATACCTCTACACAATCACATTGATACTCATAAATATGATTTTGGAGCAGTTAAGCCTAGTTTTCCTCAGTTAAACTATGGTTCCCTCGAGCAAAAGATAGGTTTAATCATTTTGTGAGTTTGCGCCAGTTAAACGTAATTTTTCTCCAGTTAAAATGTGTTACTGAGAAAAATAGGTTTAACTAAATAAAAACTAGGTTTAATTCATTTGTGATTTTTGCGTTCTATCAATAGGGTATGTTGAAATGATTTGTAGGTCAAGTAAATTAGGCGTTTGTTATCAAACGAACTAGACGAATATATCTACGGATCTACAACAAAATAAAAATCGAAAACATAGAAACCCATAACTTCACATATTCCTAAGGGTTCACGTGCGCGTCAGAAGTCAATATATACGATTCTTATATTTATCGTTTGCATGCTATATATAGATTAAATATTTTCATTAAATGAATAACAGTATCGTGAAAGTCAAATCCTGGAGAAAAGTAATTCATAATCGTGAAAACGATACTGGCTTCTGTCAAATAAAATAAATATAATAACCTGAAAAACTCATCATGAATGTATTTTAATATTAATTTATGATTTCGTCTTTTGGTTTTTCTTCAGTTATTCTCAATTTAACGTCGGGCCACAAAGTTAAGACTGCTTTTCATTCACGAGTATTACTACAGGAATATAAAGTACTAAAATCCAATTCTTATTCTCCTTGGCTATAATAGTCGTCTTTTTACAGTGGCTACTCCATGACGGATTTGGGAATACTTTTAAGTTAAAACTTGGATAACACCACTTTCTGTATCAGAACTCTACATCTATTTTAAATCCAAGCACAACTAATGAAGTCTTATTTACCGAAATGATCGTCTTGTACATTTATCTTGGTTTTTTGTTTTGCAAAGCTTTAATTTTGGTGTAATGTTTATAATATTAATAACCACTAGGTCGGTGCCACTGCTGGTGGACCCCGATGATATACATAAACCCAGTATCTGGTATTTCGGTACCAGCTGCTGATTATTTTATATTTATGAATAGTACTTTTTCAATTCTAAACTATTTAAAAGCTAGGATAGTCATCGTTTTACATGTGTAACGGATACAGCTATACAGTTGAGTTATATTTGGGCCTTGACTGACACCACATTCTGCTTTGGAACTCTACAAACGTTAAATTAGAGTTCAATTGATGAAGTCTTATTGACAGAAATAATCGGCTAGGGTAGTCATCGCTTTTTTTTGCAAAACTATAACCGGTATTGTTTATAATACTTTGATCTGAAATTTGCTAATCGGAAATAAACAAAATGAATAAACAAACAATATTTCAAGGTCTTTATATGATGTTGATATATTCTTTCCCCAAACATATTTCCACGGCTAATATTTACGAATTAAAGAATTCAACGTACAGCCGTATATCGAGCAAAACCAAATATTATTTTATTTGATATCAATCAAAAGGGCCTCTTTGTGCCTTGCAGTCTCCCACTCCTAGTCAACGTAGGTTGAAGTCCCGCTGGAATCTAGGCTAATTTTGTGAGAAGGTTTGGCATGTTTACATCTGAAAGGCCGTTGGTGCCTTCCCATGTACATTGTAACCGGATTTTCTCCCTACCATTAAAATCGGTCGCCGCCATTGTTAAATGTGGCTTAATAAAAAATTCAAACAATTATATCCATCAACAGCAATATTGATTCTCATCAGCATTTTATATTCGACATAAAACATCAATGAAGGTTATCTTTAACTCTACTTTATAAATCATTTAATACGCAATTAACCGTATTTTACAATTGTATTAAATTAGTAACACCTTATCGTCAGCATTTAAGAACGATGGTTTACAAGAACAAATTTGATAAGTATCTGACATTTTTGTTTTATAGAGATATATGATTTTGTCAGTTATAATAATAATAATAATAATAATAATAATAATAATAATAATAATACTATAAATAATAATAATAATAATCATCATCATCATCAACATCATCATCATCTTATCATCATTATCATCATCATCATCATCATCATCATCATTGCCTCTATAACAACAGAAATCTTCTGAATTAAAAAGGAATAAATCTTTATAGGGTTTTATTTAATATTATATATATTTTTTTGTATTTATATATTTATTATTTATATATTTATGTATTCATATATTTATTATTTATATTTTTATTATTTATACTAGTTATATGGATTTGATGTTTTCTTTCGAAATAACAGTGTAATTTCACTTCAGTTCTACAAAAAAGTAGAAAACCGAACAATAAACAAAATTACCGAAACTGAAAATTTAAATGGTCGAATACATTGTATAAATTTACATATAATGACGAGAAAACAATGAAAAAGACAAATTTGCATATACATACCTTGTGTATTAATTAACTTTTAGACAATGTTTCCGATGATTTCAATATACACTAGTATTCCCTCGATCATGGACACAATCAATGTTTGAGTCAATGAATAGACGGAATATGAATTTATACTATCAATGCAGGCGTAATCAGATATTTCCTCTTTGCGTTGATAAGACAACTGGAGGTACTCCCCCGTGTGACGTGGCTTGTAAAACTCCGTAACAACACTTATTTACTGTCAAGTTATGACCCTTAAATGGATATCGTGATGTATATCAACACTCTCTTATGACGAACATTAAATGAATACTCATTTCACACCCATTCCCATCAAAATCGGCTTTATCTTTTATTAGTAATGTATGTAAATATTGCAGACCCAAGCATGGATTTAGAGGTTTATTTAGACATCGTGGATTTACATCAAGGTGTTATTATTTGTTATCTACTGCTTACGATAACGGATAACTTCAGACGATATATTGCCAAATAATAATACGGTTTAGTGTATGATGTGCCTCAATTCATAACGTGCTTAAGTAAATATTATAAACATAATACAAAAGTTTTAATTTTTGTAAAAAAAGAGGCAAAACAAATGGTCAAGTCGATAGTTTCTGTCAATAAGATTTCAACATTTGAGCTGGAATTTAAAAGAGAATGTAGAGTTCTGAAATAAAAAGTGGTATCACACAAGGCCAAAAAATAACCTAATGGTATTCCTAAATACGTGTTAGCATAATTTCTATTTTAACATGCTCTTGGGAAATCTCATCATAACAGTGATTACTTATTGACCTGTGCTATGGATTGACGTCAATGCAATGAAGGTTTTCCCGTGACACGGGACATAGACCCTTTCACGATAACTGCATTCTGACTAAACCCACCTGCGCAATTAACACTTCCGAGTGGTAAAAAGAAGTTTTGTACTCAACACAAATCATACTCAATGAAATTCAAATCCTACACAGGGAACAATTAGTCTTTCCTTGGGTACTATTTGTCTTAGAGTATGAACTGTTTTAAGCACGAAACTACTTGATACGACTCAGAAGTGTGGTTTCTAAGTCTCAACCGAAAAACCAATGAATTTCACATTTAATAACTTCCATTGCACCTGATTCCACCTCCAGATTTTTAGAGGTTCGTGTTTGTAGATTGTATCATATATGGAAATTAATGCTTTGATATCTGTAATTTTTATATTAATACCACTTGAAAAAGTATTTGGTAAGGCGAAGTTTCGGTAATCGAACCTGGAACCTCCCACATGTGTGTCGAAAGGTCTAACACTAGATCACTGCAGTCGGTTGTGTACATATTGCTATTTCGTGCACTATCCAAAAAAAAAAAAAATACAAACACCCTATACGCAAATACGGAAGTAATGTATGGTATCGTTGTGTGATGTTTTATAGGAGTCAATACCAATTAATCTTCGAATTCACGAATATATATCGACAATATGCAATACGTGTAGATTCTTTATGTTTTGCGTTGCTAGTATAAAACATGAGGTTGCTAGTATTGTCATTTCCTCAGAAAATCGAAAATCGAATTACGTTGTCAAGTATTTAACTATGTTTGCTTTTGATAACCTAACTATTTAAATAAGTGATAGAATAACTGATAAAGTCTTACTCTTGCGGTACCATACTTTTTAACACTGAAATATATTTCGAAATGTAATACTTGAAAACATTCCCGTGATCTTCATGGTATTATGTGTGGGATAATTGTTGTAAAACTGTTCATAACAATTGTGATCAAGGACAGTGTCAATTTTCGATCATTTTACATGGAATTCAGTGACTGTGCAAACGATCAATAATGACTGCTTACTTCTCCTCCGTGGTACTTGATACCATACCTGGATTGATCAAAGGTCCGTGTTTGTTCACTATCCGTCGTGTGTGTGTTCGATTTTACCTGGTAGTGGTATTTAATAAGAACATCAATTACCTTACTATGAAAAATAACGAGCTTCGTTAAAGGCCACAAGCTCTTAAAACCATCAATTATAACATATGGAACCATTAGGTATTAGCAACTATATCAACTTTTTGTTTGACAATGTGCACGATGATTTCTGTATTAAAAGAGTTATTAAATGTGTACTCAATTTGTACTAAGAATTGATAAGTTATATTTACTTTCATGCTATTATGACCCAATTGTTACTGTAAATTAAATTTTAGCAAGAGAAACATTTTACGAAAAACTGATTCAATCGATTTTGCTTTTTAGCATATATATATATATATATATATATATATATATATATATATATATATATATATATATATATATATATATATATATATGTATATATATATCTTAAATGCGATATAATGTAAATATAGATAAGAATTAATTGCGATAGAAAGCAAAAAATAGTGTCGGTACTATCTCGAAATGAGGCAGATTTCTTATTTCTTATTTCTTTACTACATAGAATCGATCGATATCGCATAAATATGTATACGGTAAGAAAACAAAAAATCTAATTAAATTGGGTTGTAAACATAATTCTCCAGTCCATGTCACATGCCTCAATGGTGTTACGTACAACATGTTTTCTTACAGACCTTGGGAAAAAAACTAATAATAACTGTGTACATCAATGTATTTGATTTGTATATCTTAGAGTTCTCTTTCTATATTAAACAGTGGGCAATAGATTGATTATCCACTTACTGTACTACAGTTAAGTTGGTAGATACAGTGTGTTTGTGTGATATTGGAGATGTTATTACGGAACATTATTTTGAAAAAAAAACGCCCAGAAAGCTATATGAAGAAACCCTGTTTCTATCAGATATTTTTATGAGAACACGTTTTATTCATTATTCGCTTATTAAATATCATTTTACTCATATATTGGTCTATTCTATTTATTCCAGTTATAATACATTCTTGTCGTCCTCTTCTGAAATATGCTAATCGCATTATGATTGGGTGTCATACTTAAGATATATTTTGAAAATTAGACTTTAGCATCATTTTAAACTTCCGAATTTAGAAAATATGTAAATGGTACTATGGGTTGATACTAGATTTTGTTATAACAGTAATCACAACTGTTTGTAATGATCTAGCCACGGAGCTTCTCAGGTGGAACTTCCCGGGTATCCATAGTACCGGGTCATACCAAAGAGTGATAAAAATAGCATCAGTCCCTAGCACAGGTCAAAATTTGTGGCTAACGACATAAAAGTGATATATGCTCGGCCAGATGTTAAACAATAAACAAACAAAAACATGACATTTATCATTTGAGATCGTTGTTATATACCTTATAGCGTGACTGTTTTAGTCAACAGAAAGCGGTGTCACCGGTCGACAGGGGATGCTTAATCCTCCGTGACACCTGATCCCATCTCTGGACTTTCCGAGGTCTGTGTTTGTCTAGTATTGAAAATATTTGTATGCTGTCCTCTGTACTTCCTAACGATTGGTATCTGTGGTTTTTATATTGCTGTCTGTGTTATAACAACAGTGCCACTGGCGTGATGCTTTTCATGCAGTTGATATTTTTATGTATGCAAGAGAGCGCTCTCTACGTTTTTTTTTCTAGCAGTATTATATGTCCATGATATATACAATTAACGTACAGTAATAGAATCCAAAAAGGATCATTAATGACACAAATTATTATTTCTGGACGTTTAGGAAACGGTTCTAATTAATGTATCGAAATCAAGTATTTTGTATTGAAAACCGATTTGTTTCTGGAAATATAAAAATGAGATAATATGCTAAAACACCAGGGCGTATATTTTCTACACTCACAAACTATTTCATGGGAAAATAATTATTTGACACACCGGTATCTCAATACGATTTTATTAAGGTATTGCAAGTGTATATTGATAAAAATCTAATCAAAGGCTGGCTTAAATCACACGTGTGGAAATTGTTGATAGCTGCACTTAATGAACGTTTCCTTGTTTGCCATTTCTCAAGACAAAATGTGTTCATTACAAGACGGTATAGGTTTTATTTTTTACAGCTAATTGATCCACACAGCTGTGGATAGTGGGGGAATAAAAACATTGTTGTGTAATAAACACGGGGAAAAAAATTCTTCCATTGTTTCTATGTTACTATGGATTTAAACCTGAAACAAGAACTTGTATCGGGTGATTCTGATATCCAGCACTCCTGCTGACTGCATGTAAGCATATTCGGTACATTTATTTTAATGACTGTTCCGTTACGACAAATTTCTAAAACAAGCGTAAACGAGAATTTACAGTTCAAAATATAGTCCTATTGTAATGAATTACCGTTTTATAGTTCATTAAATTGGTAGTGCAAAAATGAGAAAAATTTGGGATTTTAGGATCAACAGACAACGTTTACAGCTGAACGCAAAATTTGAAATACATAACGATTCTTGCATCGTAAACATGCAAACATGCAAACCGTTTAAGATTACACTTCTAATCTGTCTGTTATACTAAATTGCGATGAAACAATGATTATTTACTCTATGTTTAAACGTATTTGTCCGGAGCACTTGAACTTAAATATCTTTGATCCGCCTGTATTTCCACAAATTTCCCTCTCTTCTTATATCGCATTTTAATCTTCTATCATAAAATCTTTGAAATATTGTTGTTTTTAATAGTTTTCTTGTAAATGAATGGGACGACAACAATATATAATAATAATAATAATAATAATAATAATATTCATCATCATCATCATCATCATCATTATTATTATTATTATTATTATTATTATTATTATTATTATTATTATTATTATTATTATTATTATCGATGATGATGGTGATGGTGATGATGATCTTAATACTAATTCTGGATTTGAACGACACTTGACATAAATTGTTCCTGTGAAAAAGTAAAACGTACAATCTTTATTATACATCCTGTCGACCGATTATATTTCAAATAATGTAAATACAATTAATTCACTAAATACCCAATGGAGTTAATTGCTATAGTATTTGAATCAAACAAGAAACATTTGAGTAGAATGTTTCCATTACCTTAGTCAGTATAATAGTCTTTAAAGGTTAATCCTAGCTATATAGCGTGTACACTAGATGCGACATTTTTCTCATGAGATTACAATTTAGAATACAAAAATGTTTGCATTTGTGTAGTAAACTGATCTGGCATTTACAATTGTAGATTCTCTGCGGATTAAAATCGTTTCGAATTTTATGGGTATCAAGATTCCTAGTATGATTCCGCTTCGAAAAATAGGGCTTATTGGTCGGTGTACATCGGTCGCTAGGTCGGTATGAGAAAATCAGGAATGTGAAGAAGTAATTGTTCAGTATTGTTTTGGGGATGACGGGGTCAGATGTCAGATGTATTGAAAATTAAATTCATATTTTTTTAATTTAGTTTTGTTGGTCAACAAATTCCTTACATAGTTTGAACAAGACTAATTGATGACCCTATATTGTCTATTGGTTCAAAAGATGAAATATATAGAGGATATTTGACAAGTGAGGCAGGAGAATATATATTTAACACGAGTGCATTATCCTGCCTCCCTCGTTGTAATAACCATATTATTAAAAAACAATTGTGAAATATTCTATTTATTACATTTTCCAGCCATGTTTTGTTACCTGACGTCTAATAAAAGAAAAAGTGGTCCCAAATGGCAAAAATATTTAAAAGCATTTCGATCGGCTAAAAATGAAATACAGAATTTTCCATTTACTTTGCATTGAGTTGTATTTTCATTAGTTTAAAATATCGGTGAAAAATATCAATGAAAAATGTAGAATATAATTGATAAATTTAATAAAAAATGTAATAAAAGCTAATACTCAGATTGACCTATCATATTTTTATATCCTTGCTTTAAAACGTGCATATAATTATAAGAATCAGTAATAAAAGTCATCTTAGTGTTGGTATCAGTGTAATAACACTGTCTGTTAATTTTACATGCTGCAATGGAGGGGAGGGAAAACAAATGTTTCAAAAACATGTCTTTATTTCCATTCGGGAATTGTGATTATTATTATTATTATTATTATTATTATTATTATTATTATTATTATTATTATTATTATTCGTAATAGTAGTAGTAGTAGAAGTAGTAGTAGTAGTAGTAGTAGTAGTAGTAGTAGTAGTAGTAACAATAGTAGTAGTAGTAAAAGTAGTAGTAGTAGCAGTGGTAGTAGTAGTAGTAGTAGTAGTAGTAGTAGTAGTAGTAGTAGTAGTAGTAGTAGTAGTAGTAGTAGTAGTAGTAGTAGTTGTAGTAGAAGTAGTAATAGTAGTAGTAGTAGTAGAAATAGTAGTAGTTGTAGTAGTAGTAGTAGTAGTAGTAGTAGTAGTAGTAGTAACAATAGTAGTAGTAGTAAAAGTAGTAATAGTAGCAGTGGTGGTAGTAGTAGTAGTAGTAGTAGTAGTAGTAGTAGTAACAATAGTAGTAGTAGTAAACGTAGTAGTAGTAGCAGTGGTGGTAGTAATAGTAGTAGTAGTAGTAGTAGTAGTAGTAGTAGTAGTTGTAGTAGTAGTAGTTGTAGTAGAAGTAGTAATAGTAGTATTAGGAGTAGTAGTTGTAGAAGTAGTAGTAGTAGAAATAGTAGTAGTTGTAGTAGTAGTTGTTGTAGTAGAAGTAGTAATAGTAGTAGTAGGAGTAGTAGTTGTAGAAGTAGTAGTAGTACTAGTAATAGTAGTAGAAATAGTAGTAGTAGTAGTAGTAGTAGTAGTAGTAGTAGTAGTAGTAGTAGTAGTAGTAGTAGTAGTAGTAGTAGTAGTAGTTGTTGTTGTTGTTGTAGTAGTAGTGAAAGTAGTAGTAGTAGAAGTAGTGGTAGTAGTTATAGTACTAGTGGTAGAAGTGGTAGTAGTAGTAGTAGTAGAAATAGTAGTAGTAGTAGTAGTAGTAGTAGTAGTAGTAGTAGTAGTAGTAGTAGTGATTGTGGTGGTGGTGGTAGTAGTAGTAGTGATGGTAGTAGTAATAGTACTATTATGATCATTCTAAATTACATTAAGCAATTGTTTCATCATTAAAATGGGTGCAATGTAAAATATCATTGATAAAAATAACAACAAACTATTCTATTAACAGCATAAAAAACAGAGCAACTAGCCACTACAAAGTTATCTTGAAGCAGGACAAATAAAGACCACAATAAAATTAATAGAATCTACCCCTTCCTTAAATCCAAGGGTAACATTCTTTCATTCAAGAATCTTATCCTGAGAATTGAAGTTCCATTGTCATACCCTCAAGGTGGGAGTTGATTATTTTCTCCCATGTTTAAATATATGTATATGTAGATCTACGCAAATGAAATCTGACATTATGCAAAGCATTCTAGACGCCACAGATACCCTACATCATATATCGCATTATGACGTCATAGCGCGTGCAGCTTGTCAATGCCCTGGTGGTTGATAAGGAAATCATTCCCCATTAAAATAAAGAAACAATCTGTGGACAATGAGAGAAATATAAAACATGGATATTGCATGAGTTATCACTAAAAGAACGTGAAACTATGATACCAGTTGTATTTATACAGGAGTGATGTCATTTTTGTAATATAGCTGACTTTATTACTTATGTATCTCTATGACGGAAATCTCGTCTTTGTTTTATCAGTAAGCTCAAAGCCTGAATAAATCGTCCGATACGCAAATTTGTTTCCTTAACAGTAAATTCCGTTATAAGCCGTAGGTCAATGAATTCCATCGAAAATTTGCAATGAAAGTGTCACGACTTGATTCTGTTTGTATAAATACAATAATCTCATAATGCTTTTGTATTTGATAACCTTTAATTTTACCTGGACAATAACATACATCTAAATCTTGATGTTGATTTGAAATAAACTTAAGCGTGAATGATGGGATATTTATTAGCGTGGACATGATATCAGTGAAGAATTTGAAGAAAAAAATCCTCTCGTCAAAATCATGATGAATTTAGACAATTTAACTGTAAACCCGATGTTTATAATGTCTAACAATGAATTGATGGCGGGTGTTCCTGATCGACATGGGATAATTATTTCAAACATCTTCGGCTTTCGTATGTACCAAAGCCAGAATTTCTGTTCACACTCTAAAGTGTAGACAAGCAGCCAACACGCGCTACATTGGGGGTTCCAGTGATAAAATCCATCACGGCTTTTATATGGTGGAATGACATTAGGAAAACACAAAATGCATTACATCTAGGTGGAAACGAAACAACCATTCCTGTTTGGCGGAGAGGACCAATTTCAATCCATGGAACAAGATTCTTTAGTTTCAAACCCGAGCCAGAAATTATTCTCCGTGGCACCTGAATTTTTCAGATGTTTTCATACGCTTTGTTTTCCTACAGTGAATACTTAGGCAATCCGCATTCTTAATTAAAGAATTATCGTTGACGATTTAGAACTTCATATTGGACTTTAAGGCTAAAATAACTAGTACAAAACCTCAGGTGAAACTTCTGAGTTTGAAAAATAACCTTTAATTTATTTTGTATTTAAATTTTGAACATTTGATACACTTATAAAATCGACCTTATACATTTATAGGTATTGATGCTTTCGACTTTATTTCTACTTCTTAAAAAATACATTTCTTCTATAGAAAAACATTAGACTCAGCTATTTTACCAGCTGATAAATGCCAGATATCAAATCACAAAATTGAATTAAAAGTATTGTTAACTCTATAAACTGTTACCATGACTACTTCAAAGAATTTAAGTGATAACATAATTAAGGACTTCATGTTGCCTATAAAATAAAATCAAATAAAAAATTTTCTTTGCCAACTATCAACGTAACACTGATGTCATTTAAGGATATTTTTTTTCCTGTTACTGACGTATATGCACATCGATCTCATTTCGAATTCACTGTGTACAGAATATTATCTTCCACTATCCAATATGTCTTTAAAATGTTTTGGTTTTGTTTCCGGGGGATTATTTTATTAAAAATTTCATCATCAATGCTAGGAACCGGAAATTAGAGGATGATTTTTAAGCTGATATTATTTGAACCGGTATTATTGTGTCAAGAATTGATAATATTAGAATAATGACCTATTTCTCCTTCCCCTTAGGTAGTCAAACGCATGTTCGGAATTCACTAGTTGAGATAAGTCTGGAGCAAAGTGACCTCCTTGAAAAAATGTATCAACTTTGCATTATTTACATCTTTCAACATTAAAAAATTAATAAATTCATCAGTGTATGTCATCATATTTTTAATCATTTAATATTTACTTTTCTTTAATCATCATCATCATCATCATCACCATCATCATCATCATCATCATCATCATCATCATCATCATCATCATCATCATCATCATCATCATAATCATCATCACCATCATCATCTTCATCATCATCATCATCATAATCATCATCACCATCATCATCATCGTCATCATCATCATCTTTTATATAAGTACTATTTATTTCCATTATTACTGCTATTATTATTATAGATTTTAATGTTATCATTATCATTTCTATAATTATTATTATTATTATTATCATTATTATTATTATTATTATTATTATTATTATTATTATTATTATTATTATTATTATATAACATACTAGTGAGGCGTCAGTATTTCAAACTTACATATTAAAATTTTGAAACCTCTTTTATTCCGACGGAGTCTCCTTGTTTAGTCACAAACATTTAGATGGTGTGTTCGACGTTTCTTAGTTACAGTTGTGTAAAATTTACCAATCACGTCTGGATTTTCAGAGGTTTGTACTTATTCATTGTTCATTTCTGAAGTTTTCTACAAATGAGCAATACGTTTCTATATTGTTTACAATTGTATTCAGTAATATACAAAATATGTAATTGCAACATGAATTCTGTGTTTTAGTCATAAAACCTCTCTGACCTCAAGTACTGCTGCGAAACTGGTGACTTTGAGTCCTGAATGTACACCATAAAACAAATTAAGAGACAGGATTTCGTCAATTTCACAAAGTACGTGAATGACATTTGGTATTCGTACTGATATCTATAAAAAATCTCAGATACCAAAGTATAAATCTTTAGGATGTTCAGGATATACATACAAATCTGGTAAGAAATGGACAAACACGGACCTCTTAAAATCAAGAGGCGGGATCAGGTGCCATGGAGGAGTAAGTATCCCTTGTCGATCGGTAACACCCGCCGTGAGTCCACAGTTAAATCCACATAAAATGGCAAACAAGACTATTATTCCAACCGTAAAATTTGCAGAACGTTGACATTGAACTCGGTTTTCGATATCCCTGTGTCAATAATTTGTCAGTGAGTAGTTTACATTTACATCTGTATATGAAATGTTAATATGTTGAAAACGCCCTGGCATATGCGGGTGATTGTGGGATATTACTACTTAAATGTGGAAAATTTACGATGGGGAAGCCGAAATCGTCGCGTTTGTCGTATAGCTTAGTTGCCAATTTCCCGTCTGTGTCTATAGTAAATAAATTGTCTAACTATAATGTCTAGATCACATTATCTATCTATCTATCTATCTATTTATGTATATATCTATATATCTATCAATCTATCTATCTATCTTAAAGTTACATTTTTACAGAATTTTGATTATATACTTATTCTTTTGATTACTGTAAAATACAGTAGGTGAGGACATACATCCGTTCACGTGGATAAAATCGAATAAATAAACACTCGTACATATACGTAGGTTCAAGACCATCTAATCAACCATATGGTATGTAATTATTTGTCAGTGAAAATGATAATGCCCGGAGTATGTTTTGTACAACCGCCATTTGTAAGAGGAATTTAAATGTTTTTTCCGCTCTTGAGCAAAAGGATAATTGCTTTATCCTGGAATTGATGACGGTAATTCTATGTCTGCTAGAGTAATTAGTAATCCTTAACAATCTATGCCATGCCTCGCCGTTAATACGACCATATATATCACTGCGCGCATTTTACAACGAAATAACTGAGAGAAATTAATTATCAAATTAATGTGGCATTAAATGGGCACTTAGTTTCACAAAATGATGACAGTAAATAGCATTTTCCATTATCTAACGATATTATGTTCATCCAGTGATTGATTCTAGTTTTTACAACGCTGATGTCTGTTTTCTCAATGTCTGCTCGAAAAAATTTTTGTGGGAAAAGACATAAACTAATATTGGATCAAAGATGAAATTATCAATAGAAAATGCAATATTTCAAGTATGAGATCAAACAAAGTGAAAAGTAATAAAACCATTTCGGATGAATAAATATTTATTAACAGATGAATCGAGTTAATTTTATAAAACGGTGTCGTAAATATATATATATATATATATATATATATATATATATATATATATATATATATATATAATATACGATACCGTTTTACGACACCGTTTTACAAATATATATATATATATATATATATATATATATATATATATATATACAAATTTACGACACCGTTTTACAAATATATATATATATATATATATATATATATATATATATATATATATATATATATATATATATATATACATGTATATATATAACAATTGTCTAAATGAGAAATGAGAATTTTATTTTTATAACTTAAAAAAATATTTTCCTTGTTATAAAATTATGAATATCATCTGTTGGATGATAAATTTCATTGTTAAACCAATAAATTGTTGATCACCTTTTTTACTATTCATAATTATTCTAATATACTAATTTTTTCAATTGGTTCACTTTCACACACACACACACACACAAACACGCGCGCGCGCATTATACATAGGTTTATCTGACACTTTGGTGACTAACACAGAGATACGTAAGCACGATAGATGTAATACATTAAAGATACCTCACTCTTTTCCCCATAGGTCCATGGCACATTTACGTCATTTCAGTTATAACTGATGTCGGGGCATACGACATATTTCCGCAGAACTAACAACATATTACATTCTGTCTCGGGCAATGAAAATCTTGTGAATTGAAATTTGAATTTGAGAATCCTATTCCTCTGAATACAGTAGATCCCCGATAAGTTGAAGTTCAAGGGACCACTTAGAAAATTTCGAAACATTAGGACTTCGGCTCATGGATGGTAACAAAAAATAATACGTTTTTTAGTTTCAGGAGTTCCATAAGGTATAAATGATTGGTTCGAAACCATTTTTGACATAAAGGGTCATTAAAATGAATAATTAGTGCTAAATGTAACTTAATTTTTGCGAAATTAACACATTGGGTATCTATGAGAAGAAGAATTATTATCCTGATGTTGTAGCATAGAACCCCCCCTCCCCCGCATGGAGTTTCCACCGGGCCAAAGTTTCCCAAAATGGTCCAAGCATAGAACTTCCCCCTAGGAAAAATCAACCCTGGCACAACTTCCCCTAGGAAAAAATGCCCAAGCCTAGAATTTCCCCAAAATGACAGTAAGCTCCCTCTTCTGACATATTTACATATCTATCCGTTTCCGGTTCTATTATTAGAATTATATAAGATAAGATGAGATAACTTTATTATCACTTAACCATTTTAAATGATAAATTACTATGGCAACAAAATCCTTGCATTTTATAATCTAATATATACAACGCCACTCTTTCATTGTACATATATAATCGTAAATTGTTTGTATTTTGTTGCCATGGATACCTTAATCTTTAATATGTACCAGGGTATCAAGCCTAAATTTGTATTTAATAATGATATTTCAGAATAATTTATGTGTAATATCGGCCTCCGTCACGGTGAGAACCTCTCACCATTTTTGTTTTCTTTGTAATTAAATTATTTTGAAGAATATTTCTCACTAACTTTTGTCAGTGGGTTAGATAAGTAATGATATGTTGGAAAATTAGGCACGTTTTTTTTTTAGACTTTTTGCATTACTATATGCTGATGATACAGGTCTTTTCTTAGTTTCGTGAAATTCCGTTGAGAAAGGAAATTATTAGAATGCTGACTTCATAGTGTAACATACGTACGTATGAGCCTAATCCTATATCCACACTTCAAACTTCGTTTGTGAGGGGATAATAAATAAAAGAATCAATATATACATATGTATTCAAAAGAAAAGCACATCTATTTTCTGATAAAATTACTCCATTTGAGTCGGCTTACTACAAAAAAAAATTATCTCAATTGTTACATAGATTTATTATTATCCAAATTTAAAGTCTACAAAAATAAATAATTTACGGTAACTTTTTAACGATTGAGAATGTCATAATATTTTTATATTTAGACTGCATTATCTCCATCAATTTTTATAAGCACAATTTCTGGAAACAGAAGGGGGGAATTTTATAACAGGGGATTTTTTCCGGGGGTTGGGGTTGGGACCGGGCCCCTTTTCTCGTGGGAGAAACTATAAGGGGGCAGGGGAAAGTCTATGCTACAACACCGGGTCAATTAAGTACACATGTAAATTTTGACTTCGAATTATAAATAGGAATTTATGTTGTTTTTATAGAAGTAGGTCCAAACTTTAATTCAAGACATCGAGAAATTCGACTTATAAAAGTTCGAATTGTGAAATGCTTATAAATAGCGTTAAATAACAAAATTATTTGGGGCTTTGCCTTTAGTTCGAAACATCGAGACGTTCAACTCATCACTTCCATCAATTGTTGTAATATCTTTAGTCATTTTCTGGAAACCATTATTATTCTCGATACAGATTTAAATGTATCCTTCATAATTTCAAGAACCAAGTAAATAGACCTAAAGTAATAATGACACAGAAAATGTTTTATGCATTTGTACCCTTTAATCCTTTTGTTCTTTAGCGTTATCTCTCATGTTTACATTGTTAGAATAATCTTTTTACGCGGGAGAATAAACGTGCGATTTTAAACATTAATATTTTATAATTATGCATTGAAATAGACGTTAGTCCTGTTTACCGTTGGGCCATTTTATTGCGTGTTTTGAAATTATGCTGTGACAAGGAAATTCTTATTTGTAATTCGAATGAAGCACTTAACCCCAAAGGGTTCATATATTAGATTTTTAACTTGTTATGAAGTCGTTTTGGTACAAGTAAACGTATTAAGAGGAAGCAATTTTAAGATGGCACAAACAAAAACAAAAAATTCAGTAAACACCCACTTTTCGCTTTTGATATGATATGAGTGACAAGTTTATTTTAAAAGCTACACAGTATTTTTAATTTGATCAGAGACACCCATATATCCGGTGTCATGAAGTCAACAGAACAAATGGTACATCAATATTGGTTTGTTATTTCCTTACACTAAAACCATGTTATTTCCTTCAAAAAATTACGGAAGGCATTATCATAAGCAAAACTATTTAAAAAGAAATGTTTATTGTACTTTTTAAAATTATTTTTCCAGCAAATACATTTATTCTTACTTTGCATATACATGTATATCGGTAAAGGGTGATTTTTAATAGACATAACTTCTATTCAGAGATCGATGTTTCGTTCGTTGTCTTTATTTTTTAATTTATTTTTTTGTGCAAATATCATAAACATAATACCAAAGTTATAGTATTTCAAAAAAGTAAAGAATAAATATCCAAGACGATCGTGTCAATAATACTTCATCAGTTGAGCTTGAATTAAAATACTTGAATTCCGGAAAAAGGGTATCATACTTCTGATTTAGATCTCAGATTTCTTTATTTGGATAACTTCTTGCCATACACATGGCATATGAGAATCTACAAGGTCAAATACTCAACCTAAATGTATTGTCATATATCATTATTTTAATATCCTTTATTTTCGTCATTTCATAAAACTGCTTTAAGTTGAAAACTTGTCAGCTACTGTGCTGAGGCCTTTTCTTCTAGGAGGTACGTATATCATGTCGAATTTGGAGAATATTTTTGAAAATAAATTTGGGATTTTTTTAATAACATATCTTGTATCATATATACTATCATTCTACATTTTTTATAAGTAAAATTGAAGAAGTACCAATCAATAATCAAAAACTTAAGTCCATTATAACACGACGAATTAGATGTGCAAATGGTCTCAACATGAAGAACAATTACGAATCCCAAACGGGATAAGACCAGGTGTCCGGAAGGAGTCAGCGTTTTCTACTGGCATGCCACACCCGTCGTAAATGTTCCATGGAAACTTTTCTAGTTCGATGAACGGGTCAAATTCGGTAAAAGGTTAAGTTTGGTGATGAGGTCAAATTCGGTGAAAAGCATGATTGGTGAAACGGAGTCACTGTCTGTGTATTACAAAACAAAATGAACACAGCTACATGTATTTTCTAATCCTACATAAGCTGACATATATATATAAAAAAACTGGTACAGGTAAAAAGATAAACGCATATACAAATGCTTTAATACAATTATTGATTTTGCAAACATTGGCAATACAAGTATATATAAGAAATATTTTCTATTAATATCTGTAATGATACTTCCAGTCTATTAAAACATTTTCCGCATCTCTTTACAGTTTGATAAACTTTCAAGATAGCGGAAGTTATTTCCATTGGTTGAACAGTGCATACCTACGAGAGGTCACTCCAATGCCACCCCTATGTAATTAATTTCCCTTGCGACATATAAGAAAACAGGAGCGATGAGAAATCGGTTATCATGTTTAAATATTGAACTGGTGCATACTACAGTGGAGTCTGATTATCAAAACTATCAAATTGACTGAAAGTGGTTTGATTAGCAACTGGGTATATAAAAGGTGACCATCTTGACTTATGATCAATTAATATATATCAAGCACAAGTGACTAATTATTCACGGTCTTAAATTCGAGTTGTTCCACTGATGAAGTGGTGTTCAGACGAGAATCCGTTCTATATTTTAAAATTCTACTTTAAGTATTGTTATGTATCATTTAAACAACTTTTCTGTATCCAATTCATTAAAGGTCAATTTTTCAAAGATGTGTATGTTCTACAATAAACGACTTAATAAAAAAATAAATGGATTTCACTAATGTTCTCTACGTTCTGTTTTTTTTTCTGTGTTCAGTAAATCCAGTTTTATTTACGTGTAATTTCGTGAGAGCTCTCGCTCGCGAAAATAAAATTATCGCGTAATTTTCTAACTTGGTACTGAAAATGAAACTATGATGCACAATGAAATCTTCTATGGTTTGACCATAGTCTGCGAAAAAGTCCGGGTTTACAGTATGTATGAAAGTATTACAAAACAGTCGTCATGACTACTCCAATTCAAATATTTTGTCTGTCTTAGATAATACTTTGAAATATAAAGCTTAGGATCATTCTGATTCGTCTTGTCAAGGCATAACTGATTACGATCATACGTGCTTAATAATACTTTACAATAAAAATAATATTTATCATCAGTGAAAATAGTTTATACAAGCAGGTAAACATTCATCTCTTTTTGTGTATGTTTGCTTTTGGCTTGATTTAACATGAGGCATGACTATTTAAAGCGCCTGCCAACCGTCCCTGTAAGGCCGGGAGGTGTGTGTGTGCGTGCGCGCGCTTGCTTGCTTGAGTGGTTTTTAAGTGCTGCCACACGTGTACAATCCGTATCAAATTGCACATCCTAGCCAATTTACTCTCCATCTGGGCATATAGCTGTACGGACAGGAGATGTAAATCTACCTTTGAAAATCTGGGGATAGAATCAGTGACCTCCTAGACAATTTTGCACCAACTAAGCTCCTCGTTTTATTGTGTATGTCTTGTTCCCATACTCCTGGCAAAACATATGCTAATAAGACTAATAACTATAACTAAAATATAGCTCGTTATGTAGCAATATACAACAAAACCTCAAATGTGGAATGTAGAATTTCTATGGCTAAAAATTATTTTTATCTACACTGTTGTGTTTATCGGTTGAATGGTTCATTTGCGTGTTGTAATGTAACCATTGCACTGGTCATTTAGAGTTCATTCCAGCGGCTAACTGATAATATTTTTATTTGATTAAAGCTGGCAGCTGTGCGCATTCTAAACGAATATTAAATGTTCAATTATGGTTTAGTTAGTTTAGGATAAAGCTATGATTTGACAGACACATTTTTCTGTGTATCCTCAGATAATACATATATAAAAAGTATTAAGAAATAATGAGTCCACAGTCAAATCAAAATGAAATATGTCAGGAACGAATCTTCGTCACATTCGGTAAAGACATCTCAACAACCATCATCGAACAGGCAACTCAACATTTCACTTAGTGAAACAGAGTAATCGCAAACAATCGCACACTATTATACCGACAATAAAATTTGCGGAACGACAACATCAAAGGAGGTTTTCGATATTCCTGTGTCAATAATTTGTCAGTGAATAGGTTACCTCTGTATATGAAATGTTCATATGTTGAACACGCTCTCGCATATCGGATCATTTGTGGCATATCTGAGCACTCTTTGTCTCATCGTCAAGGTGAATTTATTGGTTCCTATAGACATAATATAGAGTCGATGTGGGTTGGCCTTGTATCTTTAAACTTTAACCCTTTCAACTCTACAGACCACAATAGACCAGTCTAAAGAATAGAAAAGAGAATACTATCTAGAAACTTAGGGTTGAAAGGGTTAAGCTTTAAGTATAGCTTTATACCTCCAGATTATTTCCGAATTGCCTTTTATTCCTCTTCTGTCTTAGTCGTACAAAAGAGAATGGTTAAAACGTAAAATGAAAAGTTTCTAAAAATCTCACATTTAACTTTCGATTTTTCAAAGTTATGGACAGACATTTATTCAAAACCATATGTTGTTTTCATTGTTAAAGCTCTGAGGGATAGTTTTGCATGTATTTTTACCTGGGATTGTTATAAGACAGATTGTACAGTTACATGTACTATCCTCCATTTAACAATCACTGCTCACAAATTTATGTTGAACTAACCCCTATGAGCTTGCAATACTGAATAACCAATAACTTAAATGTGTAAAAACATACAGATTTTAACCAATGTCTGTCAACAAAATTAACCCTCTCCAGTTGGCTGCATTGCATAGCCCAGGGATACAGATACTTGGATATAACTGAACATTTCAGTAAATAAATTCAACAAAATATGTAGGGGTTATCTCCCTTATCCCATGCTCCTTTGTACACAATTATTATATATCTTATAAATTTATCAGTATGTTAAATTCAAAGGGTGTATTTTAAACTATAGGCGTCTGATGATACTGTTGATGTTAAATCAATTTAACAGTCACTGATTGTAAAAAAAATCGTCTTGATTGTCACATCTCCACTTTTTATTCGTGTTATAGAACTATTCACATTAGATGGTGGGGCAGAGTAACCTTTTGATTATCATACAGGTTATTCTACTCACTTTCGGTTATGACAGGCTGCACGGGAAAAATGTTTTATTCTTCACTGGATACTCTCTTATGTATGGTGACAAGTATGCTGTATCATCTAAAATTTAAAGTCGTCCAGGTCAAGGAAAGGTTCACAAGACTCAGCTCCGCCAGCTTATATGGTTTTTACTATAGTGTCCTAAATAACTAATAAATTTGTTGTCAAATATTTTAATTTTGATAAAGTCTGTAACCCTCCTAAGCAAAAAAATGTTTTTTTTTCAAAAGACAAACTCCCTCGGACAAAGGTCATTGCTTCAGAGATGACAGACGGTGGGTATTGTCGCACTGCGTATTCCATCGCTGTATACTTTTATACATGTACTTTGTTTAAAATTAACATCCAGTACCCCGAGTACATTGTACTTATGGAAGGGTATTTCCGTATCCTTGCGACGCATTACAATGCTTTCAAAAATAAAACAATATAATGCACATGTGGAGATACACTGTGTACATTTATGGAGCATTTCAAAACAAACAATTTGAGAATGTCACCTTCATTGCCTTATAATGCATCTGTCTAGGAGGTGTCTAGAGGGGTATAATGCCATTCAAAGACTATCGATATATGTATTAAGTTAAGTGAAGCTAATTGCTCAACTTGCAAAAAAGAATGTATGCTATCTTATCAAGAGCATTTGCTTAATGTCGATAAAATCTAAATCAATGTTTTCTAAACAAGCTCCCGGGGACAATCGTATTCATAAAACCAATTATGATTAAGTTAGTATCTTAAACCAGACATTTAACTAGGACTGTAGATTATGACTTTGTCGAAACCCACAGTTTGACATTTATAGTAGTAAAGATCAAATTAACATTTTCAGCCATATGGTGAAGGAGAGAACCCGTTTACAAGGTACCTTTGAATGAACCACTGGACTCCCGCAAGTAACTGGCAAACCGTCTCATAAAAATCAGCTTGGGTTCCAGAAGTGAGAGTTTTATTGATTCAAAGCGTGATAGTCTAACCATTCGGTCATGGAAGTCTTCAAAAGACAATAGAAAGCACACTATATATCAAACGGGATAATAATAATAAATGAAATAAAATAATACAGAATAATGTTTCAAAGAGGGATGCTCGCTCGAACTACTCGGCTACGACGGCCCCTATCTTGAGGACATACCAGATACACTTTAATACCTGATATTGACTTTCACTGGTCTTAAAAACTCAATATGATAAGATTGCAGTTAGCTTTTCAGTTAAGGCAGAAGAAATATTGTATTCCTTAAAAGCAATTTAACTAGTACTTTGCAACTTAAATGTGTTGCAGGTTTTAAGGTCAAACTCAGTTATCAGCACCTTGACTGTAAATATGAGATGGAATGGATATTTACATGTCTGTAACTGTTTGTGTTTGTTTATTGTTGTTTAGCGTCCCACTCAAGAATCTTTCACTCGTATGGAGACGTCACCAAATGCCGGTGAAGGGCTTCAAATTTTGGCCTTTGCTCGATACTTACGGCCATTGAGCAGTGAGGGTTCTTTTACGTTCCGACACCTACTGTGACACGGGACCTTGGTTTTTACTTTCTCATCCGAAGGACAGGTAACCAACCTGCCGCCAGCTGGACTGGAACTCACGACCTCACGATCAAGAGTCGAGCGCGCTACCGACTGTACTCGGTACAAACATTATTCTATATTAATGAACAAGAACATGTGCTAAAATGTGCTTTGTTAAAGAGGACCCATGCTGTCGTTGTACACTTTGACATGTAATATTATTTAGCTGTTTCTTAAAGGTAAGAAGGTCTCCGTGAACGAGTGGTTAGAACATCACGTTTCAAACCATTAAGTCCCCAACCTATAGTCAGCGCGGGTTTCAGTTCCAACTAGAACCGAAACTGATTTTTGTTTTAAAAGTTTGCCAATTTACATGCGGAAGGCCGGTGGTATTTTGTCCGGGTACATTGGTACCGGGTTCTGTTCTCCATCAAAGAAACTGACTGTCACCGTATAAAGAAAACGATGTTGCATGTGGTGCAAAACAGAAATTTAAAATCCAAATCCTTAAGGTTAGAGAAACACCAGAACAATCAACTCAACTTTTATCAGGGGAATACCCTCTATTCTGTTAGAGAGGAAATATTTAAGGGTTCTGTCCTTTAAAGAAACGACATCGACCGAGTGATTGTTTTGGTGTGACAAATGAAATAAACAAATTGTTATTTAGGGAATGAGTTACATCTATGTGACTGAATGCAGTTGATTGTCTAGAAATATTTAGAGTGTTCAGTGATATCGATTCATATTATTTCCCTATTAGAATGGAAGCAATAAATGGATGCCATATTAAAATAGAAGCGCCCTCTCTGTAATAGAAAAATGTGTCAATCCAATAAGCAGTTTTCACAAAGCAGTCTACGCTTTACAAACATTTATGTCGAATTGACAGGAATTTGAATGATGTTAAAGTATTTAAAAAATTAGAAAAGTGTGCGTGATCATGGTCGATGCGACTTTTAATGATCCCATAAGGAAATAATGGACACTTAAATTGCCAGCAGCTTCGTTTCAATCTGTATCTTTCGTCGAAGAGACAGGTAATCGAAGGCACATTTGTCTTTGTTTGAATAAATAGTCAGAAGACTTAGGCTAAAAGTGAATAGTTATGTAGTCTGTGTTCACTGCATAACATCTGTATAATGAAAAATGACACTTTGAATGAAATTATCAGTGAAGACGTAGATATTGAAGATGGTTGGAGTAACAATTACCGATGGACTATAGGATAATTAATTTGAAATGATTGATCATTTATTATTTTATCAATAACAAGAATCAATATGAAATAAAAGCTAGAACCGTTTACTTGCCATTTTGACAAAAAATAAAAAATAATCACTAAAACTGTACTTGTTTGTAGATAACTTTGCAAACGTGTCATTATAAAATCACCAGGTTTTGATGAAGTCTTCTAAGTGGTTCTGTGGTGGCAATTATCCCTAACCACATAGGTCAAATCCACGTGTCACAGAGCATCTACATACCAAATGGTTCACATCCATCGTTCCATAAATAAAGTTTTCTGTCTTTTTGAATGACCTTTAATTATACCGTACAAACATGTATATATGACACCTTCAATCACCTCTAGATAAATAAAAGTTTAGTATATTCATAATCGACGAGTATCTATACATTACTCTGTGGACAATCCAAAACCAGCCCTGTCTTATAATCCTATCAGATGTTGACTAACCCTTTAGCACATGATACCAAAAGTTTTGCGAAATGAAAATAATCAATCACAGAAATAAAAAAACTCGTTGCTCTGCTCATCTCTGCGGGGGAGTCGGCCAAAACCCTTAAGGCCATTCGTGGCGAAGGGCTTGAACTAAACTGTTTTCGAGTAGAAGTTATAGAATGTGGCCCCTATTACCAGGGTATGATCAGGTTTCATTTTTTCAATTTCAAAGAAAAATATTTCTAAATGTTCTTCATGTCTAACAAAACATTCAGAGTGTACTTGAGGCATCAACTCCATATGATGAGTGTATGAATACTAGATTGTTTCTGTGAAATTTCAGGGTTCTGTCTGTAGAGAAATACAACATGAAATTTCAATCCAATCAAGGTCACAAAAGTTTGATATGTTAAAATCGTATAGACAATAAACCCATTAACTATGTCACATCATACCAAAACCCATGAAGGAAGATTTGTATATGTTTCCTGGACAACCTGAAGATTTATACTTATGTAAATAGAGATCTCAGATACCAATATATAAATCTTTAGGATGTAGATACAAATCTGGTAAAATATGTACAAACACAGACCTCTGGAAATCAAGAAATGGGATCAGTTACCATGGAGGACTAGGCATCCCCTGTCGACCAGTCACATCCGTCGTGAGTCCACAGTCAAATCCAAATGAAATACGTGAGGTACGAATCCTCATCACAGTTGGTACAGACGTCTCAAAAACAACCATCAAACAGGCAACTTAACATTTCACTTGTGAAAAATAGTATTCGCAAACACGACTATTATACCGACCGTAAAATTTGCGGAACGTTTACATCAAACACGGTTTTCGATATCCCTGTGTTAATAATTTGTCAGTGAGTATTTTACCTCTGTATATTAAATGTTCATATATCGAACGAACCTTGGCACTCGAATCATTTGTGAAATATAAACTCCATATGCAGGTGCTCGTGAGATGTTACTACTTTTTAAAATGTTGAAAATATACAAGTAGAATGCCGAAATCGTCGCGTTTGTCATATAGCTATATGTTAATTCCCGTCTGTGTCTATAGTAAGTAAGATGAGGTATGTATGCTTAATTCTCTTGTATTTCTAATGACTAGTTCACTGGGATATATCGCATTGACATATGTATGAAAATTGTCATCATTAATTGACAAGACATCGTTGATGTATCTAAATGTCAAATTAAAAGACATTATAAGCTTTTCTTCTTTTGATTCAACAGTTTCTGAATGAAGTCTGTATCGTATGAATAAAGGAACAGGTCGGCCAATAAAAGAGCACAATTGGTTCCCATAGGAATGCCGACAGTTTGTTGAAAGACCACGTCTCCGAACATTACAAATATATTGTCTATTAGAATGCCGATAAAGGAGCATATCTGGTTCTCATGTATCTGAGATTTGTAAATTCTAAAACCAATGAATTATGTTATGTTCCAAACGACCCATGTTAAGTAACAAAATTCAGTAAAAAGTCTGAAACATAATAATTCTGTTACCCTGGCTTCCTTTGTGAAATTGAAGTTTTAGATGCAAAATTTTAGAAATTGCGTCTTTACTATATAAACATTAACTCCTAAAAACACGTGACAGTGTTTGAAATTAAAGAACATATTAGGAAGTGTTGTACATACAAACACACAAATGTGGACGACCAAAACTCCATTCCGAATACATTTATATGAAAATCATGACATTCATGCAAATACTGGATAGTTGAGTTTAAATGGAGGTTTCGATGAAAGTGTCAAAGTTATCCTATAAAGTGTTAATGATTTTGATCATGATTAAGTAGACAGTACGTAAGCCTTGTACGTGTATATATCAATATAGTTGAAAGATGGTAAAATACAACAAACAAGACGGCAATATTGACCCTAGAGAGTGTTTCTATGTCACGGTTCTGGCCAAACAGTGTTACAGGTAAATTCTGTTGTACGGTCTTAAAATCAAATTCCTATATATTATAATACATAAATGTTACTCTGCTATTTCTAGTAGCACCAGCTATCATGCTTACACTTTGTATTTTTAGATGATCAATATGTCGACCTGGACCTAACGTCCACTACAACCTGTATATGAATATGTAATACGTGAATGTTCAACAATATCCGCCGTACAAGGAATTTTATATCGCAGTACGTATCGGTCGGATGATATATCGCAATATACCGATATATCTATTCACCATTTGACGATGATATGTGCCGTGAAGAGACATAGAAATATATAATCGCCGGCAGCAATATATGAGAAGAAACATTTATGCAGGGGTCAATTTGTACCGATTGGCTATAATGTCTACAATTAGGCTCTGTTAATATTTCGGGTGATTGGACAAATTGGACAGAAAGGTATATAATACACACACAGTGCATCGATATTATCAAATTGATTACACACACACACACACATATATATATATATATATATATATATATATATATATGTTCCGTATCTAAGATACACCAGTCAATCACATATAAATTTTAATACTTTCAAGTCCAATATAGAAATATGAAATTTAAAACTGAAATTAAAGACACAAATACGTCACAACTTTAAACAGATACAATGTCTATTTGTTTGTACTACATCAGAGGATCAATTAAAAAACCGCACAATAGGATACATCCGTATACAAAGGAATTTCCTTTAGATTCAATTATTACCAAGCAATGGGGTCATAATAATTTTTTGTGCCATAAAAAATTAATCTTGTTTTCGATATTACGACTCCTGGGGTTCTTTGTACCACCATGGCAATGTGTATGTTTTCAAAAGACTTACGATGTACAAATTTTGTATTTATTTTTATTTGTTAAAAAGATAAAGCGTGTCGCTCAATTAAAGAAAATCTTTAGAAATATAAAAAATCGTTTGAGTACCTATTCAAAATTATAGTATCATGCTTTACGTATTTTAATTTTTTTTTTTTAAAAAAATCCTAAATTTGAATCACTGTTTTTATCTGAATAAAAATAAAGATATTTTTTTCCCTAGTCAGTTACGCAGTTACACCAAAAGGTTTTACTAGCAAGTATATAGTAAAAAAAAAAATCGAGCTTGAGTATCATGTAAATTTCCAGAAATATATAAAGCTTTAGTTTATACATGCTAGTCTTGGATATGCTTTACTCTAGGTATATTGATTGTGATTGATGTATAATAACAAATATATGTATGTATATCTCTTTTTCGTTATTGTATATTAATCTGAATAGTAAAAAAAGAATAATTAAAAATGACAGTTTATGTGCTTATAAAGATTAATTAATGATAGCGTATCATCAGAAACTAAGTTCCATTAAGTCAAATACAATAGTCCATGTGGTCACAACGACATAAGAGATGTATTGAGTGTGATAACGTAATATCCGCTTATAACAAAGAATACATAAGTACGTCGACTGGTTTAATATTTTAATCATGCTACTAAAATGTACCTACACCTGAAATTACAATAATCATAAGCACAATATATGATTTTGTTAATTTTCTATTGATAGCCAAATATTCTTGATCATATCTTTTGTAACAAATTTAGTGAATTAAATTGTTTCAATATCATCTTATTACAATAAAACTCATTAAAAAATAAAACTATTTAAATCCTAATATAAAATAGAAATTGCTTTTCGAATTATGAAGTTACACCAAAATACAAAATCTACAAACATGATACTAGTAGTCAAAAGTTTGAAATTGGAAATGATAGCACGATCAGTGGAGTAATCAGTTTCATTTTAAATGTAAAAAAACACGAAAAAGACGAAAGAACAAACGAAAAGGTAACATGCGTACCATGCATAATTTACCACTCTACATATAAGTAACTCTGCTGCCGAAATAAAACAGTTTGAAAATTTAACCTAAAATTGTTTGATAAGTTTATGAAGATTAAGTAGGTAGCACCGTTAAATGTGAGCATTTTTACGTCCTTCATCAAACTGTTTCATACATTTTTTTTAAAAAGAAAATGTATCTAATCCATTTTATACTTTCACCTATTCTTTTAAACAGCCGGATACTACCCTCGAATACATTTTAAAAACATAAATATTTTCAAATTTTACTTTTACTAACATACCACAATGTCAATTATTTGACTAAAGAGGAAATGACATTCAGAAAACAAATGATTTATGTAAAAGTTTTTTGTTGTGTTGTATTGACATTTGTTTGCCTTCCTTCATGCATGAGTGAGTTTGCGCAGTCTGTTATAGCCAAGGAGCATCATGCCACAGGCATGACGTGGGGTGATTCATCAACTCTACTTTTGTATATATTACTAGAACAAGACTTACCTATTGTGATTTAGTCAAGATGAAACACTTTGTACGGACCCATATTTTTGCTTTTCTATTGAGTATTTTAGCCCATTCAGTTTATGGAAATATTCTAAATGACGGTAAGTTTTTGAGACTTGATGATAAATATAACAGTTAACACTGCTGTAATAAATACACTACAACATGACAAAGAACATCAAATTCCAGTTTTGCAATATATATATATATATATATATATATATATATATATATATATATATATATATATATATATATATATATATATATATATATATATATATATATATATACTCACATATCACCTCCCTCGTATAGAACACCAATATGTTTGCTTTCCTCGTAAGGTATGGAAAAATGTTCACACTAATTTCTACAGATCCCAGAAAAAATTCAGAACTAATAATCATGTTATACTTTGTTGGCTTTAAATTAATAAATTTTTTTTTTATAATAACAAAGAGATTTAGTTTCTGAGAAAGTGAATGTGAATAAGAAATATACACTTTTTAAAAAGCTCCTGTTTGGAATGATAGTGTGCTTATATGTTGACAAAAAACAACAGAATTGAACACAGTTATAACGACATTGAAACTGATTATAAATGTATGAAAAACGGTGAAATATTAATACTTTTTATGAATATTATCAACAATACCGAAGTTAACAACATAATCATGCAATACTATACATGTATATTGTTTTATTAGTATAAAAGCTATCTGAAAAGGCCAAGCGCTCGTGAAAAGTTTTATAAATAAATAAGTCGTTACTTTAATAGCATAGGCGACATAGTCATGTCGAAAAAATAATTATAAAGATAGCAACACCTTTAACATTATAAGAAAGGATTAAACAAATTGAAAATAAACATATTTTATATAGACATGTACATGGAATGAGTTCTGTAACAAACTGAAGATTTATTGTTTTTGTTCTTTGTTTTAGGTATTGCAGATATCACTGAGGAAATAGGTAATCAAATTGGGAAACTAAAATATGTCCCGGATTATATGGACTTTAACGTAGTAGTCGATAACAAGAATGTCAAACTTAAACTTAAAAGGAATAAGAACATTGATAAGATATCTAATTGTTTTGTGATTCGAAGAGACAAGACAGGAAAAGAAGTTTTAGTACGAGAACACCTTCAGTTTGAAGCCGTAAGTTTTACAAAATTTGAATCTTTAAGAGCAAATAATTTAAAATGCTTATCTCATTTTGTCTTCCTTGTTTTTTTTTCTGCACCTCCATGACACCTGATCCCAATATCTTGATTTCCAGAGTTCTGTGTTATTACAATAATTACCAGATTACCATATATATATATATATATTATATATATAATATATATAAAAAATATATAATAAAACCTAAATATATATATATATATATATATATATATATATATAAAATATAAAAAACAATAAAACCTAACACATATATATATATATATATATATATATATAAATATATATGGGACATCCTAAAACTTAATAATTTGGTTATTGAGATTTTCATGTTATTTGATAGACTTTTGATAAAGATGAATACAGAAGAACATCGCTATTAAAGCCATCTAACTTACTTGATATAATTGGTATGATTAGCATGGTGCTCTCCTAAGTGAGAGTCTGGACTTTATGAATATTGTTCAAGAAAATTACAAGAGACTGAACATTTGAAGTCTCATACGCGAGGTGGTATCTTAAGTGAGGAGGTCTTTAGGCGAAGAAGAACTATATTTCAATTTCACTTACATGATATTTCAACATCGATGACAAAATTTCCATGAATTTATACTATGTTTTTACCTCTGCATTTCACGTTAGGTACCTTTTGACAGTCAGATGTATTGCTCTGCCTACATTAATATTACAAGTGCTTTTGAAAACTGCAACCATGTTATAAACTTCAGGGCTGGTCCAATTCAAACGTTGAACCATCATTATGTGAAGTATATGTATTGTACGCCAAATTACAATATACTTTTGTTTATATATATATAAACTAAAAAACAATAAAACCTAACATATATATATATATGTATATATATATATATATATATATATATATATATATATATATATATATATATATATATATATATATATATATATATATATATATATATATATATATATATAAACTGGACATCCTAAAACTTAATAATTTGGTTATTGAGATTTTCATGTTATTTGATAGACTTTTGATAAAGATGAATACAGAAGAACATCGCTATTGAAGCCATCTAACTTACTTGATATAATTGGTATGATTAGCATGGTGTTCTCCTAAGTGAGAGTCTGGACTTTATGAATATTGTTCAAGAAAATTACAAGAGACTGAACATTTAAAGTCTCATACGCGAGGTGGTATCTTAAGTGAGGAGGTCTTTAGGCGAAGTAGCACTATATTTCAATTTCACTTACATGATATTTCAACATCGATGACAAAATTTCCATGAATTTATACTATGTTTTTACCTCTGCATTTCACGTTAGGTACCTTTTGACAGTCAGATGTATTGCTCTGCCTACATTAATATTACAAGTGCTTTTGAAAACTGCATCCATGTTATAAACTTCAGGGCTGGTCCAATTCAAACGTTGAACCATCATTATGTGAAGTATATGTATTGTACGCCAAAATCACATTAACGAGTAAATCTAGTTTACTGAGAGACTAGAAATATAAAAATCTCAGATACCAAAGTATAAATCAATAGGATGTCCAGGACATAGATACAAATCCGGTAAAAATGGACAAACACGGACCTCTGGAAACCAAGAGGTGGGATCAGGTGCCATGGAGGAGTAAGCATCCCCTGTCGACCGGTCACACCCGCCGTGAGTCCACAGTCAAGTCCAATGAAACACGTGAGGAGTGTATCCTCGTCACAATTGAGAAAAAACTAGATGTAACTGCGCCAACATTACATTAATGAGCTTTTGACGCAGTTAAACATAGTCTTTCTCAATTAAACTTAGTTTTACTGCAGTCAATTCTAATTTGTTCGGCAAAATCACATAAATGGATTTAACCTAGATTTATCTCGAAACTAGCATTAGTGTAAAACTAGGTTTGACTGAGATAAACTAAGTTAATCTGAGAAAAACTGGGTTTAACTTAGAAAACTAGGTTTTACTCATTAATGTGATTTTGGTGTGGCATATCTTTGCTTTTATAGCATTCAGGTACTTTGTTTTGGCCTCTTTTGTGAAACTATAACTTTGGTGTTTTTTAATGATCAATATATATATATATATATATATATATATATATATATATATATATATATATATATATATATATATATATATATATATATATATATATATATATATATATATATACAAATAGAAAATGAGATAATGTTGATATTACAAAAAACCCTCTTCAGTATCCAAGCAATGATATGTTTTCATCATTATTTTGTTAGGTTTATTGGTTTTTAGGTTATTGTTTTTGCTTTCTTTCTTTTGTTTGTTTGTTTGCTTTTTTATTTCATTGTGTCTTGTTCAGGCCTGGCTTTATTCACTTACACGAAGACGCCATTAGCTAGATGTGAAGTTGGCACATGCTTTGGACATACTCTAATGCTGAGAGTGATCTTTAACGCACAATGCCTTGTCGGTGCCTGGTTTAATAAATCTCATCCGAATGAGGAATGGCTTTCACTTCATATGCTCTGCCGAGCGTTTGGCGAGCGTTTTGTCACCTCTTTGTAGAAAGCCTTTATTATGAATCAATACCAGGATTCTCTTTACAAGAATGACTTGAAAATGCACATCTCTATATATCATGCCGATTTTAGAAAAATGCTAATAACTTTATTATAGAATGTTGGGTTGTATCAAGATGTACACAACGGAGCATCAATATCAATCAAATGTGACAGATTAGAAGCAGGTGTTTGTGATTCAACATTGGTGAGTAGATTTGTGCATGTGTATAGGCCTACCAACATAAAGTGGCACATCCAAGATCGGTCAAAAAGCTAAACAATACGGTCTATTTTCCAAAATAGGGTGAACATTTTGCCTTGCACGGACTCCATTCATTACTGTAGCTCTTGTATTTTTGTGTCGTCAGGTATAACCCCTGTTATGATCTAATAAAGACTCGTTGTGTTTGTAAACATGTGCCAGTTTACCGTGATAGACCCATAATTGGCGCATTGCTATGTTCCTTTATAGAGAATTCTATCTGATTTGTTAATTTGATAAAATTCTTAGAATAGTATGTATTAATTATGTAGGGGGCACAATATAATGATAAAAATAATGGTAAAATTCACAATCATTATCATCATCAGCAGTAAAGCAATAATAATAATAATTAATAATAAGCCTTAGGTCTGACCCGATAACAGATATCGAACTCGGGATCTTCCGCTTGCAAGTCGAACACCCCCTACTAGACCACCGCCAGCGGTTACAACACTGTGAAATTCATATTGATTAAAAGGTATCAACACTGTGAAATTCATATTGATTAAAATGTATCAACAATGTGAAATTAATATTGATTAAAAGGTATCAACAATGTGAAATTCATATTGATTAAAAGGTATCAACAATGTGAAATTCATATTGAATAAAAGGTATCAACTATGTGAAATTTATATTGATTAAAAGGTATCAACTATGTGAAATTAATATTGATTAAAAGGTATCAACAATGTGAAATTAATATTGATTAAAAGGTATCAACTATGTGAAATTCATATTGATTAAAAGGTATCAACTATGTATGAAATGGTTAGAGCAATTTAAACAAGGAAGTCTCTCATCTCTAGTCAGTGTTGCTTCGAATCCCACTGGATCATTGGCTGATTTTGTGATAAAGTTTGCCGGTTAACTATCGGAAGGCTGGTGGTCTCTTTCCGGATATACTTCACCATTAAAAACTGGCCGCCACCATAGAACTGAAACATTGTTGTGTGTGGCGTAAAACAACAGAAAGCAACCCCCCCCCAAAAAAAAAAACAACAAAACAAAATCAACAATAAAAATGTTATATCAATATACTGTTACCTATTATCTTAGTGACAATTGTATGCAACAGGTACACATTGAACCCAGTGTCATAATTGATAAGATAGATTAAAGTATTTCAGCACAATTTCAACATTTTAGTAATATGTATATTAGTCCACATTTTATCACATCGTTTCAGTTCATTGTATTTGAACCAGATTTAAGTAATGTCATCACTTAGGTGGAAATGATATATTTTGTTTACATAGGCGTAACACTATGAACTGGTTTAGATTTCACAACATTTGGTCTATACATTGTTGAGATTGATTGTTTAAGAAAAAACATCCTCTTGATCATACATACATTGACATATTCCCTGATATTTCCATTGCTTATCTGATATGAGTTTTGTATTAAGTCAATAAATAAGACAGAATACTGCAAAAAGGTCCAAAATAACCAAGTATGTGAATTAATTTTAAACAACGCCTTTTAACTGGTAAAACATTAATATGAATTATTTGCCTTAAAATAAAAAAAAGAATACGCGAGTCTAAAATAATTTTTCAAGCCGAGCCCCTCAATATCGGCAAAATCGATTGACTTACTGTGGAGAATCGGGCTGTGAATAAGAGCCCTATGCAGTCTTCTGTCGTTTCAGTTCATGACAACTGCATTCCACAATTCAAGGATGTTGTCAAAATCGATTACATACGTTGGTTTTTAAACAATTGCCCTGTTTACTCACTTTTTGTGATAATGATTATAATGCTGTTGAAGTAGAATACAGTAAAACCTCGTTATACTGCCACCATTTGTTCAGCCCGAATTTAGCATTTTGAAGAGGTTTGGCGATAGGTTGATGGACTTAAATGAAAATATAGGGAGAATTGGAAAAATGCAATTTAAAAAGATGTGGCGTAAACCAGGAGCATTATAAAAGAGGTTTTACTGTATTCATATTTACCTTGGTGTATCAAACACGACAGACATTTTGTTATACAATGTCAGACAGGAACTGTATATCTGGAAGGGGAGGAGTACAGTATTGAAGGACTACGAAATGAAACAGCACCAACGGCGAGTCCAGCAAGGGGAAGGAATCGAATCAATAGACGTAAAAAGTATAACATCTCAAAGCGAAGAAAACATAAAGCCCCAAGAGGTATATCTCGTAAGCGTAAAACAAACAGAACGAGAAGCAATACAGGTAGGATTGTTTAACTTATTACAATAATGTTGAAAACCCATAGTTTTCTGAATATGTGTACATAATATTGCTTTCTTGATGACTCATAGAATGACCATCTTGCTATAATCCTGTTTTATTTATTTAGATCATGATAAGGATTTGTTACTCATTTATTTCATTTGAATATAACTGTGGACACTTGGCAAGTGTGAACGGTAAAAATGAGATGCTTACTCCTCCATGACACCTGATCTCACCTCTTGATTGTCAGAGGTCCTTGTTTGTCCAACGTTCACAATATTTGTATGTTGTCCCCTGAACCTCCTAAAGATCAATAATTTGGTATCGGAGATTTTTTTATTATTCCTAGCGCGATGTTGCTACCATTTGCCATGGAGAAGTCGACACAGATAACGAAGATGGAGAAAGAACTACTTCTGTATACACATAACGTATTTGCTCTGTTTTTGACGGATTTGTAATCTTAAACATATTTTTCTGTTTGACTTCATTAGTTTTCTAGTGTTCATCATTTTTATTTATCTATTTTTTGAATTCGATATGGTTGACACGTTGGTACATGTACTTTGTTATACCGAAATTATTAAGGTTTGCAAAACAAGAAAGTCAAACCAATCCTCAAGACGATCGATTCATACAAATGAGACTTCACAAGTCGAGCTGGAGTTGAAAGTGAATGTAGAGTGTCGAAACAGAAAGTGTTACCATACAAGGTCTAATAAAAAACCTTCATAGTAGTGTTTCTGTGGTTGTTGTTGTGTTTGTCATGACACCATTACAGGAATCATCAAATGCATCTAATATTCATTTCCAGTTCATTATCACGCAGTGAATTCTAATTATTTCATAAATTTACCTTTCCAGGGAAAACTGGGAGACGACGTTTATCAAACGTATCTACTGATAGTAACAGACAAGCGTTCATAAAAGATGCCCGGGAGGTTAGCGCAAGTACTGCTGAAATTTTAGGACAGAATGTTGTCAGCACTGTGGTGGAGTCAGCTGCGGCATCCATTGTAACTGACACGACAAATGTCAATAACAAACTGATATCCTATGACTTGGAACTATTGACAGTTATTGATTATTCCTTATATAGAAGGTATAAAGTTACTCCAAAATAAATCTCTCTCTCTCTCTCTCTCTCTCTCTCTCTCTCTCTCTCTCTCTCTCTCTCTCTCTCTCTCTATATATATATATGTGTGTATGTATGTGAGTGTATGTGTGTATATGGGTGCGTGTGTGTACTTACTTGTATTTATGTTGGTTTATGTGCAGTCATTACTACAATGCCTTGTTACTATATACTTAATCAATATATTGAACTTTCACTTTGTCTGCATTGTTTTTTGTTTTATTATATATATATATATATATATATATATATATATATATATATATATATATATATATATATATATATATATATATATATATATATATATATATATATATATATAAAAGCTCAATTTCAACCCCGTTCGACTTTTCGAATTCAGTTTTTAAAACAAGTCGATGACTATTTTCTGTATATAGAAACATTTATTGTGGGGGGAAAACAGAACATTTTGAAATTCATTGAAAGGTTACTTTAAAAGGATATCATAAATTTTTGAAATGCATATTACAGAATATGGTTACAAATTAGTCAAAAACAAAATAAAATTAACATAAGATATGTATAAAATCTGTGTCTAAATATCATCTTTAGATTCCTGGACCAACAACCAACTTCGGCAGATGAGCAGGAGAGAAGCCTGAAGGCCATGTCCGCAGTTAAAGCTTACTTTGATCAAGTTATCAATGGGGTAATATAAATGTATTTATTTGCTTAGATCAGAAACTGTTCACCTCCTTGTAGAGGGTTTTGAAAAGTTCCTGTAATCATCGTCTTCCATACATTGTATTCTGCTACATTTGTATTTTGAAAAGATGACTTTTGATGATTTTGTGAGAATAGTAAATGTTCAATTTTGTAGTGATATGGATGCTCTTTTGTGGACTTTTAGATTCATTGACAATTGCATAGAATAGTGTTTTTAACCCTTATCTGTAATACCGACTTCTCATGTACAAAGCCTTTAACACTAATATCAAAAACATATAAGGCGGTGAATGCGTATATATATGATAGAAAGTTATATATATTTTTTCATTGCTAAGCATATTCTAAACATGCTGATTTAAAATTTACACTTTCAAAACTTTTTATAAAACTTCGTTTTTCCAGGTTGATGTGAGATTCAAAAGTCTAAAAAGTGCCAAATACGAAATAAACGTTATCGTGTCATCGTACATTATAGCAGATGTAAGTAAAATATAAGATACACTCAATGTCTATAATTAGTACAATTAATTACTACCCCCGGTGATTTATAGGTAAAGCATTTGACTCTCATTGCACAGTGTCATACCAAAGACTTTAAGAGAAAATGAAAGTGATATTTCATTTCCCATTTTTACGGCATTAAAAAATAGATGTCCGGTTCTTCCCGGTCAAACGAAACCGAAGTCACGCAGGTACCATCTGCATTGGCGTCCGTCCATAGTATAGTTAAATATTTGGATACATCTCATTATAAGCGGAAAATTATTGACGGAATGCTGCTGCTGTTGTTGTTGTTGTTGTTGTTGTATTGTTGTTTAACGTCCCACTCAAGAATCTTTCACTCATATGGATACGTCATCAAATGCCGGTGAAGGGCTCTAGATTTTGGCCTTTGCACAACACTTACGGACATTGAGCAGAGAGGGTCTTAAATGTGCCGACGCCTATTCTGATAGCCTGGGATCCTCCGTCACTGATGCTAACGCTGTCAGTATAGCCAGGTGGAATGCAATCCCTTCAATTCTCTGATTGGACAAGATTACCTTTTCCGCCGTACTGAATTGTGGGATCGCATCAAATCACAACAAACATGGTGCCCTCATACTCAATCGATGTGATGCGAGAATGTACAGCATATTATACGCATGATGTATGCACTATTGGCACTCAGTCGTTGTAGAAATACACAATAAAGATCCCACAGACATAAGCAAGTAGATTGATTACAACATTTGCAAAAATTGACGTGAGCGCCTGTTTGAATAACGAGATGGATACTGCCATTTTCTCTGTTTACTAATATGGGCATGCGTATTTCTATATCCGGTACCTGGTCATGTGATAATTTTCAGTCCTTTTTTGCACTTATAACTGTGTCACTTGGATCGTATTACACCTGGTCCTATCGACAAAGTAAGATTGGGCCAGAAACCCAGGCTACTACTGTGACACGGGACCTCGGGTTTTACTCTATCATCTGAAGGACAGGAAAAGCCAACCGCTTTACAGGATGTAAGGCAATAATAAAAAATAAAACAATAAAAACAAAGAACAAAGCACTAACTTTGTAATATTGTACCTGTTTGTATTTCACAGACGCCTAATTATCCGACATGGAACTATAATTTTAGTTCTACAGTGAATAGCCGGCATCCTGTGCCTGCCGATGACACCATTGATAAACTTGAGGCCTGGAAAAATAACGTCGATCTACCCGAACATGATCATGTCATGTTGTTTACCAAGTAAGTATTTTAGGTATATCATTATAAAGCTAACTTATCAAATTTTGAGTTCATAATGCTGTCAATTATAGAAGAATTTGAAATTATAAATGTGATAATTGTAGCAACATCGTACAGACAATGTTTTGATAATGAGTCTTATTGCAAATGAACAAAGGGTTGCTTTATAGATGAATTTTAGAGATACCATCTTCAATTTGCATGTAACAACGACATAATTTTGTGTACATAACACAATAAGTGCATAATGCCATTTACTGTCGAAATAACGGAAGTGACAGCTTCCGAGCTTGACTGTAAGAATTAAGAAGTAACATACATTTTAGCCGGGAAAGAGAGAGAGAGAAGATATTCCATCGAGATGAGAGAGTCCGAGTCAGAGAATGAGAGAGATAAATGGTACGGTAATTATGAATTTTTGAGAGAGAGAGAGAGAGAGAGAGAGAGAGAGAGAGAGAGAGAGAGAGAGAGAGATAGAGAGAGAGAGAGAGAGATAGATATATAGAGAGAGAGAGAGAGAGAGAGAGAGAGAGAGAGAGAGAGAGAGAGAGAGAGAGAATTAAGAGTACATGATATATTATTAATGTGAGTCTTCTATTTTTATTATCGTCTTGAATTTAAGGTCCAGGTTGTACTACATTAAAACAAAATAGAACAGAATGTAATATATAAAATTGAGCATTAATTTTCTACTGCAGATAAGATTTATTTGGCAAGTGTTACTTTAAACAATTTTATGTCCCAAATTCATTATGTAAATATCTTTGTTTTTATCCGGTAATTAAGGAGGTTTCTGTAATAAATGGTTTATTTTACGTAGCCAGTCATGCATGATGTGACATCAGTATTGTACACTGTCACTTACCTATTCCTAACATCTTCTTATTGGACTGTTTTACAAACTTTGACGACACATGATCTACAATTGTTAATTTTGTGGTGAGACCTCTGTAATAATGCTGCACCTAAAAACCCGTCAGTTACAAGGATGGGTCAAAATGAAAAAATACTAATTGTTTATGTATAAAAATCTCATTTTAAAGATCTTTAATCGGGTCACCTGACCATACAATATCAAGCGCTTTATTAATTGGTCAAACTGTCAGGTATACAGAGCAATTAGCACATTAAGTATGACAGTCATGTGTGTCGCTTCTCGTTATCCCATAAATATTCAATATTATAGTCCGTTTTTTATTTCTACTTGCAGTCATGATTTATACGTGGGGGATCCTCGAGACAGTAATGCTTTACTTGTAACAGGTATGTAATAGTAACGACGACGACGATGATGATGATGATGATGATGATGATGATAATAATAATAATAATGATGATGATGAAAATAATAATAATAATGATAATAATAATAATAATAATAATGATAATAATAATAATAATAATAATAATAATAATAATAATAATAATAATAATAATAATAATAATAATAATGATAATAATGATAATAATAATAATAATCATCATCATCATAATCATCATCATCATCATCATCATCAATATGTTCGCATAAAAAGCTATTTATTAAAATGTCAGTAAGAATATTATTTGGCCATGTTATCTAAGAATTGCATTTCTCCTTTTAATGTACTTAATGTTTTTAATACTGATAGATAATAACATTACTTTCTTGTTGTAGGTTTTGCTCCTGTAGGAAAAATATGTGGGAAGAAAAGTGTATCCGTTGTTGAAGACCATGGAGCCTTTGAAAGCGTCCTTACAGCAACTCATGAACTTGCCCACAGGTATTCAGAAGTAGTTTTATAACATGGGTAAAGGAGCATTAGCCGTGCTTTTTCACATGTCTTTTCTTTTCTACAATTAACAAGGCTAATGCTCCTTTAATAGGTATTGTCTTTCCGCATCATATTCAGGTATTAGTACTCAATTGCACTTATATTCTCAGATAATGTGCACCATCCACTGAAATCCAGGGCTATTTGTTACCATCATTGAAGCCATTTATCTATTTTTAGACAGTGAAAATCACCACTATAAGACGAATGGGAAAATAATGATAAAGGAAAAATACAATCTAACACCATTTTGAGGGAGGATGACGAAATCTCAATCCGAGTGCTTACAATTTTTTTGTCCATGACGACGCTTGCCGAGTCATGGACTAACAAATTTTTATGCACGAGTATTGAGATTTCGCCATCCCTCCTCAAAATTGTGTTTGACTGTTTTTCCCTCACTTTGAAACAGTAAAACGGAGCGACTACACCAATTTTGTAGACGACAACAGCATTTTTAACAGTATTTCTGGCACGTCCGGAATGTGGGAGATAACAATTTCCCTGACATCTGAATTCGCAGACAAATCAGTCTGAAGTGAGAGAAACAAAATTCTAAGATAAAAAATCGCTGATATTGTGAAAAAGTTTGAGTATCTGAGAAAAAGGAAATATCGATAAACATTTTACATTAGCTGACTACAGTTATTTTATTACATTTCTCTAAATCATTGTGAAGATACTTGCACAACTATATCTGTAAGAATTCAGTTTACTGTGATATATTTATTTATATAACCACAGTACCGGGTATTTCGGTACAGGTTGATTATCTATACTACATATAAATTGAAGAAGTACAGTTGGATATTCGAAACTCCAAGTCCATTAGAACACGATAAATTATACATAGCAAGGATTTCATGAAGAATAATTGCGAATCCCAAACAGAATGGGTCCAGGTGTTCAAAAGGAGTCAGCGTCCCATGTTAGCATGTCAAACCCGTCGCAAATGTTCCAAGGAAACATCTCGATTTCCATGAATTGTCCGGGGATATAGTTCGTATGGATAGTACCGATTAAATTCCTAACTCCTTAAAAGCTAAGATAGACATATTTTCAAAGCGGTTACTCTTAGACGGATTTGGCTTTATTTATGGCTTTTATCATTTGGCCTTGTATAATACCTTTTTATGTTTCAAATCTTTACTTCTGTTCTAAATTCAATCTCGAGTTTTTTATTTACATTAATTATTTGGCACTTTGTTGTGGCCTTTCGTGCAAAAATATGACTTTGGTATTACATTTTAATATCTACATATACACATTACATTTGAAATCTTTTTTTTATAAAATGTAATTATGAACTATAATATGTCTAATGTATAATGTATTAATTTTCATATTTACGAGTATGTTTGAAGTACATGTATGGTATATTTGTAGCTTTGGAGTAAAACATGATGGCGAAGGGAACACCTGTTCGCCAAACGATCAGTTCCTGATGACAGACGTGAGCGGAAATATTTTGGAGTCCAACAAATTCAATCCATGGAAATTTTCACCATGTTCAATCGAAGCTTTCGACAAATCAATAGCATCTTTGTAAGTTAAATTTAATGTTTATTTTAAATCTTCTTCAACGGACATTGTTGAAAACAATGAATGTCACAAAATCATGTACACTTTATCGGAAATTTACATCTATTTTAAACTCCAGTTCAAGTTTTATTGACTGAAATGATCTTCCTCAGCATTTGTTTTGAATCTATTTGCAAAAGTATAACTTTGGTATCATATCTATATTAGCTACATAGCTATAATAGCTACAATCAGTATCTGCTATGCATTGCGTAATTTACTAAATGTTTCCTATAATTGTCCTCAAGTATCCGTTGTGCATTGCGTGGGAGATAATCTGTTAGTCATATTCAACACAAATTATTTAGATATTGTGACGCAAGCGGCCACAGGACTTATCTTTCAATTAACTGTTAATCTTAGAGAAATTTGTCACGTTGTTGAATAATTGCATCTACAAATGTAATTCATTTGTAGAACATATTCCCTGTTAATTGTGTATTACAGTTACTGCTCTTCATAAGCCATGTATGTTGAGGAATTATAACCAATTGCATGAAAAAATGTTTTTAAAGCAGAAAAGCAGGCGTGCAAACCTTTCAATTTCAAAGCAGTGTTTAAAAATTGATCGTCTTTTTTATCCAAAATCGTAAGTATATTTGTTATGTTCATTGCCCTCAAAACCAAGAATTATAAACCTCAGGCATACGTATAATTCAAATACTATCGTGTTATTTCCCCAGTTTGACACTTACAAAAATAATTTGTGTTTCTAAAAAAAGTATATGTACCTGATTTGGTCGTTTCACAAGCTTCAGGGAAATGATCGAAAATCGTAAGTATGGCCCTCAAACCAAGAATTATGACCTTACGTAATTCCGTGAATGTAAAAAAGAAAATTGTTACTCGCGGTGATATAACATAACTGTTAGTAATTTGGTAAATACGTATTTCAGTCAATCCAATAAAAAGAACTGTTTGCTTCTGGATGCACTCATCTATGACAAAGAAGAGTTTACAAGAAATACTGCTAAACTACCAGGACAACTTTTAAACCCAAATGAACAGTGCCGGGCACACGTCGGTAACTCATCTTATTATGGATGGGTACGTACAAGTCACTTTGTTTTAAACTTTGAATATTATCTAATTTTCTTCTCCCGACAGAATGACAAGATGAATATTTCTTCATAGAAATTACATTAATTAATGATTATCTAATTAACGTGTGTTGTGTCGAGTATTGCACTAAGGTAAGGTTTACTTAGTTCTGAATATATCAAACCATTTATCAGTCTGGATTTTCTCAGACTTTATCACTGTTAATCACATCTTTTAAGCGTCTTCTTGATCTCCTGAATTGTCAGCACAAAAGTATACACACGTGTAGGTTGTCTCCCCTGATAGTCGCAATATATGCATTAATTTAGTGACATCTCAACTAAATGTTTTAGAAGATATGAAAATATATACGAACTGTTTGCACATTCTCATATGTTTTCTAGTAGACATATGACATAGCAGCATGTGGGTCCCTTGTACTGTTTTGGAATGGTAATTTTATAACGAACAACATACACTGGCTCAACAATATGAGCTTTGGTTTGGAAGCAAGCCTTCGTAATTGAAAACTCAATGGCTCAGAGGCCAAGTGGTTAGAGCATGGCGCTTAAACAATGAGGTATCTCAGCCGTTGACAAAAAAGTTTCCAAACCCCATTGGAACCTGATCTGATTTAGTGAAAAACTTTTGTTAGTTTACTTGTGAAAGGCCAGTGGTCTCTTCCCAGTTGTCACCGGGTTCTCTCCCTCACCATTTAAAACTGACCACCAACATACAACATCATTCAAACAAGCGAGCAAATCTAAAGTAAGTCAATGATCATTAAACTATATAGTGTTGTCATCGTAAAACTATCAAATAATTTAAATGCCTCTCAATTTCGCAGGGAGGAATCCTTCGGGAATTCAAAGACATTTGTACTCACATGGCATGCAAGACCAATGCCAGTGCGAGCAGTTATATGTTTTTCACTGCTGCAAGAGGGACATCGTGTGGAAACAAGATGGTATGTTATATTTCATCCTTATTTGATATTTGTTTTATGTTAATTTTCAACATTATTGCTCGCGTGTTATCATTTGATTTAGTGCTCAATTTTGATAGATTTTTTTACTTATTCTAAAAAGATATTCATGCTAAAGAAAAGTGTTTTTTCAAGGATTGTCGTATTTAAGTACAACATTTTATTCCCTTGTATTCATTTAAATTTGTCCTATGACGTAATGAATTAAACATAATTACAGTTGAACCCCAATACATTGAAATTGAAGGAGGGTTTTTTTTTTAATAAACAGGATTTTCAAAATAACAGCGTTATAAAGATATTTTCTCGGGGATTCATAATCATTTCAAATTAAGCAGGATTTCAATGTAGCAGGGTTTAATATAAGTTCAACTATATATATTCTGGAGACAATATAATACATGTCACAATTCACAAATTTTACGGTTGTTATAATGATCTCGATCGAGATTACTGTATTTCATTGAAAATGTTGAGCGAAATATTCAATGACCTGTTCGATAGTGTTTTTTTCACGAAATTTCATGAACGAGCACTTAGAAGACAAGGCTGTTATATGCGTATGTAAAACTTTAATTGTCTTCCATCGTTATTTTCAAAGTGCTTTGTCTTCATGCACTAATTTCATCAGCTGAAATAATAACAATCTTTTACATTCCATTTAGTGGTGTATTGATGGTAAATGTATTCCATCGGAGACTGCAGAACGAAAACCAGGTACGTAGATTATCATCTGAAAACTTGTTACAGATTAACAATATATATAGAAATGTATATAGTTGCCCTAACAAAATACTATAATAGATTATAATTTACTATAATAAAACTTTTGATTTATTACTCTAACTATACTTAACTATAGTAAACACTATAAAAAAACTTGAATTATTACAGTAAAACCTTAGATTTATTATTGTAGCAACATATTTACTACAGAAAAAAATTATTTACTGTAGTAAAGTTTTTATTGACTTGTAAAGACTTTGATTCGCTATAGTAAACTATAATTATTATAGTAAGCGATAGATAGATAGATAGATAGATAGATAGATAGATAGATAAATAGATAGATAGATAGATAGATAGATAGATAGATAGATAGATAGATAGATAGATAGAAAGATAGATAAATAGATAGATAGATAGATAGATAGATAGATAGATAGATAGATAGATAGATTGATTTCATTTAGTTTGTCGGATGATAATAAAGCAAAAAACAGTAGTGAACAGTTTCATATTTTGAACATAAGTATTTCAACGTAAATCAAAAATTGTTAAAAGTTACCTTGCTTTGTGTTCTTAAAACCACGTCCATATTGATGTTCATTTCTTCATATTGTTGATGGACTGTATTTATGTATTCAACAGACACTTGTGTACATGGCGATTCACTGCGTGAGTTTCCAGAATTCAGCGGCCAAACATGTAAAGAAGTGATTGTGGCTTTCCCAGGATTTTGTTATGACAAATATTACAGGGACTTTTGTTGTGAATCATGCGCATTGATGGCAGTAGGAAAACCACGAGGTAATACTTCCCTTATATGGCCTTGCTGAAAAGTTGATAATCGCAAACCTTACAAAAAGATTTAATAAAAGGACATTATTTTATCTTTTGTCTTCTTGTTCAGGTGTTGACAGTTTTAACATATTGGTATACGAATTAGATAAGGAGCCAGTGATCATTAGATAAATCGTTTGATTTAAAGGGGCATAAGCTCTGTTTTTTAAATAAAAAATATTTCTTTTTATTACTTAGATGGATAAGAGATAAACACAAGCATAAACATTCTTAAACTCCTATATATTTTGTGAAACTTGCTTGACAAACCCAGGTTTGGCATTTTCCAATTGCAATTGATTAACACAACCTTAATATTTGTATATGATTACCGCAATTGACCTGGCCTTATTTTCACCAATTATATAGGAATATAAAACATTCTGTGCCTGTGTATAGCTCTTGCCTGTTATTGTAATTCAGGTACAAGTAGTAAAAGTAGAAAAAATCAACACACTATTTTTGGCTAATGTCTCTTTAATGCTCTACAGTATTAACAAATTCTAATTTCATAATTGATATTAAGTTTTAAAACATCACATTGTTTTACAAAAAAAAAAAAGAAAAAAGTCATATGTCCATGATTAGTGCTGAATTAACACACATCAGTATGCCGTCTTCGTAACAACATTGATTTTGCACTGCACCTGCAGGGTGCTGCTGATTCATAATGTGAGTTTGAAAGCATATTTAGTCAGTTTATTTATTTACTCCACATGTTAAATACGACCAACATGTGGTATTATAGAAAAACATCATACATGAGTGTGGAAAGGGACGATGACTCCTACCGGAAACCTGGTCTAATCCCGTTTTGGGATTCGGAATTGCTCTTCACCTTATTTGTCGTTGTTCCTAATGGACTAGAAGTTTCGATTATCCATTGGTACTTCTTCATTTTTTACATCACAGGTGTATATTTGTTATATTTACATCATTTAAATCCTTTCTCTCTATTTTAGGTTGTCAATATGGTGATCGTTCAATGTCATGTACAGCCGTTTACACCTCACCGTTTCTTTGTTACACCAATGAGAGAAGATGCTGTGAGTCATGTACAAATGTAAAACTGGGTCCGCCTGGTAAGTATATATCTATAACTAACAACTTCTATGTTATAAGATGGTATATATCATTGATATCAAAGGCTATGAATTACATCGTAACATTGTTAATTCACCATGGCCTAAAGACCATCTCGCTTAGGAGATTGCCTCACCTTACATACCGATAATATTCAGTATCTTGATAAATATATAAAAAGTACAGAACGTCCTTTAAGAGACCACCTCACTAATCCGACCAGTTTGGGTCAGAGAGTTAGGTGGTCTCAATAACAAATATCTACGATATTTACTGACCCACAGCAATAAAAGATTCTAGCATCATATCATACAAATTGTGATCCAAACCCATACTCTGTAGCAGATTTGTTTGATGGGCGGATTCAAATACATCTCGTCTTTACATCCATATTTACATTTTTGTAAGATGTAAATAAATTTCGATTTTCTATAACTGTCTTATCTGTATTTGTTGTAAAATATTGAATACGTATGTTTCGTGAACAGTAATTTAGCGTACAAAGAAATAATTTATCATCCAACTGGATTATTCAGCTCCAAAAGTTGACAACATAATGTGAACATTTTTCAACCATAATTATGTTAAATTGTTATGATTACAGTAAAATCTCGCCAAAAAGACCACCTCACTTCAGATATCACCTCCAATTTAAGACCACAGATATGCAGTCTCCTTATAACTTTTTTATATCAAACCTATACTAATGATATCACATCGATAACTGGATCACTTTTAGCCAGTCATAAGATCTAAATAGCGATGTTCCACTGTATTTTCGTCTATATCTATTTACAGGGTGCGAATATCTCGACAAGCAAAAGGATTGCAACAGCAACTTTTGTGTCGACATACCAGGGAATGAAGCTTACAGAGAAAATTGTTGCAATACGTGTGGATTAGCAGACAACAGAACAAGGACAACTACAACATCAACAACAACAACAACAACAACAACAACAGTAGTACCAACAACAACAACTGCTCCTGTAACCACACTACTGTTTGATAACTCTTTTGCAGCTGGAATACAAAGGTTTATGATGGGAAATGCCCTAGAAGTTGGGACATCCGGTGTTTCTGTTACACAGGGTACTACTAAATCTCCCAGGTCTTTCATCATATCATCAACAACGAAACCGATAACACCTACACCAGTTGTAAGAACACCACCATTTAGCCGGCCACAGAGAAGAAGAACATCGGCCCAGTTACCTGGGTCTAATACAGCAAACTCTCAGATAACAAACACAATTACATCTTCATCCACTAATACTACACAAGTTGCAAAACCACCACCATTTAGCCGGCCACAGAGAAGAAGAACATCGGCGCAGTTACCTGGGTCTAATACTGCAAACTCTCAGATTACAAACACAATTACATCTTCATCCAATAACAATCTACCGGTTGCAAGACCACCCTTTGGCCGACAACAAAGAGGAAGAACATCGGCCAATTTACCTATCTCTAATACAGGAAATTCGTCTTCCACTAACACTTCACAAGTTGCAAGACCACCCTTTAACCGACCACAGAGAGGAAGAACTTCGAATCAGTTTCCAAATACAGCAAATTCACAGATAACGTCTTCTTCTATTAACAAGACAATGGAAAACTCTGTTAGCGGTGGTACAATTACACAATCAGATGGTAGTGGGCAAAACTTGTGTCTGGATAGAAACGCTACCTTTGGGGTCGTGTCCTGTAACTCATTAACCAAAGTGGCCGATGATATATGTATTTCCGGTTCGAGTTCCATCAGACAAAGTTGCTGCAAGACATGTCCAGGTATTTATATCAAAATATGTCAGTAGTTAAAGTAAACAGGTAAAATGATACCTGGGTGAAATATTACAGAATTTGGTTTTCAGAAATTTGTTGTTTACGCGGGCTTAACTGTCGATTCATTTTTAATTATTGTGTTTTAATATAGGACACTAGGTGTCGTCAGGAGATAATTAAAACCACTGAATAATAATGCATTATCACTTGATCTTAAAATGTAGTTATGCATATTTCTATGATATAATGGAGTTTAATTATAAAAATCTTTACGCTGAAAACGATGATAATGATGATGATGAAATTCATGATTCACTATTTCAAATACTATAAATTTGGATTTATTCACTATTAACGATAATTTTATTTTTTAATTTCGTGAAATTAAATTATAGTTCCATTTTAACCTGATACTGAAAATGAAACAATGCAATATCCCAAGATTTTACTTTAGCCATCGGACGATCAAGAAGCAAGTTTTTAAAACGGTTGATTTTTTATGAATTCACACCAGAATCACGTGTTTATACGGATGACAACTTCCGTATTGAAGTATTAGTAATAGTTTGACAAAAGGAGCATTCGTAATCGTCAGTTACAGTATCCTAGACGGCTTTGACACAAATTTGAAATAATATGGTATTCTTCAAACTATCAGTTCAGTCTTTGGCTCCTAAGTTTCGTTTGTGGTCGTTCATTTGTAATTTACTGGTACTAATTAACAGTCATTATGAGACGCCTGGCTGACGTCATTGTTTTATATCTGTCTCCTATACTTACATGTATTTCGAATTTCCGAGAGTGAAATTCAAGGAAATTGATAAATCGGGAAAACAATTTCTAAATAGAGTTCTCAGGAACTTCTAGGTTTCCAATGAGAGAGAGAGAGAGAGAGAGAGAGAGAGAGAGAGAGAGAGAGAGAGAGAGAGAGAGAGAGAGAGAGAGAGAGAGAGAGAGAGAGAGAGAGAGAGAGAGAGAGAGAGAGAGAGAGAGAGTGTGTGCGTGCGTGCGTGTGTGTGTGGAATGTTTTGTGAAGACCGTCTCCATAACATAAAATCTTTTTTTGCCAGTTGTTGACAGTTGTGTGGACCAACCAGGATGCAAAATCCGGAAGGCGCGTGAGTGTTATGTGGACGGAACTAAGTGTTGTGCATCATGCAAAAAGTATCGAACGGGAATAAAAGGTAAACTAATATTACACTTTTAAAATGTAATTTTTCAACAACCTATGAGTAATAATTCCCCCTTTTGTTCTGAACATTACTAGCGGAAGATTTAAATCAGTACTATTTCTTTTACGATTTGCATTACTTTTTATAAAATCAGTTTTAAAAAAATAGTCTTGTTTTTAAAAAATATTGTATTTTCATTATTTACTGCAATTATATGATGGTATTAGATCTACAATAATATCTTTTCTCTAATCCCTTAACACTATTCTCAATTTTCACGTTTGATTATATCGCAAACTTCAGTCAAATATTTCAATTGGTTTTGATTGATTTAGAACGTGTTAATCACGGATATATGTAGTTTAACAAATCTGCAGGAAATAAAGTTGAATTCACAACTTTTCTTGCTTACAAAATTTCCTAGTTTCTATATGAAGGTAAATGATTGTGACGACGTCATTGTATTAGTGGTTTCTCGCTTGACAGAGTTTTGAAGAAGTGTTTGATATGGGCGTCAATAATATTTTCAATTATGTAAGTAATTGAGCAACAATCTATTTCAGACTGTGAATATGGGGACAAGAGAAAGTTCTGTGCCAACTATTTCAAGCGTTTTCCCGATTACGTTTGCTCGAGAAGTCGTGAAAACTGTTGTCAAACATGTAAGGACGCACCTGTTACAAATACCAAAATTAAAGCAAAGCCCAAACCCCGACCGTCAAGAAAAAGACCTAATCGTCTATCACGAAGGAAAAATAGATTTTTTAGTCGCTTTTCACGAAGAGAACGTCGGCCTGGAAGTGGAAGTCAAGGATAAATGATGACATGTCATTAGATTCATAATGCTGAATATTTAATGTGTCGTTACTATTGATGTCTCTGGACAATTAAAAATGAAGGTATAATTTATGGGAGATGAAACATTATTGAAATCTTATCAATGAAAGAAATGAAATCCATCACTCTTGATTAAACAAAAGTTTTGTTATTTTTGCATAATATTTAATATTTCATATTTATCTAGTTTCGTGTTGTATATAAATATTTACCAATATCTGGTCATATTTGTTTTTTATTATTTATTTTTACAAAACATCTATACATCATTTAACAATAGTGGGAAAGATATAAACATATGAAGAGAGGTATTGAGAGAGAGAGAGAGAGAGAGAGAGAGAGAGAGAGAGAGAGAGAGAGAGAGAGAGAGAGAGAGAGAGAGAGAGAGAGAGAGAGAGAGAGAGAGAGAGAGAGAGAAAGAGAGTGAGATACAGTGATAGATAGTAACAGAGACGGAGAGAGATCATAATCCTTTTTGGAATTTTTCAAATCGTAACTTACAAGCTGCTATAACAAACTCATTTATTGTTTCTATTTAAACCCTATGCACTTATCTCCCTTTGATATTTTTTTACGTAGAAGAGTCTAAGAATAACCACTGTAAAAATGACTATGTTAGTTTTTGAATAATTTAGAATTCCAATGGTATTTTCATTACCAAATATTACTTTAGTATAAGGTTTTCAGCTGGTACCAGCAGTGGCAAGACCGAAAAACCAGGTTTAATCGTTAATGTTATTTTGACATGCCATAGATATTTTTTGACTTAACATTTGTATATAGAACCTTTAAATACTGAACATTTTGTAAATTAAATACCAAAGACACTATATAAAAAAGATACTGATCGCACATTAGCACATTAGCACATTACGCGCGCGCGTGATGCAGTTTCCTATCATTTTTGTAGGATGACTCTAACCGCACACATATTACTAAATTCATTCCTTGAATGTTTTACGATGTGCAGTGTTTCGTCCTTGAAAATCGTAGGAAAATGCGTTATGCACTATATGTACCTATTATTTAATCTTTATAATGTTCAAGTTGACCTCTTGGCAATCGTTTTGTTTTGCGTAGTACAAATTATATACTATGTACTTAATGTACAACTTCCGGTATGAATTATAGTACTCAACTGTCATTAAGCAGACTAATAACCCCAGCAGGAAGTTCAACTATAAATGTGAATATTACATCAAAACATTCTAGAATTGTCGAAATGTATGAGATGTAATTAAGCCTGATTATTTTCCGAGTCATTTTAGAGACACAAACACAGCCATAGTTAGGAAACAAGAAATATATGAAATGAAATTTCACATGATCTGAATCAATGATTTAAATAGATCGTTTTCAAGTTGTTCCATACCGTTCGGTTTTTTCGGAATAGCTTGTACTTTGATCACGTGACTTCAACGCAAAGTTGGGCATAGTCACTCCCAATTACGTAATATTTACAGGACATTCAATCATATCTAGTTTCAGTTCATCATAAAGTTTAGATAAATGTTCTGTATTCTGAAGATGACAAATGACAACACATTTCGGTAGGTTTATTTTCAAATCTGCCACCTATAATTGCATAATAACAATATTGCAAATCGTATAATCGATAAACTACTTAACAGGAAGTGGTGCTGCCATACTTTTTCTGTTTAAGTGCATACTGTCATGACAAAAATAGATCGGAACAACTCGGAAAAAGGTCTGTTATCAGGTAATGTTAGGGTTGGTCTGGTGGTAGATTGTTAAACCAATCCAGTTCTATATATAACATGGCGTTTAGTGTACAGCAGAAATATCACATGATATGAGAGACCAGAAAAGAAATAATCAATAATTCCAGAAAAATCAAGTCTACAAAGAGTCGGCACACAAATATTAGTTTTAGTATTGCGTTCAATTAGAGTAAGGCAAATTGTTTTACCTGCAAACCCCCTTTTTTCTTGTAGAATTTAATCATATCACTTACGTTTTATAAAATCAAAATGTCGATTGATATGAAAAAGAAAGTAACCTACATAAGGTCCGTCAATATATTAGAGAAATGATTACTGAATATTTCATCTCTCTCTCTCTCTCTCTCTCTCTCTCTCTCTCTCTCTCTCTCTCTCTCTCTCTCTCTCTCTCATTACGTTCTCATACTACCTCATTTGGCACTATCGAATTCTCATCGTAGAATAGTTAAAACCAACACGAGAGAAATGTAAATTAACATGTAAAATATTGCATAGTTTACGATACAAATAATACAAACATACGTTTGTTTTAATATAAAACTTTATTATTAGCTTTGAGTACATAAACAATATAAAATTCAAATAAAAATGAGTGTATTTTATATGGTATATTAGTCGCCATGTCTAACACAGGGTATTTCCCTTGGTACTCCGATTTCTTCCCACAAAGAGCACCTAGTCACACCAAAATTAGAGCCAACAAGAGACATTGAATATATTTATCAACTTGATTGTTAATTGTTGTAAAATAGATAAAGTTTATATCCTTATCTGCCCCATGGTGACAAGGAGAAATCAAATACAATTATAGACTGAAACTATCCTTTTGTCACAGTATCCTGTTACCATTGGTTTTTTTCTATCACCAGGGGTTATACTAATATGTGATAAGATGATAATTATCATGGTTTTTATTTTGGTATAGCCCCTGGTTAATTAAAAGTGATAACAGTATTGTTAAGTTTAAGATGAAAGGGTCACGATGTATCTCCAATTAAACTTGCATATATAGACAAGAGTACGTGGTTACATCCTTCCGTTTGTACGTATTCCCGGAGAGAATAATAGAGGAACATTTATCTTTATAAATGAATGTTACTGAAAATATAACACGGTTAACACAGATTTATTAGTTTTTCAAAAAGGATTTATCAGATATAACACGTCCTACAAGCAGCTTAAAATCATGAATGAAGGCAACATAACGATGAATTACCTGAGGGAGGCCAATGCTTTCATGGCGAGCCGTAGAATACCAAATACCGTTATATTGATGTTTTTTCTGTTCATAGGAATAATCGGCAACTCATGCGTACTCACTGTTTATGGAAGAGGCATGCGCAAATGCCGGGAGGACAGATTTTTTATTCCATATTTAGCTTTAGTGGACCTGTTTGCATGTGTGTTCTCGTCCGTTTTATGCATCATAACGAATTATTTCGCATTTAATTTTCCATCGAATGGTCTCTGCAAGATCACGTGGTACATTTCGTGGTCATCAACGGCCATATCTGTAATAATACTGCTACTTATTGCTCTACAGAGATATTTAAAAATATGCCGACCACATGGAAAACAAATGGATTTCTTTTGGAGAAGGCTTTGTCTCATAATAGCTGTTATCGGAACTCTGATATTATCATTACCATTCTTATTTTTTACAGGACATATACCCGTAACTCTGAAAGTTAATGGGAAGAACATCACAGGTTATTATTGTTCTTTTGGCGCTGGTGGGATGTCGACTTTCCAGGATGTTTATTTTGCTATAATTTTTATTTTGGATATAGTTAATCTTATTGCAACGGCATGCTTGTACATTCCTATTGGATACATCATTTTCAAAACGTCTTGGATTTTCAATAACCAAAGACCAAAGGCGAAAACATCCTTGACGGCTGAAGAATATTCCAATCAGATATCGGACAAGTACTCGAGGAATTCTCCGGACGAAATAAAGGAATCCACTACGAAACATGTCAGCTGCACAAAATACAAGGGATTGGGAAAAGGTGTCCGAAATAGATTCAGTTTGATGTTAATATCAATCATGTCTGCGTATGCTTTGTCAAATATACCCTCTATAGTTATGATTGTTGCAAGTTATTCCGATCCGGAGTTTTTATTTGCCACGTCTGATCTAGAAATGAATATCTTACTAACTGCTCGACGTCTATACATCGTCAACAACATTGTCAATCCTTTTATTTACAGCTACTTTGACTTGAAATTTCGTCATGAATTTAAAAAGATTGTTTGTTATGCTTTTAAGATATAAATAACACTTTTAGCTAATGACATTTATTTTCACCTGTAGTCTGTGGGTACTAATGTATGCTGCAATTATTAATGCATTCAGTTTACACACACTGCGTGTGTGTGTGTGTGTGTGTGTGTGTGTGTGTGTGTGTTGATTAACACGCCTTGTAGTCGACCCTCATTTTGCGAATTGAGCACTCTACCGTGGGGCCACGACGCTGTATCAGCACCTCAGTGAGATGATGCATATTGACACCTAGTGACATCGGTACTGTAACACAGAATCCATAGGTCTGTACTATATTTTCTTTTATAGTGATTTAGCACTCATATAATTTCGGAAAGTGCAAGTAATTTCGGTAATTGCTTCCAAGTAATTTTGTTATTGACACTATGATAACATGTATATAAATTCTGCATTGTGTAGTACATGTATGTGAATAATTCTAATTTACTATTTTAGTAGTCTACTAATTATTATCAACAAAACTGTTATTCCCAAGTGCTGGTTCAACCACACTAAGTGCCGATTTTCATATTTCCGAAGAGTCGAAATCACTCGGTGCCAATTTGACTTGGGTACGAGTTGATCGGCAATACTATAAATAGAAACCGAAGTAATCTGACTATTTTAGTGTTTTATTTTGTATTTTCCTCAAATAGATAATTAAAATCACTAAATTTGGTTAGATTGGATTCACCTGAAATACATTTTATCCCAATAGGATGAAAACCAATGACTACGCATGTCTACGAACTTTCCGGTGTGACGTCGTTATGAATATTGTCCACAATACAATTTGCTTTGTTTTTTTTTATACTTAAATTCGTAAAACTTTTAAACAAGCCAATATGTGCAAGTGAGAGAGAGAGAGAGAGAGAGAGAGAGAGAGAGAGAGAGAGAGAGAGAGAGAGAGAGAGAGAGATATATATGAAATATTCAGTTCGCATTTCTCTAAACACTGCAAATCCAACATTTTCGGTTTCGATATTGAGGGGCCTTTTATAGGTTACTGTCTTTTTCATATCAGTCGATATTTTGAAAACATCGGTGATTTTATAAAACGTAAGTGTGTGTGTGTGTGTGTGTGTGTGTGTTGGTGTGTGTGTTTGTGTGTGTCTGTGTATGAATTAATCTTACTGCACTTGATAAACACTAGTATTAAAGTCAATTTTATAAAACATTTTCTAAAAAGGGTTTACAGAATTACAAATACGTATAGACATGCCTGATTCTCTGAAAATGAATCAGTATTTGAAACATAGATACTTCATTTCTTTAACATTTAGATATTAGCGTGTATTAGGACCCACAATTAAAAGAGAAAAATGAATCACTAATGGAATATACTTGTAGCAACATCAATTAATGTACGCAGGCAATGTATAGTTGTGTCAAATAGGTTACGAGTTAAGAAATGTCATTGTCATTGAGGACCTTGTAAGAGTCTCATCATTGTCTATCCTTCTATAAAGCAGTCTAGTGGAAGTAGTTTATAATATACATGATACTATTAGTCATCAGCCAAATCCCCTGGCTCAGTCTGTAGCGCGCTCGACTGTTGATCGTGAGGTCGTGAGTTCGAGTCCAGCCGGAAGCAGGTTGGTTTCCTGTCTTTTGGATGGATGAGCCTGTAAAAATCGAGATCCCGTGTCAGAGGAGGTGTCGGCACGTTAAAGAACCCTCACTGCTCAATGGCCGTAAATGCCGAGCATAGACCAAAATTTGAAGCCATTCACCGGCATTTGGTTATGATATCTTGTTGTAATTATGTAAGGATTTACCAAATTCGAATAAGTGAAATCACTTTTATAAATTCATACGTAATATCACTTATATGAATGAGTGATATCACCTCTTCGAATGAAAGATATCACCTATTCGAATGAATGAGTGATATCACCTACTAGAATAAGTGATATCACTTATTCGACTAAGTGATATCACCTATTTTGTTTTGTGAAGTGATATCACCTGTTCGAATAGGATTTACCATCATAATGGATGGTTTAATGATCATTAAATATGAAAGTTTTAGAATGTTGTTTAAATTACAAAGCTATACATGAAAGATATCGTACACAGTATTGAAATTCAAAAATAATTGCCCGGGTACAATTGTTTGTTTTGTACTTTTCCATCTTATATTTTCAGAATATCTAATTATTTAGTATGTCAATACTTGACCTCTCGTTGCTGTTTCGCTTAACCTGAGCGGTGTTTAGCATTTTCAAGTCGCAAGGATATTAACGACAGAAAACACAAGAGAAGTGAATAGTTTAAAGTTACAACAATATTTATCATGCTACTTTTCATGTGAATATAAATCGCCGATACCAAAGTATTAATCTTCAGAATGTCCCGGATACATATTCAAATCTATTGAACATTTGACAAACACAGACCTCTGGAAACCCAGAAGTGGGATCAAGTGCCATTGATTACGAACAAAAAAAATCAAAAGTTACAACACTTTAAATACTAAAAGGTCTTCTTTTAAATTTTGGTATTATAGATCGCACCAGATAACTTTAAATTTTTGTAATTTTTTTCTGTGTTCCACTTAATGTCTTTGGACATCCAGAATGTAAATTACGTCATTTTTATTGTTGAGACCATAGGTCCCTGATTAATGATTTCAGTATTACAATAATAAATGAATAAATATTCATTGCAAAATTCTATGCTTACTCATGTATTTGGGATGTGTGTAGGAAAGTATTGTTCTGATGCAATATTGATCGTCGACTGAAGACATCTAGCTGAGTCAAAACGATACACATTGTTCTGGGGACAATATGGATCCTCCACACCTTAAGCCATCTAAATACAACACCTCCATCACACCTTAAGCCACACAGACACACAGACACACACACACACAAAGATATATATATATATATATATATATATATATAGAGAGAGAGAGAGAGAGAGAGAGAGAGAGATGAATATTCAGTACGCATGTCTCTAAACACTGCAAATCCCACATTTCCGGTTTCGATATTGAGGGGCCTTTTATAGGTTACTGTCTTTTTCATTTCAGTCCATATTTTGAAAACATCGGTGATTTTATTAAAACGTAAGTGTTTTTGTGTGTGATTGTGTGTAGGTGTGTGTGTGTGTTTGTGTGAATTAATTGTACTGCAGTTGATAAACACTAGTCTTAAAGTCAATTTTATAAAACATTTTCTAAAAAGGGTTTACAGAATTACAAATACGTATAGACATGCCCGATTCTCTGAAAATGAATCAGTATTTGAAACATAGATACTTCATTTCTTTAACAGGATATTAGCGTGTATTAGGACCCAACATTAAAAGAGAAAAATGAATCACTAATGGAATATACTTGTAGCAACAGCAATTAATGTACGCAGGCAATGTATAGTTGTGTCAAATAGGTTACGAGTTAAGAAATGTCATTGTCATTGAGGACCTTGTAAGAGCCTCATCATTGTCTATCCTTCTATAAAGCAGTCTATTGGAAGTAGTTATAATATACATGATACTATTAGTCATCAGTCGGCCTGGCTCAGTCGGTAACGCGCTCCACTCTTGATCGGGAGGTCGTGAGTTCTAGTCCAGCAGGAAGCAGGTTGGTTTCCTGTCTTTCGGATGGATGAGCCACTAAAAATCCGAGATCCCGTGTCAGAGGAGGTGTCGGCACGTTAAAGAACCCTCACTGCTCAATGGCCGTAAATGCCGAGCATAGGCCAAAATTTGAAGCCATTCACCGGCATTTGGTTATGATGTCTTGTTGTAATTATGTAAGGTTTTACCAAATTTGAATAAGTGAAATCACTTTTATAAATTCATAAGTAATATCACTTATATGAATGAGTGATATCACCTATTCGAATGAGTGAAATCACCTATTCGAATGAAAGATATCACCTATTCAAATGAATGAGTGATATCACCTACTAGAATAAGTGATATCACTTATTCGACTAAGTGATATCACCTTTTTGTTTTGTGAAGTGATATCACCTGTTCGAATAGGATTTACCATCATAATGGATGGTTTAATGATCATTAAATATGAAAGTTTTAGAATGTTGTTTAAATTACAAAGCTATACATGAAAGATATCGTACACAGTATTGAAATTCAAAAATAATTGCCCGGGTACAATTGTTTGTTTTGTAATTTTCCATCTTTTATTTTCAGAATATCTAATTATTTAGTATGTCAATACTTGACCTCTCGTTGCTGTTTCGCTTAACCTGAGCGGAGTTTAGCATTTTCAAGCCGCAAGGATATTAACGATAGAAAGTACAAGAGAAGTGAATAGTTTAATGTTACAACAATATTTATCATGCTACATTTCATGTGAATATAAATCGCCGATACCAAAGTATTAATCTTCAGAATGTCCCGGATACATATTCAAATCTATTGAACATTTGACAAACACGGACCTCTGGAAACCCAGAAGTAGGATCAAGTGCCATTGATTACGAACAAAAAAAATCAAAAGTTACAACACTTTAAATACTAAAAGGTCTTCTTTTAAATTTTGGTATTATAGATCGCACCAGATAACTTTAAATTTTTGTGATTTTTTCCTGTGTTTCATTTAATGTCTTTGGACATCCAGAATGTAAATTACGTCATTTTTAATGTTGAGACCATAGGTCCCTGGTTAATGATTTCAGTATTACAATAATAAATTAATAAATATTCATTGCAAAATTTTATGCTTACTCATGTATTTGGGATGTGTGTAGTGAAAGTATTGTTCTGATGCAATATTGATCGTCGACTGAAGACATCTAGCAGAGTCAAAACGATACACATTGTTCTGGGGACAATATGGATCCTCCACACCTTAAGCCATCTAAATACAACACCTCCATCACACCTTAAGCCACACACACACACAAAGATATATATATATATATATTTATATATATATATATATATATATATATATATATATATATATAGAGAGAGAGAGAGAGAGAGAGAGAGAGAGAGAGAGAGAGAGAGAGATGAATATTCAGTATGCATTTCTCTAAACACTGCAAATCCCACATTTTCGGTTTCGATATTGAGGGTCCTTTTATAGGTTACTGTCTTTTTCATTTCAGTCGATATTTTGAAAACATCGGTGATTTTATGAAACGTAAGTGTTTGTGTGTGATTGTGTGTAGGTGTATGTGTGTGTATGTGTGAATTAATCGTACTGCAGTTGATAAACACTAGTGTTAAAGTCAATTTTATAAAACATTTTCTAAAAAGGGTTTACAGAATTACAAATACGTATAGACATGCCCGATTCTCTGAAAATGAATCAGTATTTGAAACATAGATACTTCATTTCTTTAACAGGATATTAGCTTGTATTAGGACCCAACATTAAAAGAGAAAAATGAATCACTAATGGAATATAATTGTAGCAACAGCAATTAATGTACGCAGGCAATGTATAGTTGTGTCAAATAGGTTACGAGTTAAGAAATGTCATTGTCATTGAGGACCTTGTAAGAGCCTCATCATTGTCTATCCTTCTATAAAGCAGTCTAGTGGAAGTAGTTATAATATACATGAAACTATTAGTATCAGCCGGCCTGGCTCAGTCGGTAGCGCTCTCGACTCTTGATCGGGAGGTCGTGAGTTCGAGTCCAGCAGGAAGCAGGTTGGTTTCCTGTCTTTCGGATGGGTGAGCCAGTAAAAACCGAGATCCCGTGTCAGAGGAGGTGTCGGCACGTTAAAGAACCCTCACTGCTCAATGGCCGTAAATGCCGAGCATAGGCCAAAATTTGAAGCCATTCACCGGCATTTGGTTATGATGTCTTGTTGTAATTATGTAAGGATTTACCAAATTCGAATAAGTGAAATCACTTTTATAAATTCATAAGTAATATCACTTATATGAATGAGTGATATCACCTATTCGAATGAGTGATATCACCTATTCGAATGAAAGATATCACCTATTCAAATGAATGAGTGATATCACCTACTAGAATAAGTGATATCACTTATTCGACTAAGTGATATCACCTATTCGTTTTGTGAAGTGATATCACCTGTTCGAATAGGATTTACCATCATAATGGATGGTTTAATGATCATTAAATATGAAAGTTTTAGAATGTTGTTTAAATTACAAAGCTATACATGAAAGATATCGTGCACAGTATTGAAATTCAAAAATAATTGCCAGAGTACAATTGTTTGTTTTGTAATTTTCCATCTTTTATTTTCAGAATATCTAATTATTTAGTATGTCAATACTTGACCTCTCGTTGCTGTTTCGCTTAATCTGAGCGGTGTTTAGCATTTTCAAGCCGCAAGGATATTAACGACAGAAAGTACAAGAGAAGTGAATAGTTTAAAGTTACAACAATATTTAGCATGCTACATTTCATGTGAATAGAAATCGCCGATACCAAAGTATTAATTTTCAGAATGTCCAGGATAGATATTCAAATCTATTGAACATTTGACAAACACGGACCTCTGGAAACCCAGAAGTGGGATCAAGAGCCATTGATTACGAACAAAAAAAATCAAAAGTTACAACACTTTAAATACTAAAAGGTCTTCTTTTAAATTTTGGTATTATAGATCGCACCAGATAACTTTAAATTTTTGTGATTTTTTTCTGTGTTCCACTTAATGTCTTTGGACATCCAGAATGTAAATTACGTCATTTTTAATGTTGAGACCATAGGTCTCTGATTAATGATTTCAGTATTACAATAATAAATTAATAAATATTCATTGCAAAATTCTATGCTTACTCATGTATTTGGGATGTGTGTAGTGAAAGTATTGTTCTGATGCAATATTGATCGTCGACTGAGGACATCTAGCTGAGTCAAAACAATACACATTGTTCTGGGGACAATATGGATCCTCCACACCTTAAGCCATATAAATACAACACCTCCATCACACCTTAAGCCACACACACACACACACACACACAAAGATATATATATATATATATATATATATATATATATATATATATATATATATATATATATATATATAGAGAGAGAGAGAGAGAGAGAGAGAGAGAGAGAGAGAGAGATGAATATTCAGTACGCATTTCTCTAAACACTGCAAATCCCACATTTTCGGTTTCGATATTGAGGGTCCTTTTATAGGTTACTGTCTTTTTTATTTCAGTCGATATTTTGAAAACATCGGTGATTTTATAAAATGTAAGTGTTTGTGTGTGCGTGTCTGTGTGTGATTGTGTGTAGGTGTGTGTGTGTGTGTGTGTGTGAATTAATCGTACTGCAGTTGATAAACACTAGTATTAAAGTCATTTTTATAAAACATTTTCTAAAAAGGGTTTACAGAATTACAAATACGTATAGACATGCCCGATTCTCTGAAAATGAATCAGTATTTGAAACATAGATACTTCATTTCTTTAACAGGATATTAGCGTGTATTAGGACCCCAACATTAAAAGAGAAAAATGAATCACTAATGGAATATACTTGTAGCAACAGCAATTAATGTACGCAGGCAATGTATAGTTGTGTCAAATAGGTTACGAGTTAAGAAATGTCATTGTCATTGAGGACCTTGTAAGAGCCTCATCATTGTCTATCCTTCTATAAAGCAGTCTAGTGGAAGTAGTTATAATATACATGATACTATTAGTCATCAGCCGGCCTGGCTCAGTCGGTAGCGCGCTCGACTGTTGATCGTGAGGTCGTGAGTTCGAGTCCAGCCGGAAGCAGGTTGGTTTCCTGTCTTTTGGATGGATGAGCCAGTAAAAATCGAGATCCCGTGTCAGAGGAGGTGTCGGCATGTTAAAGAACCCTCACTGCTCAATGGCCGTAAATGCCGAGCATAGGCCAAAATTTGATGCCATTCACCGGCATTTGGTTATGATGTCTTGTTGTAATTACGTAAGGATTTACCAAATTCGAATAAGTGAAATCACTTTTATAAATTCATACGTAATAACACTTAGATGAATGAGTGATATCACCTCTTCGAATGAAAGATATCACCTATTCGAATGAATGAGTGATATCACCTACTCGAATAAGTGATATCACTTATTCGACTAAGTGATATCACCTATTTGTTTTGTGAAGTGATATCACCTGTTCGAATAGGATTTACCATCATAATGGATGGTTTAATGATCATTAAATATGAAAGTTTTAGAATGTTGTTTAAATTACAAAGCTATACATGAAAGATATCGTACACAGTATTGAAATTCAAAAATAATTGCCCGGGTACAATTGTTTGTTTTGTACTTTTCCATCTTTTATTTTCAGAATATCTAATTATTTAGTATGTCAATACTTGACCTCTCGTTGCTGTTTCGCTTAACATGAGCGGTGTTTAGCATTTTCAAGCCGCAAGGATATTAACGACAGAAAATACAAGAGAAGTGAATAGTTTAAAGTTACAACAATATTTATCATGCTACATTTCATGTGAATATAAATCGCCGATACCAAAGTATTAATCTTCAGAATGTCCCGGATACATATTCAAATCTATTGAACATTTGACAAACACGGACCTCTGGAAACCCAGAAGTGGGATCAAGTGCCATTGATTACGAACAAAAAAAAATCAAAAGTTACAACACTTTAAATACTAAAAGGTCTTCTTTTAAATTTTGGTATTATAGATCGCACCAGATAACTTTAAATTTTTGTGATTTTTTTCTGTGTTCCACTTAATGTCTTTGGACATCCAGAATGTAAATTACGTCATATTTATTGTTGAGACCATAGGTCCCTGGTTAATGATTTCAGTATTACAATAATAAATGAATAAATATTCATTGCAAAATTCTTTGCTAACTCATGTATTTGGGATGTGTGTAGTGAAAGTATTGTTCTGATGCAATATTGATCGTCGAATGAAGACATCTAGCTGAGTCAAAACGATACACATTGTTCTGGGGACAATATGGATCCTCCACACCTTAAGCCATCTAAATACAACACCTCCATCACACCTTAAGCCACACAGACACACAGACACACACACACACACACACACAAAGATATATATATATATATATATATATATATATATATATATAAATATATATATAGAGAGAGAGAGAGAGAGAGAGAGAGAGAGAGAGAGAGACAGAGATGAATATTCAGTACGCATTTCTCTAAACACTGCAAATCCCACATTTCCGGTTTCGATATTGAGGGGCCTTTTATAGGTTACTGTCTTTTTCATTTCAGTCCATATTTTGAAAACATCGGTGATTTTATAAAACGTAAGTGTTTGTGTGTGATTGTGTGTAGGTGTGTGTGTGTGTGTGTTTTTGTGTGAATTAATTGTACTGCAGTTGATAAACACTAGTCTTAAAGTCAATTTTATAAAACATTTTCTAAAAAGGGTTTACAGAATTACAAATACGTATAGACATGCCCGATTTCTCTGAAAATGAATCAGTATTTGAAACATAGATACTTCATTTCTTTAACAGGATATTAGCGTGTATTAGGACCCAACATTAAAAGAGAAAAATGAATCACTAATGGAATATACTTGTAGCAACAGCAATTAATGTACGCAGGCAATGTATAGTTGTGTCAAATAGGTTACGAGTTAAGAAATGTCATTGTCATTGAGGACCTTTTAAGAGCCTCATCATTGTCTATCCTTCTATAAAGCAGTCTAGTGGAAGTAGTTATAATATACATGATACTATTAGTCATCAGCCGGCCTGGCTCAGTCGGTAACGCGCTCCACTCTTGATCGGGAGGTCGTGAGTTCGAGTCCAGCAGGAAGCAGGTTGGTTTCCTGTCTTTCGGATGGATGAGCCACTAAAAATCCGAGATCCCGTGTCAGAGGAGGTGTCGGCACGTTAAAGAACCCTCACTGCTCAATGGCCGTAAATGCCGAGCATAGGCCAAAATTTGAAGCCATTCACCGGCATTTGGTTATGATGTCTTGTTGTAATTATGTAAGGATTTACCAAATTCGAATAAGTGAAATCACTTTTATAAATTCATAAGTAATATCACTTATATGAATGAGTGATATCACCTATTCGAATGAGTGAAATCACCTATTCGAATGAAAGATATCACCTATTCAAATGAATGAGTGATATCACCTACTAGAATAAGTGATATCACTTATTCGACTAAGTGATATCACCTTTTTGTTTTGTGAAGTGATATCACCTGTTCGAATAGGATTTACCATCATAATGGATGGTTTAATGATAATTAAATATGAAAGTTTTAGAATGTTGTTTAAATTACAAAGCTATACATGAAAGATATCGTACACAGTATTGAAATTCAAAAATAATTGCCCGGGTACAATTGTTTGTTTTGTAATTTTCCATCTTTTATTTTCAGAATATCTAATTATTTAGTATGTCAATACTTGACCTCTCGTTGCTGTTTCGCTTAACCTGAGCGGAGTTTAGCATTTTCAAGCCGCAAGGATATTAACGATAGAAAGTACAAGAGAAGTGAATAGTTTAATGTTACAACAATATTTATCATGCTACATTTCATGTGAATATAAATCGCCGATACCAAAATATTTATCTTCAGAATGTCCCGGATACATATTCAAATCTATTGAACATTTGACAAACACGGACCTCTGGAAACCCAGAAGTGGGATCAAGTGCCATTGATTACGAACAAAAAAATCAAAAGTTACAACACTTTAAACACTAAAAAGGTCTTCTTTTAATTAAGGATTGTTTTTCATTTTTTTGACTTCATTCGAATATAATGGCAGTGCATTATGGAAAAAAATTCTGTGCAGCACGAAGTGCATTATGGAAAAAAATTCTGTGCAGCACAAAGTGCTGCACATTGAATTTTTTTCCATAATGCACTGCCATTATATTCGAATGAAGTCAAAAAAATGAAAAACAATCCTTATATTTATATATATTACCATTTTCTTTGAAACTGATGTCTACTGGATACTAAATTCATTCCGGGATACTGAATTTGCGGGGGGTGTTTACATATGACGTATCGCTCAACAGCTGTTTTGACATGAGAAGTAGTTCCCCTTTTCTGTCCGGAAAACTAAATGGAATTAAGGTTTATTTCCTTCTTTTTATACACCATTTTGAAAGAAAATATTGATATGGAAAATTTTGAGTAAGTGTCAGATTGGTTTTCAATTATTTTAGAATATTCGTCTGCTTGGTAACCGGAAGGTTAAATGTGTCGGAAGAGAATAGAAATTGCAAATGGCTGCGCCCATGAGTATGCTGAATAATGTATTTACAACGAGTTTGCGATTGAATTCTGATATTATAAATGGGATATACTATAGAAAGATTTAGTGTGACTTACAAGAAGTGAGACAGCTAATATTAATTGATGACAACTGAAAGTAGCCATTTTATTTGACATTTTTACCAAGCAGCTGGGAACAGTGACTGATTGGTACGTAACCAACGTAAGTAGGCCCATTTCACACGACCTAATTTCACACGATGCGGTGGACGAATTGTTTCTTATATGAATATCCATTGATGGCAAACAAATCGACTTGTTTATCAAGAGATGCTTGACAAAGTTTCATTAGGCCTTAATTTCTTTTTTCTTTTGTAACTGAAGCCAGACGATGGTCTGTGGTTCTGGTCATAACATGACCTAGATATATCGCGATATGGGCCTGTAGGCTGTACAATGTGCTACAGATGTAGTCTCGTGTTTCCGATTTCTTTCAGTGATTTTTATTTCCTTTGTGATAGGCTTTATGTATGGCTTTTAAGATTAAAATATATAAGAAATAAACATGTGATATTCTATTCTTTATTGATTCGTTCATGTATTCTTACGCTGAAAAGTAAAGTGGTTAATACTCGGGGCACGTGACTGCGTTTACCAGAATATGAAACATTCCACTCTATATACTTGCAATGAAGGGAATTACAGTCGGTATGTAAATATATTTTGGTATTATAGATCGCACCAGATAACTTTAAATTTTTGTGATTTTTTTCTGTGTTCCACTTAATGTCTTTGGACATCCAGAATGTAAATTACGTCATTTTTAATGTTGAGACCATAGGTCCCTGGTTAATGATTTCAGTATTACAATAATAAATGAATAAATATTCATTGCAAAATTCTATGCTTACTCATGTATTTGGGATGTGTGTAGTGAAAGTATTGTTCTGATGCAATATTGATCGTCGACTGAAGACATCTAGCTGAGTCAAAACGATACACATTGTTCTGAGGACAATATGGATCCTCCACACCTGAAGCCATCTAAATACAACACCTCCATCACACCTTAAGCCACACACACACACACACACACACACCTCTAAGCCGCCTACACACCACACCCCACAAGCTACCTTGACACAAGAACCACTTCATCGCAAAGGCTGTGAAAGGTTAAAGGTTGCGAAAGGTCATCCATTACTTCCTAAAAAAAACAATCCTATTTTTAAACAACAATGGCAGTGGTAACTACTCACGAATTTGATGAAAGTAGATTGTTCATAGATAAAAATAATAATAACGAGAGGTGTATACAATATGAATATGAATATCCTGGAGACATAAGCCATGATCTCATGTTACAAACACCACAAGTTTTTTCATACGGTGTTAAAGGAAGAAGAGGGTTAAATACTAATATGACTTTAGATTATGATATGCCTTTTGTTTGTAACCATGCGAATATAAAACACGAGAAATTTATTGAAATGATTGGAACTACTGAAAATTTTATCAAAGAAGAGATACGTAATGAAAATTCTAACAACATAAAAATCTCAGATACCAAAGTATAAATCAATAGAATGTCCAGGACATAGATACAAATCCGGTAAAAATGGACAAACACGGACCTCTGGAAACCAAGAGGTGGGATCAGGTGCCATGGGGGAGTAAGCATCCCCTGTCGACCGGTCACAGCCGCCGTAAGTCCACAGTCAAGTCCAATGAAATACGCGAAAAGTGAATCCTCGTCACAAATGGTACAGGCGTCTCAACAACCGCCAACGAAAAGTCAACTCAACATTTCACTTAGTGAAACAGAGTAATCGCAAACAAAACTATTATACCGACCATAAAATTTTCGGAACGTTGCCATTAAACGCTAGGTCGGTGGTCTTTACCCGGGTATCCGGGGTTTCTCCTCCACCAATAAAAACTGGACGCCATCATATGACTGAAAGATTGTTGAGTATGGCGTAAAACAAAAAATCAAATCAAAACTAAATGAAAACATTAAACGCGGTTTTCGATATCCCTGTGTCAATAATTTGTCAGTGAGTAGTTTACCTCTGTATATGAAATCGTCATATGTTGTACACGCCCTGGCATATCGGATAATTTGTGAAATATAAACTCCATATGCGGGTGACTGAGGGATATTACTACTTAAATGTGGAAAATTTACGATGGGAAAGCCGAAATCGTCGCGTTTGTCGTATAGCATTGTTGCCAATTTTCCGTCTGTGTCTATATTAAGTAAAATGTCTTAGTATGAAGCGTGTGTGCTTGATTCTGTTGTATCTCTAATTTCTAGTTTGCTGGGATATACCGCATTGACATATGTATTAAAATTGTCATTATTAATTGACAAAACATCGTCGATATATCTAAATGTCAAATGAAAGGACACCGCTAACTTTTTCTTCTTTTGATTCAGCAGTTTCTGAATGAAGTCTTCGTCGTATGCATATAGGAACAGGTCAGCTAATAAAGGGACACAATTGGTTCCCTTAGGAATGCCGACAATTTGTTGAAAGACCACGTCTCCAAATATTACAAATATATTGTCTATTAGAAATTCCAGCATGTTTTTTATATCAATTTCAGTGTATTTATGTGTAGAATTAGAGTGGTGTTGGACAAAATAAGTATCCTGATAGCCAATCACTAGATATTTAAATTTTCGGGTACCACCTTTAGTGTAAAAACAGTTGTCTATGATTCTAACAAGTCTTTCTTTTAATTTTTTATGTGGAATAGTTGTGTAAAGAGTAGAGAAGTCATAAGTTTTGCTACTGTGAATTCGAGAAAAATTGTGTGCCTTTAAATTTTCTAAAAGCTGTTTAGAATTTTTAAGTATCCACATCTGATTTACACTGCTTCTGGAATAAGCATCTGTACAGTTTTGTTGAAGTTTCTCCTTAACGGCTGTCAATATCTTGGTAAGGAGTAAAGATAAAGGTTTGGTAGAACATTTGCCGGATCCTGCTATGTATCCTATCTTTTATGGTGTTTTATGAAGTTTAGGTATCCAATATAAATATGGTAGCTCTAAATTGGTATCCGTTGCATGTATATCAAATGAGCGCAATACGGACACGTGATTTGAAGGATCTCGTCCTTTGAAAGTGAGCTACGTGTGTATGTAGGATTACCAGAATTCGTATTAAACCCAAATTCTTCTAATAAACAATTACAGTAATGTGCCTTACATATAAAACTGTATTATTTGAGGCTTTTACATACTGAAAATGTTTCTTTTTTTTAGAGCGGAAGGTCGGTTTTCTCACGTAATTCATTCAAAGCTAAAAACTAGTTCTTTGAAAATAACATCTACTTTTAAAAAAATTGACAATCTCACATGTTAACTACAATAGATATTTTATATGATAAGAAGCCCTTTTTCGTACAAACACCCAAATTATTTTCAATCGATGTGTTTGAAAATCATAACCGAAACACACATAAAGTAGAGAAATACACCATGTCCTTCAAATGTTTTGAAGAGCATAAAGGTAAAGATAAAGAAGAAGAAGAAGAATTTATTAAGATGATGGAAAAATCACACATTTTATTCAAACAGAAACGAATAAACTTGCTCCTGAATTGGAGAAACCAATCAATCTAGAAAAACTTAAATTTTAAACAATAATAAAAAGAATGCTTCTCCAACAATTTATGCAAAGGCGATCATGGATAAAGATAAAGTAGTTTCTAAAATTTTAAGAAAAACCACGAAGGAGGATGATAAAAAATAAAGAATGGTTTTGTTACTGTTGATATAGAAGATTATGTGGCAGAAAAATTTCGAGTAATTGGAGGTTTAGAAATTTCTAGCGTCTTCATATTTATTTGAATGTATCTGAGTTAAACTTTGTCAAGCAATTATCCTTAAGAAGGAAAAAGTTAAACATACCTTACCTAAAATAGATATTAGTGATTTAAGAATTGAAAGCGATAGTGACACAGAGGAGGAAGAGGAGGACATGGAGGAAGAGGAGAATACTAGACTGTAAGCAAAAACATTTTTATGTTTATAAATCTACCATACAATAGAACCTCATTTTGAAATGTGTTTTACGACATCTTCAAATTGTTTCTTGACATCCACAGGATTGTCTTTTTTCCTACTTCAGATTTTACTACGACAGTTTTATGTTTAAGATCTTTTTTCATACCTCTGTATTTGTCCAGTTCATCAGCAAAAATGTTCACAGTATCATGCTTTCGCATTTTATTTAATAAAAGTCGACGAATTCCTTTTAGATTAACTCCGATAGTTCCAGAAATGATCGCTACGAGTTGAAGAGGTAATATTGCCACAGGAAGCGCAAAGCCTATGCCTGAGATAACAATCCCTCCAGATATAAATGTCATATCCACACAGTCCGTAGCATTTAACCCCTCTTTCATATTTTTTATATAAAGATTGACGAGTTTCGACTTCTCTACTCAAATGCGTTTCATTTTCGCCGATCCTTTGCAGTCTATAATTTTGTCCGCCATCAGTCTGACCGTTATCTTCGCGTAAAGGTTCGAGTACAGGATATAAATTTTCTTTATCAATATTTTTATTTTAAATTTAATTTCATTTTCAATCTATGACGATCAATCCATTAATACTTCCATTTTTAGAAGCTTTATTAACAGTAAAATCTATTATTTCACTTTCACGTACTTCTAAGGGAGGATTAATCGTTTTAACACCTGAAGTCGTATAACTAGATTTTTTCACCTCGTTTAGTGTTAAATCACCCACCAATCCTAATTTTATCAAATAGCCAGGAGCTGATACCATATATCCCGTAGATTTCCTTTTTCCTTTTCGACATTCCATCTGAAAAATATGGTTAATTCTTCTCATTTTCATTCTTCTTTAAGCTCTTCCTTAAATTATTCTTTAATTTCTTCCTTCAACTCTTCTTGTTCCAGATCTTCGAAATAATATCCAGTAATCGATGCCATCTTTTTATATTACATTTTTTTAAATTCTAAAACTAAATGAATGGCTCTCCCATAATTGTCAACCTTTTTTCCAATTTCATCTTTAACTTCCAAACAAAGTTCCGTAATTCTATTTCGTTTTAATTTCACGAACTCAAATTTTTTTAAAATAAACATGATATAACTCGCTAAATTTTACGTTGGGACACGTTATGCTTTTAACGATGGTGCTTGGTTGACCATTGAAATAATGCCCTTCAACATCTCTACAATGAACATTGAGGAGTTTTAAAGGTGCTAACTCTATATGTTTCCACGCTTTAGCAGAAAGTCCTGTATTAAGTCTCTCTAAAGATGCCTCACTAAATCCGAATATTTTATATACTAAAGGTGGTTAACTAAATGTATAATTTGGTTTAGGATCCATTATTAACATTGCATCATTAGTATCGATGTACATTTTTCTTGTGTAAGGTGAAAATATATTTTTTAAATTCTTAAAATTATAATACCCCTTATCTATGATTATATGCCTTTTCTATTCGCTGTATTAATACCTATTTTAAGATTTGAGGGTATATTATACAATCCATTCCACATGTGAATGGATTTAACACCAACATACCAATTTCCATTAGAATTATCGAGATATTGAGTTAATTGTATAGGCTCTTCGAGTTTTGTAATCACGTGTAGCATTTCGTATTAACTACATATTTAAAAATGACAAATTTTATGAAAACAACACATCCCATAGGTCCTCACTATTCCGATAAAGAGGATCTTCATTTAACATCGTTTGGTGTTTACGTCTCGGAGACTAATAAATTTTTTCGCTTCGTTCGAAAATATTTTCTTAAAATACAACATCCCAGATATTTTTGCAGGTGGAGATGAAAACGTAAAAAAGCTGTTGAGTAGATGGTATTATGAACCAATCACTTTTTGAGAAAACTGTATTTCGCGATTTGGTGCGCAACGAGTGGTTGTGGAGTATCCATCGAAAAAACAATGATGAGTGATCCTTTGTCAAAATCTCTATTCAAATTCCACATGTTTTTTCAAATACGAAGAATTTTGAAAGAAATGTCCTGTCCATTACCTAGTGATCCAGATTTTAATTTATAGGATAAATAACGTCGATAAATCTGCTTACAAAAGAATATGTAGAGAGTTTGGCGTACCTCCAGAAACGGATTGGAAGATTAAAGGGACTATCTTTGGAATTCATCGAGATATGTGGTCTACTTTTATTTTGGACAAAGTCATAGATTGGTATACTTTAGCAGAAGCGGTAAGAATTGATGAAAGTATAAGAACTTATGTCTTGGGTATTTTAGGAGCTCAAGCAGAAACACGTTCTTTCATAATAAATACTAGCGCCACAGGATTAGACGATCAAGAACAATACTTAGTTCTGGTGGAAGATGCGATAAACAGACCCGTGGATTTGCCAACGGACATAGATCGTTATGAAAAAACATTGAATTTTGTGCAGAGCAAAGCAGATTATGTCTTTTTTCCAGGATTATACATGGCGCCTAGTGATATGATGTTAAAGATTGGAAAAGATATCGAAGATTATAACAACGAAATAGTGATTGCACCGAACCATGCTTAAATAGGGCGAAATGAGGAGAAATTAAATCCTAAAAAAATTTAAAAGACAATTTCTACCGAACCCGTTAAAAAAACATGTCGTTACAGAGGTAATTTAAAAAGACACAGATCACGAAGATAAAAAAATCTGCCATCTTTTCAATCGCATTAATGACTTTTCTTACTTTCGTTGAATTTCGTTATTAAAAGCCCTACAACTATCATTCCTTTTTCAACCTATTAATTTCTTTCTCGATGTGTTCTTTATTGTTAGGGTAATATTTTAAATCTTTTTCACATTGTTCTTTCTCTCTTTCCCTATCGATAAATCTTTTTCACATTGTTCTGTCTCTCTTTCCCTATCGATCTTTTTTTCCTTCTTGTACTCTTAAATTTTCACGAATTCTTTTCAAAGCTCCATCAAATGCTAATAATTCTCTCGCTGGAAATTCTGTGTTTAAGTTTTCTATTGAGTTGGACAATCTCATAATTCCTTCATCAAATCGGTCGTGAATTGTTTTCACTTCAGTCATTTCTATTTCTTCTATATTTTTTTCATTTTTTTTCGAGATTTACAGTATTATATAAAAATCTCAGATACCAAAGTATAAATCAATAGGATGTCCAGGACATAGATACAAATCCGGTAAAAATGGACAAACACGGACCTCTGGAAACCAAGAGGTGGGATCAGGTGCCATGGAGGAGTAAGCATCCTCTGTCGACCGGTCACACCCGCCGTGATTCCACAGTCAAGTCCAATGAAACACGTGAGGAGTGTATCCTCGTCACAACTGGTACAGACGTCTCAACAACCGCCAACGAAAAGGCAACTCAATATTTCACTTAGTCTAAAACTTTTTCAGCTTTTTTCACAGGGATTTTATCTCTAATATTTAATGTTGTAACGAATTCCGTACCATACATACCCCGTAAAGTACGTGATTTTTCTAATTTTTTCGTTCAACTTACGAGCCTCTTCTTATTTTTTATCTTTACTCTTGAGAAATTTGATATTGAGACGTTTCCGAACATTTTTATCGTTCTGCCAAAAACGGAATTATTCATCAACTTAAAATAAAACTTTTTCAAAATCGTTTTTATATTTCTGTCTTAGTTCGGTGTTTAATTTAAAATAGGGGTCCATTCACAGCTTTTCATCAAAACTTAATACTCGATGAACTTTTTCTAATTCCAATCCTAATGACACATATAATACCAATGTTTTATAGTGAACGACATAGTTCTCCTTATCGCCTAAATTCGGAACTAGTTTCTCTGGACCAGTGTCTCTAAGACCACTCTGCTCCAACAATTCTTTTTGATATTCAGAAAGTTCTTCAATGTCGACTTTGATGCGTTCAGGAGCTAAAGGATAATCATTATGTAAATCGTGTAAATGCTGCGGATATTTCAAATCCACCTCCAAAATATATCCCTTACCTTCTGGTGGATTGACAGGATCTTTAACGTTGTCCACCCATTTAAATACAGCATCTTACAACGGTGAAATCTGCGTCCAGATCCTGCAAGATTAAATTTGAATGCTGCCCATCATGACAGTTTCTATTTCTTTAAGATCCTCTTCGATGGTTTCAGGCGATAGCACTACTCGTTGTTTACTAAAAAATGTCATATCTATCATTTCTTCATTTTTCTCAAACTCTACCGTTACTGCGATCCGAAATTTTAAAGAACCCACTCTTTCGAACTCATTTTCAATCTTCTTAATAATAAATTTCCTTCAGCGTTCGAACATCTTATTTAAATCCCTGAATGTATCCACATTTCTTTTTACAGATGTATAAAAAGTTCTAAACTGCGTACAATCTTCAAATTCTTCCGAATTCATTCACCACTTCTTTCCAATTTTTTTTTCAACAAATCTCTATCCTTTTCTCGTTCTTTTAGTTCATTCATTACTTTAACGACTTTAGGTCTTAACAAATCTAAATATTTCTTAATTTTATCTTCAGTCGTTATTCCCTTAATATAATTCGAAATAGTATTGTAAATTCTTTTCATTGTGATTACGCCCTTATTATAAAAGGATTTTAGTGTTGGAAGGATAGACATGACTTTTTTTATATTAACGATTTTTTCTATTTCATTTCAATTTTTTTCATACAAATCTATATGAAAAAAGCTCAACATCATTCTACCTCATTCGCATTATTTTTTCTAACTGAAATATATCATTAGATGGTTCCACGTCATATTCCTTAGCATCGTACTCATCATCATCTAATGTTCTCACCACAATTATGGTATCAAGATAAGTACTAATGTGAAATTTTCCTCCTAAACTAATATCACCAAATCTCAATTCACCAATAATTAGACATTCTCTGTTTAAATAGTATATAGCATTGACTTCCTTCATACCATATTTTTTCTTTCTTTCAAAAACAGATGATTTTAGCTTTGAATGAATTATGCAATCAAATGTATTACTCGCTCTAAATAAACGAATATCGCCGTTAAAATCTACATTACCTATCTCTTCTTGGATAAAATCTTCAATCCCCTTCATCACCTGAATAAATCTCTTTTGCGCTTTATCCCGCGAGGACATTAATAAAGTCATATTATTATTAAAACCTCTTCTTCCTTCGACGCCGTATGAATAAACAGGAGGTGTTTGTATTATAAGATCTGCTCTTTCTCCGGGATAATCATATTGTACACACGTCTTGGTATTACTAATTTTATTCATGAACAATCTGCTTTCATCGAATTCGAAGATACTCGAATTTAGGTCTTAGCTAATCTAAATCTTTCTTAATTTTATCTTCAGTCGTTGTTCCTCTAATATAATTCGAAATACTTTTCATTGTGATTACACCCTTACTATAAACAGAGTTTAGTGTTGAAAGAATAGACATGACTATTTTAATGTTAATAATTTTTTATACTTCATTTCAATTTAAAAAAAAGTATAATATATTTATAAATCTATTTCAACCTCTCGTTGTTCTTGCACATCTTCCAACATTCTATAAAAACTTAATAATATATTATCCGCACAATTTTCTAAATCATCTTTACCATATTCTACTAACTCCCTAATTCTTTTAGCATAATTATAAAAACTAGAATGATAGAAGCAGTCAATGCCTTAAAGTCGACATACCAAATAATAATAGTAGACTTTGTATATTTAGAATAATCATGAGTAGCATATTGTAAGATATAGATACACCACGCCCGTTCTTTATCACGCTTGGGCATTCTGCAATAAGCCCCTCATGGACAACGAAAACATAGTGATTGGCTTTCTCCGCCTCTCTCACTACTTCTATCCAATCTACTCTTTCATCCCATACAAGGAATGGCACCTCAGAAAGATTTTGTTTCCAACACTTTAGACGTTTTAGAGTTAGTGCCCAATCGTTATCTCTATCCCATGGAAGAGTAGTATGATCGTAAAGACTTACAACTTTTTCGTTAAATGCTTCCCAACACTTTAGACGTTCTAGAATTACCAACCAATCTTTATCTTCGTCCCATTTTTCGTGAGGCCATTTTAAGTTATAGATGTGCCAAATGTCTTTCTTTGGAAGATATAATTCTTTTAATTCGGACACAGATAAGTGGGAGAAAATCTGTAATTTCATTTCGTAGGGAAGGTGTTTCCAGTATTCGTCTAGAGGTGATTTTACTTCTGCCGGGTTTTAAGATGGTGTTTTTTTAAGAAGTAAAATTCAAACTTTTTGAAAGAAATGGATGACCCTTCGCGACCTTTAACTGTTCACAACCTTTGCGATGGAGTGGTTCTTGTGTCTAGGTAGCTTGGAGGTGGTTGTTGTGTAGGTAGCTTGTAGGATCTGGTGCGATCTATAATACCAAAATTTAAAAGAAGACCTTTTAGTATTTAAAGTATTGTAACTTTTGATTTTTTTTGTTCGTAATCAATGGCACTTGATCCCACTTCTGGGTTTCCAGAGGTCCGTGTTTGTCAAATGTTCAATAGATTTGAATATGTATCCTGGACATTCTGAAGATTAATACTTTGGTATCGGCGATTTATATTCACATGAAATGTAGCATGATAAATATTGTTGTAACTTTAAACTATTCACTTCTCTTGTACTTTCTGTCGTTAATATCCTGGCGGCTTGAAAATGCTAAAAACCGCTCAGGTTAAGCGAAACAGCAACGAGAGGTCAAGTATTGACATACTAAATAATTAGATATTCTGAAAATAAAAGATTGAAAAGTACAAAACAAACAATTGTACCCGGGCAAATCGACAAACATATACAAACAAGTTATTCTAATAATTGGCGTGATAGCGCTTTTTATGTTTATTTTAAGTTTGGAAAGTGTATAGATTTCGTCTTACGAAATAATTCTTTAAGATTTTCAACAATGTTTGTTGTTTACAAAATCCATACTTGCGACGTCACGTTTCTTACAGGTATTGATCTTTTGGTTTCTCAAATTTAAGTTAATTGAAAGACTGAGTACGAACCTTTACTTATAAAAAGCTAAAAATACCGAAATACATGACATTTGTTTCTACACAATAAGTTGGGTGTTCTTCTGCTACAATAAAGTTCAGATATTGATAAACGTATATCCGAATATTTTTTAGGATTAAGCATGTTCTCTGCTGACAGTTTGAAATTCAATATATAATTCATAGCCTCACTTTTTACATTATGGATTGTTCATTACCAAATTCCAAGGTTCAGTAAGTGTAAACCACCAGTGTGTAAAACTTGGATATATCTAGACTATGTAATTAAATTTGATTTCTACAGGGAACCTCTACACGTTAGGATGTTAATGGTATCTATCATACAGTGAATGGCCTGCCTTTCGTCAGGATCTTCGAACAATCGTCTACATGGATTTCGCTCCATCGTTACTGTTCTACTTAGTTGTAATACAAAATTTGAATATATCAGGTATGGTTTCTATAAGTATTGTTGTTAATAGGCAAAATTGTTTTTTATTAATAAATTTTTAACAGTTTGTTTATTTCATGAAGCCATAGGTTAGTTTCATGCCATCGTAATTTGCTATTTATCTAATCGTTGTATTGAGTCTATTATTTCATTCAAAACATTTCACAGTCTCTGCTCTCTGACAAATGATTACTGATATTGCCCTCTTAACCTAACAAGTGCCACAACGTTTTCACTAAATTTTTCATTATAATTATCCATATACATGTAGTTTTATGAATTAAATCTGTTGGTTTAATATTATTCATGAATACTGTTCTTGTCTCCAATGATCCAGTTTTTGAAAACTGTAATTGGATGTGGAAATTTATAGTAATTAATAATAAACTTTTAAATTTAATTCAATATAAAATTATTTGATCGTTGGCAATAATTTTCAGAAACAAAAATTATATAAAATAATTTAATTGCTAGAGTACAGAATAGAAAGAGCCAATTTCCTAAATAGCCGGCCATAAACTTCAAAACTTTTTAATTGAATATTATGAGGATTTATATTACCGTGAACAACACAATAACTGTAACCACACCCCTTAATATTTGAGTTTTTGTCTATTACTCTTACTATTTCTCCAGCTGATGTGAATTTCGAGGTTTTTGAGGTTTATTTTTTCTCGAGAAAAAACTGAATTTAATTCATTTTATGAATTTGTCGAAGTTAAATATACTTCTTCTAAGTTTGACCCAGATTTTAGCCGAAGGATCAAGTGAGCATTTCCGATCACCTGTTCGGCATCTGTTTGTCCGTAAACTTTTCACAATTTCGACTTCTTAACCGAAGAGCCGGCCTGGCTCAGTCGGTAGCGCGCTCGACTCTGGATCGTGAAGTCGTGAGTTCGAGTCCCGCCGGCGACAGGTTGGTTTCCTGTCTTTCGGATGAGACAGTAAAAACTGGAGGTCCCGTGTCACAGTTAGTGTCGGCACGTTAAAGAACCCTCACTGCTCAATGGCCGTAAACAAACAAACAACAAACATCTTTACCGAAACTGCTGAAGGTATTTTAACGATACATTCCAGGATGCAAGGGGTAAAGTTTTTCTATTATTGCAAGTTTGCGTTTTTTTTCGGCTTACCGTCACATCGATGGAATATTATGATAAAATTTCCATCCTAAAATCATATATTAGTAAGATACCATCATCTTTATCTGGCGAAAAAACTATGTTCAACAGAAGATTTTGGCGCGCCATAATCTTGGTATATTTTACTTACATACCAAATTAATTCTCTTGATTAACTATTGTACTGAATTTTGATAATATTACAATTTATTGTTTTATGATTATAACACCTAAATATTATTATTATTATTATCATAATTACTTGTAATAGACTGATCATGACTTGTGTTCGAGGCTATTTCTAGTTGTCCCATTACGTTCAGTTTTGTGGAATAGTTTGTACTCGGATCACATGACGGCAACAGAAATGTGACCTAGCTAGGTAATTTTCGGTTTCGTAATGTCTACATTGATGGCATTAAATGATATCTTGTCATTTGAGTAGGGAAAAATTAAACTTAATGTTCACTCTTGTAAAGTTTTCATCCCTATGCTTTCGGCTACATCTCAAATCTGACTCCTTCAACAGTACGTAATACATATTTCTGGTCACATGTGCGATAAACTCATTAACCAGAAGTTATGTAGGGCACATTTTTCGTTGAAGTGCATAATATAATTACGGAACGGAGCAATGCGGAAAAGGTCTATTACAATGACATGCTCCATGATTTAAATGACTTGCTTTGTGTTTATTCTACTGATGTCCTTGTTATTTCATTGATAAATGTTTAACTTGCTCAACAATATGAAAGTTTTGGACAAAAACAATAATAATAAAAGTTTGTATTCTTAACTTAACTAATTTTATTTTCTCTTGAAACTTTTTCCAGAGTCGTGTACAGGTGTTTTTTATGATGGATATTGTTTCTGGTTGACCCCCACGACACAAAATATAGCTGCTGGGGAAACAGTATGTCAGCAAGATGACGCACATGTCACTCTGTTGCCTAGTACGTTTACATTAGCTGAAGTATATTTGCTGGCACAGCAATTAGATTTACTGATACCAAATTCCTTAGAGGCTTTCATTGGATATGAAGAAAATGGACCAGATATCCAGCAACTAGACGGCGTTACAATACCAACATCTACTTCTCTATATGGTTCGCTGGTTACAGTAATGGATGGTGATGTCAATACTCAAAGATGTTTTGGATTCACGGCAACCGGATTGATCTCATACCATTGCTCGGAATCTCGATTATCTATTTGTTCAAACTTTAGCGAATCAGGTTAATATGTCTTTAGTAGCAATTAAACACACGCACTTGTTTTTTTTTTAAGTTAACCCCATTTTAAAATCTAAAATTTGATATTTTTAATCATCTTTTCAGCTAGAAATAAATAGTATACACGAAGTAGACAAGTACTAGATGTATAGTAAAAATGGCATGTCACCTTATTTCCAACAAAAATTGTGGGGTGCAAAGTAGACATACCACCCCTATGCACTTAATTTGTACAGGTGTAAACAATTTCAAATGAATACATTTTGCTTGAAAATTATTATAAACAATCAGGTAGGAAATATTTTAATATTTCATAAGACATCCTATTAATGAATAGCAATGTAATTTTTATCAACGGTACAGCAATTTGATAAATATGGCTGACACTATATGTTACAACCCTTCTACAAGTGAAACATCATTGACAAAAGGTTACTGGGAAACACCAACTTAAGGTGTCTTGGCAACATGCCAAGTTTGAAAAATTTTAATTCTATACCAGGTCATTCAAAACCATGGCATATTCAGACAAATTATAGGTCATCGACTATTTTTTATGTATTTCCAATACTTTGAACTCAGCATTTTCAGTTATTCCAAGTACGGATAACCTTTTACCTTTGAACAAATCACGCTGACATTTTGACAAAACATTTTTCCCTGTCAGACTCAACATCTTTCAAATCCATATAACATTTTCTATTGAAATTTGTAATACTCTAATACCTCTGAATATTTTTTCCCACAAAAATCTAACAATATTGAAGTCTTAACCAATCAAAAGCCTTTATTTTGTTACAATGGCAAACAAAGCTTCTGTAACTTTTACAATTGATTTTTAAAATGTCTAAATACACATGTATACCAATTTTCAGCAAAATCCGAAAATAATTTTTACCACAAATCTATTTTCAAAATAATTTCAAAGTCAAAGTTCTTGCATAATCTGACAATATCAAAATCGTTGGACTTCCGCGGTGTAAATTGAATTTCGTGTTTTAACCTAGGGTTGGATTATAATTTCCAAGCATAATGTTATTCGTATATTCAATAAACTAAATTCATATCCGTTTATTGTTCAGCGAGTTTCGCAACAACTTGGGTTAATTGCATAGTACATGGTTCTCCCCGTGACAAAGTGTTTTAGCATGTTAGGACCAGCCACTAAGATTCATAACTCAAAAAGTAATCGTGCCTTCCTTCAACTGAAAAAATATACATTGTGTTTCCTTTCATTTCTTAACGTTTCATTGCAGTAGGAACATCAACAGCACAGGCTACACCTTCAACAATTATAGCCAGTGCTTCAGCAACAACCACGGCCACTACCACAACTCTTGAGCAAGGTAGCTATATATATATATATATATATATATATATATATATATATATATATATATATATATATATATATATATATATATATATATATATATATATATATATATATATATGTGTGTGTGTGTGTGTGTGTGTGTGTGTGTAGCTATATATATATATATATATATATATATACAAAAAAAAAAACCAACCAACATATAATATATATATATATATAAAAAATTATATATATATATATATTAAACCAAAGAAATTATATATATATGTGTGTGTGTGAAAAAAAAAAAAAAAACTAACCAAAACACAACAAAACAAAATTTATCAAAAAAACAAAAAAATAAAATAAAAAAAAAAAAAAAAAATAAAATTTTAAAAAACAAACAAAAATCAACAAAACAACTTACAACCCTAAAAATGCCAAAAATAAAAAATTTAAAAAAAAAAAAAAAAAATAAAAAATATTAAACACAAACAAATTAAATAAAAAAAAAAATTATACAGCCAAGTGTGTGTAGCAATATATATAATATTATATATATATACTAGTGTGTGTGTGTGTGTGTGTGTAGGTGTGTGTGTTTGTGTGTGTGTGTTTGTTTCATTGTTCTATTCTTAACCTTAAAATATGAATACTACAGTATCCCTCGGCTTAAAATTTGTTAATAAATTATTAATTTTCAATTTCCTTTTTAAATTCATAATCATTTCGTATGAAATAGAAATTAGCACCGCATTTGTAAGATCATCATACCTCACTGGTACATTTTTTTCATATAGTAGTTGTTCAAGCTGCAGAAATTGCCATGAAATTTTATTAAAAACCAATCCGTGACAAGGAGTATTAATATTTTATGTAATTACCGGTAACAGCAATTAAATCAATACATTAGCAAATTATATCAACTATAAACACAGTGGGCCGTGAAAGTAGCTCTAGTTAGTCGTGTGAAAATATGTAAATCATGTAGTGCTCAGCCAAACTAAAGTATCCTCTTCACATAATTAGTTAAACGATGTAATATGAATCACTTTAATTACCAGTGTTGTGAAAATTAATCATTTACATATTTCAATTAAGGCATAGTATTCTTTTTATCATAGAATGTTAAAACATTCTATCACTAGCTCAGTTGTATGTTTTCATTTCCGCGTCGTCTACTGTTTGTTTTATCGATGTTTGATATCTAACCATGAATTTTACAAATAGATGAGATGTCATCAACTTGATGTGTGAAGTGCCACAAATTTTGACCTGTGCCGTGGATTAACGTAATTGCTGTGAGGACTCTTATACATACCACGCCTTCCGTGACACGGGATCTCGGTTTTCTGTGTTATCCGAAAGACTCGTGACTTTCACTTCGCATGCCGAGCGCTTGGCGAAGGAACAGTCACATCAATTTTTAAAAAAGTATTTGATAGGCTCAAAATCAATTTCTACTCGCCTTCAGGACACTTGATTATTTTTTCTGATGTAAGAAGAGTTCTGGCCCGCTGTTTCCTCTCGGCCACAATAGAAACTTGCATGCAAATATTTGATAATGTCATACGTGTAAACAGAATTTACGCGACAAAATGGATTTTACATGCAAAAAGGACTCACGTGATAAGTCTCTATTTGTATGCAAAAAGTGTGTTTTATCACGTTAAAGGTTACTTTTTGCATACAACTTGCATGTTTTATCGCCTAAGTTTCCATCGCGTTAGTTTATCCAGTATGTAACCTTTCATAGTTGAGGTTCGTGTTCCGCTGGAACCTAAGCTAATTTGTGTGAGAAAGCTTGCCAGTTTACTTGACAAAGGCCGGTGATCTCCCCCTTTGTACACTGTAACCTGCATTTCTTTTTCACCATTAAAAACTGTCCGCCACAATATAACTGAAAAATATATGAGTGTGTCATTCAAACAAACAGACAAACAAGCAAATTGTTGATAATTCTATTCATCAATTTCTTGCAGGTGCTTCTTCACCATTAAAAACTGTCCGCCACAATATAACTGAAAAAGATTTGAACGTGTTATTCAAACAAACAGACAAACAAACAAATTGTTGATAATTCTACTCATCAATTTCTTGCAGGTGCTTGTTTGTGTCTATCAAACTACACACAATACACACGAGAGAGTCTTGCAGCATACCTTGAGGAGTTGAAGAAGGCATTATCTGTTAATAAGAAAGAACTTTCATCCACTGTTAGACAGAAAACTTGCGCATCCGATTCACGACCTTCGTCTATAGTGATGGGTAGTACAGGGATTATAATAATCGTTGTCGTCATCGCTGGTGTTGTTTTCCTTGATCTACCCAATCTTCATCGTTGTTTAACGTCTGCAAAACAACGAATACACAAGCCCCCCAAATCTAAAGTGGATCCGGAATCTGATGGCGACACTAGCTCAATACACCATATAATCGACTGATGAAGTGTTGACCACAGATTGTGATAATCAATCCGAATTTCTCTAGAATCGAATCAATTGTACACAACTTGTGTAATGTAGATTTACATTTATCATTGTTGAAAAGATCAATATAGTATTTTCAGAGGTCCGAGTTTGCCCAATGTTTCTTCAAATTAATTTATGTTCTCCTGAACCTCCTATATTGCTAAAGAAATCGATTATAATGTCGATAATGGATCTTCTATATTCTTATACATTTCTATTAGTTTTTAAACAGTAAGAAAAAACAAACGCATCCTCGAACAGGCGACCAAAACAAAACGTTGGTATAAACGGAGTGAAATACCTGCGTCTGGTCAGTCATAAATTTGCATACTGGTGCGGAACATATTCTCGGACACTTCTCTTTGTGCGTGAATGAAAAATATTTTTCCAGACATTTAATACATCGCATTAGATGAAACATGATTATAATTTCACTACAACATTGTAATCGCCCATCTTTCTTTCGTACTGTCCAACACGAGCCAGGAGGGAAGTGACGTCACCAGCTCAACGTAAATACTACTATTGTCCGACAATAGGTCCTCCTGCATCACGATTACGGCATTCAGACTGAGTTTTTTTTTAAATGGGCTAAATTCACTTTTTTGTTCCATATTTTCCACCAAAAAATTATATTGCACCTTAAGTTAACCTATTGTAATACAAAATTTAAAAGTAATTCTATCTGTTGAACTGAAGAAATTTGGTAAAAACCTCGATTTTTGTCCAAGAGTTGGTACCATGCCTGTATATTTCAGAGTTTAAAGTTCTCAAGTAAATTCTCAAGTTGTACGGTGGAGGACCCTGGTTATTTAAAAATTATTCGAAGTAACACATGCTATTCATAGGCGTCGGAGCCGGGGGGCTAGGGGGGCTTAGCCCCCCCCCCTTTTTTTTGCAAAGATAGGCATAGGTGTTGAAAATTGGGGTTTAGCCCCCAAGACGTTCTGGCGTGTGTGTGTTTTAAGTTGGTTTAGCCCCCCCACTTCTGGCGTGTGTGTGTTTTAAGTTGGTTTAGCCCCCCCCCCCCCCCCCCACTTTCAATTTGCTTCCGACGCCTATGTATTAGATATAGTATTTTATAATTAGGTGCAAACTGTTTTAGTATACATACAATGCAGATACATGTCTACCAAGGTGTACAAACACAATGAGTCTAAATCAAATCATAATAGGGGTTACAAGGTTCTTGTCACAAACGTATTAAAAATTCAGTAATGCATGGAGTCCGTGCAAGGCAATATGTTTTACCTGTACAACCTATTTTTGGAAAGTTGACCTATTGTTTTGGTTTCTGACTGAACCAAGATGTGCCACTTTACTTTGGCAGACCTAGTATACTAACAAAAGGCTTTTTACAGTTTTGTTATTTTTTTGAGCGTATATATGCAACGCTAGGTATTTCATCCTCTCTATATATGAAAAACTCGGCATGTGGCGGAATACTGAGAACATTTGTACTTCATTTCATTTTTGTTTCAAGCGTTATGAATTGAAAAATACAAAATTTAGATATATTATAAATGTAGGTCAATAAAGCAATTAATTGTATTGGAATTGTGATGACATTGTGAATAAATTCTGGTATAAATGTCAGAACCTATGGAAATTGTCACATTATTTTGTTTGGTTTATCATGAATACACAGGTGTGAAGCATTTAGAAATTGACATACGTGCAACAACCAGGTAAAATTTAACTATTGAGTTTGTTTTCATACAGAGGGAGGTAGGCCTACAAGTTGTTGATATAATTTCAGATCACTTTAAATTAAAATTCAAAACAAAAATATTTTGTTTATAAATATTCAGTATCCATTTCCTAATTTTTTTTTCCACAGTGAAGGGCAAACGAGTTATAATTCATTTACTATGATAATTTTAGTAATTGCTGATCATTCTAATTATTTACATCACCTTTTAAAACAACCAGCTAAAATTTACAGATCGCCTTTGATTTCACGCAGAGATGTTTAAAGTCAACTCTAAAAGGATTTTATCACAATTAATTAACATATACTCAATTTTTTTTAATCATAAATATTCAGTATCCACAACCCTTCTTACAACTGTTTTACCACGGTGAAAGGAAACATGTAATAATTCATTAACTAGGATAAAAGTGGCAATTATCTGATTCCATTTAAATTTTAAATGTAGACACATTATTGAACATACAGTGATATTCACTTTCATCTTTGTTAACACGTCAATTTAAATTTCACTGCACTAGCAATGAAAAACAAATCAATATTAAAATTAGTTGCTCTGCAGAGAGAGAGAGAGAGAGAGAGAGAGAGAGAGAGAGAGAGAGAGAGAGTCAGGGAGAGAATATATATATATATATATATATATATATATATATATATATATTGTATATATATGTGTCAGTCAGAGAGAGAGAGAGAGAGAGAGAGAGAGAGAGAGAGAGAGAGAGAGAGAGAGAGAGAGAGAGAGAGATTCGCAATTATTAAAATTTTAAGATGAAAGGAATCATGTAAACAGATCAGTCTGGTTACTCCTTATTTTGCTGTATTAAACAAGGGATTATACATCAGATTGCTATACGTATGTACTTGGGGAAGACCTATGGTCTCTTTCCGAGTACGTTGTAATCAGGTTCGCTCCTCCTGAAAATTGATGAGTGTGGCGTTAAACATCATTCAAAGTCAAACGATGTTTGTGTTTATAAGCAAGCCAGGTTAAAACTGTCTGCATCATCTTCATTACTCAGAATATATAGTGAAATACATTTTTGTTCAACAAGGGACAGATTGAACTCGTGGTGTTTTCTCCCATAGTCAGCGCCACCTCACGACAAAATAGGAGCCGAGGAGAGGCATTTGTATGAGGTTTTTTTTTTAACATTTTGTTTTATTTTTTAATAATCAATTAGTTTAAATCAATAATAATGCTACTGACCACAAAGCTTAAAGGGGCATCGGCTGCGTTTTCTTCACCCCCCCTTTTTTCTACTACTTAGATTGATATACAATGACAAAAAAGATAAACACAGACATAAAAATTCTTCAATTCCTACATATTCTGAGAAAATTGTTTGAGAAACACAGGTTTGGCACTTTTTCAATTGCAACTGATTGACTCAACCTTACTATTTGTACATGTATATGAATACCAAAGTGGACTTGACCTTACTTTCACCAAATATATGATAATATAGGAATTTGTATGCCTTTGTATAGCTCTTATCTTTTATTGTTCATCAAGTATAAGTTGCAAAAGTAGAAAATTTTATAAATGATTGTTTTTTGTTAACCTTTAGTTGTGGTTTGGTTGTATTTCTTGTTATACTTATACTATTTTTGAAAGTTGTGTTTAAGGTATGATCTCAGATGATCTAATCACAGTTACAGATCTTGCAAAGGATCTTCAATCTGCAATAAGCAAACTTGAAAATTATTGTTGTCAATTCGTCACTGATATTTATGACACGACTGGTAATAAAATTATGATCCGATCAACCGTTTGTTAATTAACTGGAAGACGTAATGAAATATATTAATATATTGTTTTACCCTTTCACCGAGCTGGACCTTTTCATCGAACTCGGGAGGTTTCCATGGAACATTTACGACGAGTGTGGTATTCTAACAGGGGACGCTGACTCCTCCTAGACACCCGGTCCCATCCCGTTTGTGATTCGCAATAGTTCTTGGTGTTGAGACCGTTGTTGTATCTAATTTGTTGTATTCTAATGGACTTGGAGTTTCGAATGTCACCTTGTACTTCTTCACTATACTTTACAAAATGTCATTAATAACAAAAAGGAACTTTTACCAATGTATTGTCCAGTTCGTGTGAATAGTTCGTTTGTTTTCACTTGTTACCATATCCAGTGGAAAATAAGTGCATTTCCCGTAAAGTCAGTAGAATCATCCGTACAATAATCGTTATTCGTTATGTGAATCACACAATAAAAACACCATTCCCTTTAAATGAAATACATGTATATCAGGTTACAGCATAACTGCAGTATCAAGCTGTTCATTTATATTGTAATATAGAAATCCCAGATACCAGAATAGTAATCGACAGGAGGGTCGGGAGACAATATACAAATCCGGTGAACATAAAAAATCACGGACCTCTGGAAATCATGAGGTGAAATCAGGTGCCATGGAGGAATAAGTATTCCTTGTTGAACGGTCACATCCGCCGCGAGTCCACAATCAAATTCAAATAATAGATCCTCGTTACAATTGGTAAAGACTAAAACTATGATAGTTACCTTTTCCTAGTGGTTACTCATAGACGTATTTGACAATACATGTAGGTTTATTGCATGTCCCAGAAAACTTAAAAAGTGGTTTTGGACGTTAACTTCAAAGAATCCATCATTTTATTGCTAGAATTGCTATTTTACTCAAAGATGGTCATAAAACGTAACCAATGTTGCCCGCCAATTCAAATGGGCTCATCTAATACTCAAGATCTGTCCCGACATTTCCCCAGCTTCAACAAATATTCGAACATGTACCGTCAAAGTCTTCAGAGTCATTGACCAAGAGCTCATTTGCATATTACAATTATGTCAGAAAAATATTTTATTGCAACACAATATTATTCCATGTGTCAAAAATATGGTTATGAGGAGGAGATCACTTTTTTCCGGACGCCTAGTTCCATTCCGTTTGAGATTCGCAATTATTGTTCTTTGTTTTGAGACCGTTGTTACATATACCGTTTGACCGAGCTTGACCTCTTCATTTGGTTTGACCTTTTCACCTAACTCGAGGGGTTTTCAAGAACATTTGCGACGAGTTTGGTATACTGGCAGGGGACGTTGACTCCTTCCGGACACCTGGTCCCACCCCTTTTGGGATTCTCAACTATTCTTCCTGTTGAGACTATCTAATATATCTAATTTATCGTATTATAATGCACTTGGAGTTTCGGTTATGCATTGGTACTTTTTCATTTTCACTTTCTGGCTTTTTAAAAATCACGGTAAAAGTGGGTAATAGTGTTTAGAGATACTTGATGTTGTATTAAATTGGTTAATACTTGACTGGACAATTTTGAAAAATGCTGTTTATGTATATTGCTTTAAATCTACTAATAGAGATATAGACCATGAAGACGGCTATATACTGGATTTGCACTTACTTCATATATGTCATGGTGAAAGATTGCTTCAAGCTGTGAACTTAGTAAAGATAAACCTAAACTACTAGATGTGTGGAACGCTAAACACCTGCATTTCAATCCAGGAGACAACAGAATTGATCTTTGTTCACCTGGTGTGTTATACTTGTTAATTTGTATTACTTTAATGTGGGATACGTACCACTTGAGACGTCCTGTAAAACAGGTTTTCTACCGTTGAGTACTTTCATAGATTAAATTTAAATTACCGAAAAGCATTCTTGATTAATTAAACCAACTAGAAAATTAAAGTGTTTTGATAATGAGGAGGACGATGAAGAATGTGGATTTTTTCCCGGACTTTTTAACAGCAGATATGTCACATATTTGTAAATTTATCAAATTTATTCAGTATAACGTGACAAAGAGCAAAACATGCATTTTTTTATAAGTTAGGTAATGCAGTTATAATTTATATTTGGATTGAGTAATCACACGAAAAAACGAAAAAATACCCAAAATTTTACCATCTTTGTCATTCAATGACTGAACACACATAAATTATTCGATCAATTCCTGAACATTGCATTGAGTTCTTCTGAAACGTTATTATACCATAACAAAATTCTTTGAAAAAAAAACCCAAATAATTAATAGTGGAACTACATTTTAGATAAAAATTCTATTTAAGTAAAAAATAATCCAATTAAGATAAAAGTGCAGTTTTTAGAATTATAACGAATTCTACGTGATACCCGTAGAAAGTACATTGCAATTGCAGTTGTGTTTGAACCGTCTGTTCTGTGTTTGACCTAAATCCATTAGTCCTGCCAAACGGATCAATAATTGCTGATTACCAGTGAAATCAATCAATATTATAATTTTGTTGTGGAAGTAAAAAGTGTCTATTGTCTAGACCAGCCAAATTAAAAATTAGCTAAAATCAAATTATTACCTAAAATACAGTCAAATATCAAGTGAACAAATTTTGCTGTGCATGTGTCTCGAAATATTTTGTAGAATCGGTGGACGAATTGACTTGAAAGATAACAGAAATGTGTCACGCGGTCGCTCTTTGTTAGTTTTAGCCATTTAATACAGACAGAGACATATATAACACTTTTCATATAATGTATCTGATACAAGCTTCAATATGGTAATCGTCTGAATAATTTTTGTATATTGTTAGAAAATCTGAGAAAAAAAATGATTTTGGAAAACAAAAAATAGAGGTCGCGTGGCCTATAATTAGTGTCATTTGCTTACTTTTAAATTGAAGATAAATTCAAAAGTGAGCACATGACTACTATCTCAACCAAAAAGAACTGACAGTTCAATAGTCGAACAACAAAAAACCTGTGCTGGTATTGGTTGTTGGACCTATAAAAGAATGAAGGAGTCCTTTGTAGATTTGTAGATCGTCAATGTAAGTGACGCTCCAACAGGGGTGACGCGGACTCCTTCCAAAATGGGACTATTTTCAGGGATTTTCTTGGAATTAACCAATCATTATTTTCCTTTTTCTTGGTGTAGGAATATAAAATAACTAAAATTTGCGTGTTTACATGTGGAACACGCCTGTAATGCTCGGACAAAGATACCCAAAATATTTAGACACAGGTATACTAAAAACACGTGACAAGCAATTAGCATGTCCGAGCGTAATCCTGAGACAAAAAAAATTCTCAATTTAATTAGCGTCCACCTCAACAGAGGTGGACGCTAATTATCCCGAACAAGGGATAAGCAGCAGAGTTGACATTTTTATCTAAACATCTGGGATAATACCCCTTTTGGGAAATTTTCAGTTAAAGAACAAAAGAATGAAAATTACCTACACTCAAAACAGAAAAAAAATGATGTAAAATGAAAATGCTTAATGTTCTATAATTTTATTGAATTTTCATATGCCAACTAAAAGTTTAAACTAAACTTATATTTTCTTCGTGACAAAAGTGCCGTTTATTTATCATGGATGTATTATAATGGCAGGCATATCGCAATGTCGTTTTTTAATGTCTTTACTCTGAACTCCTGACAATTATAACCTTGTTAACCGTAACGTGTCCGGTGCCATGCATGTAATATTTATTTATATTTGTTTCTGTTTATCCGTCTTTTGTAATTAGTATCGACATAATTATGTTTAAATTGATAAACAGCATTTGTCAGAATAATATTCAACAAACACGGCGGTTGGGAAAATCGGGGAATTTTTACCTTGTTCGCCAGTTGGTAAATACATAGAACAAAGGTTCTCATTTGAAATGCCCTTGTTTAATTTTGCCTTCGATTTTTTCTGAGGAACAATGTTAAACATAACCATATTTACCTAACCCTTTGGTTTGTAAGTAACTATTATCTAACCTTGGATAACGTGAACAAATGAATGACAAGACAGTGGGTAATTCGTATTAATAGTCACTTTTCATGGAAAACGTCAATTTAGATACAGCAGTGGTAAAGTACAGACATACTCGAGACAAGGGATCATAAATTTACTTCAGTACCTATAACTCAAAAGACTGTATCAATACTTGACTAAATATTTGTTAGCTTTCCGTCCCACTAACTGGAGAAATATTACAAAAGATCAAAGTAATATATGATTATATTGATCTGTTTTTGTACACATCCGTTTTACTTTTTGCAATATCCAATATGAAAAGTTTCGGTTTAATTAGCATGAATATCTACAAATTTCATATCCTCTGTAAAGTTTATAAAATACCCCCCCCCCCCCAAAAAAAAAAAAAGGAATTTTTTTAATTTTGAAAGTTGTCTTACGCCACATTCAACAATTTTTCAGGTATGTGGCGGCGGCCAGTTTTTAATGGTGGAAGAGAACCAGGTTACAAAGTACCCAGGAATATGAGACCACCCTCCCGCAAGTAAACTGGCAAACTTTCTCATAAAAATCAGCCTACGTTACCAAACCTGCGCTGACCAGAAGTGATGGACTTCATTGTTCAAAGCGCAATGCTCTAACCACTTGGCCAGAGGCAAAACAAAATTTTAGAAAATATATAATATTATATCAACTGCACTAGTTTATAATTGTTTTATATCTTATAAAAGATTAACCTACGACTTCTATTCTCTTTACACAACTATTCCACTTGACAAATTGACTTTTTTGGCATTATCGACAATGTTTTTGTCACTACAAGTGATACCCGAAAATTTAAATATGTATACAAAATTTTGTATCCTGCAAAACTTATTAGTATATTTATTATCGCTGGTATCATAAAACGAAATAATGGTAATATATAACAAAACATAATGACCAAATTCAAAATATAGATATATTTAATAAAGAGAAATGTATTGCATAGGCGTAGGAACCGAGGGGGGGGGGGCAGGGGCGCCCCCTCCCCCACTTTTTTAACATACAAATTTTTTTATGTAATCATAAATTCTGGAATTCAGAAAAAGGGTTCCCAGAGCTTCTAAATTAGGCCTACCAAAATATTCGCAACTCGCTACGGTCGGTGAAAACAACTATTATTATATGATTTTGTCTGTATATCTTGGATTTACTGGGTTTGTATAATGCGTTGTGTTTACCATACATATCGGTTAAGATATTTTAGTTTGCATAGGCGTAGGAACCAGTGGCAGGGGCGGGGGCACATTTTCACTTATAAATTTTATCATCACGTCTGGAATCCAGAAAAAGTCTTCCCAGAGCTTTTAAATAAGGCCTACCAAAATTTTCGGGCCTCGCTATCCCGGGAACATTGTAACTGGGTTCTTTCCTCCACCATTAAAAACTGCCCGCCATCATACTGACAGAAAAATTGGCGTAAAACACCATTTAAAATTCACAGCATGTTTTAATGTGAAAATTTATTTGTAAACCAAATTTGCATTGGATCAAAATTGGATTTGAAAATTTAATCATCGATGATATCCAATTCTTTACACGGAATTAACGCACTATTTTCACGTGTATGGCATCTTGTCCCCCCCCCCCCCAAAAAAAAAAAAAAACCCTCTTTTGAAAATTCCTCGATCTGCCTCTTATAATGTCAGTTTAATGATCTATTTGGCCGGAACAAAAACGAGTCGCAATGTGATAATTAATTCTCTGGGCTTTTAAAATTGAACATTTGTGTCTGGAAGCTAGAGAATACCTCATCAGGCTTCCGAATTAATCTATAAACGAAATATTTTTAACGATAAAGAGGTCATAATTCAATTACTGGGGGATACGAGGCCGAAATTCTGTCCTGATTTTAAGTAAATTTTTCTTTTAAGAAATGTAATAATCAATTGCCATTTACTAGCAGATTACTAGGCGTATTTTCGCATCTGGACACAGAAAATTGTTTCTACGGGCTTCCAAAGAAATATTGTTTTTATTAGATACGTAAAACACGACCCTCTAATGAAATATTGCCTCGCAATTAATCCAACACTTAAAATTATATGAAGTAACCAGTGAAAGCGTGTCCCTAAAGTTGATAATATAGTTGTGAAACATTTAATTTTTCTATAAAAAGTCGGAAAATTAAAAACAAATTTCCAAAAAATGTTCGCGCCGAGCGGATGCCTACTCAAACTTTGAATCCTCAATCTGCATTAAGTTTGATTATGTATGCATTGCATCGCAAATAGGTATAACTTTATGTCGCCAACCTAAAAAAACATCAACCTTTTAAATTTCTTATTGTATACATAAATTGCAGAAATAAAAGACATATGAAATCAATTTTTTTAACTGGAAAATCATATTTAAAATATTTAATAATAATAAAAAATCCCCCCACTTTTGAATTGTTTCCTACGCCACTGTATTGAAGTTGTGTAAGAAATGATTTTAATAGTAGTGAAATAAGAAGTTTTTATTAGGCAGTATCCTATTCGGGCACGGCATCCGTTCGGGCACGGCATACGTGCATCTATTTCAAAGTAAATTTGCGACAATAAATTTAGCTGGTATCATAAAATATCTATAAATATACATTGTATAGAATGATTTGATTTAAAGCTACTGCATTCTCTATTACAGATTTAATTGTATATCATAAAGACAAATAGATTTACGACTTGCCATAAATCAATCTCCTTGGATGTAAACAATATGGCGGCCTCGGCAAGTAGCTTGTCTATCAACAGTGGTAAGTCGGATGGTAAGTAAGCGATTTAGACAAGTTCTTCCTGTATATGTCCTAAACTTTATCTACTGATAATTAGAATAGATGTGTTACAATTCAAGGCGATACTAGGAGGGATATCATGTGCGAATTAACTAATTTCACGTTCGTGTTTTGGTGGAAAATCATTCCGATCCGGTGGCGAGTAGACATGAAATTTATATGGATTAAAGTAACTGAAGTTAAAAATCACATAAAATACTGAAGTTACTCCATGTTGTTTAGCATTTGTTAGCTATTTCATGTCATACTACCATACTCACCAAATTTTCAGTTATCTAGTAGCAGTCAGTTTTAACAGCGGAGAAGAAACATTATTACAAATTTGAAATTATACAATGCACCATGGAAAGGAACATCATTCTATAAGAACCATAAAGACCCATTTTACAACATATGCCGTATTGCATGGACCCTAGATACCAATCAGTCGACTGAGGTTTGTTTTTTTTTTCATTTTTTGTTTGTTTGTTTTTTTTTAAATTCATATACAGGATGACAAATGTTTTTTGTTTATCGATAGGTATCTAATTTAAAAGGAACTTAGGTGCCATCTAATATATGAGTGAAACAAATTTCTTATTCTTATTCAGCATATGAATAATTTCAATCACAAATTAAGTTTTCAGGTGTGTCTTCCAGGTCCAATTTAGCTTACCTTTTCTGTTTTCAGAATATTAAAGGGAGGTTCTTTTTTTTAGGAATATATATATATATATAGTCATGAAGAGTGATTCCACATGAGATACATATTTTCTGAGTAAAAGTTGTTTTTAATTATTTTTTAATTCTCATTTTTAATATTTTTTTTTTTGCATATATAGTTGTCAGTGCCATATGTATGCATCAGTAAATCCATCATGTTTCGTGACAAAGGTGTTTTGTGATGGAGATATTTAATGGCACATGTATTTCACAACCAGGATGTTTCTTTTCCAAACCTTGCTATAGATCTTTTCATAATTCCTACTAAGGGAAGAGAGCTTTGTAAAACTCTAATCTATATTTTTTTAATTTTAAAACTTGCGTTGAATATAAAAAATGATTTTCATCTGGCCACAAACACAGCTTGTGATATGGGAAAATGTCCTGATACCATATCAGCTTTGAGTACTCATGATTAAATTATTGTAGTACAAATAGCTGCATCTGAATCTATAGGTACAACATTTCTTGCATCCAAAACAAAGATATGCAATCAAATTGAAATATTTATAGTAACATCTACAAGGGGCAACAGTAATTAAAATTTCTACAAGACAAGTAGTATTCAAATCTACTTCTCCTATTGCTAAAATGACTTGTCCAAAAATCAAGTGTAACATTTAAAGGTCATAGGAAACGAAAATTATAAAAAAAAATTGTAATGTGGAAAAATATGACGAAAATACATATTTAAAAACATATGTGCACTTTGTAAAAAATATATCTCATCATAAAGTGTTGTTTGATCGCCTTTTATATCACAGTAATGAGTTTCTACAGTCCTTGAGAAACGCTATGCAGGTTATCCCGCCTGTCTTGTGACATCACATGAGAACAATTTCTAACAAGAATTCAATGGATAGCAGTCTAGATTTAAAGATACAGACTCTTGTTGGCATATTTAGTCTATCGCAACGAGGCGAGGTGTGAAAATTACTGAAGCATGAAGACTTGAGTTGTCTTAAACTTACCTAACCGTTGTTTTACTAATAAGCCAGTGAACATTTAGAAGAAAAGTTTTAATAAATCAGAATAATTATAATTACATGTACTTTTTTATTTGATTATTTTAGTACTACAGTAGAAATTCAATGAGTAGAACTTCAATGAGTCGAATTTCTCGATGTTTCGAACTATTCACAAAGTCCCGAATAATTTGTTATATAACGCTACTTATAAACATTTTATAAATCAAATTTTTATGAGTGAAATTTCTCGATGTTTCAAATAAATTTTTGGGCCCATTTCTATAAAACAACGAGAATTCCTACATATAATTCAAAGTCAAAATTTACATGTGTACGAAATCGCCCCATGATAATTATTTCCCTTCTCATAAACACTCATTGTTTTAATTTCTTGAAATTTAAGTTAAATTTAGCATTAATTATTAATCATAATGACCGTTACATGTCTTAAATGGTTCTGAAGCAGTCATATACACCTTATAGAACCTGTGAAACTAAAAACGTATGGTTCTCAGTTACCATCCATGAGTCAAAGTCCCGATGTTTCGAACTTTTCTAGGTGGTCCCTTGAACTTTGACTCTTTGAAGTTCTACTGTATATGTAATTACCCCTAAAGGTGACACTATATATTTTTAAGTGATCGCATATGATTGTTAAGAGAAAATAGATTAATATACAGGGGCTTAATGGTTTACAGTGGAAATTTTATAAAAATGGAGTAACCGACTCTTTATACATGATTTTTTTCTCTATTATTTAGGTCGTATTATTTATTATAGATAGATGCAATGTGAAGGTGTTGACATTAAATATTTAAAGTCCTAATGCTTAAAAAGATGTTAATACAATTATTATAACTTGAGAATATGAAATTATAAAAACTGATAAATTCTAAAGATAAGACTTAATTTTCTGTATTTAAAAAAACGATACACAAAACTGGAGGTTAAACCACAAAACCTAGTGATTTCAAATGTACATTTGAAGAAATTCCAATTTAACTTGCAAACATTGGGAATTTATTGCCTATTTTTTTTAAATACATGTATTGCAAAATTATTTCTAATATCAATAAATTGAATGTTTAATATTAAAACAGTTTTAAATAAACGTATTAGAAAATAACTTTTTAGTATGAAAAGATTGACTGATTTTTCTGATATTAATGAGGTTTTTTTAAACATTACAATTTTTTAATATCAGAAATCGGATGATTTTTAAACATTAAGAATTCGACAAATTTTCATATTAGAAAATATGATTTTTTTTTCATTTTAGATAATAATTTCTTAATATATTTTAGAAAATATTTTTTGTATTAATGATTCGACTGACTGTTTATATTTGAAAATACATATATTTTTTAATTTTAGATTTTTTTTTTCAATATTAAAAATATTTGTAATATAAGAAAAAAGATAAATATGAAGATTTTTTCAAAATGTTACAAAATGAATTTTAAAATTAAAATGCTCATATGTCTCTTTCTTCCCCAGTCTCACTCTGATCACTTGAAGTACTTGTCTTTCGTGACCGTTTACGTACCGAAGCATTATGAATCTATAGTATTTGTTTTTACAAGTGACTGTTTACATATGAATCCATACAATGATTGATAGGTAAAGTCTTCCCCAGTATGGTCTATACGAGGAAAGTATATATATATATATATATATATATATATATATATATATATATATATATATATATATATATATAATACAAACTTCGAAAATAATGTTTTACCAGCGATATTTTAAACAAAGCCTACACAAAATCTTTAAAATACCACCTTTTTTAAGACACTGGTACACCAGTAACTATGTTTTTTTTTACTGTAAACTACATTTACACATTTTAATTATAATTTATGATAATCTCTTAAAATCACAAATCATAAAAAAGTGAGCCATCAAAGATAAATGATAAAATTAAATCTATGTCGGGTTGGTAAACTCATAATACACATGTACAAGTATACCGCTATCATAGTCGGTTACTGTGATTTGAGTGTGTGATTATAGAAACTGTTCTCATGTGACGTCACATAAAGGGCATTAAGCGTGCAAGCAAGATGCGATAAGTGAACTTCAGTGACAGAATAAACAAGTATCCTGTCATTTTTCAACTCAGATAATTTAGCTATATAACTTTTAGGTGGTTATCTTTAGGAAATTTAAATAAAAGACAAACTTAAAAATAGTTGCCTATGACCTTTAAATATATTATGTTTAACAAGAATAATATTTCTTGAATTCAATTTGTCTTCTCCTTGTATGAATGCAAAATGGACTTGTCCCTGACAACCGGACAAACTTTAATTTTGAACCCTAATCTACTGGTATTTACAATGTTGTTTACAAATATAGTATCTAACATTTCAGGCAGACAAAGTGCTTCATCACAAAAAGATGTTCAAAATGAAGAATCCAATGCTGAAAAGAAACCAGACTCTTTTGGTAAAACGCCACTACACATTGCTTGTTCATATGGTCAGTTATCAATGGTAGAGCAAAATCTGAAGGTAGGTGTACTCCCAATTGAAAGATGAAAGTATATTTTCCAAAGAAAAATTATATAGGCTCTCTAAAGTCATCTATTGGTATATGTAGTTCTCAGACAACTGAATTTGATTATGTGGCAAAATGTTATTTGATATTTTTATTCCCAAAGCCATATATGATTTTCATGCCTTTTTGGGGGAAATAATTTTTTTTCACTAAATCATGGGTAGGTTGGGTTTCTTTTGTCTCCCAGCAATAAAAACAACCCATAGGCCAACAGTTTAGAGGCAAAGGATTGTCTGAGAACCAGATACTGTAGAATCAGAAAATTTTGTGGGGTTAAAATTTTGTTGTTTTAAAAATAAAACAAATTAGTTGACACTAGATTTCTTCAAAATATGAAAACCTGTTTGTAAAGAAACGTATTACTATTACTTGGTAAAATTTATGTATAATTTTGTCATGGTTAGCATTTTGTTTATAAATTAAAACAATAAAATAAACAAAATTAAAACCACAACAAAATCTTTTGATTCTACAGTATATTATATTTTCATTTAGCCTTATATGAAACTTATTTGTACAAATGAGTTAATAAAGAATTTTTTGAATAAATCACAAACCATGATAGTAAATTACATTGCATGTTTGATTGTTTAACAAATGGAGGAAATGATAAGGTGATCATGTAATTATCTTATTACATATGAAGCAAGGGTATAGTCCAGTGGCAAAGACAAAAACGGGCAAAACACCATTACATGAAGTATGTGTAGGAGGTCATAAGGACTGCTTGAGGTTATTGCTACAACACACGCCAGAGGTGAACATACGAGACAGGGACGGACAGACACCTGCTCATGTAGCAGCTTTCCAGGGCGAGTTAAGCTGCCTGAAGATATTGCAGGATAAGGGTATGTAACTTGTCACAAATCTTCATTGAATAATGTAATTGACCATATATCCTTCAAACCCTGAAAACTATGGACTCTTCTGAAAATCAGTTACTAAGGCATGTGTCTTCAAGGTTGAATGAGTTAAAGATCACCTCTGTAAGGAGAATACCTGCCCTGAAAATGAATTCAGAAAAGAGAAAAAAAGATGTTTCATAGAGACTGTGTACATGTATCGTCCAAGCTTTTTGCTTTTCAGGACTAATGTTATGATTAATATGAACCCCATTATCTTCACATTTTTTGTTGAAAAATTGATCATCTTGACAATCTAACTACAGTATTGGATTTTGTATGTCCCCTAGGGATTGTGAATAATCAGAGTTTGATTTTTTTTTAAAGAAGTATTCAACTTCCACATCCTCAGTTGTATTTCCTATAACTTTTACACATTACAATTTACACATTGAGCCTATATGCAACATATTACTGTACTCTTCAGGTGCCAATCTGATAGCGGAAGATTTCAGAGGGAGACAGGTGGCACATTTTGCAGCTATGAGGAATCACAAGAAGATTTTACAGTTTCTGTTTGATCAAGGGATAGACCTGGATTGCAGATGTGAGATGGGCAAAACACCTGTACATTATGCTGCTCAGTATGGGGGTATGTTTAGTTAATGAGTTAACATTAAGTATGGAATAAACCATACATCCTCTGCCATTAGACAGGCTCTGAATGGTTCCGACATAATCAAGACTTAAAAATATTTTGCATACTGCTTGTATCATTTTGAAAAGTTGATGAGATAAGAGTTAATGTGGTTAATGATATTTAGTCTTATCCTGTAAAACGGAATATTATATTTGTGGCATGTGGGATTTTCTTCTGGTCTAGGTATTTGAGGACCAAAATTAAGCCCCTTTTGTCTCAATTTTCCCTTATTGTATAGACCTTTATTTAAAATAGATTGTAATACTGTAAATCTGGTTTTATTTGCAAGGATTTTATTTATGCGTTTAATTTCGCAAGAACTCTCGCGAAAATAAAACTATCGAGTAATGAAGTATGATAATAGTATGACGTACCGGTAATGAACATTTATAATCACAAAAATATCATCTTGCAAATAAAGTTCTGCAAACATTTTTGGCTTTACAGTAGGTTAAGTAAAACTACTATTGCAGCAAGAGTGATTTAATTCATGAATTTCAAATATGATTAATCTGACAAAATCTTCGTTTAATAATTAATTCTGTTTACTGATTTGACACGCCCGACGACTATGCTGTCCATTGCTAGGTCATAAAGAAATGTACATGATAGTTCATCACCTATAATTATACACTATAAACCTACGAAGCTATAGGGTGTGGTTGTTTCACCATGTCTGCCTGTCTATTACCTGGCTCTATCATCTATTATGTATTCAGATAATAACTGAATATTTGAACTAGAGCAATGGTACATGTACTTCAAGTACAACATATCCATGACAATAAGCATGATACAGTAAAAATACAAGGTCATGAGATGAAGGACAAAAGTGCAAGGTCTGAGATAATGGTCAAGTATAGAAGGTCATGAGATTAAGGTCAAAAGTGCAAGCAAGGTCAAAAGTGCAAAGTCATGAGATATTGGTCAAATTAAAAAGCCGTGAGATTAAGATTGAAAGGATAATATCGTAAAGAAACAAGGTCACAACTTTGCTCCATTAAAAATCTCAAGTTGGACATAGCAGGACAATTACAGAGACTTATTTGATTGATGGGCTGGTGTATAATGCATCCTGAAGATTGATACTTTGGTATCTGTGATTTTTTATTTTGATACATATTGCATTTGTGATCATTTCCACAGCTCTAGATTCGGTGATTTTGCTTGTACAGCGAGACTGTGACATCACACTGACTGACAACAATGGCTATGTAGCGGCACACCATGCCGCCAAACAGAACAAATTAGATTGCTTACGATTTCTAGTAAAACAAGGAACAAATATAGAAGTTACTCAAGCTGACGGAAAATCACCCTCACACATAGTAAGTATAGTCTGTATCAATATTCTGTCAAGAAAATTTTATTTTGAACAATAGTAAGTGAACTCTTAATGGTAAGAGTGAAGAAACAGGTAATTGAACTATATATATATATATATATATATATATATATATATATATATATATAAGTATATATATATAAGTATATATATATACATATATGATCCAAAAATCTTTTATTCTCATTATTCAATAAAATATCACCATGATCTTGAAAATATACTGTACAATTGCATGTGGTTTTCCTAGTCCAAAAAGTTTAATGGTGTGCGATGATGGAACAATTATCATACTTCTCCTGCTTTCAAGGCTTTGTGTAGTTCATATTAACATTAGTGTGATAAGAATTTGATTTTTTACTTGTTTTATGAGGCAAAAGATAAAACATCTAGCAAAAAATTTTTTGCAAAATTTATACTTGTCTAATTTTTTCATTCTTTATGACTTGTCATTAGAAATTACATGTACTTGGAGTTTAAGTACTTTTCTTCAAACTATGACACAAGTCTATCATCTACATCAAATATTTTTGGTGTAATTTAGTGAATGTTTGAGAAAATCTTGAATAAAAACCTTTCTATTTTCAGGCTGCACTCAGTGGAGCTATAAATGTACTGCATTGGTTATTTGAAAAAGGAGCTGACCCAAATAAACAGGATTGTAAGTTTAGAATATTGTCCTGTGTAACTTGGCCCTCTAAATCAGATTTCAGAATTAGCTGAAGTTGAGGAAAAGTCTCTGATTTGAATAATACTTAAGGTTAAGGGTCATGGTCTCTAAGTTAACATATTACTTGAAGTAAACATGTCATCTAAGTAAAAATACAAAGTTTACGTAAACATATGACGCACTGATAAACATGTGATCCACTGGTAAACATATGGCCCACTGGTAAACATATGGCCCCCTGGTAAACATATGACCTGCTGGTTAACATATGACTTGCTGGAAAACATATGAAACACTGGAAAAACATATGACCTGCTGGTAAACTTATGACCCACCTGGTAAACATATGACCCACTGGTTAACATATGACCCTCTGGTAAATATATGACCACTGGTAAACCACATGACCCCATGGTTAACATATGACCCACTGGTAAACATGAGACACTGGTAAACATATGATTGGCTGATAAATATATGACATGCCGGTAAACATATGACCACTGGTAAACATATGACATACTGGAAAACATATTAAACACTGGAAAAACATATGACTTGCTGGTAAACTTATTAAACACTGGAAAACATATGACCTGCTGGTAAACATATGACTGCTGGTAAGTGTATGATTGGCTGGTAAATATATGACCTTCTGGTTAACATATGACTGACTGGTAAATATACAACCCGCCGATAAACTTATAACCTGCTGGTAACGTATAACACACTGGTAAACATATGACCTGCTGGTAAATATATGACCTGCTGGTAAGTGTATGATTGGCTGGTAAATATATGACCCACTGGTTAACAAATGACCGACTGGTAAATATACAACCCACCGATAAACTTATAACCTGCTGGTAACGTATAACACAATGGTAAACATATGACCTGCTGGTAAATATATGACCTGCCGGTAAGTGTATGATTGGCTGGTAAATATATGACCCACTGGTTAACAAATGACCGACTGGTAAATATACAACCCGCCGATAAACTTATAACCTGCTGGTAGCATATAACACACTGGTAAACATATGACCTGCTGGTAAATATATGACCTGCTGGTAAGTGTATGATTGGCTGGTAAATATATGACCCACTGGTTAAAAAATGACCGACTGGTAAATATACAACCCGCCGATAAACTTATAACCTGCTGGTAACGTATAACACACTGGTAAACATATGACCTGCTGGTAAATATATGACCTGCTGGTTAACATATGACCGACTGGTAAATATACAACCCGCCGATAAACTTATAACCTGCTGGTAACGTATAACACACAGGTAAACATATGATCTGCTGGTAAATATATGACCTGCTGGTTAACATATGACTGACTGGTAAATATACAACCGGCTGATAAACTTATAACCTGCTGGTAATGTACAACACATGTGAACATATGATAAACATATGATCTGCTGGTAAATATATGATCTGCTGGTAAACATATGATCTGCTGGTAAATATATGACCCACTGGTTAACAAATGACCTGTACTTTCTTTCTGCAAGTAAACATATGATCATAGGTATTTATATGATCTGAAATTGAATATTAAACTTGCATTAATGACACTACCCAAAACTAAATACCTGGTTGTATTTGTAAAAGAATGAAACTTTTAAAGACTTAAGTGAGTACAGCAATATCTGTCACACTTTTGATATGGAAGTTCAATTTTATTCTAAATTCTTATTATCCCTTAGATTAAAGATATCTGGATAGGTTTTGCCACAGACTAAAATGTCGCCATTTGATTGGATGTAATGAGTCATGTGACTGCCTTCCATGGTTCTATGGACAGTCAGTAGCAAAAAATAGATGGCAATGGCGAGTGAGTCGAGTGTACAGTGGCAATTGAAGATGTTTCCTAGATGAGAATATGGTCCTCGACAAAATAAAACAGTTACAGACCACTTTCCATAAAGCACTTGCTTAAAATTAGTCCTTTAAATAGAACTTATCTTGAGAAGCCACCTGTCTTGAGAGACCACATTTCAATGGTAGATGTAGTGGTCTCTCAAGACAGGTTCTAATAAAGGCCTATTAGGTTTGTTACTGATAATCCACAGGAATATTCCTGTGTTGTTTGCTTTACAAAAAGTCTTTAGAGATTCATAAAATCAATTCATTTACCTAACACATTACATAAAATGTTCAATTCTTTTGTTTACCTCAGACTTTGGAAACACACCTGGTCATTATGCATCAGAAGGTGGTTACCCAGAATGCCTTAGTTGTTATCTGTACCATGAAGGGGACATTGAGAATCAAAACATCAGAGGGGACACACCATTAGATTCAGCCAAGCGTGCTGGACATCCAATCCTAATGGAGAAAGCAGGTAACTTACTAGTTGTCATCAATGCCATTGTTGAAATACAGATTTCACACTTTTCTCACTTTTATAGCGTGACATCCCATTTTTAAATTTCTTTCTTTAACTCATCAACCCCTGAAAAACAATGGAATCTTCAGTATGTCAATGACTTAGACCAGTCCAAATGTGTCTCTAGGACTGAATGGGTTAACAAATGGTAAATCTTGTAATGAAAAATTTCTAGAAATAGTAAGCAATATGAAATATTTATTCTTTTAAGAGATACATTAATAAAAGCTATACTTAAACCCAATAATATTGATAATTAATTCTAGACCCCGATGGAATGCATTTAGAATTAAACACACACTTTGTGTCTTAGCATTGATTAGTAAGAAATGGGGCTTCTATGGACAAATGGTTAGAGCATTGAGCCATGAAGTCTTTAACTTCTGGTCATCACAGGTTCTAGTCCTGGTGAAACCTAAGCTGATTTTGTGAGAATGTTTGTCAGTTTACTTGTGGAAGACTGGTGGTCTCTTCCCGGGTATGGTACCTTGTAACGGGGTTCTCTCCTCCGCCATTTAAATCTGGTTGCCACCATATAACTGAAAAATTGTTGAGTGTAGCATAAAACAAAATTTAAAATTCACAATAATCCAAAGTAAAGAAGATCGACATATAAGCTACAGTGTATATGATATCATGTCTGTCTTCTCTGCAGTAAAATGTCATTTTATGTATTTGTTTATATTTCAGTAAACAATGAGAAACCATGCACAACATGTTTTCAGAAGTTCAAGAAGGCAGAATGGGACAGACTTCACCCACCAGCTAAAGTGGAAAGGGAGATAACTACAGCCAAGTCAGTGGCATACCAAAATCCTGTTCCAAGAACTGAGTATGTACATCCTGATTTTCTTAGGCTAAAGAAAAAACTTTATCTGGTTCTCAGAAAACTCCTTGCCTCAGAAAATGTGGTCTATGGGTTTTTTTTATATTCTGTTTGATATAAAACATCCATCTACCTATATTTTAGAAAGAAAAATAATTCCCCTCCTTAAGATATACATGATTTTAACTCATCAGTCCCTGAAAAACAATGGAATCTTTCGTAAATTAATGACTTAGACCAGTCCAAAGGTGTATTTCGCGGTCATTGAGGTAATATACTGATAGGCAAGTAAAATATAATAGTAAATCAGCTGGAAGTATAGCTTACCTATTGTCAGTTCTATAAATGTTGATCAAAGGACAAAAACAGAAGAATTTGTGAATGTGTCTTACTTTAGACACAGTTCAAAAATTATGTATACATCCATCCAAAGGAAATATCAGTTGTGTGGGATAAAGGTTCATAGATAGAAAATAAAAAATAAAAAATAAAAACCTTACCTTCCTCATCACACTTTCACCATTAGTTGTTTGAAAATCAGATAATTTTCTTTTGATGGGTTTATCATTGATTTGCTTTTTGTGCCCCTTTGTCTGATAAATAAAAAAAAGAAAAAGATATACAGAAAAAAGAATATCAGCCACGAAGCATCATAAGGAGTATAGCAAGTCCTTCCTAACTGAAAGGCAGCTGTGTTATTGCATTAACTGTAATCAAGTAATGTATATCTGGAGTTTTTCGTCCCAATAAATTTGTTTATGTTTGCAACAAAAAACATATTCTTCCCATCTGAAATTTGCCCTAAAACACCATATAGTTATTTGGCTTGGAATTTCGGTCTTTATTTTAATTTGACCCTCTCATCTAAGAGCGAAAATTAAAGATGGTGAAAATTTAGGGTTACATAGTACAGTGGAACCTGTCTTGAGAGACCATCCCATCTGCCACTGAAATGTGGTCTCTTAAGACAGGTGGTCTCTCATATGAGGTTTTGTTTAAATGATTATTTAACAAAGTGGTTTCCAGGTTGTATCTCAGAAGACAATTGGTCTTTCATAAGAGTGATCTATATTAGGATTTCTATGTCAATTGTTAGACAAAAGTGTGCTATGTCCTATCAATAGTCATGATAAATAATATTTATAATTTCACAGGAAAGTTCCAACACAGCTGGAAATAAATTTGATAAAGAGAGAGAAAAGATTGCAGAAAGCCATGCCCAAGCCTTCAGGACCAAAGCGAGATTTGTCTGCAATGTATTATGGGAATTATTTAGATCCTAATGAAATGTTTAAGTTTAAAGCTACGGAGGAAGCCATTAGATTCTGATGTCCATTGGAGGAGTTGATGCATTGACTTTGTGCATTAACTTTACAGTTATATTAAGAAAATTGTCTGTGATAGTTTTAAATGCTTATTAACTTTTTTTAAGTTCCAAGTCCACTTATTTGTTAAATGATTGTTGTAATTCTGTGTACATGTCGTAGACGTGATGTGAGAATTGTCAATTTGTGAATAATAAATTATATGTTGTGTCTTTTTGTTATTACAGAGAGAGAGAGAGAGAGAGAGAGAGAGAGAGAGAGAGAGAGCACTTCTGTGGGGAAATTTTGAAAAATATTTACAATTATTTTAACCAAAATATATATATATATGTATGTATATATATATAAGATGTATGCAGATTTTGTTATTTTTTTATGATGTATGTTACATCCGGGATTTTCCCATCTGTCCAAAGACCAGATGCCAGGAAATTTGACTTATACTAGATTTATTCATTTAAGAAGAATAAAAGAAGAAAAATTTCCGTTAGCAGAGGCTGATGTTTCAAGGTTTGGGTAACACAGTTTTTAATATGATAAATGATACCTAAAAGGATAAGTCCTTTTGATTTCTAGATTATGGGTACAATGTTCATCTTCTGTGATATCTTGATAAAATTTACTTTATTCTTATTGATGTGAGGTAGAAAGATACCTTGATTCACTAGAAATCGACAATTTTCAGCTTTTTAATGTTGCAATATGTTCTTCAAAGAAATGATACAAAATGTAATATAATAAATGTTCAATATTCAACTGTTTTCGTTTGTACTGCTGTATCAACATCTGTTATCACTTATTTCATTTTCACTGATAGACGCCAAGTGGTTTGAGCATCATGTTTTAAACCAAGGAAGAGTCTGACTTTAAGTCAATGCGGAATTGTGCCCCACTGAAACCTAAACTGCTTTTGTGAGAAAGTTTGAAAATTTATTTGCAGAAAGCCGGTGGTCTCTTCTCGGGTACATTGTAACAAGGTTCTGTCCTCCACCACTAAAACTGGCCACCACTTTATGACTGAACAATTGTTGATATGTGGCGTAAAACAGCATTTAAAAGATTTGACAAATTATTTTTTCTATAGTGTAATTTATGACAGATACTGATATCTAATGAAAAATTGAGTGGATTATATCTAAAGTATGTAGGCTTATACACTAGTTTATCTAATGACATTTTTATTTACAATGCATGCTTCTTAATTAAAATTGAATTTTTAAAAATAAAGCATTAAACATCATTATACAACAAATCCGAAAAGGTGTCCAACAGTTTTTATGTTATTGGATTTTCTGTAGAACACTGTTACCATTGTAACCAATTCATATGATTCACTGTTTTGCAAGAACACTAAGTTTTTCCCCCAAAAGATAAAAATTAAAGACGATTTGTGATGATTATATCAATTACCATGGTCCGATGACTCTGTTTCAGAATTTATTTACACATTCCGAAAATATTCATCTGAAAAATTCTGGTATAACTAGGTCAAAGTTTTTTGTTCGTGTTTTTTTTTTTTTTTTTTTTTAAAATGTACTATATAATAGACTCTAAATGTCCCACCCGGATTCGTAAAAATCACAGCAGTTTTGTCTCTCACAAATATATAAAAGAAAAATCTAGACACATTAGTGAGTCTTTGTCGCTCAGAGATTATATGAATCAGAGTACCGGTGAGATGCATCCTGTTGAACAGCCGAACTCTGCAGACCTCGAGCGCCATATCACCTGATGTCACACCTGTATTTCTAAGAGATCCGTGTTTGTCCATTACTAGTCGCGTTCATGCAGTATATTGTCATGACTGTTAACGCACTTAATATACGTTATACACATTACTTGTTTAATGAAGTATCAGGTCTCACGAAGATCGGGAATTTGAACTCGAGGCTTCCCGTTCCAATCAATTCTTCAACTGGAGCAGTTCGATGAAAATGAAGACATAAGGATTTGTTTCATTTTTAGTAAATCAAGCGTACATATGACATGGACTTTAACATGTTTAGCACTTGTATCAAATATAACTACATAGTTGCATTGGAATGTTTTCATAATATCAAGGGCACCAAGGTAATTCTGTGTCATAATGTGCCCTCTCCCACACACATAACCCAAACTGTACTGATGTATGAATAAAAGTTCAAAGTTGGACAGCAAATAAATTAGTCAGTAGGTAATTTGGTCAGTTTAGTATCGGTCAGTCATTGGACACGTGCTTTTATCTGACCAGCTGTGACTTGTATCTATTTCTGTAGGCTATCACCTGCTTCTGGAAATTTGGATCAAAGACTGTGTTTTGCGTCAAGAGTGACTTTATTTCTCAAAAATGTCGTAACTTCTCACAAGTATCTGCTACTTCTGATCAGGTTGATGGTATTATCGTTAAGATTAAATGCGATAAAAGATATAGGCAAAGCACCCCTGAAAGCAAAACTGGGTATCAATGATAAGATCAAAGTGAGGTGTGACTGAGAATCTCATAATAGCAGTGTTTCTTTTTTTTTCTTTTTCTTTTTTTTTGTAAGAAAAGTATGCTAATACTACTCTTTGCTTTTACACAAAAGTTAAATCCTTAAACTTTTCTTAAATCATCAAAGCTATTGTATATCTGCGCTTAAAAGAAACATATCTTTATCAAAAATGTTCATTCTTTTGAAGATTGACCTAGGATTGTTCATTCGCGAGACAAACAGGCCGAGACATTGGGGAATTCATCAGAAACGGAGCATTTGCACGTGACAGCGTCTTCCGTTATTTTCTGTAATATTCACCAAAATAGTGAAACAGTAGCCTATCTGTATCAAATATAATCACGGTCAATAAAGATCTCAAACAGCATAAAACTATTTGTGAAATAAACAGATTAAATATACACGAAAAATAAATGTTTACAATTTATTAAACGTAATAAGAGGCAAACTAGAAATGCCTAATAAAATATAATAACGCATTAAAATCAATTCGTACTTAGTTTAAAAAATTTGAATCAGCAAATACGACGTATTTATCTATTCATTTAAACACGAATTTCATATTCAAACAGGAAACGTCTACTTGTCTGCTTAGACGTAATCAGTAAACTCGAGACAAACTTTAACTGCCGAAAATCACACACAATATCAAACATTTACGGGGACATTTTACATTTTAGATTTGGTCTTGGGACTAAAGACTTGTAATCATTTTAAAAAGAGTTCGGACCTGTAACTTTTAAAAGATGAAATCCGTCGTATCATTATGGCTATCAAAAAGCAGTTAGTAGACATAAGTATTGTCCGATTCACATAAAATGGCGGGGCGGAGTAACTTTTGGATTATCATACGGATGGTTCTACTCATTTTTCGGTTATCACAACGTTTTATTTCTAACTGGATATTCACTTATGTATGGTGAAAAGTAGGACCGATTACCCTAGTCAGTGTAATTGCAATGCTATGCTTTATTACCTAAAATTTAAACTCGTCCAGGTCAAGAAAGGGCTCACAAGACTTCACAATATATGGATTTGACTATAGTCATTGGTGTAATTGCCAAAATTCATCTTAAAAGTGAAGCATGTATAGGTATCCATAAACTAGCAATGTCTTATTAAAAGGAATGGAGTTTACTTGAAGTTTGATTTTCTTTTGCGCCTATTAAACGATTCAAAGTTTGTTAAAAGTACAATAAACATGCGGGTTAGGGACTTACGACCTTTCAATAAAACAGGTCTTTGGTCATTTTCTGTCCAACAGTTTCTTCTCATTAAGGTAGTGCAAGAATTCGTGAACTGTATATAAATCATGTCTCATTAGTTCTGTTTTTTTTTTTTTCATCGTTTTAGATAAATGTCTGGAATAATTTTAATCTATTTCAAAGTCGTAAGCGATTGATATATTCCGTTCGTATGTATGTCATAACATAATCTTTATTTCCGTTGCTTATTTCATAAACTGTTAAGCATGTGTTTACATTCTTGCTATCGTTGAACAATATCGAGTGCGTCCGATACGACGACTGTTTTATCGTTCCGTTATCGTACGACCTACGTCAATACAAAGGGACGGCTTGTATATATACCTCTCTGATACCATGGCCTACAAGACAAAACTGACCATTAATTCATTCACTTTAAATAGCAGTGATATACATGTAGTGTGAGAATCGGAAAATATATATGATTAACCAGGAAACGAAATAGGAAACCTGGAAACTGGAATATAACAACATTGGATATTCGAACAGATTGCATTTTGTCAGGTAATCAGTGCTACATGCGCAGGTAGTGTGTCTATTGTACTAAGGAAATATAGACAGAATCATTTATATACAAACCTGGTTTTTACCATGGCTGTATTTGAAAGAAACCATATCAAATTAACGGAATAGGAAAACCAGAACGAAAATGAAACAAATTCTTCAGACAATCAAAACATATATATGTAGATCTAGTTCATATTTTCGAAACAATTATGTTTGCTTGTATTGTTAATTTAATAACGGAAGATATTATTTAGACATGGTATGTTTACAATTTTCTCTCTGTTCCCGGATTAAGAAACAGAAAACATTTACTTACAAATACGATTTAGACACTCACTCACATATGTAAAGGAAAAGTGTTTGTTCATTAAATTTTATATTTCACTGTAACAGGTACACTGTGTATTTAGCTTGTTTTTTTTTATTACAGTTATAATAAGTAAAACTTTCATTACTAAGCAAAATCTAAATGTAGTAGTTTCTTTATAATATTTTTTTCACGATGATATATACATATATACATATATATCTTTCATAATGATGAGAAGTTAATTTGGTTGGGTTAGAACATATTTCTTGCCTTTTAAAGGAAATCATTCCATTGCGTTTGTTTACATATTGTCCGCAAAATGGACTGATGAAGCAAATAATCTCTGAACATCTACAGATGTATGACATGGTAAAAACAACATTTGACAGTTCATTTGACTTTTTTACATGACAAATAAAAATACGATACTAGCAACAGGTGTGCTTTTCACATATTATCATTGTTGTAATATATGAAATGTCATTCGATAAGACCAATTGAGAGAATTTCCGTAATGTGACATACAAATTTATCAACTTATTTATTTACATGTTGTGGTTTTGGAAAAAAAAATCTTTACTCAATGACAAAATGTTAAAAAATATTGACAATAATTAGAAGTTTCAGTCGCAGAGTTACAAGAGACATCAGTTAGTTCTAAAAAAAATTGTTATAATTGCTCACTTACTTTTTATAATATAATTTTTCAATTCAGAGTAATGGAATCTACCAGAAGTGTGACAACTTTGGTGTTCTTCGTTTCTATGATGGTGACGGCGACATCACGCCCATCAGAGTCATGTACGTTATTATAGATCTATTATTACCTTTGCTTTTGTGTTTTTCCATTATCTAATTAAGGAGATCATTACTATCGTGCTTATACGTTACTTTTGTTAGTGGTAACCAAATTATTCCAATTAGATTGATAATGATTTATACGACTATTATTAAGATTTTCAAAGTTTCAGTTTTACAAAAGAAGCCAAAACAATTGCTCATGACGATCGTTTCTGTCAGTAAGACTTCATCCGTTGAGCTTAAATTCGATATTATTGTATATTTCTGAAAGAAAAAGTGGTAACATACAAGGGTGATTGTTAATATATATCTTTTTAAATTTGTTTAGTGACGAATCTCATTCTCACCACATATCAACGACATTTAGAAGCGGAAGTTCGACAAGCACTGTCTTTACACACACATCAGAAGTAAGGAAAATTACATCTTCTTTTTGTAATTTGAATACGTTTTGTTTTCCATTATTGCTATACATGTACAAATCTCAGATACCAAAGTATTAATCATCAGAATGTCCAGGATACAAATACAAATCTGGTGAAGATTGGACAAACACGGACCTCTAGAAATCCAGAGGTGGGATTAAGTGCCATGGAGGAGTAAGCATCCCCTTTGCATGCATTGAATTTATGAATGCAAAAACTCATTATCTAACTTGACAATACTGTCAACAGAAAGTACCTATTGACATAAAATTTTACCGGATTGAAAGACAAGATACAGTTATACTAGTGCGGCTGTAAAATATAAAACCTTCGGACAGACAGATTAGCATTTTTCAGTTCGGATATGCAAAGGACGAATGTCTACTCTTAAGTATTCTTATCATAGCAATAATATGATGCAGACAAATGCATAAATGCTTTTAGTTATTTCACCGCGTTTTACTTTAATCTAACTTTGTCATTAAACTAATAAAAACCTCCATGTTATTATATTCGATTAAAGATATTTCCTACAAGTTAAGAAACATTTTCAGTCTAAAGATACTCACCTTTTACATCACCATCTGATATCGTCTGCTTCAATGTATTCGGTGAAGATGAACATTCATATATAGACTCTTTAGCAGTAACTGCGGTCCTGTGACTTTGCCAGTCTTCCGGTTGGCAAAAATGATACAGATTCCCGGAAAATGACGTCAAGAAACAATCAGTTACTATAACGACTTCTATGTTTTTGCGGGTATCTCTATCATTTTGCCAACTGGAAGACCGGCAAAGTCACGGGACTGCAGTTACTGCTAAAGAGTCTATTTTCATTCTTATTTGAATTATAAAGTAAGATTCAAAGTGAAGCCTGAGTCTAATTCTGTTAAAGCTTTCCAAAATATTTTAATCCCCAAAAATATTATCATATTGTGTGCCCAATTGATTAACCGTAGATATATCAGATACAACTTTGAACTTTGGAAAGACTTCATTCAATCTGAACATACGCAATAATATCAATTATGACGATTTCACTTCTTTGTGGATATAATCTCGTGGATCATAACGTGGATATTATCTCGTGGATCTAAATGTGGATATAATCTCGTAGATCTAAACGTGGATATAATCTGGTGGATCTAAACGTGGATATAATCTCCCATAATCGTTTCCATCTTTCCGTTCCACCCTTCGTTAGAAAAACCAACTGCATGTGTTTGAGAATTTTCGCTATACCACATGTTTCTTCTGTAAACTTGTAAAGTCCAAGATCTTTTGTGTACCTTTATATTTTGAAAAGGATGTTAAAAATATTAGAATTATTAAAGAGGTATGGACTAAATGTTGATTGAATAAAAATACAAATTAACATCTGTGTAATGTCCATTTTTTTAGTCTCCCACAAGATGTTGTTGCCTTGCTGCAAGGAATTCAGAAGCATCAATTGCCGGTTGTTTTACAGACAATTACAAAGGGAATTAATACAGGAGAAATAGTAAGTCCTCCGAATAAACTAGCATATAGTATGATACTATAAGTATGTCGCTTTACGAAGTACCAGAGCCGGCCTGGCTCAGTCGGTAGCGCGCTCGACTCTGGATCGTGAGGTCGTGAGTTCGAGTCCCGCCGGCGGCAGGTTGGTTTGCTGTCTTTCGGATGAGACAGTAAAAACCGAGGTCCCCTGTCACAGTAGGTGTCGGCACGTTAAAGAACCCTCACTGCTCAATGGCCGTAAGTGCCGAGCATAGGCCAAAATTTGAAGCTCTACACCGGTATTTGGTGACGTCTCCATATGAGTGAAATATTCTTGAGTGGGGCGTTAAACAACAATAAACAAACAAACGAAGTACCATAGTAATATTATACTCCCATTATAAAAGGTACATTACCGTAGAACATTTTAACATAATTATGTACATATTGTCTAGAATGAATACACGAAAGATTGATATTCCTGACATCCATGTAAGAATACAAATGTTACTTGCCCATTATTTCCATTCGATTTCTTTTTACAAATACGACATTATAACATGATTGTTTAACAACATTTGATTTGAATAAAAAGTCGACTGTTTTAAACTTTTAAGGTAAACAAAAGAATCCATTTTGACAACTTGTATACCTTTAAATAACCACACTAAATAAAAACAATATTATTAACAAACGAGACCAAAACAAATGCTCAAGATGATCGTCTCTGTCAATAAGACTTCATTAGTTGACGTTAATTTTAATACAAATGTATATTTTCCACAAAAAAATCAACTTAATACATGTATTTGAATTTATATTCTCAGCACGTTTATAAAACACCATTTGCATCATAAACAAGCATATCAATAATAACTAATTGCCATCTGTAATATGTTTTTGTAATGATGATGATTTTACTCATTTTCAGAAGAATATTGGCGAAGATTTAGAGGGTATAGTAAAGACATTTACAGACAGTCTTCATCTGAAGGAATTCTTTGTTGATAAAAAGCATCCAGTAAGACGAGATGACGAAGAAATGATGCCCAACATGTTGGATCATTATTACGGTGGATTTGGTACGTAAATTAGATGCTGTAAATAACCTATATTCTGCTTGTTCACCATTCCAGATATATTTGCGAACATATGAATTCGCGAAGTTAAATCTACAATACATATCGCTTTCACGAGTACCAAGCTATGTCTTTCGCATACGTACTTCGAGATATGATAAGATTTTCATATAATATTCTATATTTATCACTAATGTTAGAAGATGTATTTAAAAAGAAAGAATTTCTGGTTGCAGTGTTTGCATATTTAATTTTTCTTATAGGAGCCGTCGATAACCAAATAGTTTTGTTTTTTACATGATAAAAGGTTTACAAATGCAATCAATGAAACAAATAATCGATTTCGCGAACAAGATCCTTCGCAAAATTCTGTGAAAATCATTCTCTCGCAAAATAAGTGATTTATGGTAATAATCAAATAATATCGAAACCCATAATCTGTCCCGTTTCAAATTTTCGATCTTGGACAGAAGTCATCTCTTCTCAGTTTAAATAAGTACTGGTTATTTTTTATCATTTGTTTGTTTATTGTTTTATGAACTTTCTGACAGTCAACAGTCACTCTGCTATCTAAACTATTGGTATTAAATTGTAGAGATAGTTTATCTATAAATTTATCACGGGCTTCATCATTTTAAAAAACGGAAAGTTTGAACCCTTTCAGATATGGTTCAATGTTGTTATCTTCTCGGATAATCGTTTGGAAATTTTTAATTATCTATCAAGAAACAAATCTGTTTTTGAGATTGAATTCTGTGTTATATTTACAGGGAAATGAACTGGACCACAAAACAGATGGGATGGGAATGTTAAGTTTCTTCATCTACTCTATGATAGTTCTAATCTTGTATTAAACCAGTGATATGTGTTCTTGTAATCTGTATTTTATTTAATTTCATAATAGAAATTTACAAAGTGAAACTGAAATTCATTCCAAGTAATTGGAAATGCAGTTTTGACAGTTCGAGTTGTTATTTAATCTATTTATTTATTTATTTATTGTGAAGCCCCAATATTGTACATATACCTTGAGATGCAGCATTTTAATGAATAAAGTCAAAATCTCCAGACAATTCCTGGAGTGGAGTGTTTTGAATTCTCTCTCTCTCTCTCTCTCTTCATGGGGTGCATGGTAAACATTTGCAAGAGAGAATTTCAGGCAGTGCAGCACGTGATTTCAATATTTTTAAATACTGCATCATTATGATGTTAGTAATAAGTATTAAATTAAGAGGTGGAAGAATGAGATCTACTCTCAGAACTAAGGTCACTAATCTTTCAGACGAGACTTTAAACAGAAGTCTCACGTCACGTCAAGGCCGATATTTGTGGGATTTCTGCTAAAGCTGGCGATATATCCATAGAAGTGAAAATTTTTAAAAAGTGGAGAAATTGTTGGATTGATCAATATACTACATATCCAATAATTACATTGCTCTAATTTCAGTTGATATTTGACATAACCCTGGTCTTTAACTTTAGTGGTTAAAGTAGTATCTTTATATACTAAAATCGACAAATATATATTTTGGTATTTTTTCCTCTGATTTTTAAATTTTATTCCGTGTGTGAAAGATTGACTATACATGCAACTCATGGTTCTTACCATTTCACACCGTAGTTATATTAATTTCATTTCATTTGACGGACCATTATTCAATACATTTCTTTAAACTTTAAATTAAATTTCCTCCCGTGATGAACACAGTCACAATTACATAAACATGAATTCACATGCACGCAAGTTTTGTGTAGTTACGTACATTTTCTATGTAAAATCATATGTCCAGTGCATAGATATATCTTTCTTGTGCGTCAAACTTTTGACCTAGATTATCAAAGAATGGTAATTTTACAACAAAGATAAATAGACATGATATGGAATTATAAAGACAGACAACTGATAACAATCATAATCATATTTTCTATCAATTTTGTCGTGCTGGCGTAATATCGGATTTACCGTTTACTTAGAATTCAATTTGATCTCCAATCTGTCCTTTTAAAGGTTCCGATTTCTGGAGACATTTATGCAATATATAATTATATAAAACTCTTTATCAGAACAACAGAAACAGGGAAAAGGATATTCCAGGAATTGAACAAGTTTGGTTGGTGGTCATTTAAGTCCATTTTAATCATGCATTTCATGTCTGTGTATAACATTTCTATATTTGTCTTAGTGTCCTTGTGCCGTCATGATAAATCAAAAGGATTAAATTCAATTGTTTCTATCTTTCAAGACAGTACACTTGTTTGCACACGCACATACACACACACACATAAACGCACGTGCACACACACTGTTTTGCTTCAACTTGATATTCGTAATTAAAATGAACTGGAAAAGATACCAATGCTTCAATGAGTTCTATTGCTTTTATTATACAATTTGGCATCACATAACTACAACAAGTTTAATTTCTGAACATTTACAAACACAATGTGTTTGGGCATCAATATGCCCTTGATAGTTAGGAGATCCATAAAGATTTTAATCTCCAATGATGCATGGTGGATACAGGCATTCTTAATGACTTAAAAATATGGGGTGTGTGAACATGGTGAATAAAAATGACAATACTTAAAGGGGCATTAGCTGTGTTTTTTCATTTTGTTTTCTCTTTTTATTACTCAGAAAATTTGAGTTACCCATTAGATAGCGGTTGTCGAGTTGTCTGTTCTAATTGTGACGGGGATTTCTTCCCCACTTATTTCATTTGAATTTGACTGTGGACTCACGGGGTGTGACCGATTAACAGGATGCTTACTCCTCCAAATTCTTAAAAACTCCTATATATTTTGTGAATATTGCTTGAGGAACCCAGGTTTGGCAGTTTTTTCAATTGCAAGTGATTAACTCAACCTGACTAATTGTATATGCATACAACACTGGACCTGACCTTATTTTCACAAAATTTATAGGAGTATATGATTTTTGTATGCCTATGTATAGCTCTCATGCTATTATACAAGTAGTAAAAATAGAAGAAATTGAAACAATTGATTCTGGTAACAGCAAATGCCCCTTTAAATACTTTATTTGAACACATCAGGTGCAGAATTAACAAAAGTTATATATATAACATAAATATAAACCATAATAGACAATAAATGAACTATTGGAAAAATTCTACAGTTTATAATGAACTTGAAAGAACAGTGGCTGTGCCATTGGGTATAAAGTTGTATCTATGATAAACAAAGTAAGAGAACCAAAATCTAATGCCCAGGTTTGATAGTGGAACTCATTTTCCTAATTCTCACTCTCCTGTAAAACGTTTAGGTTTGAGTAATTAGGAAACATATTTATTTTTCATCATACGCATATAAATCTGTGGATCACACTTAGGATTTTTCTGTAGAAAATGAATAAATATGTTGAGTATGGTACTCAAAACTTGAATATGTACTCAAACAATTTTTTAATATTTATGAAGTTTTCTACAAATGAGCAATAATTTTTATCATTATTTACAATTGTATGTCCAGTAACAGAAAAAAATTTGCGTGTTTAACACAAATCATGAAAAGTTAGTTGAGCTTGAGTACTGAGTAAATTTGGTGACTCTAGGCCCTGGTATTTCTGTACCAGCCGAGTATTTTGGACTAAACATGCTAAGGTAAAAATGAAGAAGTACCCATGGATAATTGAATAATAGAATATGACAAAATAGATATAAAAATGATCTCAACATGAAGAACAATTGCAAATCCAAAACGGGATGGGACCAGGTATCCGGAAGGAGTATATCTTTGGTATTATGTTTAAAACATTTAAAACTGAAAAAGACTTAATTTTGTGTGTTTTAAAGGGCATTATTTGTGCTTTTTAGAATTTTCTTTTTCATGTTTTAACTAATTAGATTGATATACAATAATAAAAAGGAGATATGCACAGGCAAGACGATTCCTATACATTTTGTGAAAATTGCTTGAAAAACCCAGGTTTGACACTTTTTCAATTGCAAATTATTAACTCAGCCTTACTGTAATTTGTACATGAATACCACACTGAACCTGACCTTATTTTCAAAAAAATATATAGGAATATAAGATTGCTTATGCCTGTGTATAGCCCTTATTTGTTCTTGTATATCAGGTACAAGTACTGTATGTGTATATATATTAGCCGACTCATATTTTAGCGCTCGGAGGGGTGTGACTTATTAGCAGAATCTTAAATTTGCACTTTCGATTTTATTCACTTTGCTGTGTATGCAGAATGACAAGGATGGAGAAATTTTAGTGCAGTACTTGAATTAGCAAAATGATTTGAGCATTAAAGGCGCTAATATTAGAATACTGCCACAATAAGTACACATACAGTAGTAAAATCGAAATAATATTGTATAAACACAGCTAATGCCCCTTTAAAGTTATATTGTTCAAAACCACGTATGTCTGTGGTATAACAATATACACAGTCAAACTAAAGGTTTGTATGTACTGCTGTTTTCAGAACTAATCTTACCGTAAATGACAAATATTGTTTGCAATGTTGTTGATACTTCCCACTTTCAAGAAACACTTATCGTTCAGTAATGATTATGACAACATGGCTTTGCAGATACAGATCTTAATTCCAATAATTGCTAGATATTTTAATCTGAACAATTCATTCATTAATTCATGAAGTTTTCTCTTGTGATATAAAACTAAATAACAGCATGTTTACAACATCTAAATGCCAAAAAGTAGTTAAAATCCAACAAAAACACCAATTTCCTACCAATCCATGTTGATCTTAATGCTTATTTTGCAGTTTTTGTAAAATTATCAAGCTACAGGAGTTAATATCTTTAAAAACAATTATAACTCAGTTAAATATTCATAATTTTTTCCAAAAAATAAACTTACGATTAAGTTTTGTTTAATTTAAAACTCAGGAGTTACAATATTTTGGACAAACAAAAATACAATTTATGCAATTATACTGTAAATGTCTACAGTAAAAACTTGCTTTAGCAATCACCTGTGTATAAAGACCACCTTGTCACAAAGACTGTTTTTGCTGGCCCCAATGGTACATTTTTTGTACAAATCAACCTCTTTAAAGACTGGTTTTGTTGCATTCATAAGGGGGTCTGTATATACAAGTTTCACTGTATTTTATTTTCCATCTGTGCTACTGATGACTCATTTTCACTATAAATTTGATATCCATCATTTATGAGATTATTTCTGACAAGTACACGCTATCTTTTAACTACAATGGTTATCTATTGTCTTTTTGAAATAACTTTTATATATCTGACCTATCTACACTACAATCTTCTTACAAGCAGGTGGCAGAAGATGAGACATGACACATTTTTATGATTCACATGTAACACATTGGTAATTTGAACTTTTGGATTCACCCTAAAGACAAATTTGGACTGGTCTAATTCATTGTTTTACAGAAGAGTCTATTGTCATTCGGGAGTTGATGAGTTAAAGATGTATGTGCTTTAATTTCTTCCAATTTCACCACAAAAAAAAACCACCTGGACAATTAAAGATATATTTTCTCCATTTTCAATGCTTCAAGTACTTTTCGGTTATACTAAAGTTCAATAATATAAATTAGAACATATTTTTAAATAATTAATGCTATTTCTAAAACTCTGCGAACATATGAGAACTAGCGACTCACATGCAAAAGCCATCTCCCAAGTTACATTAAAGATAGCAAACTACAGAGAAGGGGATTTCCAATTCAAATGTGTTACAAATACTGCAGTCTATGACAGACGAAGACGAAAGAGACAAAAATAAATTTGGGAAACATGATGCTGAAAATGGAATACATTTTGAAAAATGACAGAAATGAATTGGCACAAAATATTTCAGAGTAGATTGTGTGTTTGACAAAAGTGTGGTAAAATAAAATCTTCAGAATTTGCTAAATATTTTTTAATGATTTATTTTCTAAACTTATAATACATAGCTTATCTGAAGTACATTCAATCTAAATTGTAAAAAAGTTTAACCCATAAATCCAAACAAGGTGATAAAACAACAATTTATGACAATGCATTTTGAATGAAATATCACTCTGTATATCTCTATACATTCATCCACTTATAGAAAACTTGACATCGGGGACCTGTTTTACGAAATTTCTTAAGTCTTAGACTTGTTCTAATGACCACACTTACAATTTGCGACCCTTTAACAATGAATAAGTCTCGGTATTTATGACTACTTAGAGGCAACGTGTAGACCTAGAATACTGTTGTGTCATAATTTATCTGTGTAAATGTAGCAGGTACAGATATCCACATACATATACCATCAATATTTTATTTCAAAATTTGTTAATATGCCTTGATACTTGAGTAAGTGTTGAAGACTGGTCCTAAGTTTTCTATTAAGGTTGATTAACTTAACACTTACAGCTTTTTTAGAAAACAGGCCTTGGGTAATAAGGTCAAGCTCTCTATATCTTTAGCAAGTTTTCTTTAAAATAGCAATAAGTACAAAACCTGAGAGCTCATAGTTTAAATATTTCTATCAATTGTATGGATAAATCATATGTAATTGATCATGCATTCAAAATCAATCTAAATAACACAACAATGACATAAAGAAGACACTCAAAATTGCACTTTCAGGTGACAATCAAAGGCAGAACTCATAATCTAAGGTAAAAAATTTAAAAAAAGATTGTTTTAATGTGAGATGACCGACACACATAAAATCCCCCCCCCCCATATTTTTAAGACAGCTTTGTCCATTTATTTTGTTGTTGTTGAATTATCTAAAGTCTGAAATTCTTTCCAATATACATATCAAAATAACAAATAATTATTTTTTTAAAATTGTCTAATGAGATCCACTTCTACAACTACTGGTCGGGACACATCAAAGAAAAAATATTTTAACTCAACAACCCCTGAAAATCAATGCACTCTTCTGAAAATCAATAACTTGGACCAGTTCAAATGTGATATTTTGGGATGAATGAGTTAATGATGGCCTAGCAACTTTTTACTGCATAGCAAAATACTTCAAATGAACACTTAAGTGGATTTTAAAAATTAATACCTTTTTAAGAAGCACCTTTAAGTCAGTAAATGTTAAGAATATGATCAGATACAGTGGAGCCTGTCTTGAAAGACTACTCTCATAAAAGGGCACCTGTTGTCTGATGGGGTGGTCTCTCAGTGGTCTCTCCACTGTACAATGAACCATGACTGAATGCTAGCACCTTCTCCTCTAGAATACAACATACTGCATACTCGCGCATTTTCACTTCCGTTTCAGTTTTTACTTTTTCACCCATAAAACTAAGGGTAAACTTAAAATGAAAGCAAAACATCAACGATTTCATGGACTTCATGAAGGCACATTAACAATTATTAAGCAACAGTAAATGTTAAATCATCAGTCCAGGAGCAAAATATTTGGGGTACAGAGTACAATATTTATCACACTTGCACACATACTTACTGATCCTCTCGGTCATGCATAAAACCACACTCCCACTATACAAGCTATACACACATACATCCAGTGATACACACTGTAAAGCTGGAATCTGAATGTCAATATCACAGACTTTTGTAGAAATTTACATCCTGTCAATCATCGACTATAATACATTGTTCTTCCACTTAAAGACTTTGAGCTGTTTTTCAGTAAGAGTTGCAATAAATGTATTGTGATTAGCATGAATTGCACAAATGTCCACTACAATACCACCAGCTGACATGCTTTGTCTCAGATGACCAGAGCCAGAGTCCCAAATTGCAATCTGAAATAAAAACATAGGATGTTGTAAAAACTAGCCTGATTTGATCATATTGTGTATTTTCTGTTGTGAAGAAAAAACAACAAAGCAATATTATTTAAAAAAAATGTCAACTTTATATATTTTATATTTTTATACATGTATTGGCACTGATGCTGGTGCAAGGAGGTGCTAACTGTTTCAGGGTCCCTGAAGAAAACCTATGTGTCTACAGCCCACAAAAAAACGTAACCTTTTTAGAGGTTACACTAAAAGGAATGGTTGTAACCTACAGGTTATGATAACAATTACCGTATTCAACCCATTATGCACCCATGTCCCTATAAGCGCCCCTCCCCTCTTTTTTACATACTATCGAAAATCATTTCTAGCTGGTTGACAAGGAGATGTGGACCTGAAAAACTGTAAGCAACAGTTTATCTGTAGCCCCCAGCAACAGAATTATGTTGATAGGTGTCCTCTGTAATAAATACAACTTTACCACTGTACCTTTTAAAAGATTAACTGTTTTACATCAATTTGATTATTAATTGGTCCCATTAAATGTTTGCCCACCCCTTTCTCATGATTTTGGCACTATATGGGTCAAATACAGTATGAAAACCCCAAAATATATATAAACATGAAAAAAATTAAAGTGACAGATATCTCCAAGAATGAAAAGGAGGTTACGTGATTTGTATTTGTCGTAACCTCCACATAAAGATCGCTTATTTTGTGGTTTGTCTAACATTGGTGGTGACGACCACATCACTTCACATACTCCCCTGTTCAATCCATGGATCAAAGCTGTGTCACAAGAGTGAGAAGCATTTTATTCATTACTGCACTACCTAGACACTGCACATGTTGATGTAGATAAGTTATCTACTGATCATAGAGAGCATACAGGAAAAAAATAGATGTGAATTAAGTAAATGGTAAAAGACAAAATTTAATAACTAATCTAACAAAAGAGAAACCTAGAAGACTGGGTTTAGCAATGTGTTTGGGTTTGTTGTTTGGCCTTGTTTAGTGTGACTTTCCGTTTCAATTGTTTGTTTGTTTATTGTCATTTAATTTCTCACTCAAGAATATATTACACTGATATGGAGATGTCACCAAATGCCGGTGAAGGGTTTCAAATTTTTGGCCTATGCCCGGCACTTGCAGCCATTGAGCAGTGAGGGTTCTTTAACTTGCCGACACCTACTGTGACACAGGACCTCAGTTTTTACTGTCTCATCCGACAGACAGGAAACCAACCTGCTGCCGACTGGACTCGAACTCACGACCTCATGATGAAGAGTCGAGCGCTCTACCAACTGAGCCAGGCCAGCTCTTCTGTTTCATTGATACTGTACACATGAAATTAGGTGCAATTTTATCCAGTTACTTCAGAGATAAGATTAAAATGATAATATACAGTATCATGACTTCAAAATGTCAGATAAGCCCATCAAGTGATCTAAATTATTGAAGTCTCTGATAAAAAGGAAATGAGATGTGAACAACAAAGTAACTGAATTATGGACTATGATTTTTTAACCCAAGAAACTGACAGAATAAAAATGAACATCAAACTCATTGACATAATTTGAATCATTTGAAATGATTGTAAGCATTTATTTCATTTGAAATGGCTGACAGCATTTTTAAATTCACTTGAATGATTGAACTATGTAATTCACCCAAATCAATTGACAACATTCAATTCACTCAAACTCTAATTATTTTTACATTAACTGGGACAATCTGTTTCCATGAATACACATAAATTCCTCTCACAGACCTTATAGAAGAATATAAGAAAGATAACTCACCCCTGAAGACGGTTCCTGCCCTGCACAAACAAACATGCGTGTTTTGTTGGCTGGATGCGGAAGTAGAAGTGATCTAGAGAGCACCGTTTGTCTCTGACTACCATTAAATGTCTGAACCACATGACAGGTACAAGAGTTGTCAATCACTGTCGGATCCATGCTCAGATTTGTTGTCATCATTTCACATAACTGTACAGAAAAATCTCGGATTAGACTTGTCATGCAATACAAAAAGTCAAATGTTCTAATGATAATAATAATTCTGAGAGTATTGATGAATCAAAGCATGCCTGCTACATATGAAACCATTTTTAAGTGTACTGTGAGCAGTTGAAAACTTCAATCAAAACCTTAGGCAGATGGACAGATGCTGAGTCAAACATTTGATAAATTATCTACTGTATATCTGGCAATTTTCGCCCTTTTACGTCAGAAAACAAATTCACTCTGTCTTGAATATGTCCTAAATAAAGATAGTGTCATGGATGGAATGAATGTCCATGCTTTAGTTATTTACAGCCTCAGGTCAAGAATGAATCCCCAAAAATGAATTTATATTACATTAGTAAATTTGCATTTTTTCAATAACTCTTCTACAATTTGTCAATTATCCAATTTTAACAAAAGTTCATCCACAGAACATTGAGGTTTTGGTACTCAATTGGTAGGAATTCCATCGCAATCTATTTTATCATTTCAGCAGTAATACATTATTCTTCATGAGAGTAAAGTTCCAGTGAGATCATTTAGATGTTTATTACAAAGATAATGTATGGATCTGTTATGTACTTCATGAACACCAAAATAAAACTATCGATAACTAAGAAATCTATGGATGTAAACTAACAAAAATATTATCAAAATTTGGCCCAGATTTCCTGGGTTAAAAGTGCCATTTTTTAAAAAATTTTGGATGCCTACCGAATACTGATGACAAAATAAAAAAATCGGCAGAATTACTCAGGTTATAGAGTTAAATTCATTGATGGTGAAACACTTTCGTACTATTACTGTACATGGAAAATTTCACCTTCGTTTTAAACTTGCCGTCTGAGCTAAGTCCGAAAATTAAATGGAAGCAAACATTCCAAGGTATACAGTACATGCATCACATTTGAACTAATTTTGATATTGATGTAGAATGTGAAGTCATTCTGACATTTACTGAAAAAGAAATGGTCACAAATACACAACATTTTATTTTTACTCCCAATATATGCAAGAAAAAGTCTAAAGATTAACAAGCACTCTGAGAGTACTGATGAATCAATATGGAACATGTACACTAGGCTACTTCATCTCTGAAGCCATTATTAAGTGAATTGTAAGCCAATAACCAAACTTTAACCAGACAAACTGATAGACACAAATAAAACGTATTGGACATGTCCCTAGTGGTTGACTTAAATAATCTAATCTATCAAATTGCACTATTAATGCAAGATATGTGGCAATTCCGAAATCATTCTGATACTTTTACCTGATGTCTACTGGTTGGATGTTTGGCTGTCGGTCTGAAACTAACCAGTAAGTGACGTGTATTTGGTTCAAAGCATAAACTTGTCAAGTTCCCTGAAAGATAAAATCTCTTGTGTTAATAATTATGAAACGTAATGTGTGTTTGTATATAGAACATGTTGAATCTTGAATCCATAAAAACAAATGTGGTTATCTACCACAAAACCAAAAACCATCATTAAAAGAGTATACAGTTAAACTTGTATATAAAGACCTCCTTAGGGACACAAGAAATCTCGTTTTTATAGTGAGATGGTCTTTATATACAGGTTGATTTCTACAAAATTAATACTATTGGGGACAGAAAAAAAAAAACCCATGACCAGGTGGTCTTTATACACAGGTGGCTGTTAAAGCAAGATTTACTGTAATTGTTTGATGTTTCCTCACCAGTAGTTTTAGACATGGGTCGATGGAAAGCATTTTTTAAAATTGTATTTTTACTTTTTATATTAAACTGGACAAATATCAGATTTTTCATAATAATCATATAATATAAGAGGGGGAAATAGCATTAAAATTGATTTGGTAAGGAACTTTTAGATGGGTTGGTCCAGCATGTCAAACAATTATTTTTCGTATTTTTGTCCTAACTTTGGAATAGTTCAAACAGACGCTTGAATAAGTTACTTTAGTCACCAAAAACATATTTACACTTAAATGTGGTATCAGAATCAAGATAAATGTCGAAACATTTATATGTTCTACCTTAATTAGGAGAAACCTGTAAAAACCTGAATGTGCTACCATAATCAGGAGAAACATCTAATCAAATGAGCTACCTTAATCAAGATACACATCTTAGTACCTGAATGTGCTTCCTTCATCAGGAGAAACATCTAATCAAATGAGCTACCTTAATCAAGATAAACATCTTAATACCTACATCTTAATACCTGAATGTGCTACCTTAATCAGGAGAAACATCTAAACACTTATGTGCTACCTTAATCAGGAGAAACATCTAAATACTTAAATGTGCTACCTTAATCAAGAGAAACATGTAAACACTTGAATGTGCTACCTTAATCAGGAGAAACATCTAAATACTTAAATGTGCTACCTTAATCAAGAGAAAAATGTAAACACTTGAATGTGCTACCTTAATCAGGAGAAACATCTAAATACTTAAATGTGCTACCTTAATCAAGAGAAACATACAATTCAGATGTCTTACCTTCCAAAGGAAGCATGTGTAGTCGATGCTGATTATCAGTTTTCCGTTCGTAAAAACTAATACCATTAAGCTGTCCCACAAGTAAACCACCTTGTCTGAAAGATACATATATACATCAACAGCGATTTTGAGAGTGGAATTTACAGTCGTTGAATAGCTGTTTCTCCATGGAAAATAAGTATTATATTTACCAGACCCTAAATATCATTTCCTTATATTTTGACAGAAACTGCAAATATCTTAAACAGTTTATGACCGTAAAAATGATAAGATTTAATGAAATTTTGTTGAAGAGTTAAATATGTATTATTTTTAATAGTATATGCTGATTCAAAAAGTCTATGTTTGGACTAGACCCCCCTCATTTTTTTACAATTGTGAAACCCCTATTCCCAGGGGATTTTCTTCACCAAATTCTTGTTAAAATCTGCAAATTTCTGAGAAGGCACAAAAATGCAAAAATGGCTGACAACAAAGAGGGAAGAACATGAATATACTATTTCCTGTTCCCGATTACCACATATGTTTTTATCATTCATAGTAATTATAAGATAAAATATACTGAGATTACACAACCGATTTGTTAACAGTGATGTTGCCGTATGTCTCAAAATACAAAATTGTCATGTACATGTAAATATAGCGAAAAGTAAATCATTATACATGATTGTGGTGTACGTAGGTTTCCTGAATTTGTTTACAAAGCTTACCTAAATGGTGCTTGTAAATCTTTTGGAATGTACTGCAATGAGACGACAGGAGACCGACTTCCCTCTTTGTTCAGTTCTTGTACATGTTCAGACGTATTTCTAATGTCATATTCTAATACTGTCCCACTTGTCTGACCAGCATAGAATATATTTCTGTCATCTGCGTTCCACACACAGCTCCATACTGGATTTTGTGCTTCGTAACTTAAGAATAAAAATAAATAAAAAATATAAATAAACAATAAAAGAGGTAAAAGTCTGTAACTCTGTCAAATCTGTACTTAATCATGAAATAAGATCATTACCTCACTAATCAGCTTAATTTGTTTATTGATTTAATTACAAATCAAAATAAAAGAGGCAGAAATTGCCACCTGACTGACTCAAGTGATATGACACCCAACTGACTTTGATAATCCAAATGATGTCGTCCAGCTGACTTAGGTGGCCCAAGTAATATGTTACGACTGATGAGGTTTTTAGAAAGATATTGAAATGTTGAAAAAGCAAGTAACGAAATAATCAATGACAAAAGATTTTAGAAGATCATCAGAGTGAAAAGTAAGAATTGTTTTATTTTTTATTTGTCCCATTATCTGTGAAACTGGATCAGGTATAGGTTTTGACAACAATGAGCCATCAGACTATCTTTGTTTGTTTGTTTATTGTTGTTTAACGTCCCACTCAAGAATATTTCACTCATATGGAGACATCACCAAATGCAGGTGAAGGGCTTCAAATTTTGGCCTATGCTCAGCACTTACGGCCATTGAGCAGTGAGGGTTCTTTAACGTGCCAACACCTACTGTGACACGATACCTTGAGTTTTACTGTCTCATCCGAAGGACAGGAAACCAACCTGCCGCAGGCGGGACTCAACTCATGATCCAGAGTCGAGCGCGCTACCAACTGAGCCAGGCCGGCTCCCGACTATGGTTGTGGTTAAAGTTTTGTAACTGCTTACATTTACTTACTACAGAGTTCAATTGTAGGAGAGATGTATCAATTCATTAATACTCTCTGAATGCTTGATACATAAATCTTTACTCGTTTGTTTATTGTTGTTTAACGTCCCACTAAAGAATCTTTCACTCATATGGAGACGTCACAAATTTCCTGTAAAAGGCTTCAAATTTTGGCCTATGCTCAGCACTTACAGCCATTGAGGGTGAGGGTTCTTTAAGGTGCCAACACCTACTGCGACACGGGACCTTCATTTCTACTGTCTCATCTGCCGCAAGCTGGACTCAAACTCACGACCTCACGATCAAGAGTCGAGCGTGCTACCTACTGAGCCAGGCTGAACCTAAATCTTTACTTGTATTAGCACTTATGTTGAATCTATTTCAACTACAAATGTTAGTGTATGACACATTAAGTGAAAATAAAAATTTCCAATGTCATCATTTTTTGTCAGCTACACCTAGTAAAACTTACGTTTGTACGATAGCATTGCTGATGATGCTGGTCATTTTCACCATTTTGTCTAAGCCACAACTTAGAAGGATGCCATCATCCACGCAAGGATGAAATGCAACATCTCTGATCGGTTTACTGTGGATTGTGAGATACTGAGCTGTTTTAAAATCCATTGTAGAGATCTGTAATGAAATACCAATACCAGTGTATGAAAAAATAAAAATCATAACCTTAACACTTATGTCTGAAAATATTCTGAAATTCAGGTGATTATGTCAGAGAGTATTCTGAATTTTAGCAATTCCGAAATCAAATAAACTGATAAGAGTAAGATCATTTACAGGAAGAAGCAAATTTCAAGTTTTATGAAGTCTAATATTTACATCATCTTAATAATCACAATTTAGGTTCCTTTCTGCTGTTGGTGATACAACTGGGAATCTTAATGTGAATTTGTGTCAAATTGGGAAAAATAGTTTGCACACACGTAAATCTAAATGTAACAGAATCTCTTTTTTGAAACAAATTTTCATCCTGCATTACTTCAATGTGCATTACAGTTGCAGTCTGAGTACCACAATGGTAATTTTTCCAACAAATTGGGAAAAAACTTGTATATTTTACATTGGGAATGTGGCCCTGTGGAAACTATAGAAAAAGGACTGCAATTAAATGTTCAACTGTACTGTAAGTTAAGCAGAACAATTAGTGTTGGTTTTTGAAAAGTTCATAAAACATAACTATAAGTAAAATGATGTTGGTGTGGTTTATAATACAGATCTGTATAAATGTTATTTTAATGGGCTATTATACAAACCAATCTTAAGATGATATATCGTACAATAAATATAGATCACAATGCTCAACTGACACCAACATATTTTATATTCCCCCAAGTGACTTCTTAAAAATAGGCTTCAGTCAGAAACAGGTTCATTTTTTAAAAATACAATTATAAACCAACATCTGCTACATAACACACGCTAAGAATCATAAATCATAATAATTATATGCTATGCAAGTTTAGCTACTGTATGAGAAGTAGAAGCAGGTAAACCTGACCTCAACCAACCATCTTAACCAGACAGTGACACAGACACCAAACAGATAGCATAGGCATTCAATCCATCCATCTTTGTTGAGGTCAACTAAAAATCAGTCTAAATGTGAGTGATAATAAAAAACAGAGATACTGTATAGTTGCTTAAGTTCACGGGGAGAAAATTTCGTGGTTTTTGTTAAAGGAAATTATTCACGGGGAGAAAATTTCATGGAAGACTGTTTCGAATACTTGATAGGAGTTACAGTAAAGCTGATAAAATTTTGTGATTTGTGTATACGATTTTTGGTTAAATATGAATAAATCTTTATTGCTTTGTCTTTTGAAAATTCATGAGTATGAAGTATGATATTCATGGGTATTTAATTTCACTGAATTTTCTTTGACCACGAATATAGCAAAATTAAATCCCCTTGTGAATGAAAAGAACTATACAATAAAACTTTTGACAATTTATCACTGAGTATCTATGTACCTTCTGGAACTCAAAGGACCAACTCCACATACCTTTTTTATTCCAAATCCTGGAAAAAGCGGACTGGTTGAAGGTTGTGATACTACCAATGTACCTAGAGAGGGACTGTAAGCCATTACACGACAATTTCCACTCTGTAAAAGATTAATGCAGGATAAAAAGCATCACAAGTTTGACATGACCTCAACTTTTAATCTGAGTTCTTTACCACATTTTTAAAAAGATGATTTTCAGAACTAGAATCTATATGGTCTTTTATGGACAATAACGAAAAAGATATATATATATATATATATATATATATATATATATATATATATATATATATATATATATATATTTATAGATATATATATATATATATATATCTATAGATATATATATCTATAGTTATATATATATATATCTATATCTATATATATATACACACATTGTATATACACGGGCATAACAAGTCTTAAATTCCTATATATATTGTGAACATTGCTTGAGAAACCCAGGTTTGGCACTTTTTCAATTGCAACTGATTAACTCAACCTTACTATCTGTAGTATATGAATACCACACTGGACCTGATCTTAATGTTACAGAATATCTAGAAATATCAGATTTTTTTATGCCTGTGTATAGCTCTTATTTGTTATTGTACATCAAGTGCAAGAAGTAAAAGTACAGAAAATCAGTTAGTGACCCTTTAAAGATTTATGTATTTTGCTAGTTTTATTCATGTTTTACACAACAATCAGCAAATTTTCGGTTATATGGTGAAGGAAGAACCTGGCTAAAACATACACAAAAAGAGAGTGTTCTTCATGTTCTTATCTATATAACAATCCATAAAAATAGTTGAGCGTGATATTCAACACTTGTACACCAAACATATATACCTCCCAAATTTTGATAGTTTTATCCAGCAGGAATTGTCCATCGCAATTACCATCATCGCCTATCAACATCTGTGTTGGTGCCACATTTGACACATTGCTTCTGGAATCATAAAATAAGCATCATAGACATCAGATTTACATTAGGTAGCAAATTCACTTTCATATATTTTTTAAAAATTATTTTGCAAATGGCAGTATAGATGGTGTATGTTTATCTGTGTGTGTGTTTGTGCAGGTGTGTGTTTGTATGTGTGTGTGTGTGTGTGTGTGTGCGTGTTTGCCTGTGTTTGTAAGTGAGCATGTATATATGTGTGGGCAGGAGTTTTAGTGTGACTAGATATACATAGGCTTATGAGTACCTCTGAGCCGAAATTTGTTGTTTAAGTCTATCTACTTCAGTTCGTAGTCTGTTTCTTTCATCAACTGCCAGCTGATATTGCAATCTGGTCTGTGCGGCCTCCAATTCCACCCTTCGCTTTGCTTCCCGTTCCTTCTCCAAGTCTTGTAGAGCTCTATCCCTCTCTGTTGTATCTATAGCCTAGATATTAGGAAGTTCATATTAACTGTACATCTGATCTAATTTGCAGCCTAGATATAAGGAAGTTCATATCACCTGTACATCTGATCTAATTTGCAGCCTAGATATTAGGAAGTTCATATTTACTGTACATCTGATCTTATTTGCAGCCTAGATATTAGGAAGTTCATATTTACTGTACATCTGATCTAATTTGCAGCCTAGATATTAGGAAGTTCATATTACCTGTACATCTGATCTAATTTGCAGCCTAGATATTAGGAAGTTCATATTTACTGTACATCTGATCTAATTTGCAGCCTAGATATTAGGAAGTTCATATTACCTGTACATCTGATCTAATTTGCAGCCTAGATATTAGGAAGTTCATATTTACTGTACATCTGATCTAATTTGCAGCCTAGATATTAGGAAGTTCATATTTACTGTACATCTTATCTAATTTGCAGCCTAGATATTAGGAAGTTCATATTACCTGTACATCTGATTTAATTTGCAGCCTAGATATTAGGAAGTTCATATTTACTGTACATCTGATCTAATTTGCAGCAAAGATATTAGGAAGTTCATATTTACTGTACATCTGATCTAATTTGCAGCCTAGATATTAGGAAGTTCATATTACCTGTACATCTGATCTAATTTGCAGCCTAGATATTAGGAAGTTCATATTTACTGTACATCTGATCTTAATTACAGCCTATATATTAGGAAGTTCATATTTACTGTACATCTGATCTAATTTGCAGCCTAGATATTAGGAAGTTCATATTACCTGTACATCTGATCTAATTTGCAGCCTAGATATTAGGTAGTTCATATTTACTGTACATCTGATCTTAATTGCAGCCTAGATATTAGGAAGTTCATATTTACTGTACATCTGGTCTTAATTGCAGCCTAGATATTAGGAAGTTCATATTAACTGTATATCTGATCTAATTTGCAGCCTAGATATTAGGAAGTTCATATTACCTGTACATCTGATCTTAATTGCAGCCTAGATATTAGGAAGTTCATATTTACTGTACATCTGATCTAATTTGCAGCCTAGATATTAGGAAGTTCATATTAACTGTGTACATCTGATCTAATTTGCAGGCTAGATATATGGAAGTTCACATCAACTCTGTATCTGATTTAATTTGCAGCATAGATATAAGGAACATCAGTTTTATATCTGATGTAATTTGCAGTCTGGATATCAGGAAGTTCCGGTCAACTTTATTTCTGATCTAATTTGCAGCCTAGATATAAGGAAGTTCACATAAACTTCATATCTGATCTAATTTATAGCCTTGATGTTAGGATGTTCACAAAGGAAGTTCCTTTCAACTTGATATCAGATCTAATTTACCGTCTAGATAAAAGGAAATTGATTTTTTTGTCCAATTTAATTTAATGTCTCTAATCATAGCTACATCTCAATATACAGAATTACAAATACATGTAAGTTCAGTCTACCCTGAAGAACTTCTGCAGTTCATGCACATAATTAACTATGCTTCATGAACTCATCTTATCCAGGGAACTACAGTGGAAACTGTCTTGCAAAATTATTGTCATGAAAAACCACCTGTCTTGAAAGACCACATACATAAAATCAGTTGCTTAAACATTTCTTTCATTGCAGCCTCTCTTGACGGTGAGATGGTCTGTCTCTCACAACAGGTTCCTCTGCATAAGTACACGTGCTTCTTCAATGTGGTAAAGGGCTGTCATAGACTAATGGTCTCTCACTACAGTTTCCAATACAGAAGTACACATGCAGTAAAGTCTTCTTCAATGTGGTAAAGGGCTGTCATAGACTAATGGTCTCTCATGACAGGTTCCAATACATAAGTACACATGCAGTAAAGTCTTCTTCAATGTGGTAAAGGGCTGTCATAGACTAATGGTCTCTCACGACAGGTTCCAATACATAAGTACACATGCAGTAAAATCTTCTTCAATGTGGTAAAGGGCTGTCATAGACTAATGGTCTCTCACGACAGGTTCCAATACATAAGTACATGTGCAGTACAATCTTCTTCAATGTGGTAAAGGGCTGTCATAGACTAATGGTCTCTCACGACAGGTTCCAATACATAAGTACACGTGCAGTACAATCTTCTTCAATGTGGTAAAGGGCTGTCATAGACTAATGGTCTCTCACGACAGGTTCCAATACATAAGTACAAATGCAGTAAAGTCTTCTTCAATGTGGTAAAGGGCTGTCATAGACTAATGGTCTCTCACGACAGTTTCCAATACATAAGTACATGTGCAGTACAATCTTTTTCAATGTGGTAAAGGGCTTTCATAGAGTAACAGACTCTCAAAACTGGATCCACTGTATTAAGTATGTTTTCAAAATTAAAACTGATGTCATGTCTTTTTTATTACACTTGAGCACATCAAAATTGCATACTTACTACTTATTACTTCGATTCCCAAAACGATTTAAGAATTAACAATATAAAATGACTATACCTCACTAGTAAGACAACCAAACTGATTGGCTTGAGGGGGTCTCTTCACTGAGAGTTAATTGTATCAAATACCATATTTTATGGCCTATAGGTCGATGTGGGGGATAGGTCGAATGGCCGATTTTTCATAGAGTAAAAATCCAGGTTTAAGTATTAGATAGGTCGAAGTGGAAGACAGGTCGATGTCGGGAGAGATCAAAAACATGAATGGGAGAACACAAAAATGAATTAACAATATAAAATGACTATACCTCACTAGTAAGACAACCAAACTGATTGGCTTGAGGGGGTCTCTTTTAATAACTGGTGCTAACACGATGGTAGCCTTCTAAAATAATGTCGGGAGAGATGGGTAATAGGCCTATGTTTTTTACTTCTAAAATAATCGGGGTACAGTATTAAATAGGAATGATTAAAAAGCATAGAAGTTGTATTTTATCATATTTAACATCACTTATATTACTCGTGTGTACTGATTATGTATACAAACATCGCCATTATGTTACCTGTCAAATCATCATTATATTCTTTATGCTGTTTACACAAGCGACCTCAATCCTTGTCTTATCCTTACATTGGCCTAAATTATTATGGAGCTGCAATTGTCAAACTATTAAATACTCAAGGTTTAGTGTCAATTAATTTATGTAACACTTTTTCCAAAACTTTCCCAACTTCAAAGACTGCCGGGCGATCCTTATCAGTTGAAGGTCACGTTCCAGTGAACACAGCTTGTAGTGTCCTGGAAGTCTGAATGAAGACTTCAACTTCACAGTGGGGTGCCGAGATAAGGGAATCATTCAAAAGTATAAACTGTCCGGTATAAATATAATGTAAACGATGTATTTTTATTACACAGTTTCTGACACAGTCTTGAATGCCAATGATATTGTAACTTGAAAGATCATTATTTTGTCACTTGATTATAAACACAGTGCATTACGCACACACGAGGTCACATTTAATAGTCTTTTTAAGTGTAAATACAAATGGGTGTTTGGAGTTGGCCCCTAGATTATCTCGTGGAAAATGTTGAATTACGATGTTAAAATGAGGAATTGCAGATACAAGTTAAATATTTCACTATTTTTTTTTAAGATAAGTCGATGCGGTGAATAGGTTGAGGTCACAACTTTGGAGAAAAAAAAGATCGACCTATAGGCCGTAAAATACGGTAGTCATTAAGAAATTTTTAAAAGACTGAATATTTATGGTTTTTAAAATATGAGGGTGTCCCATAGGGGAGGTGGTGCTAAAGTGTGGCTCCACTGTTCTGTACAAAGAAATTTGACTTCTATTGCAGTAATCATGCAGAAACAATAAAATGTCTTTATTTTTGAACCTGTATTGACTGAAAACTGATTTTCACCAAGTACCAATCTTCACAACGGCTATGGTTCGACGATAAATTTCAGTTTTGTGACTGAAGTCTTGCTAAAACACTTTGCCCAGGCACGTTGAATTAATGCCTTTTTCATTCAAATGACTGCCATGCCGAAATATTGTAAATTTGTCATCAAACCACATCGTGGTAAGAAATAATACTTGACACGAATACAATGGTCGCCTACCAGTAGATGAAAAGTTATAACTTAAGTATTCATATTAATCTCAACATGAAAATTAAAATATTTTTGAATCCATCATTCACACTTGCTAATTTCAAACAATATATTTGGTATATTTACCATTCGACTGATTATGAACCAGATTTTTGTTAAAAGAGAACACAAAAACCTTGTCACTTACTTTGATTGATTTTGCATATAATACCCTTATATCCTGTCGTTTGGCTTTTGCATTGCAATGCGGACATTTTCCACCTTGTCCTTTCAACCACTTTTCAATGCAACTAGAATGAGACATGAGACTGCAATCAAAACCTTAATTAAATTCTATACATGAAAACATTTTTCTATAAATAATTTTTTTTTTTTATTTCTTTCATTAATCCAAGATTTGTTGACTTATACAGGGGGATAATGTCCTCTTAATAACAATAATTACATTACATTTTCCTGCAATAAATCACAATATTGATCCCAGTATAACAACATTGAAAACTGGCATAACCCATCTCTAATAGTATGAAGGTCAAATGTCACTATAATATAGACCTTTACTGTGGTAAGTTGCCCACAAATGTTTAGAAAATGATGTTCCCTGATTTAGCAAGGTACTGATACCTCCCAAACAAAAAATCATTCATAGTCATTAATGTACACTGATAATCCTTTATTTTAAAACTTGTACACTGTAAAATTCAGATCTGTGATTTCCTGCTTCCCACTCAGAGACATGCCATCCCCACTGCTATTACAGAAGTATTACTATTTTATTTCATTTTCGTCACTTCTTATCAGCTACAAGTGAAGAACCAGAGATTTTGACCTGTGCTATAGTCTCATGTCAATGCACGAGGGATACTTTACTGTGCAGTGCCTATTCGCACACAATATTTTTTTTTCAAATTTCAGTCTCATTTTGTTTGTCTGTTTTTTAATTGTTGTTATACATCTTGCTAAACATTTTTCACTTATATGGAGCCAGGTGAAGTGCCAAAAATTTTGACCTGTGCTATGGACTAAGGCTAATGAAGTGATGGTTCTTTTGCATGCCACACCTGCAGGACTTTGGTTTTGAGTCTGATCTGAAAGACCTGTGACTTTCACTTTTTTCACTTGTCCAAGGAAACAGTCGGTACCATTTTACAAAATCTTTGGCAGGGCAAGAAAAATGTACTTTTCCACTCGTTTTGAACAAGTGAAAATGGCTTGGGGACGAGTAGATAGGATTGGGTACTTATCCTCAGTGACGAGTGATTTTTGTTCTAGATCTGTAACATCTGACTTTTTAGCCTCTAAAACTTTCCATGAACACCACGCTTTTAAAATCCTTTACTGCCATTTAATTATAAGTCCCATATCAGAGAAATAGTAAGTCTTAATGGTTACATTTAAGTTTATAGAAAACCGGGACAAGATGAAGATGACTAGGGATAAATGGTTTTCAAAGTCACTCATCCCATAAAGCTACAGATTTTTTCAATTTTTTATTTCTCACCCTGTTTGGTCATGTTGGTACAGCCCTTTCAATTGAGGCCGATGGCCAATGAATCTGTTGGTTATTTTTATGAAACCCAATGTAAGTCATCGGCTACTGTCACTTCTATTTGGACAAAACTTGGTGAATTATAATTTATATCTACACACAAGCATTCAGCTTTACCTTTTTGCATGGTTTCTTAAAATAACTTGTCTCCTACTCCAAACATTCTGAAAGGTCTGTAGGTATGAACCAGTACAAGGGATCAAAACCCGGGACCTACCACTTAAAGGTCAAACACTCTACTACGAGACCATCTCTTGGACCTGTGACTACCACTTGATTTGAAGAGTGTATGACAAGGAAAGAGTCAGTATCTAGGTTTAAAATTTGACGGAATTCGTTGTTTCCTTGCATTTCAGGCATCATGTTGTAAGGACACTTTTCTCATATAATCTCCAAGGAAGAGTAATCAGACTAAATCTATATCAGATACAAACTGTACAATCAGAAAGTTTCGTTGTGGTTTTAATTCATTTATTTCGTTATTTTCATTTATTTTATTTAAATGTCATTGAGATTTGATGTCAACAAATTTGTTTTATCTTGAAACAAAAATTTTTTAACCCCATGAAGTTTTCTGACTCTCTGACCAAACACCTGACCACAGCCAAGAGAATATAGGTGTGGGCATTTAATCTCCTGGGAAAATGATTTAAATCAGAGACGTACAAACATCATACAAACCTTTGACCAAATAGATGGCCACAGCGTAGAGAAGTTAAACGATGGGATCCTGATGTTGTCCAGTCTTCGAAACAAATTGGGCAGCACTGAAACAAAGAAGGGATAGATATATAAATATTTCATACTTGGTTACCACCATTTACTGTACAATTCAAAAGACAATGTTTCGATGATCTATAATATACTTGGGGCGTTTAATCCATCCCAAATAGATTTTTATTTGTTTTACACTAATGCATTTTGAGAATTTTTTTTTTATAACAAATAAACTATATTAATTCTAAACTCAAACTTAAAGGGACATAAGCTGTGTTTTTTTTCTAAACATATTTCCCCTTTATATATATATATATACACAGTAGAACTTCGATGAGTCGAACTTCAGTGAGTCGAATTTCTCGTTTCGAACTTTTTACAAAGTCCCGATTTATTTCATTATATATCCTTACTAAAAAACAATTTATAAATCGAACTTTCATGAGTCAAATTTCTCGGTGTGTTGAACAAAATTGGCAGTCCCATCGCTGTAAAAACATGGAAAATTCATACAAATAAATCGAAGTCGAAGTTTACCTCTATACAAGATGTAAATTACCCTGTGGCGATTTTCACACCTATCCGACTACATTGAACAATGGACACGTGTTTATTGATAAACACCCAGGACAGTATAAAAATAACAACATGATTTAAGTAATTAAACGTAATAAGCAGACGCTAATTGATTATTGATTGTTTGCGACTGTGTCAGACTCAAATATGCAAATTACCGGCAGTTGTGTTGGTTGTTTACCATCTCGTAGCTTGGGTCATTATAAGTTACCGATTTGTAAAAACAAAAGGAAATGACCAGATAATATACAGTAAGCATTTTCTACTCAAACTCAAAGTGTCACTTGTAAAGAAAAAACAGCATGAAATGAACAGTATCGGCAATTTGATGTGAAAAAAATATTTTAATGTGTAGTGACAAGTGCTGCATGATACATGTATTGACTTTCGTTTTGTGTTGATAATTAAATTGGTGACAAAATATTTTAGCTTCTTGGTTTTTTTTCTTAACTCTGAGTCAACGTTGTGTTTCTCTTATAGGCGCTTGGATTACGATTTTTCTGCAGAATGTTTGGATTTATTCTCTGAGTACAAAATAAATACACTGTATCTACATTAAATAGACCGTAAATGATTTTAGTCGATTCGATTCAAAGTCATGATCCCAGCACCTATACAGTTACACAGTCATGTACAATAGATTTTTTGTGTGGCATCTCATTATGGAGATAGTGCACCGAGTAAATTTTAGATTTCTCGATCACCATTCATGAGTTGAAGTCCCGATGTTTTGAACTTTTTTAGACGATCCCTTGAACTTCGACTCATCGAAGTTCTACTGTATATATATATAAATATATATATATATATATATATATATATATATATATATATATATATATATATATATATATATATATATATATATATATATATATAAATCTTAAAATCCTAAATATCATGTGATAATTGCTTGGAAAACCCAGGTTTGGCACTTTTTCAATTGCAATTGATTAACTCAACCTTACTATTTGTATATGAGTACCACATTGGACCTGACCGTATCTTCACAAAATATCTAAGAATATAAGATGTTTTATGCCTGTGTATAGCTCTTATTTGTTATTGTACATCAAGTACAATTTGTCAAAGTAGGAAAAGTCCAAATAATTTGTTATGGTATACATGGCTAATGCTCCTTTTACCTGCACCATATTACTAGTACCTACTGATCTGAATAATAAAGGGTGGCCTCTTTAATGATGAAATATGATACTCAACAGTTTTTACAGTTATACAGTGGCAGCCATTTTTAGATGGTGGTGGAGAAAACCGGGTACAATGTACGGGCCACAAAATAACAGAAATCATTGTAATCCATTTACAGGTTACGCTAAAAGGAATGACCATAACCTGTGGTTACAATAGGAATAATAAAAACTTAAAAATGATATTCGTCAAGAACAAAAAGGAAGTTACGTGATTTATATTTGTCGTAACCTCCACATAACCTGAACGATCGTTTTCATGATATTTTGTGGTCTGAGTGTACCAGGTAAAAGACCACTTGACTTCCGCCAGTAAACTGGTAAACTTCAGCAAACACATTGTAATAAACTTAGGTTCCAATGGGACTTGAACCTGTGCATTGTAAGTGAAAGACTTCATAGTTTTACCACTCGGCCACAGAGATTCTGCTCTCTCCCTTCGGTATGTATTTAGCTGTTGTTGTTCAGTACTTCATTTTCAGATTAATCTTGATACATCAGTTATTAACACACGTTAAATAACACACCTTATAACACAACTGCTTTTTATGTACTTTTTCTACTGATGTTAATTTGAATGAACTTTTGAAGAGAAATTTTACATTTTAAAAATATATGTATGAACAAATTTCCTCATAAATACATGTATACAATAAAAGTAAAAGTAATTGCCGAATTTTAAAAAACCCTCTAAGAACTTCATTTTAATCATTTTAAACAAGAGAACTTTTACATGGAAGTAAATGAGAAATTGTATACATTATAAAACAATATCAATAATCTATACCTCCATAAGTGGAACTCTTCAAAATAAAGGTGCATTTAGTTGTGTCTTTGAGAAAACTTGTTGTCCGAAGGAATTCAAAATTTGAGTAACTTTGTCTTTTCTACTATCTGAGGTGCAGTCTACTATGACGCAGTGTCTCACGGGCATATTTGACCTCCATTTATAAAGTTACTAGCACTTTGTTTTTATTTACATGTTGCCCCCACAAGTTTTTTGTATTTTCATTCTTTGTATTGCAATAGTGACCAAAGAGCGATAACTCTAACAGATTGGTAATAAAAACTTTTCTCACTTCTCTGAAAGCCAGCAAGGTTATATTAAGACAATGTTATACCAGTAAATCTTACATTTGAATCATCCTCTACCTCATCTTCTTTAGTGTCTTCCTTCCCTTCTGCAGAGGTTGTGCCTTTTAGGGGAGAGACGATTCTTCTTCGTTTAGGGGATCGGAAATCAGCTGGGGACTCCCCATCTTCTATCAATGTTCGGACAGCCCCTGCTGGAGTTGCAACAGAAGGTTCTGCTGCAAGCCTATTTTCCCTGCTGGGGTCAGCTGGAGGCTGAGCTACATCGTTCATAGCTTCTGGTGGTATGTGATCTGGTACTGGAGAGGCAGGCTGACTTATCTCCCTTTCTTCCTTTTAACAAACAAATGAAAATAAAAAAAAAAATTTCATTTTTAGGCCATGTAAAAAAAATATTCTTGTTCTCAATTAGACAAGGTAGGTAGCTTTCCAAATTATGAAGGTAAGAAAATAAATGGTATGGTCTTTTATTGAGACTTTCAATAAATTTTAACAATTTTTTATTTCCAACTGAAATCAACAAAAATATTGTTTATATTTATCTTGAAGGAAACTACAAGAAAATAAGTATGCACTTATAATCAATTATTGTAACAACAAAGCTGTACAAAATGTAACTACTATGTTCTAAAAATTGCAGATTCCAAAAGTTTCTTAAAACAATAGCTAATTTTTTGTACAGTAACTAATTTTTACTTTTATCATTCACCTACAAATTCAGTTTTAAAACTTTTATACACTATATAGTGTGTATCATCATTTTTGTCTTGTTCATTCGGTATTGTTCTTTCATTTAAAACCCAACTTTTTTAAACTGCATCAGCAGAAAACACACAATGTGTTCTGTGAATTTTCGGGCATATCAGTGAACAAACGATGTTTGTTCCCACATAGTATTGAAATATTTGCTAAAAGAAGCTCCCTTGAGTATATTTACTATTTAGTCAACGGTTCTTAAACATACTATTTTCAAAATTGTATTTATGAAATCTTGTACATACAAGCACAAATTAATTGTAAATTGCATCATTGATGTTGTAAAATACGGATCAGGTACAATTATTATCGATTATTCTTTATTTTACAGAAGCTGATACAATTTTATTAAAAATGTGTTTCATAAAAAAAATCTACTATGGTGTCGCTAAAAGATACGCAATGCAACATCCAATGTAGCTAACGGTTTCTTTATTTTTGAAATTTACAATACACAGCTATGTCCATTTAAACTGTTTTATTTTACTGCAGTACAGGTTATCGTTGAAGTATCACCTCACCATTTTACTTATGGACACAATCATTTTTACCTGTGATTTCAACCTATCATGATTAAATATGTCAGTAAAAAGTTTTTACAAAACATTTATTCTTGGAATCTAATGTTTATACACTGTAATAGTTTATATACATGTATTCCTGTCATACCGATTATTCCGTTTTTGAATGTCGTTGTAAACATCAATGTACATGAAATTCATTGGGTTTTAGAAATGCATTCAAATAGAAGGGATCATTTTCAAAACTTATTGCTTTTGAAATGACTGACTTTTACTTTTAAAATGGTTTCATCCGAACTTCCACTTACTTGGCCTTCGAAGTCACCATCAATACTCAAGCAAGCATGATCAGCAGAAAACACTGTAACAATGTGTGTATCTGACAGCATACAATGTTTCAGGCATGAGGTAACTTCAGAAATATTAACAGTACGTACTCAAATTTTGAACCGTCATTTTTCATTTTTTTACAACATAAATGTGACACATGAATTGAAAAACAATAATATATTTCCTAAGCCAAACATAGGTATTGATAGTCAAAATGATGACATTAAAGTTGAGCAGTACTGAGAATTTGTTTTATACTGTCATCAAAGGCGTTTTAAACCATTTTGAGTGTACTTGGTCATTTGTTGAAATATGTTAGCTGCACCAATAAAGAATGAGTATTCCCAATCATTTTACTCAGACAAAATGTACATGTGATGCATTTCATAATCTGGCAAGCTAAAGCCAGAAAGTCTGGGCCCTACTCACAAACTGGCGTTCTTGATATGGATTATCTTATTTCATTACTATGCCTACAAGTTGGAGGCCCGGATCCACATTTTTTAATTGTCTGGAGTACGATTATTGGTCTGGGCAAGATAATCTTGGGCCCTACATATCGAATGCAGTCTGGGCCCTACCCACAAATTGGAGGCCTGGAGTATGATTATCGGTCTGGGCCCTACCCACAAATTGGAGGCCTGGAGTATGATTATTGGTCTGGGTAAATCTGGAGTATGATTATCAGTAAAAGCTGAAACCTGGAGAATGATTCTCAGTCAGGGCCTTACCCACAGGCTGGAGGCCTAGAGTACAGTTCCCAGTCTGGGTCCCCGAATAGAGGTAAAGCTCTTTTTTTTCCGACTTTTTAACCTATTCTTTATTTGGATTGGCTACAAAAAAAAAGCACAGAGATTGCTGATAACAACTTTTACACATTTTTATAAATATACATGTTACTTTACAATAAATAAAACTGACCACTGATTAATTTACACATTGCAAGATGTCTATGTCATTTGCTGTTCGCTGAGGTTAAAAAGTTTGTCTGAAGTAACCGTAGGTTAAAGATACACCATCTGTACATCTCCCCTTTCCACAAAAATAAGACCAGAAGAATTATCCGTTTCACATGATAGGACAGTGTGTTAAGTTTCAAATTTGATATTAACAAGGATGCGAACTAGTATATATATGATTAAAAACAACTATGATTGTGTACTTACTTTGGATTAAACTTTTTATTTATCTTTTTACACATCTGAAAATCTTGAATTTTCTACTTTCACATCGCGTTTGTATTTCGGTCTTATTCTGCAGTCGTTATTCACTGAAATCTTCGTCTATTCATAATCTTTCCCTTCGCTAAACCTGATTTCTTAATTAACCCTATTGCACTATTAGGCCTACTGACATTTTCCCTGCCTTGTACGGGTTGTCCTTCAGGTATAGGTATCTCCAATCATGGCAGACGCCACATCACTGCTATGCTTGATTGTTCAGCATTGCAGATCATTGGGAAACAATTGAACAGCGTAATTGTGTATTATTTTGCACACAATCCATTTTGGTCTTCTTCAAACAGTCGTGACTGGACAGTTCTTTCAACCATTCCGTGATAGAAAATCCAAGAATTGAAAACAATTACCGTTATCGCTAACAAATCAGCAGGAAATGTGGCTTGATCATTTCTACTTGATTACTCTTTGTAGATGTCAAGCGAGATAGTTGTAAAACTAAGTTTATTTTCAAAAAGACTATCCCTAGCTTTTGAGGATGGTCTGGGATTCTATGCGGTACATTTGGCAATTTCTCATGCTCCCGCAAAATCTAATTTGTCAACGTAATTTGACAATTCAAGGGATACCTTGAGCTCTCGACCTTTTCTGTTGTATCGTATGAGTCCAACATTTCTTTCCGCTATGTTTGGAATTACATGTCGGAAATACTAAGTTTGTTCCAATAGTGTTGGATGATTGGCGGACTGTCGGACCGCCAAATGGCCATCCGATTGTTTCCCTTAACATTCATTTCGTCAGTTTAAGTGTCATTCTGAAATGTCGTTGTTACAGAAGCAGGTAAACAATGTACATCCTTGAATTGTCATTAAAATTTAATTATTTACATCTCTTTGCCTTATATTGAACCAATTGGTGTTTAGACAATGCATTTCGGAGGCGCAGAAACTACAAATAGCTCTCCAAGGAAATGGATAAACAAACTTTTCAAAACTTAAAAGCTCCGATTTGGCTTTTGAAATGACGATGCATATGCAGGGTTTTTTTAATATGCAAACTTGAGATGAAGCATTGTAGGTTTTCTTTTAGTATTGTAACACAGGTGCTTGTGTTGTGAATAAAAGTGGTTTCATCCCATCAGCGATTTTCAAATTTTATGCAAATAGTTGACCCATGGTAATTCTTTGAAGTCTTTCCTTTGGAAGTAATTTTTTACTCTGGCCGATAAAGAACCATGTATTTCACCTGAAGTCAATCACAATTCCAGGGCTACTCAACCCTGACTAGTAAAAGATTGGTCCCAATTTGTGCTCGAACTAACTATTTCATGAAGATTTTAAACAAAATTGTTGTAACCATTTTTCTTCTTTTTGTAATTTACAACATTTATTTTTATTGTGATAATAGATGGGATATGTGTGAATTTGCAGTATAGACATCAATTTTGTCGCCATATATTGTAATACTGTATATAAAATAACCGGAAAAAGTAACATTACAATGTTGTAAATGGAAATCAGATAATGTTTTCGTCATTTTTTAGATTATTGCTCTAAGAATAATAATCTATTTCAATGTGAAGAAAAAGGAATTTTGATACAAACTTCAGTAACGTCGGGTTCAATATCAAAATATTGCTTTGAAAAGTACGGTAAATACTCAATATCTTTTAATTTAATGAGTAAATTATTCCACCGTACTGAAAAGGAGCTTCAACAGTTACATGTCCTGTCATTCCGGTAATTGGCGTCTTTTTCATAATTTTTACAAGAAAAGTGAAACCGAAAGATCGGTCATAAAATCAAAAAGTGCGTGCGACACAAAAATTTATATGTGAGTTTTGTTTGAGTGATATCTCTAATAAAGCAGAACAATAAATATAATACTTCCTGACTGAACGGCAATCAAATCAAGGAAAGCCCAAAAGAATTTATTTTACAATAATTTTTACCAACTTGGATTCTATATAAATTGTCAAAATGATGACTATTAAAGTTTTATTTTGTTCTTGATCTGGAACAATCAGCATGACAGTGTACAAATTGAGGTAAATTTGGTGATTTTGGTCCCTTATTAGAGTTAGTAGGCTTGAGTACTCTTTTATTATTTCATAATTTTAATTTTTTTTCTTATTTGTTTTTTTTTATATTGTTTAAAAAATCATAAAGCAAAGGCATTTAATGGTGCAGCAATAGCTAAAAAAATGAGACATAGATATACACAAGTCCTCTGCCCGTCAACCAATTTTGAAATTAAATATGTGGTAGTAAAAACTAAAATATATGTAAAACTTTAGATGAACATACATTTGTTGAAATATGTCAAATCAAATCAATGCACTAATAAAGTTAAGAACTTCTGCTTTTGTTTGCTTTTTCTGACTTTTCCAATCCTTGACGTTTATTATTTGTCAAGCACATCACTAAAACAGACAAGTGCTCAAATGGCATTCTTTTGTACTTGTACCTCCCAAAAGGTGTATGAAGGTTGTTTTCATAACTTTCCTCGAGTGGTCCAATCCTGGCAAGCTAAAAGCCTGGCTACATCTTCGACACAAGTTTTCCCGCTTTATTGCGCGATTTAGTCTCTGGGCGTACCTTTTCTTCAACGACCATTGTTAGAGTGCCTGGAGCATCCTGCTGATTGACTTGATATGGATACTACTGGTTGTACTCAGACTGGATTTTGACCTGGAGGTATCTTGAAAATTCCCATTTTGTTTTTCTGTCTTGATAGAGGCTACTGCTTCTACAAGTTTTGATCCTAACACACTAGGACTTCACAACTACTAAAAACTCTATGTAGTACTTGTCTTTATACATGAGGCTAGTTCTGTTTCTCCTGACATTTTGTGTCCACAAGATACAAGTTGAGTTCGCGATTTTTGGAGTGACTCTAACCGTTGATAGTATTCAGTGATATCACATTATGTGGTCTGTAGGCCACTACTTTCACAGTCAAAATGGAGGCCTGTGAGTAATGCTATTCACGAGAAATTATCAGTCTGAATCTTTGGGTCTAAAACGTTGACTTTTTCACAAATTTGGAGGCCTTTACGGAGTTGTGGATTTATTACAGTCTGGACATTTTTCGAGGTTCTACTCCCACAAATTGTCGAGTAATCCTGGAGTATGATTATCGCAAATTTCTGGGCCTTTACTTTTTACCACAATCTGGAGGCCTTCTGTATGATTAACTGTTGTCTAGAAGATTCCGCAGATCTACCTATTGCCTTTTGCAACGTCACAAATTCTCACAAGCACAAACAATGCGGGTCCCGAGTCAATGAATCTTGTATCTCCAAATTCTGATTTAGCTAAGCCTCAAGCTGGAATACCTGGAGAATGTTAAAAATATGCCTCTCAGTCCTCGGATTGCCTTTTCTCCACAACCTTTTTGTTGGAGGCCTAGTCCAGGTAAAGTTAAAACCAATTGCATCTGGGTCATCACCGAAGATGTGTTTTTTAGACTAGTGACTATTTTGTTCTTATCTCCGAAAATTTTCTTTTAAATTTAAAGACAACTGTCTGTAAGGTTTTTACTACTTTTTTAATTATTAATTTGTACTTCTGACACCATTTTTCTATACTGCATGTATAGAATAATCCCTAGATATACACATTTGGACAATGAGTCTACACTGATTAATTCGATTACAATTGCAGAGTAGAGCACAGCGCGTGTGTTTTATCATTTGTCAAAACAATAGAGAGTTCAGGGGTTTATGAGTTTGTCTTATGGCAATTGATGATACTTTACTCTTTCATTACAAAACTCTTGAAATGAAATGATTGACATTCCTCAAATAATAGAAACATTAAGAAATGAAAAAATAGCAAGTTTACAAGAATTCTGAGAGTATTAATGAATCAATGCATGTCCCCTAGCTGTGAAACCATTATAAAGTGGCTGGTGAACAATTACAAATTATTAACCATAAAGAATAAAAAATTAAATGACACGAACAAAACCTTTAGTTCAATAATTTCATTGGTGGGGGATAATTAAATTCTTTGAAATACTACGAAAAAGCACTTTAAAAACATTACTGCAACAAAACAAAAGAAGCCACATCAGTACCATGTAGTAAACATTGGTTTATTATGTTAGTGACTCATGTCACAAATTGAATTTTTCTCTTGTAGTAACTGGTAAGGAGACATTATCAGCAACAAATGAAGTACCAAAAATTAAGAATTAACAGACTTGTGTAGATGCGACAATTGTTCATTGCACATGTATATGTCATGCTTCTTCAAATCTATTTACCTCAACAGAGCCTGATGATGAATTGGAGTCATCAACTATTGATATGACATCAGGTGACCTTTGACCTGGTTCTTCTCCACCAATCACCTCAACAGCAGGACTTTCCGGCCGTTCTCCCTAAAAAAAAGGAACATGAATCTGAATCAGAGTCAAAAGAAACATAAAATCTGATCTACTAGTCCCCAAGGTAATGACAAAAATATGACTTGGATAAAGCAAAAGTTTAAGTATCGAAGGATATACATAATGCGAGCCCCCTCCTCTCAAAACCAATAAAGGTACAGTGGAACCTATCTTGAGAAATGCCTTAAATAGAACACCTGTCTTTTGAGACCACATTTTGAAAACTACTCAGATGAAATATCTGTATATAAACTCTTTTGAGAGACTGCCTGTCACGAGAGACCACCTCACTTGAGGGATCACATTATAGTGGCAGATGGGGTGATCTCTCAAGACAGGTTTTCACTGTAGTGTGGTGTGCTTATAAACAGGTATTTATTATATAAAATATAGGCGTATTGGCATGGAGAACATGAAAATAAATTGTGTCCTAAACTACAATTTAAATCAATGCATGCTTCACGGCAGAATTACCAACCCTTTCATTACTGTCTTCATCTTGTATATTTAAAACTGGCAATGGTGGATTCTCAGGAATACTTGTGACTGACATTGTTGTTAGTCGGTTTCTTTCTAACGTGTTTGTAGAGGTTCGCCTATGACCAAAAATAAACCTGGCTAAAGTTCTCTGACTAGCTGAGGGTGATCCTGTTGGCGTTCTTCCAGCACTTGTTGAGGGGCCACCAGTGTTTCTGCTAACTCTCGATGGTGACCCAAGAGCTGGTTGAGATGGTCCAGTGGCAGGGGAAGGCGGTAGCACATCTCCACTCCCATCTTCTGCATCAGACATAGTGTCATCCAGTGCTAGACCATTTTGCCTTAAATCATAATAATACAAGATTAAATATTTGTTAAAATGTTCTTCAAATTTTGATTATGTACTATATATCAGTTACATCAAGAACAGGGTACAAACTGTGCTTCAATTTGTTTATGTAGTACTAAATGAAGAACCTTTAAAATCTCTGTTGAACCCTTTAAAGCCTCTTTTCAATATCATGGCTCATGGCATCTACTATTCAAGTTGAGGGTAAAACCACAATAAAAACCCACTATCAGGGGCGTATCCAGGAATTTTCAAAGAGGCATAGGGCCATAAGGTTTTTTATCCACAGGGGGGGGGGGGGGTAATAAGACTTTAATTTTGGGTAAGTATTTTCAATCAAATGCCTCAAATTAAGTTGCTCTTTTTTTTAAGTAAAAATGTTGTACATTTTCTCAATTTTCCGGACCCTGGACCCAGAATTTTGGAGGTAGGAAAATCCCTGTGGAGGAACAAAGAGATAAATCTTTAATAGAATATTAGAGATCTTAAATTTCATCACTTTGTCTTGACTTTTAGAGTACAAGATGACTTGGGTATGAGTTGGTCTTGCAGGGTACGAATTGACTGTAATTTGTAAACTCATAACCCATTAACCTATGCATGCAACCGATTAACCATTGACACTGTTTTTCCAGTGATATATAAAGCTTTATATATCGCTGGGTTTTCTCAATGTACAACAAGCAATTCCTATATTAAGTGAAAAGGACGAAAATATTGGTCACTCACACTTGTAAACAGATAAAGCTATTTTAAAATTTGGACGGTACAGTTTAACATTCATTAGCCGATTAGGCCTACGTAAAGTATGTAAGTTTAGAAGTGCTTCAAGTAGGCTGTGATTGATGGAGGGTGGGCAGATTAACGCATTTGATTTATGTTTTCGATCAAGTGTTACTGTTCTCTAGATGGCGAATGATATGTAAGTAGACCAATTACCACAAAGCGTTGCTGATTTAACAATACTGCGTCTGCAGATCCTTGGTGAAATTTTCACAACAGTCAAAAAATTGCGCTAATAATCCTTGGACATTATCGGGATAGTTTATAAAATTAAGAAATGTTCCGAAAAACCAACTTCATGGATTTAACAAACGTTTTAGACGATAGTGATAAATTAACATCTTTTAAAACGTTGTAGTGACAACGACAATGTTCAGGGGAGATAATCATACATTAGCTAATGCACTGGAGTGTAGGCCAGTCACTACAGAGGCAGACTTACACTGATTGACCGGTAGACAGAGAATGAGTAAAGAGAAAGAAAGAAAAACAAATAGGAAGAGGTGTGTAATAGACGTAGAGGAGTCATTGGTATATTCCCGGGGGGAGGGGTGTTAAACTAGAACTTTTAGTAAAAGCTGAAACACCAGGGTTGTCTATTTTATGATTGACCGGTAGACAGAGAATGAGAAAAGAGAAAGAAAGAAAAACAGATAGAAAGAGGTGTGTGAAAGGACGTTGAGAGGAGTCATTGGTATGTTCACGGGGGAGGGGATGTTAAACTGAAAGCTGAAATATCAGGGTCATCTATTAGTATTATTTACTCATGATCAGATGGACTAAAATGGGTCCATATCAATATAAGCCTATGCCTATGACCTACACTGCAGGCACTTGTTTCTATTAAGGGGTGGGGGTAGAGAACTACGAATTACATATTCGATCCCCCATTGGGTGCCTGGCTATGGTCGAGAACATAAGACTGTTTAGCAGATTATCAAAAGCTGATTCTAGATCCTCAGATGGACTAAAATGGGGTCATACTAATTAAGCCCATGGCCTTGTTTTAAGCCTAGGGCTAGACATGCGGCAATGGTGCATTTAAGTAAATTATCCCTGATATACATCATGCAAATAGATTATTATTATATTATTATTATTATTATTATCATTATTATTATTATTTTTATATTATTATTATTATATTATTATTATGTATTTTTGTATATGGGAAAAATCATACATGGAAATCTAACTGCATTTCCCCTTACATTATTATTTTTTTTCTTTCGTAACAGTCATGAGTTCAGATTGGAAATTTTTTCTTTAAATTGGAAAAAAAACACATGCATTTTGCATTGGGAATGGGGCCAAATTTTGGCCCTACTTCCTAAAAAGATAGATAGATATATATAGATATATATATAATTATATTTATTTTCTACCTCGTTTCACTCCTCCGAAAATAAATCTTTTCTAAACTAATTTAAAAATAACCAAGAAAGAAACCAAATATATTGGTGCATTCGTTTCAAGATCGCAAAAAATTTATCAACAGTTTATGTAATCATATAATAATATCATACAAAATATTCAACATCAGAATTGACAATGATTATAAATTATATCTACAACTGACAATCTTCAATATATATATATATTTGTTTGATATGCTCAACAAATTGTAAACACTCATTAAATAAATTTCCGATAAAATAGTACATGTACTAGGGGAAACGTAAACTATAAGAAGTCGCATTGAATACGTGAACGCTTTATATGGCGCGGCGCTCGTGTGTATGGCTCGAGTGAACTCGAAAATGAAAACAAAATGTATAAACAAAAAGAAAAGAAATTCATATATATAGTTAGATTGATACATGTAGATAGATACATGTGTATATAGATAGATAGATAGGTATTAAAATAATGTGACATACATGTAGGTATCATATTACCTATGGAGAGGGTGAAAGCAATCATCAGCAGTTTTAGTTTTGCATGTGATTAACATGTTCATGTTTCATTGCTTTAAATAGAAAAATGATATGAACTGGGTCGGTACCTTAGAAGAAAGCACAGCTCCTTTTTCAAACATGCAGGGAAAAACATGGTGTGTTCTTGATTTTTTTTTGTTTTTTGTTTTTTTGGTTTACTTTGATCTATCTATTTCTAATCTATGCTTTGTGTTAAATGCATTACATATTATACATTTTTTTTATTTGATTTTATATCAGTATTTAGATATGGCTGATGAAAGAAATTTCAGAACCTACTATTATGAAAAGTTTGGCATCGGAGGTGTGGAGGAACGAAAATCAATTGAAATATTGCTGAAAGAATGGCCACTCTGCGTTGACAAATTGAAACAGTTTAGTTTACGATTTCCTGTGCCAGCTGTTTATAGGACTTATTTGTGGAAAGTGATTCTTGGTAATATACATATATCATTTAATTTGTTTTTCATGTTTTGCTTCCTAATTGATACCTCTTGCTACCTCTTGTCCATTAAAACTAGTATTTGATGAAATATCGAGGTTCGAAGTATCTTTAGAAATTTTACTTTTCCAAAATTAATGTCGGCTTTCTGAAACTCCCTTAATGGCACACATTTCACTGCTATTAAGTTTAGTAATCAAATACGTCGGAAGAGAGGTAAAGTTCGACCCATATTTTGCATTACATTGTAAGGACAACTTTCACAAATTTTGATAATAATTTTCTTGAGATTGCGTAATACTATGTGATATGTAGTATATTTGTGGAATTGAAGACTTCAAGACACATGTGCAAATGTTTACAAGATTCCATTGCGTAGACTAGAAAAGTTTGGCCAATTACTTTAAAAAAAATAGTTGGTACAGCATAGAAAGACATGAGGGAAAATTACGTCACGCTAGTAACTTTGTCCGTAGTCATGTGACGTAAATAATGAATTTTAGGATTTTACAAAGCGAAACAAAAACTGGGAAATCATCTATTGCAGTTGATTAACTCAACCTTAATATTTGTATATGGATACCACACTGGACCTAACCAAATATATACCACATTTTTGGAATAAAAGATGTTTGATGCCTGTGTACTGCTCTTATTTGTTATTGTACATGTACATCAAGTACAAATGGTAAAAGTAAAAAAAAAAAAAATTTTTTTTTTTTTTTTTGGTATACACAGCTAATGGACCTTTAACTTTGATATTAACGTTGAAAATATTTATTGTGATCAATGTGTGAGCATGCATTTAAATAAACAGGCAAGTCCCTTTGTTTTTACAGAGATATCTAACTTAAATTATCTTGTGTTACTACTTACTAGAATGATTACAGGTTCATTAACTGAATATTAATATTGTGGAAAAAAACTTTATGTTCTTTGCATATCTCAAGTACATGTAAGTGGGATCATAGAAATTTGTATTGTGATAGGTATCACATAATTACCGTATTCGACATAATAATAAGTGCCCAGGGCATTAAAAAATGTGAAAAAGGGGTGGACACATATTGAGACCAATTGAGAGTCAAACTGACATAAAACAGTTTATTTTTTTATATAAGGCACGGTGGTAAAGTTGTTGTAGTTATTATCGAGGACACTCATCTAGTACCAACATTCTACTATTGCGGGTTACCAGAGATATACTGTTACTTCTGTTTTTTCTGGTCAACATCTCCTGGTCAACTGGCTAGAAAAGATTCTCACTCATACATTGTATCTTAAAAAGGTGACTGAATCTGAATTGTAAGGGGGATTGAGGCTTATAGGGACTTGGGCATGTATTGGGTAGAATATGGTAAGCTGATATAAAGTCCCCTAAAATGACCAGAGAAAACCAATATCCTGTGTTTAGTCATGTATCATTTCTACCATGACGTTTTATATCAATACAGGTATATTGCCAGTTAATCCAGATTCTCACGAGTTTGTGATGAAGCAAAGGTCTCAGAAGTACCATGACTTACTTCATGCCCTCCAGATGACGAGACTAATCGAGGATGACACTCCCGTCGGCCATGTTTTCCTGTTGATGTATCTCTTAGAGTCCGGGCTACTTACATTTGAGAAACATGAACTGGTTAGTACAAAGATTCTAGGCAGGTTTGAGTACTGCTGATTTTGCGAGAAAGTTTGCCAGTTTACTTGGAAAATCCGATGAACTCTTTACTGATACATTGTAACTAGGTTCTCTTTTCCACTGTTAAGAACTTGCTGCCACCATATAACTGAACATTTTTGTTGGATGACACCATATAACTGTTGAGTATGGCATGTTTAATTAAGAAAAACAAAATAGAATAGATTTAAGTTGAACTAAATAATGTTTGTGTAATTGACGTTCATAGTATGAAGTATATGTACATGCACATACAGTTCAAAGGTTACCATATAACTTAAAGACTGATTATATCTGCTCTGTGGTTGGAGTGCTTGTCCTGCAAGTGAAATGCCTGGGGTCAGATCTCTGTGGTGAGTCATACCTGACACTTCTTTTTAAAACCAGGAGCTTTGCACAAGAAGTAAAGGTCACATGTCTTTCAGATGAGACTTAAAAAAGTAGGTCCCATATCAGTAGTAGGCATGGATTTATGGTACTTAATAATACTACATCTGCATTTGAATGAGCCCATAGCATAGGTAAAAATTTGTAAAAAAAAAAAAGTCAGAGATGTATGAATCTATTTGTAAGTGAAAAAAAAACTTGTTTGCGCATGATTGAAACAACAATATGACAAACAAGCCAAACAAAAGTGGTAAATCCACCATATCATAATTAGTATCACACAGGGCTGAAATAAGGCCCCATTTCCAAAGCAAAATATGCATTTTTTCCCAATTTTGCAGTCATTATTTCCCAATTTAAGTCAAATGAATTTTTCAGAGTTCCCAATTTCAATAAAATGTTGCTAAAATTCCCAATGCAAAGTGCCCAGGTCTCATTCCCAAAAGAGTGGAAAAACCCTGTCACAGAAAGAGTCCATAGAATTAGTCAAAACTTGTGATGCTGCACATGTAGCCAGTGATGCATGACTCTCTAATATAAGTGAAAAATAAATGTTGTTTGCACATGAAACAACAATGCAACAAACAGTTTAAACCAAATTGGTAAATAATGCTTTATGAAGGGTACTGAGCAGTAAACTTTGTCCCCTGATCAGTGCAAGTTCAAGCCCCACATGAACCAAAGCTGATTTTTGTGAGAATGTCGGTTTACTTGTGGAAGTCAAGTGGTTTCTTCCTGGGTTCATTGTAACCGGGTTCTCTCCTTCACCATTATAAACTGACCACCATCATACATGTATAACTGACAATTCAAAAAAGGAAGCTTTGTTATTAATTTATTGCTTCTAGGTTAAAATATGATTGCTGCCATAATTTACTGTGTCAGAATGGTAACAATTTGTTCAAAGGAAAGTGATTTTTAATAATATCTACCAAATATTTATATCCAGGCATTATGAAGAAATTTTCTTCAAATACATTTCACTATAATTCAGAGGGATCCAAATCATGTTGCCCTAGTTTCCATAGCAACAGCTGTAAGCTGCAACACAGAGGATAATATTGATGCCTATTGGGTTGCAGTGCAGTTCTACAGACTTATGCAGAAGTGCAGAGATGGTATACAGCAGATGGTTAGTATAGTTAACACAAATCATTATACTTGATAGATGACACACTGTCAGGGATTGATTAAGAGCTGTCATGTGTCAGGGTAACAAAACTTTGAGTCTCTTTATCATGTCTCCCCCATTCACAGCCCCTTGTGGGTTTTAGACAGAGTTGTTATTAATATTACGGAACTCTCCGAGCTGTTCTGAACACAAACATAAACAGAAATGTCAGATCACAGCAGACGGTGTTTTCATCTGTCTGAAGCTGTTGAATGATTTCATGATTGCTAAGTTGAGTCTTTGTTGATTCTGTATGTCGATTCTGTATGTCGATATACATATAATAAAAGTAGATTGCCCTGGTTGTAGGGAGACATTATACTTGCCAACTCTCCCGATTTCCGCAGGAGACACCCGATTTTGGCTCTGTTTCCTGACTTCCTGATCATTTTTTTAAAAACCCCTTTTTTCTCCCGATTTTGTAATATTTTCTTCCAAAAACGATAAATGTCCCTAAATTTGAAAAATACAATACACTAACTTTCAAAAAAAGCTCTGTAACCAATCTGAGGCTGGTTTGTACCCTTCGTCCCTGTTTGATTGGTTTTAATGATGTGGTGTGGGAGTGACTGAATGTTGTCATGGAGTACCATGGGCAGCCACGATGTCTCAAATGGAGAAATCATTAATCAAACAATAATTTCTGGAATTGATATCAATTTTAATAGAAAAAAAAAAAATGTTTACAGTATATTGATTAATTTCCACTGAAAATGCCTCATTTCAAGAGGGTTCTGCAGTTTTTCTCGCCATTTTCTTTACTTCTGATAAGGTAAATTATCAGAGCAACACCAAACCCAATCGATGAAAGATCAGATTATCTCTAAATATGCTTTGAAAATTTTAAAATGATGTCAGTAAAATGAACAAAAACAAAAATGAATTCACATTAAATTCATTGATTCCACTGAAAGTGCTTGACAACAAAGAATATTCTATTATTTCCCCTTCAATAGTATGCAAGTAATACACGTAAAATATATTTTTTTCTTTTTTCTAAAAAAAACAAAACAAAAACAAAACAATGATTCATCTATATAATAGGTTAATAATACAATAAAATTCACAATTGAGATCCATAAATTAGTTTACATATTGATTGAAAACAACTGATTGACATATTTTAATATTTATATTTATACAAAGTATTGTAATAAATTTAAAAAAACCAATAGTTTATATTAAATTTTAAGAAACAGACACTTAGTGAGAAAAGAACCTTTGAACACTGGCCCTGCAGTTTGGCTAACCACTGGAAATTTTTGTTGTGCGTTGTCTCCCCCAAGAAAATTTTCAAATGTTGGCAAGTATGAGACATGATGATTTGTTTGAAATTTCATGAAAATTGAAACAAGGTTTAAGTATGGTAATATCTTAGAAGAGTTCATGTTTCATAACCCACACTCCATTATTTACTGAATTATTGCCTTTTGTTTATTTCATTGAAATACTATTGTCAGCGCGCTAACAAGTTTATTTCTTTTTATACAAGGGTTTACTGTGGTATCTTGGACGAGTTCGCGTTTCGTAACCTGTGCTCCCTTATTTACAGAGTTATTGCCCTCTGATTATTTCATTGAAATATTGTCAGCACTCTACAGGTATTATACAATATTTCCATCATGAGGGAATTAGTATCACTTGTGATACCTAGTTGTTTTAGTGTTTTAGTTGTCCAGTGATGTTTTTTTTTAGTTTTGTAAATGAAATTGCACTGTCTGATTGACTGTCATCCCTCATCTAGGCATTGCCCCTGAATATATGCTACTGAATTTCTGTGACACACAGACTCACAGCTTTATTTTTAGATTTGTTTCATTTTACTCTGCAATCATCCTTAAGAGTCTTTAAATTTAGATATTTTACTGCGATCTTTATACAAAGAGTGTGATGTAAGTTAGAAAACTGACATACCTGTATACAAAATCTTGAAAATCCAAAAAACATTTGTAGTTATTACCAACCTATATGTAAAACTTTGAAAATCCAGAAAATGTTTATAGTTATTACCGGAACTGTTTAATTATCAACACATTGTGTGTAAATCAGGTCATTTTTTATTAAAATTTATTTCCTATAGATGTAGTTACATTCATCATTTATATAAGAGATTTAAGAGTCCTTCATTTTAACATTCCTATTGACTTTTGTTCGACCTTTCAACTTGTCTTGGCGTGTGGTCATAAACATATTCAAGGTCATATTTCAAGGTCTAGGTCACATGGATGTTTAATGTATTTACCATACATGTGATAAAAATCAGTTCAACTGCTATGCCACAACTGGAGATTTTTAATTTTTCAGCTGGAGATTTGGTCTCAAAACTGGAGATTTTTAATCAACGTTTTTATTGACGTTTTGTTGTCATTTTTTATGTTTCTTTTATTTTGCGCATGTTATAATTTCTAATTGTTTTCCTTGTTTTGTTTAATTATTTAGCCAGCTGAATGCTTTTCTAATATATTGTATGAATTTTGCAAGTTTATACACATACTAGTTGAATAAAAGATAACTACTTTGTTTATAATCTAAAAAAAAATAATGACTAAAGTTTCTATAATTTAAGTACCAGTCCGGTCCGGTTCTGTTTCTTATATTACTTCCGTAAGTACGTCTGTCAACCATATGCTTTGTGACAATTTAGCCCTTGAGGTTAATGCCTTGCATATTTGATTATGAATAAAATGATAATTATTTTGTTGTTGAAGTACATTGCAAATATCTTTTGAGAGCACAAGATGTTGTAATAAATATTTTTGATGGCTGGTATGCTTCTAATCATCGATGATCCAAGCATATGTCACATGACATACACACTCTTAGCCTAAACTCAGTCTTATCACCAATTAACTGGCAATCAGTGGATGGGACTACGTTATATAATCATTAACACCTCAATAATTAACATGCCCACAGGTTAATTACCTGTAAAAGTGTCAACCGATTGATAAGCGATAGTTTGCTGATTAGTTAGTTATTACATGAGTTTACATGTTGGTCATATTATTATTATTTGTGGTACTAGAAATTTCCGATGATGAAAGATTCTGAAACATGATGGGTGGGGCGAAAGCGACCCTAAAAATCGAGAGATTTTCCCTCCCACCAAAAGAATCACATGCATGATTTACTATATTTAGAATGTTCCTTTGACCATCAGCTTGTTTATGATAATTCTTGTTAATCTTCAGATTGAGAAGACAGTCCACTGTTTGAAGAAAGAAGATCCTGACTGCAAGTTGTGGAAACACCTAGTAAAACATGACGTTTTGAATTGTCTCCCATTGTCTGCTTGGTTCAGAAGTTGCTTTGCGGAGGTATTGCCAAACTCCTCCTTTGAAAGGTAATTCAGAGTATTAACTATCCTGCTTGGTATAGAGTGACATTCTAAAAACTGATGCAATTTATTATTTTGTCTATATATTTCATGTAAAACAACATTTTTAGCTCCTGGGTACAAAATGTCCATACAGCTAATACTATAACTGCAATAGTGTAGGCTTAATTCACAAAGAATACTCTCTCTGTTTCATGGATGGTAAATACTCCATTATAACTGAGTAATTAAAAATATACAGCTTCCAGAATTCTCAACAACTCTGAAAATGTGAGCCGTTCACATTGCATTTTTCTACAAGGATTCATTTAGTATGGCCAGGAATGTCCCTGGTTTTACATCCACGCATGTTTACCATGAGTTTTCATGCACTGAAATATAAAAAGTCTCAGATTCCAAGGTATAAATCATTAGGATTTCCAGGATATAGGTACAAATTTGGTAAAAAATGGACAAACACAGACCTCTTGAAATCAAGAGGTGGGATCAGGTGCCATGGAAGAGGAAGCATCCCCTGTTGACCGGTCACACCCGCTGTGAGTCCACAGTCAAATTAAATTGAAATACATGAGTTACGAATCCTCGTCATAACCTCTCGTTTACATGTCCTAAATGTCAATGGTATAATAGATCGTGTAAAGTAACAAAAATTCGAAATTATATAGGGCCTATGTAATTCAGAAATTTCATTCATTTATGAAATAAAATTTAATTTCTTCATTTGTAAGCTGGACATATTGTGTTGTTAGTTTGAGCACTGATCGCTGTTTTGAGTACATGTATGGCCAACCTGCCATTTAGTGTGTCAATCAAAGAAAATCTTACAGTAAATAAATCTAAGAGTTTTATATACTTTATTTCAATATACATGTGAGCCGGCCTGGCTCAGTTGGTAGCGTGCTTGACTCTTGAGTTCGAGTCCCGCCGACGGCAGGTTGGTTTCCTGTTTTTCGGATGAGACAGTAAAAACTGGAGGTCCCCTGTCACAGTAGGTGTCGGCATGTTAAAGAACCCTCAGTGCTCAATGGCCGTAAGTGCCGAGCATATGCCAAAATTTGAAGCCCTTCACTGGTATTTGGTGAAGTCTCCATATGAGTGAAATATTTTTGAGTGGAACGTTAAACAACAATAAACAAACAAACAATTAATATACATGTAAACTGATATAAGGAGAATATATCTTGAGAACTTATTTGTTGCTTCGTGCTGTGTACAGACTAGAAATGTGTATGATTTACAAGGAATTATGAATTCTAAGCATGTTTTAAGAACCTGTTTAGCTCCAAATTATTACTTGACAATGTTTTTCTTCAAATGTGAATGCGGCAAATGACAGTGTGAAAGATGGATTGCTGACAAAAATCATTAACTTCATTTAAAACTCCAGAAAGTAGTAAACACCTCTGAATTTGAATTTGGTAGGTTGCATTGTACAATAAATCAATGTTAATATGAAATTCTGTCAATATGACTTTTAATACAAAATTTTAATCAATCAACTTTTTCATGTATTTGTTGTTAATCTGTTTCAGAATTTGGGACAAAGTGATTGGTGGGTCACTGACAATCTTAGCATATGTTGCGGTGGCAATATTTCTGACATTTAGGAGACCACTTCTTAGTATGAACAAACCAGAAGTCATGATCAAATACCTGAACAAGGTAATTATATTATACAAAAATACCAGAACTTAGAAATAAGTCTGCCATGGAAATGAACAGCATTAATCATATCTTTAGTCAGACTTTTAATTTTATGCTTTAGATTTACATTACATATCAATTTTGATTTGCTTGTGTATCCATTTACTTTTTATGTGTAAAATACATGAATACATCTTGTCTGCATTACTGTAAGAGTACACTTGCTTAATACTTGAGCATTACTAAATTTTGAGAATTTTACTGGATTCGAGCTAGTCTTGAAATCTAATTGGTTGTGCAGGCTAAATAGAGAATATTCTCTGACATTAGAACACTCTTAAGCTTTATGGAAGTGGGCTGATTTAAGGCCACAGGTGATCATATTTTCAATCCCTGAGTTGCATTTATGTACAGTTATGATAAATTCCAGGAGCTGCCTTTAGACGGGACATATTATTGTATGGCAATGTCTGTCTGTCCATCTGCTTGTCTTTATGCATTACCAGAATATATTCACACATCACTTAAAAGTTGGTCATGTAGGGGCAGTGTGTCAAGACCTTTACCCAAGGTCATATCTTAAAGGTCATGGTCACTGTGACAGTCTGCTTGTTTTTTTGTCTGAAGCATATCTCGAACACCATAAAAGGAAATGTTTTTCAAATTTCACACAACAGTTTTTCTCAGTGAAGTGGTGTGTCATCATCTTGACTCAAGGTCATACTTTAAAGGTCAAGGTCACCATGTCAGTCTAACACATACAAACATTTCCCTCATAGAGAAGCCCTTTCACTATTTCGTAATGACAGGCATATTATGTACCATTTGCAGTACTCTTGTTTCTTCTATAGATGGTTGTATAGAATATACATATACATACTGTATACCTGGAAAGTTTTGCCCTCGGTTATTTTCGCCCTTGGTTATTTTCGCTCCTGCTTATATTTGCCCTTCGCTGTAAGTCACCATAGTTCTATGGATGACATGTATGTCTCTGCTCCAAATATTAAAAAGAAAATTTTGATTTCATCTTAAATTCACCTTCACATCTGAGGACGAAAATGGGAAAAATGCCCAAGCACACAGTGAATACTTTGAATATGAATGGAGGTTTATATGTTTGATGTGAATAAAACCAGTAGTAGAATTAGATTTTGATATTAACAGCTGATGTCTTTGTTCATTTTTAAATAGATACCAGAGGATAGTGGTGGCATAGTTGTAATGAAGGCAATTGAATTGTGGCAGAAATATGGAGGACATCTCATCCAGTCCAAATCTGATTCCCCTGTGCTGGTCGACAGATCACCATCATGACAATATTTACTAATGACTTCTTGTTATATAACAAGCATGATTGTGAACATTTATTCAGGCTGTCATGTGTTCTCAACAGAAAACCAATTGGACTGCACATGCCTACATGATTTGAGAACATTTTAACAGGCTGCACAATGTGTATTCTCACGAAGAAAATGTTATGTGAACCTTTAAACACCAACAGGGCTATATACAATATCCTGTTTCAAAACCAACATGACTGTACAGAGCAAAATGTTGTGTGAACTTTTTAATACTATCAGGACATATTACAACAACATGTGTGAACCTTTTACCACCAGTAGGACATATTAAAACAACATGTGGTGTGAGCCTGTTAATACCATCAGGACATATTACAACAACATGTTGTGTGAGCCTTTTAATACTATCAGGACATATTACAACAACATGTGTGAACTTTTTAATACTATCAGGACATATTACAACAATATATTTTGTGAACCTTTTACCACCAGTAGGACATTATAGAACAACATGTGGTGTGAGCCTGTTAATACCATCAGGACATATTACAACAACATGTTGTGTGAACTTTTTAATACTATCAGGACATATTACAACAATATATTGTGTGAACCTTTTACCACCAGTAGGACATTATAGAACAACATGTGGTGTGAGCCTGTTAATACCATCAGGACATATAACAACAACATGTTGTGTGAGCCTGTTAATACTATCAGGACATATTACAACAACATGTTGTGTGAACTTTTTAATACTATCAGGACATATTACAACAATATATTGTGTGAACCTTTTACCACCAGTAGGACATTATAGAACAACATGTTGTATAAACATTTTACTAGCAACAGGAGTGTACATGTCTACATGATTTGTGAACATTTTAACAGGCTACACAATGTGTGTTCTCATGAAGACAATGTTATGTGAACCTTATAATACCAACAGCACGGTATACAACAACATGATTTGTGAAACTGTTAACACCAATAGGGCCTTACAACCAACAGGACTGAATACTGCTGCACACTGTGAACTTTGAAATGCCAACAGGACTGAATACAACAGCACACTGTGCTCCTTGAAACACGCACAGGACTGAATACAACAACACACTTTGATTCTTGTAACACAAACAGGACTGCATACAACAGCACACTGTGTTCCTTGTAACACCAACAGGACTGGATACAACAGCACGCTATGTTCCTTGTAACACCAACAGGACTGTATACAACAGCACACTGTGTTCCTTGTAACACCAACAGGACTGAATACAACAGCACACTGTGCTCCTTGTAACACCAACAGGACTGAATACAACAGCACACTGTGTAAACCTTGTAACACCAATAGGACTGAATACAACAGAACACTGAGAACCTTGTAACACCAACAGGACTGAATACAACAGCACACTGTGCTCCTTGTAACACCAACAGGACTGAATACAACAGCACACTGTGTAAACCTTGTAACACCAATAGGACTGAATACAACAGAACACTGAGAACCTTGTAACACCAACAGGACTGGATACAACAGCACACTGTAAACCTTGTAACACCAACAAGACTGAAAACAACAGAACACTGTGTAACTTGTAACACCAACAGGACTGAATACAACAGCAGCACACTGTGTGAACCTTGTAACACCAATAGGGCTGAATACAACAGAACACTGTGAATCTTGTAACACCAATAGGACTGAATACAACAGCACACTGTGAACCTTGTAACACCAACAGGACTGAATACAACAACACACTTTGTGAACCTTGTAACACCAATAGGGCTGAATACAACAGAACACTGCAAAATTTGTGACACCAATAGGGCTGAATACAACAGAACACTGCAAAATTTGTGACACCAATAGGGCTGAATACAACAGAACACTGCAAAATTTGTGACACCAATAGGGCTGAATACAACAGAACACTGCAAACCTTGTAACACCAATAGGGCTTAATACAACAGAACACTGTGAATCTTGTAACACCAATAGGGCTGAATACAACAGAACACTGCAAACCTTGTAACACCAATAGGGCTGAATACAACAGCAAACTGTGAACCTTGTAACACCAACAAGACTGAAAACAACAGAACACTGTGAATCTTGTAACACCAATAGGGCTGAATACAACAGAACACTGTGAACCTTGTAACACCAATAGGGCTGAATACAACAGCACACTGTGAATCTTGCAACACCAACAGGACTGAATACAACAACACACTTTGTGAACCTTGTAACAGGTAGAACAATATTGACTACAACAGATTACCAATACAACAATAAACAACAACACAAATGACGTAGTTCAATATCTTATATTAGTCTATAAATTGATTGTGCTTGTACGGTTTTAGATCACCCTTTTATGTATACATCATAAACATAACACTAAAGTTACAGTTTTGCCAAAAATAAAGGCCAGAAACAAGTGTTAAAGACAATCGCTTCTGTCAATAAGACTCCATCAGTTAACCTTGAATTTAAAACTGATTTATGAAGAAAAAAGGCCAAAAACTAATACTACATGTATTGACAAATGTCATCTTCAGGATAACAATTAAATGTCACATTGATATGGAAAGACAACCTGTTTTTTCCTCGCCAGTTTTAAACAGATAACACAGTATTTGGTGATTATGAAGTCAGACTTGTTTGTGAAATGATATAGGTAAACATCAAGTATGAGCAAGGCTACCTCATAACGCCATATGATTTTAGTTAGTAATGTCTAAGGTGTCCAAAATTAGATACCATATTTGACCCAATAAGCACCCATGTCTCTATAAGTGCCCCTCACCTATAGTTTAAGATTTATTCATCATTTTTAAACATGATCAAGTATCTTTTGTACTGTTTGACGGGGAAAAGGGGACCAGAAAAATGTAAGTAAGAATTTTATTTTTAGCCCCCCAGCAACAGCAGAATGTCAACACCTCTCCTCAGTAAAAACTACAGCAACTTTAGCACCATGCCTTCTAAGAAAATTTTTTTTTGTCAATTTGACTTTTAATTGGTCTCAATAGGTACCCATCCCTATTTCCTTTTTTTTGTAGTGCCCTGGGTGCTTATTGGTTCCAATATGGTATCCCTAAACTTTACTCAATTACTGTATTCTCTGTTGAGTAATGTGTCATTGATGTGACAGAACCTTTGTACATTGAAACAGAAGATATGTACAGAGGTTTTGGAGGCTAAAATTTTGCACTGCAGCCTACATTTGTCCGAAGAAAATGTTTTTTATATAATAAATGTTAAGTTTGTATAAAGAGTCTTTTTTCTTTTTATGTCTCGTAGAGATGAAACAATGTAGGGGAAACTATAGGTTTAGTTTGCATAATCTGTCTTGTTGAGGTTTTTAAGTATTGAGTATTGTAATATTAATTCTTCTCCATCCACTAAATTATGATTTTGTAGGTTGGGGACATGAACTTTTATGGACTAATACTCACATAATACTTCGTTATAAGAAGTTCCAAGCGTTGTCATGCATATATACATTATACATGTTATATGATTCGTTTTTGGTTGTATTGTGAAAAAAAATAATGATCAGTGAATCGGTGATGTTTGTCCATCTGACTGCATTAACAACTTTGATCTTGACCTTATAAATACAATGCTTCAAAATTGGACATACTGCCATTTCACAGTTCCTTGTTATCAGTGTCATGCAGTGGCCTGAGTTAAATGTATTCATTCTGATTTGAAAGTTAGCTTCAAGCGGTAGCATAGTTAATAGTGCATTATTCAATAGTGGAATACCCCAAGTTCGATTATTTGGCTGGGCCATAACTTTGACCAATCATACAAATGTTTTCAGTAACTGAATGTTCCATGGTTGAACATGGTGAATTCTTGTAGTAATCCATTATCTAGGATCTGTTCCAATTTAGTTTGGTTTTCACAGACCAAGCTTATGTTAACTCATTGACTCCTAAAGCCTCATTTGGACTCAATCATTTAAAAGAATGGTCAAGTCCACTGTCATAATTCAGGTGTGTATTTTGATCGAGAGTGCAATAATGATTTTACATAAAAAATTTACAATAATTTTAGGTGTAATTTTAACCTGCTCACTCCTGAAAATTGACAGTAAACCATTCTATTTATTGAATTGGGCGAGTCTAAATGTGGCACAGGGGGTGATGAATTAAACTTAATCGTAATTAATAACATTCTAAACTGTAAAATACTTGAACAAATAAGAGACATATTTCAATAATTTGTTGATGTGCAACTTTTTATTAAAACAAATATCTTATAAATATGTATGGTAGTAAACATAATGGTGTAAGCAACTTTTTACATACTCCTACTGTGTTTCTATAAATATATATTTGAAGTGGAGATATGTACATAACCACCATTGAAATGTGTCCCTATATATATGCCAGGTAATATTACAAGGTGAATGTTCTATTTTATTTAGACCAAAATAAATTCTTGTGTTGGTACAATAGCATCACCTTAGAACTTAATTTTTATATGAGGGTTGGGGTCAATAACATTGAAAAGTAATTAATTACAATTACAATTACTTTGGAAAAACTGAATTACCATTACAATTATTAATTTTTGTAAATGTAATTAATTATAATTACAATTACATTCAAATGTAATTAATTACAAGTTACATTTTTTCAAATGTTCATTTTCAATAACATATATACAAATACATACTCACACAATAGGCAGAGCATGATTATTCATTAATCAGTTACCAATCTACAATTTAAACTATTATTTTCAAATCTGGCAAATTTAGCGAGAAATATTTTATTTTCTTATTACATAAGGGTTTCAAATTGATCATCAGAGAGTCTGTTTCTGTCTGGACAGAATATTTTCCCTGTGAGACTGAATGGCCTTTCTACATTAGCAGAAGTTGCTGGTATTGTTAACAGGGACTGAAAGTCCGAGGTCTGGGACCTACATAATTCACTTTTAAACCCTGTCATTTTTCTGCTGTGTGGGTCAAAGGACCTAACAAGTCTGAATCAATGAATGACTATTCAGTCAAGTTTGTTCCTTTTAAACTTAATTTGTTTCCTTTGTGAAGTTCAATCGTCATTTTCTAATATGATTTTGTTGCAGTTTTTGGTATATATAATTTTGTGTTCCCACCTTTGATAATTGTAAAATGTATTAATCAGTTACATTAAAAAATATGACTTAGATTGATTTTAATTGTACCCATATGTTAGAGGACCAGACACAGGCAAAATTTAACAAAAAATGTCCTTTATCCAAGCAGCTAAAGGAAAATTTTCAGCCCGTGTTAAGTACTTGCTAGCTAAATTTGAGAGATTTGGAAATCTTGCAGCAATCACTTCCCAGAACTCCAAAGGATCACAACATCTCTCTACACAATCTTCACCAATAATGACAATACATGTGTCTACTTCACATATTTTATACCACAGTTATGTCTCTTACATAAAGATTTAGTGGGCAGAAAACTGAAAAAGTGTTCAGCTTTCTGTTTCTTAGTAGTGGTGGAGAAGACTCACCGGAGCCGTCTTCTGCATCTCTGTCTTTTTTCGACATGCTAACAAGATGATTGACAGCCTCAAATATAGACTCAAATTTGGTTTATATAATGGGAAAATGTGATCCATTTATTTGTCCAAGTACCTGGCATGAAATATATCAAGTACATGCAATAATGTAATTGAAATGTAATTGTCAATTACAAATTTTTAGAATGTAATTTATTACAGTTACAAGTAATTGTAATTGAATTTTTCTTCAATTACAAAGTACTTTCAGTTATTGAAAACTTGTAATTAATTGCAATTAATTATAATTACAATTTTAATCACCCCAACCCTGTTGAATATATTTGGGAATTTCACTGTATAAAATACATTTTCTCTCGTTGAAAAAGCCCAATTCATATATTCTGACAAAATGGAGTGTCGTGAAATCGTTCTTGATCTAGACTAGTATAACTTTTAAGGAATGCAGCATAACGACTTTAGATACACAGACAAGAGTTATTGTTCTTGTCATTATAGCTACAGTAATAAAATGGGAAATAAAACCAATTTCCTGTAAAGCCTGTGTAACCTAAAAGTGAGAAGAATAATCAGTATGGTATTCAAAAGGTTACTCCTCCCCTCCAAGCTATATGCACTGAACAATACCAGTAAATCATTGCTTAAACATGTGCTAACGGGTAGAACCATCTGTAAAGTAATCAAAAGGCTACTCTGCTCCCAAGTTATGCTCACTGGCAAGACCAGTAAATCATTACACTCAATTGATAAATGACAAAGAACTTACATTTTATTCATTATGACACCTAAAAAAGATCTTGTTTCACGTTATGTCAGAAATATACAGTATGTGACACACATATGGCAAGAAAATACATCACTTGGTTTTTTTGTTTGTTAATTGTTGTTTAAAGATTCTCTCAAGAATATTTCACTCGTATGGAAACATTACCAAATGACAGTGAAGGGCTTCAAATTTTGGCCTATACTCGGCACTTACGGCCATTGAGCAGTGAGGGTTCTTTAACGTGTCGACACCTACTGTGACACGGGACCTCGGTTTTTACCTGCCGCCGGCTGGACTCGGAACTCGTGACCTTACGATCAAGAGTCGACTGAGCCAGGCTGACTCAACATCACTTGGTATATATCATGTATCACCATTGTACATGACATGGAAGACATAAGGTTTTGACATAATTAAGAAAATGTATCACGTTAGAGAACGCATCAGTATGACTTTACAAAATACATGTATCACATATGACAAAAAAGTTCGTCATGGTTTTGATATAACAAGAAATATATCATTATGACAAAGTAAAGTAAATGTATAATACGACATCACATCACATCAAAGTATGACTCATATTATCACACAGTAAAGTAACATGACATGACATCATTTCAAAGTGTGTCTTTTGCAAAAATAAATATCGTGTATCTTGACAAAAGTGCATCATGGTTTTGACCAATCTCTTACACAGAATTGTCTGTTGTTACACTCTCGACCCATCTCTGTCAACGTCTAGATTATTTCCTAGTTTCTTGAAAAAATATGTAAATATAGGCCTACTATAAATAAATTTTGCTCTTTATAAGGTATCGGTCATTTTGCATAGTTTTGTTAGTGTTGACTTAGAATAAAATACTATTTGTGGCGAAAACCTTATAAAATGGCCATAAATATAGGGACTATATTTTTGTGTAAAGTATCCCTATTCTGAGTAATTTGGTTTTTATATTCATTCTGTTGGTTCCATGATCACGTGTTTTGGGAATGCTTTTTAGACATGGACTGAGATTTTCAAAAATACACGGGTTGACAACTCTCTGTAAAAGATTGGGTCATGACAGGAATTCATACAGATTGTGACAAACAGTAAAGTAAATGTAGACAGTTACATGACAGCATTATAACAAAACATAACTCATGACAGTATGACATTACAAGTTACATTTATCACATGATGTGACAAAATATATCAAGGTTTTACATTGATGAAGAACACATCTATCACATGGCAAAGAACATGTCACTTTCTAACATGTCAATATATCACAGTATGACACGAAAAAGAACACATCAAAATGACTGAACCGTTTACGGTATTACACAAGAAAGAACACATCCTACAAAATGATAAGGTACAGTTTGTCGCATGGCAGGAACACAATGTAACCTCGCCGAAAGACCACCTCACAGTTAAGACCATAAATTTATATGTTCTTGATAAATCGTTCAATAAGTACAGAACCTCACATAAGGGTCCACCTCACTAATAAGACCACTTTGAGTCAGTCAGAAAGGTGGTCTTAATAGCTAGGTTCCACTATACATGTACATTTGTATTTATCACTTTTGTTATAACTAATTCCACTGGTGAACAGGCCCCATGTTAGATAAAATAATAGTTGAAAATCAAGAAAAGTTCATTTCTGTTTAGCCTTATTATTCTTAATTCACACATGTTCTTCTTGTTTACAAAAAAAACCCAAAACAAATAGAAGTACAAGTAGATAAAAAAAAAGGTTTCATCAACCATTTTGCTGAGTCCACCACGTGGTTTCAGCACCATACGCAGAGACCATTTCAATGTTCTGGAATAGCTAGGACGCCAGGAAACACTTACAAATGTAATATATCTTATGACGAGGTATTTTTATCACAAAATATTACAGAAGAGACAACGGATACTGAATCAGGCTTCAAGGATTGGAAATTTACATTTGCTCATTTGCAGCATCTTATATATCACATCAAACTAAATGGCATCATAAGCCCACAGCAAAATGAGATAACTGGTACTACGGCAACCACAATTGTAGCTTTTACACAGTATTCGATATATGTGCATCTGAAATTCAACAAAAATAATTTTATGAATAGTCATGTCTTGATAAATACGAGTAATGCCATCAAAGAAATTTAAAGGGATCGAGCAAATATGCACCAGATCAAAATGAAGCTTGACCCTTTCATCACTAAAAACCATAATAGACTGTTCTAAGACAATAGAGAAGAACATACCATTTAGATACGTAGGGGTGACAGTGTTACCCAGTATACGTCACTGAAATACCAATTACTGTTGTAACACGGACGAAAGTGTAGAGAGTTTTCTGAACAATCTTGTCTTTAATGTCTTGAAGTCTAAAATAATGTGACGTTATAATAAGTGAATGTGATTGATTGGATCAAAAATGGTGATAGACTCTTCACAGTTACAATTTAATCGGGTTCTCTCCTCCGCCATTTAAAAATGGCCGCCACTATATAACTGATTTTTTTAAGTGTGGCAAAAACACCAATGGAGTCAAAAAGAAAAACTGTTAGTAGTATTTGTGTGAAAAAACGTGCTTTATCGTTGATTAAACTGTTATTTTTTTAAGGAAGAAATGAATGAATTTTGTAATTTAAAAAGACATTTTAACTATGGACCGTTAAGAAAGATTGGACTTTTCTGTAAATTAATGACTAGTCCAAACATGTTTTTAGGGGTAAATGGAATAAGGAGAATGCGACATGACAGAGTGTGCATGGGACAGACACGAGTATTGAAAGGTTATCATGATTCCCTTTTGACTTATAGCATAGAAATATTGCATCCCTTTTAGAAATGCTGTACAGGGGAGATAACTCGCGGTGTTAATATTCGCTATATTGACGGTTTTGATAAATTCGGGAATTTAAGAAGTGAATAAGTTATTGATATAATTATATATAAACGTAATATATTTGTATGGCCTAATATTTTTTCAAGTTACTCCCCATACACCAATTAAAAAAAACCGCGATTTTGTCAGGTGAGACAAAAACGTGAAAATTACAACCCGTGGAAATAACCCCGTGTACAGTATAAATATGCCTATTGCTTTAAAACAATACACCAGCCTGTGTAACTTACTTCCTCATTTGAGCTTTAGCTTCCGGTAACTTTGAAATATCTTCCTTCATGACATATTTCTTGGTTCCTAGGCAGAAATTTTCTATATATGTCGGCCAGTGTAGTCCTTTTGGATCAAAGTAGAAGCACTGAAAAGCAATGAAATTTAACGTGATAAACAATTGATGGTTTGATATCATATTTATCTGACTAAAAGTATCTCAGAGAGAAATGTATTTGTTCGGCGACGTGGTCCTTCAGCAAACTGTCGGCATTACTATGGAAACCAATGTGCCCCTTTATTGCTGACTTGTTCCTTTATTCATACGAATCATATGTCATTTAAATACTGCTGAATCAAAAGTAATTTGACATTTAGATATATCGACTGCGTTTTGTCGATTAATAATGACAATTTTCATGCTGTATAGTTGCTTTTATTCGCGGGTGATTATATTTCGATATATTAGCAGTCAAAGTAAATACCACAAAATTAAATGACCTTGAATATAACACCTTACAATGCGTAACTATTTCTTACACGAAATTTAATACCAGTAAAAAAGTTCCTTTCAGAATAACGCGAAATTAAGCAACTGTTCAGAACACATGTCAATGCGATATATCCCAACGAACTAAAAATTAAATGTACAGCAGAATCATGTCAATTTTATGATCGGTATAATAGTTTTGTTTACGATTACTCTGTTTCATTAAATGAAATGTTGAGCTGCCTGTTCAATAGCAATAATTGAGATATCTATACCAGTTGTGACGAGGAATCGTTCCTCACGTATTTCATTTGGATTTAAAGGCGGACTCAAGGCGTGTGTGACCGCTCAACAGGGGATGCTTACTCCTCCATAGCTCCTGTCCCACCTCATGATGTCCAGAGGTGCGTGTTTGTCCAATTTTTACCACATTTGTATCTATATTCTGGACATCCAGAAGATTTATACTTTGGTATCTGAGATTATTTTATATTGATATTGAGAGCAGGAAGTAAAATATCAAAATTCATATAACGTGACCGGGTGGAGTATCGTAAACCGTTACTTGACTCGTATTATTTTGCCTTGTCTGATACCACTTTGTCTTTAGAAAATTTATTTAAAATTGGAACTCAACTGATGAAGTCTAATTGACAGAAACAATAGTGTTGAGCATTACAACTTTGGTATTATGTTTAATTAATATTTAAATTTGAGGTAATGCAGCATAATGTCTTTAAAATCATACTGCCAAGATTAACTGTTGCAACTTGTCGTCAACATTCGAATATTCAATGGGGAATAAATTTAAACATTTTTTCGTGAAGCTTTCTTAACTGTTTTCGCCCTTAGTTGAGAGGGCGAATCTAAAATGAAAGCGAAATTGTCAAGCTAAATAACCTTTCTGTCCTCTGGGGAGAGTTCATGTGACAACATTTCTAAATTCTTATACGACCACTTCCAGGAGTGCGTTCCAAAATATTCTAAACTTTCCAGCACTGCATGTAAACGCTTGTAGATGTCCACCATACTGTAATATAAACAAAACATCAATATTTTAAGCTGCTCTGCTTGAGTATTACTCTTGTATATCGAAATCAATTTCTGTCTGTCTGTATGTCACTTGAAATCGGTGTTGCATTGATGCTCTAACAAGACAATGATATACTTTTCTTACAGATAAGAAAAAAATACATGCATGGCATTATTGGGATCTTGCGCTTATTCCAGTGTCTTCCTACATCATCGAACGTCAAACACAAACGCATCAGCGGCAGCAATATGCATTAGTGTATAGTAAAATGGATACAACCCGGAGAAGCCATTCTTAACCAAAACGTGAGTAGAATCGACCGTATGACAATCAAAAGGTTACTCCACCCCGCCAAGTTAGGTGAAAGTGACATTAGAAGGATGATATGAAAAAGAAATGCCTAATGATTGTAATTTATTTTTTTTAAAAAAACTGTTTTGATAATTGGGGAGAATATAATGCATTGGTACTTTTTTCATTTTTACTTCTTACTGAAATGATTGAATTACATATATGAATGACGTTAAAAATAATCAATTGAGGACTACAATCACGTCTGTGAGGTCATGGTCATTTTAAGCGATAGATATCGATCATTGCTCTCGATGTATTAAAGTATCTATTCAAAGATATAACAATTACAATATACGAATATTGACCTTGAAGTTCATAGTTCATACTAGCAGAGTAAAGTGTTGCATAAGCAGATCTAAGAAATTATTACCGTGGTACTTTTCCACTTAATTTGCATGCGGTATCTATGACGTGTGCCGGTATGGTGTGACTAAGAAAGAGACGTAGGCTATGCTCCAATCTGCAAGATAACAATTCGTGTTATAAAGTATTATTCAGTTTTAAAAATGATCTTTGATCTTCCAATATGACATAATTCGGTAACATGACATACAAAAAGAATGTCAATTAAAAGGAAAATTATCTCTGAGTACAGAAAGTTCAGGACCTTTTAAATGCTTATGAGAAAATTTTAGACTTTCTTTCAAGTTGAAAACTAACAAAGGATAAAGCTTATAAACAACTGGGATAATTTCAAGATGAAATATATTTGGTGACATTTATGTTAAAAGATATTGCTAATATTTTATTTAAAAACAAAACAAATGCTGGGTACGAAGTGAAAGAAAAATTACGATAATAATTATGAGACGAACATTTATTTCTGTGACCTATGGTTCTGATCATAACATGAATTAGATCTATGATATGGGTCTGTACGCACTTTGTACGTAGTATACAGTAGTGTTGTGTTTCTGATGTCTTTCTGTTTCGTTTGTGGTAATGTATGCTTTTCAGGATAAATAAATAAATAATCTGTGATATTCTATTCTTTATTGACTTATATGTTAACATTTCAGGGAAGACTTGTCCAACAAATAGATAGAAAGGATTTCCTATATATTCATGTATACCTCCGCCAAAAGGTAAAGCGGTTAACACTTGAGTCAGGTGACGACTACTACTTCTTTTACTGGATATGCATGCAATCGCTCTATATACTTTCAATGAAGAAATTACAGTCACTTTGTAAATATTTGTACTTGTTATATCGCGAGGAGTCATATTCGAAATCAAATATTTAGAAATAAATTTGTATTATAACCTGTGTTTATAAAGCGCTATCCTCGTGTGTGATATTACTGTGTGGTTATCGAATCATTTCTTATACAGTTGTATGTGTACCAATCAATGCTAGCTACAGTCAAAGAAAATCAAGAATACACCCATGCTTTTGAAAGCTAATTTAGTCATACTGTCTCAAATCTGCTTTTGCGTGAATATACGTCATTACTATCGCCAAAGGCTGTAGATAAGAAATCGCGAATTCATGTATTCGCGAATATGTTAGTAAAGGTAAGAAGCCGAATTATCAGTGATTAATATTATTGTACGTTCTCACAACCTAGTAAGATACTTACCGACTTTGTGTCATTACGACATTTGGACTTCTGTAGGCAGAATTGCAAGGTACCTTCCTGAAGAAATGCGCAATTACTTGATCTGTGAAACAAATGTGACTATTACTGTATTGTTACTGTATACCTAGACATGTTTGCCCTTTTTGATTTTCGACAGAACTATATTCATCCCGTCTTAAAAGTGGTCCTAAATCACCATAGTCTTATGGATGGTATATATGCCCCTACTTCAAATATTGACGTGGAAAGTTTGCGTTCTAGCTTACATTCACACTCTTATTTAAGGAGGAAAATGGCAAAAAAGACCAAACAAACAAACAAAAACAAAATATAAAGAATAAAACAAGTACAAAACAAAACAAAAAAACGAGTGTTAAAATGTCCAGACATGCATTAATATATCCAAATGTGATAACAGCAGTTGCAATAGGGTCCCCAGAGTAACAGGTTTGAATTACATTTACGTGCAGAGCAAATCATCTTGAAGTAGTAGAACATGTTATTACAATTTCACTGTTTAAAACATATCACATATGATGTGATGACATGGGAAGCTAATAAAGCAACAGTTATTGAATAGGGCAGAAAGTCCAGGGAAATTAGCGCAAACAGACCATCAACATCAACAGCAACTAACCACATTGCCAAAGAATTGTCCGGACACATAATTGACTTTTTCACATACACTAGCCACAAACACAGCATGACTAGATGGTCACCGTAATGTTTTATCAAATCAAATGTTGGATGGTGCAATGGATAAGCGTTAGAATGTATAACAAACATTTAGAATCAATAAAAAACAACAGAATACACTTTACAAGGAAATAATTTCAATTATTGTAATAATATGGAAAAATTGCCTAGAAGAAACAAACAGGCTTTTGTGTATGTAGCTTAACATGCAGTAGCTGTAATGTTTACTTACACAGTTCTTCCCAGGTGATGGGATTAAGACAACCTGTATTGCAATTGTAGATGAGACAAGAGCTTGGTCTTGCCACGGCGGTATACCAGCCTACTGCCAGTGTCATATTTACGGCGATATCCACTGGAATGATGTTTGCATTGACGCCTTTGTCCATAACTATGGATCGCAGGAAGCCTGATCCATACTGGTATGAAATTGAAGTTAAAGGAAGCTTTGTAATTATGTTCAAAAATGCGTTTTGTTGTCTTCAACAACGGTTTGCAATTAATTGGTCAATGGCATGATTTTGTAATCAAAGATTGTATCTTTATATTGCTCATGAGAGGCTTTTGTGCTCACGGTGTAAAACTGCCTTATCGACACACTTGAAACAACTTTATCTTGTATATATGTTTAGTATTGTACAATATCATGCAACAAAGCTTTCTGGTGAACAAAATAACAAAATAGTTATCCAGTCCCAAGTATTTTTTAAAAAAGTACTATTAACTTGATAATAAACTTGATAATTAACTTGATATTTTGAAAATTTATATGGTAAATTTAACACCCATTTTATCAATGTTTCCTTCATATCAAAAATCAAAGTCAGTAATTAAATATGAGAATAATATCCATGTATGCAAATGGTGAAAGATAAGCAGAGCTCATTCATCTTTTATTTATAAAACAAAAAAAAATTGAAAATAATTAGGCGACCACCACATTAAAACTGAGTGCCTAAATTTAACATTTTAAAATTAACATTTTTTATCATTCTCGATATATCTATATACTTACTGCTATAATTAAACCAGGTAATCCATTCATATTATCAATCCATCCCTGAAGAAGTAAGTCATTTCCATTATTACAAAGGTTCAATGAATGTTATGCTTTGCTCAGAGGAGACTGTTTTTGTTAAGGGGCATTAGCTGTGTTTTTTTTGCTGCGAAACATTTTCTTTCTGCTGTTACTACTTAGATTGATAGTCATTTTACAGTGTGTGGTCTGAGACGGTTTTGGCAATACATTCAGATTTATTATTTGGCGTTGTATGATACCACTATTTCTTTCATAAATATACATTTACATTAAAGTCTTATTGACAGAAACGATCGTCTTAAAATTATTTGTTTTTTACTCTTTTGTAAAACAATAACAAAAAACAAAGAGATATACACACGAATTTGGTAAAAACAAAGAGATATACACAGGCATACAATTCTTAAATTCCTGAATATTTTGCGAAAATCGCTTGAGAAACCCAGTTTTGTAATTATTCACTTGCATTTGATTAATTCAACCCTACTATTTGTATATGCATACCACACAGGACCTATCCTTATTTTCATATATTATATAAAAATATATTTTTATTCCCGTATATCTCTCTAATTTGTTATTGTAAATCAAGTACCCGTGGTAAAAGTAGAAAAAACTCAATATTTTTTTGTAAACACAGCTAATGTCCCTTTAATTTTTGTCATATAATGAAATGTGATTTTTGGTCAGTTTAATTTTGTCAATTTATGATTATATCAACTGACTATAACTGAAAAAAGACTATAAATCACCTTGACTTTTCGGAGCATATAACAATGAAATTTCCTGCTGAGTAGATAGTATATTAAGTTTGGATTTACCAGCCAATATTTGAGAATGTCATAAAAAGATATACAGTATAGAATGAAAAAAGATCCGGATGTATACAGTGGCATCCGTTCATAAATTATAAATTGTATATATTTCTTACAGGCATAGGGTCTTTATAAGTGGCACCAACAATTGCCGGTCGGAAGATCGCCAGTGGCAAACCTTGACCTTCTTTTACAAGCAAACTTTCAGCAATGTGTTTGGAATACGTATACGTGTTTGGTTTATCACCCAGAAGCTTGGGCGTAATATCGTCTATTATTTCGTCATCAATCCATCTAAAACGAAATGTATATAATAAAATTATGTGAGAATGTTAAGAATCCATCCATCCATCCATCCATCCATCCATCCGTCCGTCCATCCATCCATCCATCCATCCATAAATGCATCTACATACATCCATAAATGCATGCATGCATCCATCCATCCGCCCATCCATCAATCCATCCATCCAGTCATTCATAAATGCATCCATCCATCCATAAATGCAACCAAGCATGCATCCATCCATCCATTCATATATACATCCATCGGTCCTTTCATACATACATACATACATACATACATACATACATACATACATACATATACATACATACATACATACATACATACATACATACATACATACATACATACATGCGCGCATACATTATGAATAGATAAAGAATTTGAATTTTGAATTTTTCAATAGTGTTTTACGCCACACAATTTTCAGTTTTATGATGCCGGCCAGTTTTTAATGATGAAGGAGAGAATACGGTTACAATACACACTGGAAGAAACCACTAGCCATCCACTAGTAAACTGGATAACTTTTCACAAACATCATTTTGGTTTCAGCGTTGCTCGAACCTGCGCTGACCAGAAGTGAGGAATTACATGGTCCAAAGCGCGATGCTCTGACAACTCGGTCCTGGAGGTTTCTAGATAAAGAAAGAACTTACTCTAAGGTACTGATCAATTTTTCATGTTCAACTGGAGAATTATAGACTTTTTCGTCTATCTCGGTACGATCACAGTTTGCAAACGCTGTCGACAAATGGACAAAGGCCTGTAATAAATAATATAATAAATAAATAACTCAGGCATGGTAAGTAGTTGGTATCAGTAGTTTATTTGTGGTATTGTGTGTCATTTTGATAATATTATCATCCATCGGGACTTCGACTCGAGAACCATACATGCTTTAGTTTCAAAAGTTTTATAAGGTGTATATGACTGCTTGAATCCATCAAATACATATACGGTCAGAATAATTGATAATTAGTGCTAAATTTAACTTCTTTTCTGTGAAATTAAAACATTGAGTGTTTATGAGAATGAAATTAATAATCATGGGGGTAATTTCGCACATATTTAAATTTTGACATTGAATTATATATAGAAATTCTCGTTGTTTTTATAGACATAGCCAAAAAATATTCGAAACATCGAAAAAATCGACATATTGTGTTTATTCTTTAAGAAAATAGCGGGAGACAATATATATAATAGTAGAAGATTACATTGCATTTAATAAAGGTTTATATTTCAGAATGAAAAGTTTTTCTTTAGTTTCAATTCAAAAATAAACAGATGACGTCGTACTTAACTGCGCATTATTTTATGAACAATAATCCGATGACATCATTATTAACTGTGTAAAATGTAACGTCACCTATATTGCTATTTGACGTCTTTACTTATTTATTTGTATAGATGTTTCCAAGTGTAACTATGTAATGTTAAACTCCTTGATGATAATAGTGAAACCTGTTGAGTTTATTTTGGCGTTGTGATATATATATATATATAAATATATATATATATATATATATATATATATATATATATATATATATATATATATATATATATTGTAGAATTAGAAAATTTCGTAGAGGCTTTAATGTAGTTCATTTCGTTGTTTTTACTATCGAAAATTAAACCATGAACTTTTACATACATTATACTTAGAAATAGTACAAACATGTTTTATACTTCGAGGAGATTAAATGTCAACGAATTTGTTTTATATATATATATATATATATATATATATATATATATATATATATATATATATATATATATATATATATATATATATATATATATATATATATATATATATAATACACGAATATAGAAATAACAAGGCACCAAACCATGCCCCGGCTGGTGTTCGAACTTTCTACGGGACCAAACACCTGGCTCCCAGACGTCCTAACCATTTGGCCATCTACGCATATATCTACGTATTTATACGTGTATATATATGGTATAATGAATAACGTCAAAAACAAAACAAAAATTAAAACGCATTTAAAAACTTTTATAATAATTCTATATATCAATACATAAATATTTCTATATTAGGCGTAGTTCAAATATAAACGATATCATATCAGTATAGCTTACCTCAAGGTGCTTTAATTGTCGAGCAAAATTTACCATTTTCTGAACACAGGTGACATTTTTTTCAACAGCCTCCCTGTGAAATATAACAAGTTGTGTATGTCAAGCATACGAATTCAAATTTCATTTCTATTTTCACCTTTGAAAATTAAAAGGGCTACGGGACACATTATTTTTGTAAGTACATACACAATTTATTCTTTATATTACTGCGATGGGCTTTGTCGTGGGCTCCATGGACGAATGGGTGGAGCATTGCGCTTTAAACTACATCCTCTCTTGTCAGTGCGGGTTCAATCCTCTCTGTAACCTAAACTGGTTTTGTTGGAAAATTTCCTTGCAGTAGGCGGGTGGTTTCTTTCCAGATATATTGTGACCGGATTCTCTCCTTCACCAATAAAGGGGCATTAGCTGTTTTTAATCTCCACGTTTTTTTTACCACTTAGATTGATATACAATAACAAAAAGGAGATATAAACATGCATAAAAAATCTTCAGTTCCTATATACTTTCTGAAATTTGCCTCAGAAACCCTAATTCGTAATAGAGTAACCCAACTTTACAATTTGTATATGAATGCCACTCTAGATCTGACCTTATTTTTCACAAAATATATAGGAATATAAGATTTTTTTTGCAAAACACAGCTAATATCCCTTTTACACAACCCCCTGAAAACCGATAGACTCTTCTGTAAATTAATGATTTAGATCAGTCCAAATGCTTCTTTAGGGGCGAATAAGTTAAAATTTGTCTGCCACCATATACATGTAACTGAAAACTTTTTAATGTCTATGGTGTTTGTAACCACTCCTCAGAACCTAAAAGATCTACCGTAACGGTAACTTTCCGCCGACGACGTAGAAATATTAAAGATATAATTTATTTTATTGCCTTTTGTTGTGAGTTTTAATATCTTATAATTGCCCGGAACATCCACAGATGAACTAATCTAATTAACAATTCATTGAAATGTATAGACATATCTCAAACTAGCTTGAGGAGTGAGATGGTTAAATACAACTTTCCCCTCTAGCTGAGTTTTATAATTAGCATTACAACTTGGCTGATAAGAAAACTGTAACAACAAAACCAGTATCGATAAACCACCGAGTGGTACACGAAGTACCCCTTCCACACAACCGAAAGGTTAACAAGAGGTCAGAAGTCAGGGTCGATTAATGTACTTCTCAAGGAAATCAAACTAGATTAAGATATTAAATTAATCTATATAACTTAATGCTCCAACACATACGCCTCCTAGCATGAAAAATTTCCAACAGTATTGCTGCCATGGTTGTGTGTTTTTCTATACACAGTTACACTGTAGATCCTTATGTGCAAGGTATATGTTTACATTTTAGGTATATAATCTACCAGAAAAATCGTTTGACTAAAAAACGATGATATATTAAGAAATTACGATCTTAAGTGTCATGGAGAGTATTTACTACATCGTATGCATATAAAGAGAGAGAGAGAGAGAGAGAGAGAGAGAGAGAGAGAGAGAGAGAGAGAGAGAGAGAGAGAGAGAGAGAGAGAGAGAGAGAGAGAGAGAGAGAGAGAGAGAGAGAGAGAGAGAGAGAGACAGACAGAGAGAGAGACAGAGAGAGAGAGAGAGAGAGAGACAGAGACAGAGACAGAGAGAGAGAGAGAGACAGAGAGAGAAAGTGTAATAATATGTGTAAGATATATAGAATAAATAATATAAAACTTTTAATTTTTTAGATAACTCAGACTTACATTTTCAAAACCTTATTAATTTTTTTTTGTAAAACCAAGCCTCTGATAACCCCGGAAATAATTTTGACAGGCACTTCCCTATGCTGAACTAGCATTCCAGAGTTGGTGCATAATCGCGTCACAATTACAATAGTACATTTCATTAAGTTAAGAGGGGGTCAATGTAAATCCTTTTATAATTATCTATTCATCACTTACAAATCGTGTGTAAAACAAGCCTCCAGTTTTAAAACAAAAATTATGTATAATTTTTCTGCTTTTACTGTTTTCCATTCAAAAAGCATGTTCAGACTGCTTTTGCAGTGTACAGAACATGATAAACTGGAACCGTCCTCAATTGCTGTCACTGAGTACAATTCCCTTCACAGCGGACGACATTGTGGTAACATTGTAAACGAGCACCTGTACTCTATTTGAATCATTTTCGCTCATTCAAATTGAATGAAAAACTGTAAACGTGGCTATATTGTTAATTACGCGATTTCCATATGCAAACCATACGCTTGAGGTTATTTACGTGATGCCCTGTATTGTGGGCAGTCCTGTATTAAAGAATAATCTTTCGCAAAATTAAGGGACTGGTACGTGGGGTGTAATTAACATGAAAAACTCTTATTCGGTGCAAATAACCCCCATGCGTAAATTTCCACGTATACAATGGACAGTATATGGCAGATCATGTTGGATTTACTAGACAACTTATCTTAACTATTTAAGCATTTATTAAACGCTACAATTTCGTTAAATAAAATGAAAACGACAAATTTCTCATTTCTGAAGCGAGTTTGCAGACAGTACCGGAAGATATCAAAATCTTACCTCAATGGTTCTGTAAATTTAACAGTAGCTGCAGAGTGGAATATAACATTAATTTTATTTATTAATACTTCTAAATCATCTTTAGAGATTCCGAGGTGTGGTGATGTGATATCTCCATATACAGGAATAAGCTTTTCTTTAAATTTTGGCTGTTCTCGTCTAAGTTTGTCAAACAGCTACAAAAATAGACAATACATTAGTGCAATGTGTGCTAGTTTGGGAATACAGTTGATAGTACTTAACGGTTTAAAGATATATAAAATTGTCAAGTCGATTATAATTTTTTATTATATAACATTTCCGTCCACTTAGTCGAAATATTGCTGTTCAATAAAAATATATATGACAAGTACAATAAACAAATGAGCGCGTGTCACCGTGGGGATCAGCTCATATCCCTAAGTACTACTAAACTACTACTACAAAATGGCCGACCTAAATACAGGACATGTTCGCATTGGATTCATTATAAGCAAAGCTGTTATAATGATTGTATATTCACAAAAAAGGAGGAAATACTTTTGTGGTTCACAATGGGTTCCCAAATTAATGTATGTAATGCGTACTTTCACGAGTCGTCGCCTTATAGGCCAATGGGCGAAGTATTGTCCTTTGAAAACAGTTATGTAAACATGTCCTGGAGTTACGTTATAAATAGAATCTAACATGCATGTTCATGTAACATTGATTTATTACACTCGTATGTTAATTTCATTTGAGCTCTTCAATGACTCGTTTCATATAAAATTAATATATTCGTTTAATTCAAAATTAGTATACTTCAACACTCAAGATAGATCATTATTACTGGTATTACCATCAGTATTAATACCATCAATATATTATCAGTATAATAATAATAATAATAACAATAATAATAATAATAATAATAATAATAATAATACTAACAATAACAATAATAATAATAATAATAATAATAATAATAATAATAATAATAATATAATAAAACTAATCATAATCATCATCATCATCATCATCATAATAATAATAATAATAATAATAATAATAATAATAATAATAATAATAATAATAATAATAATAATGACAATTTTCATACATATGTGTATGCGATATATCCCTACGAATTAGAAATTAAAGATACACCAGAATCAAGCACACACGCTTCATACTCAGACATTTTATTTAATATAGACACAGACGGGGAATTAAGAACTAAGCTATACGACAAACGCGACAATTTCGGCTTTCCCATTGTACATTTTCCACATTTAAGTATTATATCCCATAATCACCTGCATATGGCATTTATATTTCACAAATTATCCTATATGCCGGGGCGCGTTCAACATATGAACATTTCATATACAGAGGCCATGTTTGATATCAACGTTCCGCAAATTGTACGGTTGGCATAATAGTCTTGCTTGCGATTATTCTGTTTCACTAAATGAAATGTTGATTTGCCTGTTCGATAGCGGTTGTTGAGACGTTTATATAAATTGTGACGAGGATTCGTTCCTCAAGTATTTCATTTAGATTTGACTGTGGACTCACGGCGGGTGTGACACGTCAACAGGGAATGCTTACTCCTCCATGACACTTGACCTCACCTCTTGATTTCCAGTGGTCCGTACTTATTCAATTTTAAAAAGATTTGTACCTGTATCCTGGACATCCGAAAGATTTATATTTTGGTATCCGATATTTTTTTATATTGATATTGATAAGAGCAGGAGTAAATCTTGTCACCGTATATTACTAGTATCTTGTCTTATCTTTCATTAGCTAATCTTATTTCATTTTAACCCTTACATTTTTTTTTTATTTAATTCGGGAAAATTATTGTTTTATTTTATCCTTGATTTATTTATCACATTTTACCGGAAAGCTATGATCTTGATGCCATCACTACGATGTAGTCTTCATCATCACAAGGTGTTAAAAACTGGGACTTATTAGATGACAGATTAATATGTATACTTATTATGGTGTTGTTTTTAGCCCCACGAGGTGATAAAACGGAATTATTCATTAACAACCGAATACACTATTACTGTTACTCCATGGACACGGATAGTCACATGATCGAATGCTTTTTTTTTTTTTTTTTTTTTTTTTAATGAGTGCTAAATGCAGGGCTAATTTCTAAACATTTGACCAGAAATGACTTCAAGACACAGGAATGTATTATTCCATATTAACCCACACGCACTATATTCGCACATGCGCCACAAAGACAAACATTCAAAAAGCTATTTTTGCTGACAACACACTATAATTCAGCAAATGATTCGTTGTTAGCAAATTCGATATGAAGGGTATGTTCCAATGATATATCGTTATCATTGTTTAGTTTCGACACCAGTCGTTTACGTTGTGTTTTTATCTTAAGACATACTAATCCGATAACCCTCACATGTGTTTCCCGTCTCTGTCATTTCTCATATTCTAACCAACTCTAGCCACATCCGTCTCTACCATACCCGTTATATTACATTGAATTTTTCTGTTTTTTACATTTCTTCCTCTCTTATAATGATTTCAATAGCATTGTCCTCCTTGAATATTATCACAAATCGTTTAAATTATACGCCAACTTCGTGTTCCCTTCGTAATTTTTTTTTTATTTTTTATAAAAGGCCCTTTTTACGATATCAGCAGGATTAATATTGTATTGGACAAATGAAACGTTCCTCATAAATATAGTGACATGGAAATAAAATTTGAATTATATCTTATGATGATCGTTTGCCGATAATTTTCTGACCAAATAAAAAGATAAGCTAAGCTGAAAGGGTGTACAGTTTTTTTGCCACAACGTTGTACGTCTGCTCTTTATCATGCTGTATATTTCTATATAAACATTTCAGATACAAAAGTATACATTTTCAGGATGCCCAGGATACAAATACAAATGTAAATCTTCAGATGCCCAGGATACATATACAAATATAACTCTTCAGGATGTCCAGGATACATATACAAATATAACTCTTCAGGATGTCCAGGATACATATACAATTATAACTCTTCAGGATGTTCAGGATACATATACAAATATAACTCTTCAGGATGTCCAGGATACATATTCAAATCTAAATCTTCATGATGTACAGGGTACATATACAAATATAACTCTTCTCGATGTCTGGGATACATACACTAATATAAATTTATTTATCTAAATTTTTCCGATATGACTTTTTTCTCGTTTTAGCTTATAACCCGTTCTCTTTATTTTGGTAATTGCAATTATCATCACATACCTAATCTGAAACATTTTGTTGTAACGCTGTCCTTTCTTCCGATTGACAGGTGACCGGGAAATGATAGCTTAAACTTCCGTTTAATTTTTATTTTAACAAGATAGTATATACTTCCGTTATAGAGTTCACGTGTCATAAAGTGGGTCATTTCAATGTACCGAGATTATAGAGAATTATTGATAAATATTTTATAAAATATATATCAAAAAGTAAAAAATAATCATTAATATACATTTTTTTTGTAATTTTGTACAAAACTTTAGCTGCGTAGAAAGAAAAATCAAATGCAACAGCAACATTTCAAATTCGAACATTTGGCGGTGTTCTCTATTAACATGTTGGAAAAGCTATTCTGTTTCCTATCCCGTGTTTAGTTTGACAATTTCAATTGTAATATCGTGTCTGCTACTAAACTCTTAAGAATATGAAACATGGAGGTAAAACATTATACGATTTTCATTTTCAATTTTTTAAAAGAAGAAACTTTTATTTTATAAATACATTTTAACAATACTTATGAAGAAGACTTACCTGACATTTTGTAATTTCTTCCACTCTTTGATCGATGTCTTTTGATCTCTTGGGTCTCATCAACATATAAATAGATCCTACGTCTGGACAGCTTCGTAAAAGTTTCTCAATCAGGACTTTTCCGATAAATCCTGTTGCACCAGTTACAAAAATATTCTTCTGTGCATAGTAGTCCGGGACATTGGGGAATTTAGGAATATCAGCCATTTTCGAGTACAGTTGAAAATATGTAAAAATTCATGTACCGATGCCCCTGCTTTCAGCGGCTATTCAACTTTAAAATAAAAGCAAATTTTCATTGAATGCATATCACTAAATACCCTATCGGACATTCACAAGTTATTGTTAAAAATGAAAGCCGTAGGCTGATGTATCGGTTGTCCTTGTACAGCTCCAACCTTAAAATATGTTATCTTCACGGCATCGTATATAAACGCATTTGGAATCAATTAAGCTGTAAAAGTTGAAAGATACGTAATTTACTTTAGTGTTTTAGAGGCGCAGATTATTTAGAACAATGCATACCCGTGGTACACGAGTCTCTGTTCGTTTAAAAATAACGGAATACATAAAGGTTAAGTCACTTAAAGAGAGTAACACGAAAGTTACACTTTTACACAGTAGTGTGGAAGGTTGCGCATCACGCATACTAACAGTGATTATAACGTGTATATCGCATTCAGTATTTGTTTGTGGCGTTCGCAAGAGCAGTCTTGTGTCGTCATAACTTCCATTTTACGTCTTCAAAAGGAACGCAAGTAGCAATATGTTGAGTCCAAGCAATTTTATCTGATGTGTTTGTTGTAAAGATTCGCACTCTTAGTTACGTCAAAACGGCGTCATTTACCTAGGATTGCTCGGAACAGTTCTCCATTGGAAAAACGGTTGAGATATAAGTACGTGTACATGTACATGTTTAAGAGTAACAAATCAAATAAACAAATTTTAAATAGCACACGGCTTCACCATCACAAACAAGACGCGGTTTTACAGTTCCATTTAAGATATTTTCAATATCAGTTTTATTATTTCAATTCCATGTCATGAGTTTAAGATACTATTCTAAAATGACAGTAATCTAATTAAATTTTTACTGTATTATCTCGTAAAAAGTATTATAAATAAGAAAATTAGATTCATCACTATCTCATACCACATCTCACAGTCGATTCCGTAATGAAAGCCACCGGCATAAACCGTTTATGCAACCATTTCTTATGTATTGAGAGAAGGTCAATATATGTTTGATCATATTCTTAAAGGTAGCCTCACTGTGTATTCTGTGATTTACCTTAGTATTTCACACATTAGTCAACTTACTTTAATGTCAGTATACCCTATAGATCTATGGTACATTTTTGTACATCTTAGCGGATGCATGTCTTTGATGTTTACTTAAATGCAAAATGATACCTTATGAAACACCTCTATCCAAGTAATTTTACTGAACAAAACTTGAAATTGATCGAACTTTGTTCTATGGTAACAAAATCCTAATCCTTTTAACGGTTGATACTTTAGTATCCGTGAATTATATTTGTATAAAGGTCTTTGTTATACAGGGGTATAATTCGCGGTGTTAATATCCGTTAATTTCACAGTGATGATAAATTCTTGAACTTAAAAGGGTATTAGCTGTATTTAGCCCCAAAAATATTTCAATATTTTTACTGTTAGTAATACTTGATGTACAATAAAAAATCAGAGCTATACACAGGCATAAAACTTATATTGCAATATATTTTGTGAAAATAAGGGCACGTGGAGTATGGCATTCATACACAAAAAGTAAGGTTGGGTTAATCAATTGCAATCGAATAAGTTTCTCAATCAATTTTCAAAAAGTATATTGGAATTTAAGAACTTTCATTCCTGTGCATATCTCTTTTTTCTTATTGTATATCAATCTAATTAGTAAAAAGGTCAGAAAAATGTTCGAAAAAAACACATAATGCTCATTTAAATAACATTGAATTAGCCTTGAATAAAATATACTATTGTTTAACTTAGCTTAATCTAATTCTATTTTAAGTTACAATCTATGAATGCGATTGTTTGAGGAGAAAGCAAAACGCGACAATTTCTTCCCTACCTGTACAGTAAAATAACAGATATTGTCCTTGGAATAAACAACACAACTTTCTTTGCCAACATATCGATGGTTATGGTTTAAAATTAAATTAAGCTGAATATATGTAAAAATCACAGATACCAAAGTATAAATTCTGCAGGACGTCGATAATACAATAAAACAAATCTGGTACCCATACTAAACCGCAAAATATATTACTTACATATTAATATTTATCCTAAACGGCTTAAACAAACAAAAATGAATGGATAACTTAATCACCAATTACACCATTCAGCAAATTAATGAATGAATAAATAAATAAATAAATATTGTGACTAACTTTAACTATAGATTTAATTTATTTCCTATACATATTGGACAACTGCGGATTTCCAGGACTGTCTGTATGTGGTTACTCGGTTATATTTCGCATTTTAACAATCTGCGTAATAAATTAAGTTATCTTATATATGATTATCTTGAACATCATATGATAAAGTATATGAATATCAGAATATTTGCATGTAGAAAATAAAGTTGTTTGTTTCCGACGGTTCATTTCATTTATCCAAATATTTATGATTTAGTACAGTACAGATAAATTATAAAAGTTGGATAAGTGAAACTCCGGTCTGTAGGTAACTATCTACGGCTTGGGTAAAGTGTGAAAGGGAAAACACACCTACAATTGACTGGCCTGTTTCATTTAAAATGTGTTGTTATATCAAAGTTCCAAGCCTTACATTTGAGTTTTTTTTTCTGTACGATTCTCTCAGAATTCCTTTCAATTTTTCATCTTCATTGTTATAATGAAGTTTTTTCTTTGAATATCATTTGTCGTATATCAGCTAATTTTCTCCATTGTGTTCCTTGGTCTTCACAACATACACGTATATGTAGCCATTCACTGCCAAATAAATGCCTCCATCATGTGGTATAAGGTGCATTCTAACTTGTTTATTAGCCATTGTTCAGATATGAAATATGTTAACTTTTTTAAAATCAAAGAAAGAAAACTGGAAGCTGATAATTTTAGCTTGGCTTGTGTGTTTGAATATAGAAAATGTTCTCTTTCTTAAAATAAAAGTAAATATATTTAGTAGTAAATCTTTAGCTTGACCCCACCCCCTTTTTCTTCACTTAGTAAATTAAAAAATTTAATGCTTACGGTCCACAATTTGTTATTAGTTATTCGCATATCCTTAGCATTATAATACTCTCTCTCCTCCCCTCTCTCAACTTTTAACTGAATTACAAACAATCATTTTTCGCTGTAACAGTAAATTTTCCCTAAAAAAATTAAATTTTAAAAATGTTATGCGCTCCAAAATATGTAGTTATTAATATACTTGTATATTATACACTCTCTCTCTCTCTCTCTCTCTCTCTCTCTCTCTCTCTCTCTCTCTCTCTCTCTCTCTCTCTCTCTCTCTCTCTCTCTCTCTCTCTCTCTCTCTCTCTCTCTCTCTCTCTCTCTCTCTCTCTCTCTCTCTGTTACCTGTTTAAGAATCATGCAAGTAATTTATGAATTTTACATATTGACATATGAATTATGCAATTATATTGTTTTTCTATGTCACATTGTTTAATTCTCACTGAAATTTTAAATACAGATGCAAAACATATATTTACAGTTAAAGCTGTCAGCTCAACTTTTAAACTAATTTAATAAAATAAAAAAATATAATTTCGTTTTTGGAACATCCTCAGTGTTTTACTTCCATTGGTCGCCATATTTGTTCAGTTTCCTGAATAGAAACAAGCCCCCACAACCGATATAAAAGGTGAGTTTGCAAAGTCAATCGTCATTGTCTAACTACAGTCGCATAGAACAAACGTGTGAAGTAATGAAGTTTGAGTATAACTCACCTACATTTAGAAAATAAATATTGATATCGACAGAGTTCATTTACTCTCTCTGGATATTTAGCCGGTTGATATACAGTTCACAAGCATGTAATTAATCAGTTTAAACATAAGAATATCAAACATAATTCGAAATTCCCAGGAGAGAATCGTAAATTTATAAATAATCAGGTGCTCAGAACACCTGTTATGATATGAATGTCCCTACTTCCGAAATAACGAATCAAAGACAAGTCAGACCAAGGTCAACTCGGAAATATATGTACGAACACTCGGCTCGTTTTACATGACCACTTGCATCAATTTCGAAATAATTGATACCAATGCTTCACAGCTGTGTCTCTTATAACGTTTATTTGTTGTCACCTTTGTAAAAATATGAGGAGGGGTACCCTGTCATTGGTTTACCGAGTTCACCAGAATGTGTGACGCTATGTAAACAACATAACGATAGGGTGCAGATTACTGGTAGGATTTTATTCATTATTACGTTCAAAACACTTATTATTTTACGGATGCTAAAATAATGAATTTAAAACTAATTATAAAATATATTTATTACGTATCTTAATTGAAGTTTTTTAATGTAAAAATTAATGGGGAATGTTTATGATTTGAGTAAAGTCTATGTTTTGATTACATGTCATCTGTTCATTGTTTCGCTTTACGGGTACAGGTGTGAAATAACGGTCGTTCTGCGGCCTCGCCTTTTATAGTGGAATTGCGAACCAATTTCTATTGATAACATTAAACAAAAATGTTTGCATGTGGAATAATAATATGTCGGGGGTGTTTCAAAAGCATTACATTTTTTCGAATTCAAAACTTGTTTAAAAGTTGCGATGACAGCTTTAATTAGAAAAGTTGGACAAATGAGAGGACACCTTATTCGGTATATTCATCTTCAATCTTAGATTAATTGACAATGCCTTAGGAGTGGAGTGAAAGAAGGAAAAATCGATAGCGGTCACACCTTGGTGATTTTGGATATTGTTTTGTAGTTATGTAATGTTTCAATCAATTTTATTTTAAAATGTATTACCTTTTGACGGTATACACTTGGTTTTATTTCATTTTTGTTTTACGGCACGCAAAGTAATTGTCAGGTATATGGCGGCTTCACGAGCTTAAGTCTTTGTGCTATGGACATGCATTTATGTTTGTTTTTCTTTTTAGTTTAAATGTAATGCGTCCGTTTCGTCAATGGACATGCATTTATGTTTGTTTTTCTTTTTAGTTTAAATGTAATGCGTCCGTTTCGTCAATGTTTAGGGTATTGGTATAGACCTGGAACTTTCACTCCATATGCCAAAACTTGGTATGAGTGTAATGTTATGAAGGTCGATTTATACCCACCCAGTAAATTCAAAATTTACAACATGACATGATTATGTACCTGTATAAAGTTTTTCGGGTACTACTAGTATGTACGAAGGGTAATTATGAGGCTTAAGGATGGGGGGAGGACACCCGATCTCGTGACCAGTATGTCAATACTGCAATCTAAACTGGAACTGATGTTGGAAATGAAAGCAAACATGACGGGCGCCTCGAATTTTTCCCCAGAAGACTAAAATTGGATCGCAAATTTACATCAATTAGTAAATAAAGTTGTTCTTTGTGAATAAAATAATTTAACAGTCATGCGTCGTCGATAAAGCACGGCTTCACATTTTCTAGAATTTTTTGTCCCTCTTTCTGTTTCCCTGGGTGCAGTCACATTTGGACATAAATCGTCATAACTATCATGATACTTTTATGAAACTTTTTTGAAACTTACAGGAAAAATTCAGGTCAAGGTCACGTCTTTCCCTAAAAAAATTTTGTCTTGAAAATACTCATTTTCGCATACATAATGTATATAAGGCCTAAGTATTATGTAAAAAATAAGAAAAAATCAATGACCTCAGAATACCCCTCTTCCACTTAAAAGTGTGCATTTCTAATTAGATTTTGTTTTGCACAACACGTATCTTTTCTATGTCACAGAAGTTCAATGGTACCGAAAAAGTCCCTTGATTAAATAACGAACCGTTCTACTGAAAATTGAATATATGAATAAAGTCTGTGTGTGCTTGTGTTATAATGTCACTCCCCTAAATTGCATTGCACATACACAGTTGGCAGTAAAACGGAAATGGGATCGATATGGCATAGAATATATATATATATATATATATATATATATATATATATATATATATATATATATATATATATATATATATATATATATAATTTCCGTCTTGTTTGAGAAATATTTCCACTGACCGACAAGCACTCCAGAATCGGATGCGTTTGATTTTAAATTGGACGCTGTATATGTTTTATGTACCAGTGTACGAGACGTGCTTTATAAGTTAGAAATGTACTGTACCAGGTTTACAAGGCGAGAAGTGCACACTATTTGCTGAGTATTCGCCTTTTTAATAGGTAAAGCGATAGACGTATATCACAACCTATATCATTTACGACCCTAAATTCAGACATAGCTATTAAGAAGAGTCAATATCTGCGCCATTATAATAAAAGAAAAGATGGCTGATTCAAATCTGAGACAGATATTTATAGGGTGACATATTAAAGTAGGATCAAATGCATTTTAAAAGTTGCTATCTGTAGGTCATTTATTTGAATACGATTAATTATATTTTTTAGTCAAGCCATTTTTGTCATTTAAGCAACTATCATAAGTGGACTGTACATTTAGACTATCTCTGTGGTTAAGTACTAACATATTTTAAACTCCGAGGCTTAGTTTCATAAAAGACCGAAATTACAATAGTCTTATATTTTCTTCTGAATTACCTTCTTATCTACAAGATGAGTAACGTTTCTGATGTCCCTGGAATTGCTGAATTCTATGCAGGAAAAAACATTTTTATAACAGGTGCGACTGGATTTGTTGGAAAAGTGATAATTGAAAAACTATTACGAAGCTGTCCAGATCTCAATGCAGTTTACATTTTAGTAAGACCAAAGAAATCCAAAGGTATTGAACAAAGAGTACAGGATCTGATTAAAAGCAAGGTTTGTAACTACAACCAACTACTTTTACTACTACGCATCATACTGCAGCAACAACAACCACAACAACAAAACAGCAACAACAACAATAATTTCATACTGACAACTACTGCTATTGCTACTGCTGCAGCTTCTACTTTTTCGTTTTCTTTTTTTTTTCTTCTTCTTCTTCTTCTTCTTCTGCTGCCGCTGCTGCTCCTACTTAAACTGGTACAACCAATCTTCCTCCTCCTCCTCTTCTTCCTATACTGCTGCTACTACTACTACTACTACTACTACTACTACTACTACTACTACTACTAATAATAATAATAATAATAATAATAATAATTATAATAATTATAATAATTATAATAATAATAATAATAATAATAATAATAATAATAATTTATTATATTCACCGATTAAAATCCAATACATAACGTAGAACTTTCTCCGTATAATTCTATATAATAGTCTAGAGATTTAATTGCAATTTGATCATTTGGCAAATATATATACATAGGACATATGTTTGCCGCAATCCTCAATTAAACGGTATAAAAAGGCCAGGCGAAAAGCCAATGCTGATACCAGTAAATGCACATTAAAGTACCATAATCCTAAATATCATGGTAATTAATTTAAATATTTAATTCCTCAGTTGTTTGACAAAGTGAAAGAAGAACAACCAGGATTCCAAAGGAAGATAGTTCCAATAGATGGAGATATTACTTCACCTCACCTCGGGATCCACCAAGATAATCTGGAGCTGTTGAAGGACACCATAAACGTCGTAATTCATAGCGCGGCTACTGTAAAATTTGATGAAGAATTAAGGTTTGTGATAAAATATTAATGACACTGTAAATGTATGTACATACATGTATGTATATGTTATTAACGTAAACTGATATACGATTATTACAATGTAAGAGGATAATATTGATCATCCCTAGGTTCAAACTATTTAAGCGAAAATACAGTAAACACACTCAATATTCACAACTTTTCCCCTTGGCCTTTATCAATTGAAGGAAGACAATATCTACAAGTTACATCGTATCAAGACTGGATAATGAACAGCCTCATTGCAAAATGACTTTTGTTTACTGTATTTTCGCATAACGATACTTCCCTTTGGAGGACAATGAATTTATTGGAATATGGCTGGATAGTCTTGTTCATATTAATTTCCGGTTTATGGCTTCCGGGCACCAGATAATCAATGCCCCTCTGTTTTGCCTACGGCCGAAAAAATTTATGTTTATGATCAGCGATATATAAAGTTTAAGATATGTTATTTAACCACTTTAATTAATTTCCCCGAAGTTATAAACAATCGATGTCAGAAATTGTATTAAATTCAACAGTTTTTCAATAGTATTTACTTGAAATTCTCCTTACTGTATCACAGAGGAAAAGGAAAGTCCCGAGAAATTCGGAGGTCGTAGACGGATTCTATAATACGAAGTGGAAAAAGCCCGAGCATAAAAATTATTTCAGTTTTGGCAGAATAATCCAATTTCAAGTGTTTTTAACCGCAATTACTCCTTAGTGAAATAGTACGTTTATTAAACACTTTTTCGTCGCGCATCTTCTATTAATTACGTGAATCAGACCTTGATAAGTTGGATGTTTCGTAGGAGGCAACTGTAACCATGGCAGCCGACATATTCGGAGAAGTTTCACTGCTACGGGAGATAACCCATACTGTCAAAATTGCCATGGACGAAGTGCAAACTCGATTCCGCGAGTTGATGTAGCTTGCACAGATGTAACTTTGGTATGATTTTGAAGAGGAAGGTTCTGGCTATTAATATCCGAATGATACAGATCCGTATAAATATCTATTTTTTATTATTTTATATATATCTTTAAACAACGTTAATGTTACTTTTTACTTAGTTACTGCCCGGAAGTTGTTTTTCTTGCAATCTCTCGGCGGTCACGTCCCGAGACTTTCAATCCCTATTGTCTACCTTTGGTCAAAGGTTTTAACGTCCTTATATCTCTGATTAAAAAAAATCAATCACTGAATGTTTTGCTACTATTTTTCAATAACATATAAAAATTTCAGATACCAAAGTATAAATCAATAGAATGTCCAGGACATAGATACAAATCCGGTAAAAATGGACAAACACGGACCTCTGGAAACCAAGAGGTTGGATCAGGTGCCATGGAGGAGTAAGCATCCCCTGTCGACCGGTCACACCCGCCGTGAGTCCACAGTCAAGTCCAATGAAACAAGTGAGGAGTGTATCCTCGTCACAATTGGTACAGACAACGAAAAGGCAACTCAAAATTTCACTTAGTGAAACAGAGTAGTCGCAAACAAGACTATTATACCGACCGTAAAATTTGCGGAACGTTGACATTAAACGCGGTTTTCGATATCCCTGTGTCAATAATTTGTCAGTGAGTAGTTTACCTCTGTATATGAAATTTTCATATGTTGTGCACGCTCTGGCATATCGGATCATTTGTGAAATATAAACTCCATATGCGGGTGACTGAGGGATATTACTACTTAAATGTGGAAAATGTGTTAAAAGTCAAATTTCTCAGTAAATAAATTAATAAAAGCATCAACTAGATAAATCATATCAAAGATATTTCTTTTGATGGGTGAAAAAAGTCTCTGGAGAACAAACTAAATTTTTATCCTGTGAAAAATTATACGAAAAATCGAAGTAATCATGATTTCGCTTTCTCGAGATATTTTTTCCGACCATGTAATAAAGAAACGTTTCCTAAACGTACCACCGTATAAATCGGTACCAAACGCATTACTCTTATCTTGTAATCGATTATCAAAACTAAAACTTTTATTGGGTTTTACAGATTGTCACTAGAAATGAATGTACTAGCCACCAGGAAAATGATACATATGGCTCGGCAGTTGAAAAATCTTGAGGTTAGTACAACAACGTTCATCATAATTTTTTACAATATCGTTAGCAGTTAGCGTAAATAAACAGACAATGGTTCATGTTGCAAAGTTATTTTTTTTTTGCTCATCATATGCACTTTTATTCCTATTTTTATAAGCAAATGTTTAAACAGAACGCAATGATTTATTTATTTTTTAATTTTTAATTTTTATCACTAACTGAAATAATTTTAACATCGGAAGTAACTAACTTCGGGCAAGTTTTACAAGACGTCAAACTCATGTCACGCGTTACCTACATAAGAGCAAGTGATATCTGACAATATACATTGGTAAATGAATGTATATTAAAGTTATTAAAGTTTTGAATTCTTTATGAGTAGAAAATGTGTAAAAGTTCAAAATAACTTTGCAGTCAATTTTTGTAAATAAAAAATATTCAGAGTATTGATTTATCATACTTGGTGGAAAATGTTTGTTTTACAGGCGTTTGTCCATGTGTCGACAGCATACGCAAATTGTGACCTCCCTCTTATTGAGGAGACCGTGTACGAACCAAAAGTGGAACCCCAAAACTTAATAGATACTCTTAGGTGAGTGTTCTTTCAGCTAACATATTTCGTGGTATAAGCGGATCCATGTTTTCAGCATAAGCTTTAATGAGCGTTTCTTTAATTGACATTACATTTTGTTTCAAGACAAGCCTTTGATGGAACCCCGGGGACAATCCTATGATGATTTCGCGGTGGTCTAGCGATTCTTTAATATACTAGTATGTAAAAAGCATAAATGCCAAAGTATTAACTTTGTCCAAGAGACAGTATACAGATCTGGTGAACATTGGGCAAACACGCACTTCCGGAGGAAAATGATGGTTTCGGTCAAGGTCACATTCATTTACTTTTCCTGTGTTGGTTATTAGACGTGTAAAGATAATATCAGGACAAAAGGAAACTATAATAAAATCCATATAACCTGGTGGGGTGGAGTCGTCTGAACCCTTTCTCGACCAGGACTAGTTTAATTTTTAGGTAATAAAGCATAATGATAAAATTACACTGACACCAGTGATAGGTCTTACTTGTCACCATACATAAGAGAGTATACATTGAGGAATACAACGTGTTTCCCGTGCAGCTTGTCATATCCGTAAATTGAGTAGAACCATCCGTATGATAAGCAAAAGGTTACTCCGCCTCGCCATCTTCTGTAAATCGGACAATATTAACCAATCTGCCCAGTAACGGTTGACATGGAGTATTTATTTCGAACTATTTTTCAGCTTGATGGATGATGAAACTATAGCACAAATGACGCCGAAGCTAATCGGCGATAAACCAAACACCTATACATTCACGAAACACTTGGCAGAGTACCTGCTTTTAAAAGAAGGTCAAGGTCTTCCACTGGCAATCATCAGGCCCTCCATTGTATGCGCTGCTTGGAAAGAACCATTGGCAGTAAGAAATGCTTTTGAATATATTTAATTTCCAATTCTTAGCGAAAGAATGAAACGAACGCAGTTATTCAATATTTTCATTACAAAAATTATATTGTGGTTTAAATTATCTTTTGTTGTTGTTGTAAATATAACTTTTTTATTATGTTTTTAATATTTACATCCACCGGGTCGTTGCCACTGCTGGTGGGCCGTTTGGGTCCCAGAGAGTATGTATAAAACCTAATACCAAATATTATGGGACCAGCTGATTATTTTATACGAGAGTGATATTTTGTATGGATAGTACTGTTTCTTAACTCCACAAGAGATAAGATTTTCTTTTAAAGTAAATACTCATAGACGAACTTTGGGATACATTTAAGTTTATTATTTGGCCTTGTATGCTACTACTTTTGTTTAGATGCTACACATCATACATATAATACCACATTTATCTATTTTATAATTCAAACTCAAATGATGAATTTTTATTGAAAGAAACAATTTTCTTGAGCATTTGCTTTTGGCCTTTTATGCAAACTAACACTTATGTTAGTACATGTCTTATATATTTATATGTATTTAGAAAATATTACTTGCCGATTGTTTACATTTTGAAACTCACTAAATATTCGTTTTGTTAAAACTTTATATCAATATACATGTTTATACATATTGAAACCCACTAAATATTTCGTTTTGTTAAAACTTTATATCAATATACATTTTTATAAATTATGATTTATCGTCAATATGTCACGTATTTCTTTAGGGATGGATCGATAGCCTGAATGGACCAACAGGACTTGGGATTGCTGTAAGTATTTTGTTACTACGCATGTTCTCGTAAAATCCGTAAATACTGTTGATTTAAATAATTCCATATTCATCATTTCTTATAACTGCAACCAGTCAACTACACTTTGCTTAATTTGAACTAGGTTTTGATTTCTGTGTAGAAAGTTTAAATCATTGATTTTTTTCTCCTTAAATAGTTTGCTTGGTAACCGTATCTTATCTTAAGAACATTTTCAATTTTGTCAACCTCAATTACATTTAAAAAAATTATAAAAAAAGAAAAACATCATCAATGCATTTATTGCCATTTCATCCATTTTCAATAATTTTGTTATTATGACCATTTAATACAGGTTGGTAAAGGATTCATACGATCCATGAATGCAAATGTACAAGCACTAGCAGATATAGTTCCAGTAGATTTTTGCGCCAATATGACAATAGCTGTGGGTTGGTATACAGCAGTAAAGAAACCCAGCTCCTGTCTTATATTTAACTCGATAACCGGAAACTTGAATCCCTGCACCTGGGGAGAGTTAGGTAAGTTTTGTCAGTGTCTTTTATTAGGCCAACGTACATCTACCACAATAATCATATTTCCAGCCTTGTTCAATATTTTGCCAAAACATAACTGCTATCAATCACCCAGTTACGTAGATCATTCCATTCGTCAGAGATCATGATTCATATTTGCAATGGTATCCTCCGTATGAGGCCTATACCTTAGATATATTTAACATATTTGGTCTAGACCTTATATGTTCTTAAAGGGGCTTTAGTCGTGTTTTTCAAAATTTGATTTACCTTTTATACTGCTTAAACTGATATACAATAACAAAGAAGACATATACTCTGGCATATAAATCTTTAAATCCCTATGTATTTTGTGAAAAATCTTGAGAAACCGAGATTTGGTCGTTTTTAGTTGCAATTGATTAACTCAACCTTACCATTTCTCATTGAATACCACATTGTACCAGACTGTCTGTTTGTGTATAGCTTTTTGTGTTATTGTACATCTAGTACAAGAAGTAAAAGTAGAAAAATTGAAATATTGGTTTTGGGTAAACACAGCTAATGACCCTGTAAAGTGTAGTTTATTCGAATGTCCTAGTCTTTGCGTTTGATTTTACCTTCATCAATTATTAAATGGGAGGATTTCCCTCAATACATTTCTATTTTTTCTTTATTTATCATATTCACGAGCTGCGATTAGGTTCTGATTCGTGATGCTCAACTGAATATTTATTCATCATTTATAGAATACACTCAACAAATAACTAGTGTAAGCTCGCAAGTGCAAATGATAGAATATGATATCTTCAAGATGTCCAGGATATATATATACAAATTTGGTAAACACTGAACAAACACGGACCCCTGGGAATCTAGAGATGGGATCAGGTGCCATGGAGATGTAAGCATCCCCTGTTGATAAAATCACCTGACGTGAGTCCACAGTCAAGTTCAACCTCTCATATTCATATTCAAATCAAATGCCAGTTTCTACCAAAGAATAGGGAAAACCGTGATTAATACAATATGAGAATTTAACAATCATTACAATTCAGTAAACATAACAGATAGGAGAGTGTGAAAACTAAACATCTGTTGACCTTGGCACCGGAGCTTCGAATACTTTATTTTCTATATATATATATATATATATATATATATATATATATATATATATATATATATATATATATATTATATATATATATATATATATATATATATATATATATATATATATATTAAATACAAATTACAATCCTGGTCACAATGTTCATCCTTTTAACGTCCTTATTCTAAACAAACAATTGCTATGTGATAAACAACAGAAACAACCTAATGCTTGATTACAGTAAACAAATATTGTAGGTGTTATTATAAAAAAACATCATAACTAAGAGGCTACAGAGACTCTCTCGGGCACGACGCCCTATCAACTTGGCTATCTTCAATTTTAAGGATTCAATAGCTATAGCAGGGTTGCGAAAATATAGATTTGTGAGCCGCTTAAATTAATCCCATTGTATTTGTTGTTTGTCATTTTATCACTGTTGATTTTTATAGCACAGGAAATGGTTGCTTCCTGGAATACGACGCCTGTGGACTCCTGTCTTGGAATACCTGATCTTGCACTCAGTGGGTAAGCCATTCGATATGCTTTGTCGGTTAACTGTGGAAAATAATTATTGATAAAAATTAAAACAAACAGTCATATATGATCAGTTATTTATACTATAAGATATTGTTTTTAGATTAGATTATTTTACCTTATATATGAAGCCGACGTTAATTTGATAATTAAATACACTACTTGAAAGACTTTCAGAATATTCATTAATTTTACCAATCTTCATCATCAGATGCATTCGCAATCTTAAAATGTAGGAATTTGAAAAAGTATAGATTAATTGTAGTTTCTTTCTTTATTCTATTTACCTTTGATTTAGAAAATTGAACGTTATTTTCTAATACTAAATTACTTACATCTGTATATTAAAAAAAATTAGGTCTCTTTGCTATAATAGTTGAACTATAAGATTAAATCAATTACATGTATCTCCCTTACATTTTATAATTACAGTTCTTCTCTTCATAATGTCAACTCCTTTCTGAAACACATGGTACCAAGTTTTGTAATAGATGTTGGATATAGAGTGGTCGGAAAAAAGCCAAGGTAATTAACAGTTGTCAAAACGGCAATTTTCCAGAACTTTATTTTATTGCATTTCTTTTAAATTGTATTTAGGACACACTTGACTGACGATAAAGAATTTTCTCTTTATGGATGTTGTATTCCTAGAACCAAACGATTGGCCAATAAACTATTCATACCTAGTCCCTTCCCGTTTGGAATTCGCAGTTGTCCTCCATTCTGAGACCGTTAACATCTGATTTGTCATGTTCTAATTGACTTTTGAGTTTCGATTATCCATTGGTACCTCTTCATTTTTACTTGGTTGGTAATCGACCTCCGAGTTTTCGAGAATTAAGAATTAAAATTGATTGGACTTTGACTTTGGAGCTGAATTCAATGTTTAAAAAACATTGAATGTAAGAAAATAATTATATACACCAATTTTTGATAGTTTGAGGACCTCGAGTTTTCGACTTTCCAGTTAATGAACGGAAACTTATGCAATAATTAATAAACCTGTGAAAAACATAGAATGATAATTTAAAGTTGTATCGTGCAAACCATCGCTCTGCACGTGTGCGCATGTTTCTGTGTGTATGTATGGGTACTTCTATGTGTGCGCGTGTGTGCTGTATGTGCGTTTTTGTAAGTGGGGGAGGATGTTTTCGAACTTGTAAAAAGTTTTTTTTTATTCTATTGTCTATAAAATAATTCCTTTATTGTAAAGCACTCATTCCATTTACAGGATGGTGAAACTCTGTAAACGCCTTGAAAAAGCAATAAATTCGTTTTCCTTCTTTCTCTGTAATTCCTGGAAATGGACATATAACAATACAGATATGTTGTGGAATCAGATCAGCCCAGAGGATAGAAAGGTACATTCTCACACAGATCAAATATAGAATGTTCAATACTTGAACAGGGTTAATTAAATTTACCGAGATGCATCAATAGTAAATTTACCTAAATTGAAGTGAAAAGAGGTGAAAACATGGATTAAAATTAATGCAAAACGATAAAGGCCGCAAACGTGTTCTAGGAATTATCGATTTATCTGCTATCGATATAGTACATTATCTATATTGTTTGTTTTTACTTTGTTTTATTAGTGTTTTACTCCACACTCCACACCAATTCTTCAGTTATATGGTGGCGGCCAGTTTGTAATGGTGGAAGGAGAAAGACCGGCTACCATGCACCCATGAAGAGACTTCAGCAAGTAGACTAGCAAGCTTTCTAAAAAAATCACATTAGGTATCTGCGCTGACCAGAGGTGATAGTAGTTATGATATAAAGGGCGAGTATTATCTAGACTCTATGCCGCCACAGATGAAGTATGGAATGTGTCAAAAGATGTCAAGTTTAATAAAAGGAGCATTAGCTGTATTTACCTAAACAATTTTTTTGATATTTACTACTTTTACTCCTTGTACCTGATGCACAATAACAAATAAGAGTTATACACAGGCATAAAAATTATATTACCATCTATTTTGTGAAAATAATGTGAGGTCGGCTAGGAGGCATATATATATATATATATATATATATATATATATATATATATATATATATATATATATATATATATATATGAGGTATATATTCAATGTATATCAAAATCCACGATAAAGAATACAAACATGCAACGTCCTGGGATTTTTCGATTCAGCTGTTGTATTTTATTACATATGTAAGAAGAATCATGAATACTGATTAGTTGCATCTTCGCTTACTTGATTTCGATAATGTGATTGTTACTTGGTATTGAACGTTGTGGCAACCTTGTGGTATTGAAAATAATACTGATAACTGAATTAGTATTTTGGGGTCAAAGTCTGTGCCTCACAAAATATCAATATGAAAAAAAGAAACTTTTTGAACATTTGCACATTTGAAAGAGACGTGACACAATCAAAGTAAGTAAATGTTTTTACGCCAGGAATTAAACGTAATTTTATTTATATATTTCATAGTGTTTTGATTTTGACCCAAGAGGAATCCATTGGCCGACCTACATGAAAAACTATTGCCTTGGATCAAAGACGTTCATATTGAAGGAGGACCTCTCACACGTGTCAGCGGCTAGGAGGCGTTTGAGAAAGTAAGCATTATCTCTTTTCTTTGCGATCGACATCACGCAGTGGTCAGGGCTTCCAAGACAGAGTTGTTAGAGCATAGTGCTATGAACCATGGAGTCTTTCACTTCTGGTCAGGGCAGGTTCGAGCCTGACCTGCAATCTAAACTATTTTTTTAGAGAAAGGTTTGCTGTAACCGGGTTCTCACCTCAAACAATGAAAGACTGACCACCACAATACAATTGATAAATCGTTGGTTGTGGCATAAACACCATTCTAATTTAAATATACATATATCATTCTGAATAATATCATGAAATACTGTCACTGCTACATGCAATATCTGCAGGCTACCGAATTAATTACAGGATCATTCTACCTATTCTAGTTCTATTTAAAAATCATATGAATCGGTCGATGAATATTACAATGCTCAATTATTTTTCTTTTCAGATTTAGAAATATATATTACTGTTTCAACACAGTTATGATACTTGCTGTCTGTCAAGCTGCAATATCAGCTAGTTCCTACATCGTTAACCACGTTTCCAATTGAGGAGGATGAAGACGGAAATAATATTACTTTCCATCTTCTACATACTAAGATCAACATGAAGCGTGAACTTCAAATGAAATGAGTTTTACAACAAGACCAGAGCTGACTGCAAGTTGAATTAATGCTCAAACTTAATTCAATTTCGGTAATCTTGAGATTAAGACTTCCCATAGCAAATTTTGAATTATTTGTATACATATATACATGTATTTATAAACTGTACATATTTATTATGTAGTATACATACTATTGTTCATCTGAAGGCGAATGAAAAAAAATATGTACACAGTGAGGAATAAAACATTTTTTCCCGTGAATATTGTCTTCGCCGAAAAGTGAGTATAACGATGCGTATGATAATCAAAATGTTACTCTGCCCCGCCAGCTTATGTGAGTTGAACTATTCCAATGGTAAACTCCAATGACTGTATTGATGTTGAGGCATATTCCCTACAGAAATCGGGCGTATTATTCCGACATGTTTTAAACTACTTTGATTGAGAGAGAGAGAGAGAGAGAGAGAGAGAGAGAGAGAGAGAGAGAGAGAGAGAGAGAGAGAGACTATACTGTATACAAGCTTTGTTGTTATTATTGTTGTAAATTCAAAGAACAAGCTTATATACGTATTTATCATACAGTGGTATCTGAATGAAATCTATAACTTTATATTAAAAATGACACGAAAGAGAAAGAAAGGGGTAATGAGAGAATTGTAATAAACTGAGAAATTAAAATGTTTGTACGTATTCATTATTCAGATTAAATTGTAAATAGAATTCAAAATGTATTTTTACTATTTGAATAAATCATTACCTGAATTCAATTCATACATGGATGTGCTTGTTATTATCTTCAGTTAAGTTTGGTGACATTCATTTGCAAAATTTGTAGATATGGACTGTACAATCATTCATGAGAAATTAAAAGTTGTCTGATCATTGATTCATGAGAAGAAGATTTTTAAAGATAACCAAATTTTGGTCTTTTTGCCCCTTTTGACCCTATGGGCTCTAACCACTTTTTATTCGCAAACTTTATGCGGATTCCCATTGGGATGCTACATGCCAAGTGTGGTTAAAATGACACAATGGTTCTTGAGAAAACGTCATAAATGTCTCAAAGTTGACAATAATCTTATATTTTCTGCTTACTTAGGTGCCTGTGATCTTGACATTTGACACCATGACCTTGAAATTTTGTTAAAATGATCCTTAAATAATTCCTAACAACTTTCTTATATACCTTTGTAAACAAAAAACGTCTTTCAATCGCAAATTTTATGCGGCTTTACATGAGGATGCCACTAGGCAATTTTGGTTAAAATCAGCCCACTGGTTTTTAGATGAAGTCGAAAAGGTATAAAAGTTAACGACGTACAACGACGAAAAGACGATCGCAATAGGTCATCATCTTTGGCTCAGGTGACCTAAAATTTTAGTCATATTTTTATCATTTAAAAATTCAGGAGAAAAAAATCATATCTAGTACAAAATTCATCAATGATAAAACAATTGTTTATTCTACTTTTGCAGACTGACGACCAATAGATTTAAAAATTTTTTTCTCTAAACAAACCATGTAAAATGTTTTCCATCTATCTTATATCATCATTAAACTATAGTGGCAGGATTGCAAATGGATTATATAGATCTGGGCCCGAGACTATAAACAAAAATAATTCTGAGACAAATTTTATTCTCAAAAGTTAAGAATTTACTTATCTGAGTAAAAAGTGGAAACTCGCGGACCATAAAACGACTTTAGAATTTTCTCAAATGAGATAAGATTGTCAAGTGGCAGTGTAAATCTCGTCCAAGACATATGCCCCAATTTATGTCCCGATTTACTTAACTTCCATGTTTGAACATTATTCTTGCAATAATTTATGATTAACTATTCAATAACAAACCAAGAGGTATAAAACGCGTAAAAATCAAGTGGGCAGCACGTTTTGTGGCATTAAAAGGGTAATATATATGAACCTTTCTAAAAACTTTAAAAACGTCTTGTAAAATGCTAAAACATGTCCGAAGTCAGTAATTTATACATATAATATGTATAATGTATATAATACACGATATCCCAGATAAAAGTAAATTAGTATAAGTACATTAAATAAGGTAGGTTTGGAACATACACTGGAACACATATACCGGACTAAATTTACACCGTCCCTATTGTTAATGTAAACAAACGTCGTATGGCCAACAGAGAAAGAAGTGTTGGTCTCCTAAACCTTATTTCGCTCAAATTACAAGTTGTTTTCGAAATCCAAAGGGTTAAACATGTCCCGAAATACTTTAGAGTGACAATGACAATGACATTTGCGTCTATTTATCCCGAGGCGAACATAGGGGGCAGCCATTTATGGTGTTAAGAATTACTTAAGTCAGCTACATGCTGTACTTCACTATTTTATCACTTGAGAAATAAATTTGTCTAAGAATTTCTTTATGGTCCACAACTCTACCCAAGTTGAGAAAATTCTCAAGATTTGAGTAAAATCTTAAAGTTGAGTAAAAACATTGTCTAAGAATAGTTTCATGGCCGTTGGGTCATACTTCAATGCAATCATATTTTTTTTAAAAATCAACAGTATAATTAAATCCAAAAATGTGAAAGGACCAAGTAAGATTCTACTCGCCACAGAATCCAATATAGCTATAAATCAGAAAGCCTATTTTGGCATAAATAGTCTTCGGGTATTTTAGTTTTAACTTAGAACATTTTGTATGCTGATTAACGCGGGGTGGCATTGCAGTATCATCTGTATATTGAGATACAGACATTATACACACTACAGAGCAAACGATACTAAACACACAGCGTCCGAAAGCAGATAATTCTTTTCATAAGCTTGGATAGGATCTAATTACCAAAGATGCCGATTTATGTGTTATAAAATGCAATATATCTGTTTACAATTCCGTAAACTTTTGCCTGTGAAGTCAATCACATGTGACCCCCTAACCAGGTTTCGTTAGATCTGTCATGAAAACGGGGATGATGATGCTTTATACAGATAGAAGGGTCAAATGACGGACAGTCAGACACACAGGGAGACACACAGATATAGATGTAATTAGTTTGAAGTCTCATTGACAGAAACGATATCGTCTTGAGCATTATAACTTTGGTATTACGATTATAATATTTATAACCACTAGGTCGTTGCCACTGCTGGTGGACCGTTTGAGTCCCCGAGGGTATACATAAACCTAGTACCTGGTATTTCGGTACCAGCTGTTCATCTTATACTAAAGTAATATTTGGCACTGATAACACCATTTAAATTCAAAATTTTTTTCTAAAGCGAAGATAGTCATTTTTTACAGTGGTTACTCTTAGACGGATCTCGGCTATACTTTTAGAGATATTGTTTGGCCTTGTATAATACCACTTTCTCTTTAGAAAATACACATAACTTTTAAATTGGAGCTCAATTGATGAAGTCTCATTGACAGAAACGATATCGTCTTGAGCATTATAACTTTGGTATTACGATTATAATATTTATAACCACTAGGTCGTTGCCACTGCTGGTGGACCGTTTGAGTCCCCGAGGGTATACATAAACCTAGTACCTGGTATTTCGGTACCAGCTGTTCATCTTATACTAAAGTAATATTTGGCACTGATAACACCATTTAAATTCAAAAAAATTTTCTAAAGCGAAGATAGTCATTTTTTACAGTGGTTACTCTTAGACGGATCTCGGCTATACTTTTAGAGATATTGTTTGGCCTTGTATAATACCACTTTCTCTTTAGAAAATACACATAACTTTTAAACTGGAGCTCAATTGATGAAGTCTCATTGACAGAAACGATATCGTCTTGAGCATTATAACTTTGGTATTACGATTATGATATAGATATTTGGTAATTATCAGTAGTATGACGTCGTGTTATTTATCCAATGGTTTGGAAGCTCTGTATCATAAAAAAATGTTGTTTGGTCTCAGAATATTAAAGTAAATAAATAAGTTATCACGTGTCAATAACTCTCTGTCCATTGATGTTTTATGATCAAATAAGACGTTACTAGACATAGATGTATATTGCAACAAATTCTATTACTATGGTATAGTTTTCAACAAAATAAAATCGAGTATAAAGTAAATAATATCCCAACCAGCAGACGTAGTAGCCAGGTTAAGTACAGCCCCAAGGTGCCTGGTATATCAAGGCCAGCTTTAATGGGATATGAACCTTTTTCAGCCTTTTAAATTTACGTAACCAAATAAGTGACCATTACACATTTATTACTGGTTCAATTAAGTGTTATTAATATATGATCTAGACACAGTTTTAGGTGAATTTGAAATAACATTTACTATAAATGCACACTTATTTCATAGATGTTGTTTTTGATATGTAATTGCGTAGCAGTTTTAAGAAAATGCGTCTAAGTATATGTTTATTTAGTATTACCCTTACGGCATTTACTTTAATAGATCAAGGAAAGTGTAGTACTGTGAATATTTATGAGGACCACGTGATATCTTCTAATTTTACAATCTAGTACCTACCTAACTGGCCACTTTTTGTACGTACGCAGCACTGATTAAACTGTCCATTGTTGCTGCTGAGATTTCAGTCAAAACTTTCAGTTCAAATTTGTGTTGCGCACATTTTTAGTAAAATATATATTTCAACGAATCGGTTTGTCTGAAAAATGTCTGGACACACACAATATCTTAGCATCCCCGGTTATTATGCGGGGAAGAGCATTTTTATAACTGGTGCTACTGGGTTCGTTGGAAAAGTAATTCTTGAAAAACTGTTACGAAGTTGCCCTGATGTCAAAGCAGTTTATATGTTAGTACGACCAAAGCGGTCCAAAGATATTAAAGAACGAACACAGGAACTGATAAAGAGTAAGGTAGGTCAAGGTCAGAGAAAAAAAGATATTTATACATTGATCATTATTAGCACTTGTAATAACTAAGGTCTAGTTGACTTCTTGTCTCTCTCTCTCTCTCTCTCTCTCTCTCTCTCTCTCTCTCTCTCTATCTATCTATATCTCTATATATATATATATATATATATATATATATATATATATATATATAAAAGTTATTGAAAGTCCAAACGTAAAGAAATTAAATATAAAAATACAGAATGCCACACCACAAAACAGTTTTAAGTTTTATTAACTTACATTGCGACACGTGTTTCGCGTTACAAACGCTCATCAGGCAATGGTCATCAATGTTGATGACCATTGCCTGATGAGCGTTTTGTAACGCGAAACACGTGTCGCAATGTAAGTTAATAAAACTTAAAACTGTTTTGTGGTGTGGCATTCTGTATTTTTATATATATATATATATATATATATATATATATATATATATATATATATATTTATATATACATGTATATAGTGTATAGTTTGGTAATTGCAGAACTCGCAGACAGACTGATATTATAATCGTTTTGCATAACAATTATATAAAGTTTTATCTTTTTATTGAACGTAGTCCAGGTGTCAAGTGACATATAGAGTAACAATTATCTAAATACGAAACCATCACAAATTCAACGTGAAAAGTAAAATATCATTGAAATATAGAAATTATCAAGATACAACTTGATTGTCGATTACTTTTTCTCACCAGTGCGATCCGGGTTCGATGCTCGGATCGGTCAGGGGAGTATGCGAGATAGTATGGCGGACGCCGCACACGTGGGTTTTTTTTTTCGAGTACTCCGGTTTCCTCCCACAGCAGGCACCCCATAACGCCAACATTAAAGCTAACGAGAGGCATTTATATAAGTTGTTTAAACTTGTTTGTTAATCGTTGTAAAATAAATAAGATTGAACTTTGTGAGTTACTCAAAATACTGCTAGATCAATAAGTACACATACATATCCAATTCTCAATAGAATATATCTAAAGATAAAATGAATTCTTCAGTTTTATGGTGCCAGGCCCTGGTCTGTAGTCACTATAAACTAAAACGCCCTCACAAAATAGATTTTTGTAATTAGCTAATAGAAATTTATGAATTGAAGTGCGTAATGTTACGACATCTATCATACTAGCTTATTAATACAAAATATATAATTTCCCAGGAAGATATCGCACGCTACGCGAACTCTTAATTAGTACAAAGAGGGGATTGCTTATTTTCAGCAGACCGCCGTAACTCTATGCCAAAAGGTATCTGAACTTTTCACTAAAGTCCAAATAAAGTGCGCCAACCCATTAGCGGTTGCACTTGTACATATAATGCGCTAGCATAATTGTGTAGACACCCTGCACTTGTAGATAGCTATTTTTTTATTTTACAAACATTAAGATAAACTTAATCATAAGAATATGACAGAATCTCATAATTTAACCTAGCGAATTAACTTTGCAAATAATAATGAATAAATTTCATTTGATATAATTTATTGCAATGATGAACATTCTAAAATATAATTTTATTTAAGATCTTTATCTTATGAATATAACAAGCAAATCGGCGTGATATACTTTCCTGGCGGCAAAAACGACTGTTACAAAGTTAAAAAAAAAACAACTTGTTTATATTAAACAAATGAAACATATATCCATCGACGAATTATTATAATACTCAAATGTTTTACAGCTATGACACAAGTGTCTTCTTGATATAGCAAACCGGCCAAAGTAGAAAGTAACAATTTTTGGTTTGAATGGCGATAATGAAGTACACCAGTGGACGGCTGATAGTTAACATGTCAATTCGAATTGCATCTAAATAAAACATAAAACATATGTCTTTATAGATTTATTTTTATCACAAGATTAATATTGGTTAAACACATAAATGTGCAATATATCATTTTATTACATGCATGTGTAATCATACAGTTACAATATAGAGTTCAATACGTTTTCATGTTGTGAATTTTGAATTTTGTTGTAAATTTTGTGTTTACAACCACCAAGTAAATTCAAAATTTACAACATGACAACTCTCGTATTGCACTATAGTCGGATACGGAAATTTCACCGGAGCTATATTTGTAAATGGGATTCATGACATCCAATATATTTGATGGTGTCGTTAAAAAGGGAATGAGTTTTGAATTTTTGTACTTATTTAGATGAATATGGAGTATGTAAATAAATACAAAACCACACAAATATTTTATCCGTATCATTAGACTGCACTTGATGGTTGTAATGGATGAATTCAACTACGCTCTAGTCCATCCGATACAACGCTGGCGTGCAGTCTGATGACACGGATAGAAACATATATGTAGTTTTGTGTAAAAATATGAAAAAGTATGACATATGACATGAAATTCTAAAAGTTGTAGTTAAAGTTCCTTTAATGGCGTTTTACTTCAGTTGTTTGACAGATTACGAAAGGAACAACCAAACTTCCATGAAAAGATCATTCCTATACATGGAGATATCACCGTACCAGACCTTGGAATTAGCAACGAGGATCTGGAAATGCTGAAGGATCGTATTAATGTTGTATTCCACAGTGCAGCAACCGTCAAATTCGATGAACCACTGAGGTAAGCTCGTGGTATTTACACAGAAAATATCGTATCTTATTTTTTAAGCAAAGAATAGTCGTGTATCGGTCGATAATCGTGTTTTAATGTTCTTTTGTACAGTGGATACACTTAGTCGGATGTGGCAATACATTTAGATTTATTAATTGGCCTTGTATGATACCACTTTTTCTCTCTGAACAGTACATTTATATCAAAATCGAGTTCACTTAGTGAAGTCTTACTGACACACACGATCGTCTTAAGCAGTTGTTTTGGAGTCTTATGTAAAACTATCCATTTTGTACCCTCATGTATCTCTTGTAAATAATATGAACATCTACAATAGTATACACATAGGCAATGTAATAACTATTATAAACATAATACCAAAGTTATAATGCTCAAGACGATATCGTTTCTGTCAATTAGACTTCATCAGTTGAACTCTTATTTGAAAAGTATGTGTATTTTCTAAAGAGAAAGTGGTATCGTACAAGGCCAAATAATATCTCTTAAAATATAGCCGAAATCCGTCTAAGAGTAACCACTGTTAAAAAATCTTAGCTTTAGAAAATTTTCGAATTGAAATGGTGTTACCAGTGCCAAAAATATGATGAAATGAATTGTTATCAAACGTATAAAAACAGAAAATGCATTATTTTTTTTTTCGAGATTTCATTACCATCTTTGTTATTAGTCTTTTAGTCTTGTGCAATGTTAGGGTTCCGAACACGAGAACTTGGTCGTAAGATAGAGGTGACAGATATTATCCAATGTAAATGACAATCTAAAATGTACAAGTAGTGAAGAAAGATACAAATAAAAAAACGCAGATATTACTACAACATAGCATATGTACTATAAACGTATATATCTTTTCAGGGTGGCTGTAGAAATGAATGTTGTAGCGACTCGAAAAATGGTGATTTTTGCTCACCAATTAAAGAATATGCAGGTAGATGCACTATGTTACAAATGGAAACATCTGAAATAGATATGTAAATTTTGAGTAAAGTAGTTATGTTAAATTCATCTAAAATAAGTATGGCACATTTATGCGAAATTTATAGTGTGAAATATGTTTCTGAAATAGGTAGGAAACATATATCTGAATATATGTCATATTTTTGTTTGCTTTATTAACGTAGATATTATTATAAAATAAGTTACATGGATGAATATCGTTGGAACCGGATGTGACAAGAACAATAATAACTTCATATAACGTTATTGAAATAAGCACTTTCATTGTTTTTGCATTTCGACATTTATATTTGCATTTACAGGCATTTGTCCATGTGTCGACAGCGTACTCAAATTGTGATCGTCCATTCATCGAGGAAAAAGTCTACAAACCGCCAGTGGATCACCAAAACATAATTGAGACTCTTAAGTAAGATTTGACTTAATTTTATATGTCATGCACAATACTTAGATATAAAAACAATCAAATGCTTTACGTATCATTTTATATTGAATCAGAAAATACAAATACTATATATGACATTGATCATTTGGACCCCCCCCTCTTTATTTGTCATAGTTGGTATATCGATAAACCTTTTTATAAATCAATGTTTAACGTTAGGAAACAAATCACAGAACTGCTTGCTGTATGGGCTTGTTTCTTGGTTGTTCGTATTTTGAAAAAAAATCAAACCATGAAAAGTATAAGAGTTTATTTATAATCAAAAGGTTATAACTCCAAAGCGCAGATCTAATTGGTCTGATACGTTATCCATATCTAGAGACGTATCCATAGAGTGAACATTCTTGTCTGAACCGGATGTGAAATAAGCAATAAAATAAGAATGATATAACGATCAGACTTTTAATATTTTAAACTATGAGTCAGTTAAGGATATAAATTAGGAAATCTCTCAACTCAAATTAAAATTCAAAAAACCCATTTTTAAAGACCTAAATGTAAAATGAATACTAATACACATGTATAGTTTCTAGTAATTTTCGGCGAACCTCATGGTCGTTACCATGGTTAAATGGACATAACTTAGATTTAAGATTTCGTTGATTACAATATGTACACTATGAAAAATCTCTGTATGAAATGATGAATGGAGGGATAGAAGGGAACAAAGAAGGGACATGTTAATAAAACTACAGGTTTGCTACTGAGTGAATAACACCATCACACACGTGCATTTTACTATTTCCGGTATTACTACAATGACTCTATTATCTACTATCACTTACAAAAAGCAAACGGTTTTAATTGACAGTTATCATTCAAGATATTCCATGGTCGTATCATGTGATTTTCGCTTTTCGTTAGGCATTGACACTTACGGTAAGGTTATTTACATATACGATACAGAGCGGATGCCCAATTTCATAAATTAAATCAAAATGTCACAACATTTCACATAGTTCAGATGTTTACGCCAATTGGTATTGATATAACAGGACTAATAAAATGATCTGTTGTCTACCCACATTCTATCTTTTTGATCAACGAGAAAGCACAGGGACCGGAAATTGCTATTTCTAAACAAAGTTGAAACGGCACACGAAAAATCCGTATCCGCAATATAATACGGATGAACCCGTAACATTGCCATCCATGTACTATCCACAGCCATAAGTAAAGGTTAATTATATGATTCACTCTTTGATGTTTTATTATTGCCCAAAACATACAAAGGGAAGACATGCGTCAAGGTCGGGGTACTGAAAACACATCTTGTGCGATAGAAAATTAGTCAGTTGAACTGTCCAAAGGGTTTTTTTAAATTCTTTTTGCTATATATACAATAAGTAGCAAACACGTAAAAACGGCATTAAACCAACTTTAGACGCAACATAGATCAAAGTCAAAAATACGTATCATGTGTAGCTCTCTCGAATGCATTAAATTGAAACATCTTTATTTCTTGTTAGAAGAAGGATTAATCTTTTAATCTTTTATTGAAGCCCCGTAACTAATCTTTGGAACTAAACTATACACACATGTAATTGTTTCATAAATAACTATGATTTTAAGTTACTTTTAACTGTAACGATATTTTATATATAATTTAATTTTCAGTTGGATGGACGATGACATTATTGATCAAATTACACCTAAACTAATCGGCGACAAACCGAACACGTACACATTTACGAAACACATAGCCGAGTACTTGCTTTTGAAGGAAGGTCAAGACTTACCAATAGCGATCATCAGGCCCTCTATTGTTGGATGTGCGTTGAATGAACCTTTTCCGGTAAGGAATAATTCTAGTAAACGAATGATTTCCATATCGTGATCTCAATGTTTCTTTTTGTTATTGTAAAATGTGTTTTTAATGTTTTTGAAATGAAATAAAACCGAACGTAAGTACAAGACTGGATTTTATTTTACAGGGATGGGTAGACAATCTGAATGGACCCACAGGTGTCGTGGTTGCTGTAAGTATATAAATATATAATATGAACTAAGAAAATGCCTCGCAAGAAAACAAAACTCCTGGTTTTACAAATGTGGGAAAACGCATCCGAAGGATATCCTATCTCACTAGGGTAACACTTTCTCAACAAACTGTCGTAACAGTTTAATTATGGTGTCAATTATTTAGAAAATTACCAGTTCCGGCAATCAAAATGACCAGAACATTGAATACGTTTTTGAGGAAAATGAATGGTGAAGCTTCAGGGTGATGTGATGTTGTAGTGATAACTTTTATGCTCTGCAGTGTACATCTTACACATTTCTACCTTTGTTTTACACAAAGTCATACTTTTGTACACGTTGTGTATTATCTATGATTTCGCTTCGCTAACGGGCTTCGGCATTTCGAGCTCCACTAAAAGTGATATTTGATATGGGTCTTCTGTAAGCAAGATAAATGGTTTATAAATCATACTCCCAACAAAAAACATTTCTCTCTAAGATGAGATTACGTCAGCTGTATTTTTCTCCGATATACTTATTGAAAATGGATTATCTTACTTCGATGTTATAAAATTTCGGTGTAAATTGTTATCTGTGAACACGACTAATAAATTTCTAGATACAAACATCTCCGTCAGTATACAAAAAATATAGCAAATAAAAAACCTATATGTAAAACTTAAATGTTTTTTTTAGCCCCTAGGCCTGTTACTGGTTTATTTCAGTGACACATCAAATATTCAAAATATCACTAATAATATCTCTCGGACCCTTTATTACACCATCGCATTATAACTTTGGTATTGCGTTTATAATGTTTATAACCTCTAGGTCGTTATCAAGTCTAGTGAAACGTTTGAGTCCCCGAGGGTAAACATAAACCTAGTACCAGATATTTCGGTACCAGCTGATAATCTGATGCTAAAGTAATATTTCGTACTGATAACACAATTTGAATTTTTTAATTCTTCTTAAACTAAGTTAGTCATCCTTTTACAGTGGTTATGCTTAGACGGACTTTGTCTATAGATGTAGATTTATTATTTGGCCTTGTATGATACCACTTTTCTTTTAGAAAATAAAAAATGTAGCGCAGCTGGAAGTCTGTTTGACAGAAGCGGTCGTCTTGAGCACTATAACTTTGGTACTACGTTTATAATATTTCAACCATTAAATATATACCTCACCTCTAACCTGCGCTAATTTTGTGAGAAAGTTTGTCAGTTTGCTTACGGTAGGTGGATCAATTCCCTGGCACATTGTAATGTTAGTACTGCCGTTAAAAACAATCATAGCAAATAAAAAACATAATACTTATAATTTTTGATAAACCATTAATTACATAATTTGATTTCCAAAAGTGAAAAACCAACAATATGTTACAGACTGGAAAAGGAATTTTACGGTCTCTGAAAGGTAATCTACATGCACTAGCAGATATAGTTCCGGTAGATTTTTGCGCCAATATGACAATAGCTGTGGGTTGGTATACAGCAGTAAAGAAACCCAGTTCCTGTCTTGTATATCATTCAACTACCGGGTCCGTGAATCCTTGTACCTGGGGAGAATTACGTAAGTAAAGCATGATTGACTCATTCACCCCTTAAAACACAATTTGGACTGGTCGAAGTCATTGATTTACAAAAAAGTCCATTGTTTTTCAGGGGTTGATGACTGAAGAACAATTTAGTATTCCGGATTTGATATTTAAATACAAGGCTATCTACTGATCAATATACACGAACACAAAGTACATAGGCAAATAGATTAGATAAATTAAAATTTTTAAGATACAATATTTCAATTTCCTCGGAAATATCGCTCAATTAAGACGCATTGGATGAAAAAGAGCCACATCACTGTACATTTCTGCGTAAAAATCTAGAAAAGTGCCACATTATATGACTTATAGTAATTCGTTTTAATTCTATGTTCATTATATTCATCTGACTTTTGTGTTTTCTGTCACACTCAAAATGTTTTGGTCACCTTGGCCCAAAGCTCATGGTAACATATGTCATTTTCTAAGGACATACCACGGTCACATTCATGTGTTAATACTAATGTTTTCACAGAACCTAGATTTCTCCAGTTAAACTTTTTTTTTGTCTCGATAAAACCAATTTTTTTCTCCAGTTAAACGTAATTTTTCTCATTTGAACCTAGTTTTTCTCAAGGTGCGTTCGGAATAACACCGCTGGTTACAACAAAAGTCACCGATGGTTCCCGAAAGGTACCGATATTAACCAATGATTACCGAGAGCAGTCGAACAAATATACAAATCAGTTTTGTTGGTAGCCAAACCTGCCAGCACATTATAGCTTGGACAGCTTCGTAAGCTTCATAATTACGTCACACCAACATGGCGGAAAAAAGCTATCATGTATTTTCTCCGTATTACTTATGTAAAAGACAAATGACGTAAGGTGTAATTGACAAATAAGGTGCAAAACTTGTAGCCGAAGGTTAGTATAATATACATAAAATAACTTTGTTTCAAAGAAATACCATAAAACAAGCATTTCTTGAAAGTTACGAGTAGCGCGATTTTTTAAATAATAAAGGACCATCGTTTGAAATTTCAAATATTTCAGTTTGAAATGGAGAAATAAATATGATGCGTTTTGTATCCATTTTTAAAAATTAACCAACCTCTTTCTCAATATTTCGCTATGTAATATATATACTATAATATCGATTTGGAAAACAAACCATAAACTCCGCAAATTTTCTATGTAGAATAGGCCTAGTTGTACATTGAAGCAGAGGAGCCCGATATTCTGTCTGTATGTTGATAAATAAGTATGTTCTCATTACAGAAAACGTGTTATACAAATGACTTGTTTATCAACATGCGAACAGAATTTCAGGCTCCTGTGATTGGCGTGGATAATTACGGAACTTTAGACTCCAGTGAATTCTACAATGTATTGAGCTATTTGTTCCAGGCTTTTCTTATAACGAGTTTTACAATGGTGCCAAATTCGCAGAATGCGCCAAAGGTTACCAGTTATACCAAAGGTTGTCGATACCTTCGTGGCAATTTGGCTGCCATCGGTCAACACTGGTAGCCTTCGCTCACCATGGGTAGCCTCCGGTCGGTAACAATTCCACCGATGGCATTTCAACGAACGCACCTATAGTTAAACATAGTTGTAACCTACCTCTAGTTTATCCAGTTTAATCTAAGGTATCACCCTTTAATGTGATTTCGGCCGCCACACTACAGACTAGCTTTCAGTGTCCATGATTTATACTCTGTGTATTGCGTTAATTGATTTCTTATATCTTCCAGGAACAGCCATGGTCAAATCCTGGCGTAGAGTACCTGCTGAAATGTGTTTTAGAAGACCACAAGTTTCCGTCAGCAAGTAAGGAACTATTAAAACTTTTAAAATTGAGCCATTGCAAACATGTGGCGGGGATTTCGAATCAAAACTCTTCCAACAAGGGTGTTTATCAACTCAATTCACATTCGAAATTAGGACTGTTGACCAACATTTATTAGTCCTATAGAAATGTACATAACAGGTTAAATAATGTGGTTGCTGCTGGTATTTTCTTGTTTTGTTTTCCACACCGTAGACCACAGTATCTACGATCCTTTAGTACTTAAACAAAAAGTTAATTATACTAATAAAACATACAAACATAGAATGTTTTAACATCGATGTGCATTAGCATGTTCACCGATCCAGATTTAGCAAAGGTTTAAGTTTACCTTTCAGGAGATTTGGTCCTTTGATATATTTTTCTTCTTTCTCACAATTTGCTTCAGTATTAAAATGTTCTTTTCTGCTGCCTACAGTTTTGTTTGAATACGCTGTTTGTAGAAATGGGCAGAGACAATGCGCAAGTGTTGTTATATTAATACAAAAGCAATTTTCTGAAAATTTTGTTTCATTTATTGAAAATGTTAGTTATAGTCATGTATAGATAAGACTACAAACAGACTGTCATTCTCTATGACTGTGTGGTGAAGTGACAGGGCTTTCATATTTCAAATATGGTTTCCTCTTGACAAGAAGTTTTAAAAGTACAAATGTTTTTGACTTATTAGACATGGCATTGTACTGTTTTTCAGACATTCTATAATCTGAATGAAAAATGAAGCACTAGTATTTTGGAATTACTCGACTTGGAATGTAGTCCATAATGTTATTCCCCGTTTGTTTCAGGGATACATATTTTCTATGCCACACTTAAATTGTTGGTGAACTGAAAACATAGACTTGAGTGAGAATTAGCTCAAGTTCCTCTAGTCGCAAGTTAAAGGGAAATAACGAATGGCAAATACTACTTCTAGAAAACTATCCTCAGTAAATAACAACACTACATCATACTCAGTGCATTTCAGTACTTTATTTTATCATTGTTATGTCACAAAAGTAATTATTATCCTATATTTCTTTATTACAGGACCTTCTTTGAATTCAATGCATTTCTTACCCACGTGGTACCTGGATATCTGTTTGATATGGGATGTAGAGTGATTGGGAAAAAACCGAAGTAACTAGCTTTTATACATTTGCTTGAACAAAATATATATTTTATATTCTAATCATTTTCACACTACACATTACAATTTTATCAATGCTTTCAATCTCTAACCGGTAGTTGAATTCCTGTATTAGACAAGTGAAAATTTCTGTATTAACCAGTTTTTCTGCATGGAATGGTAATAAATAGACGATTTCTAATGTATTTTAAGTTATTATATTAATTATCTATAAAGATAGAGTAGGCCAATGAACTGTGTGTATTACATATCACGTGACATGTATATTACATATCACGTAATATGCGTATGAATATTTATTTTCTATTAATGACCCGTGTGTAAAGCGGCTAAAAGTGACACTGTGATAGCAACTTCTCCGATAATATAAAGTAGATCTATATTACCGGTAACATTTTCTCAATAATTACATGTACCACACTGTAAGTGAACACATTTCAAAGTCATACAGAAACATATGTCAAATTCAGTCGAATGCCCTTGATACTGAGAGTACACCACAACGCTTACTCAACCGAGTTCAAAACTTCTTAACAAATCCACCAAAGTTTTTGAATTGTATAGACTTTACTGTCACTATTTGTTGTTGCTAATTGTTTGCTGTCTTATTTTTAGTTCACCTGAACCGAAGGTTCAAGTGAGCTTTTCTGATCGCCTGTCTGTCTGTCTGTCGTCTGCCTGTCTGCCGTCCGTCTGTCCGTAAACTTTTCACATTTTCGACTTCTCCTCCAAAATCGCTGAAGGGATTTTAATGAAATTTATAGGAAGCAAGTACTCAATGTCCTCTACCAAGTTAGTTTATTTCGTCCAGATCGGCCCAGGGGTAGATCCAGGGTGGGACAAAAGAGGCCCCAGGGGAAACCCCTATTTTAAAATCTTCCCCTCCAGAACCGCTGTATGAATTGAACAACTGATTGCATCTGAGTGATCTACATAGATGTATGATTAAAGTTGGTTAATTTCGTAGAAATCTGAACATAAATTTTTGATGTATTTTTTATGTCTTGTTACACATTGTCATTTTCATTTATTTTTGTATGATTTTATCCTTATTTATTCATCATGAGACATTCATTTAGAGTGTTTACATGTAATTAGGTAGAAAAATGCTTTCCTGAAAGTATTTTTCTGAAATTCAATTTTTTGAATTTTTTTTATAAATTTTTAAAACTGCAAAAATGAGGGGGCATTTTTTCACACACTTGTTCTTCAAAAACCTGAAGGATAAAGGAATCAAGTACAGTATTCAAGTTCCCCTAACAAATTTATCGTTTTTATCAGATAAACTCAGAGGTGGATCCAGGATGGGCAAAATAGGTCTCATTCGGTACCCCTCTTTGAAAATCTGCTGCATGGATTGAAAAACTAATTGCATCTGAGTGATTTTTATGGATGCATGACTCAATTTCCTGTTTTTGGAATGATTGGGAAACTTAATTTTTGACATGTTTTTGACATCTTTCCCAGCTTTGTCATTTTCATTCATTTTAAGTCTCTTCCACTCCCAAGGAGTGTTAAAATAATTTGTAAATTTGAGATTCCCATATTTGTAAGATACCAACACAGTTCAGGTGAGCAATGTAGCCCATGGGCCTCTTCTTGGTTCTATTGATCATATACATCTATATCGCATGACCAGTGCCATGATAAACATCTAATAGCACTATTTCATGGATATACTAAATAAAGTAGTTTCAGTTTCACATAAAAGTTTGCCTACGCTTGATTAAGACGAGTTATATTAATTTTTTTAATTGTGACCAAAATTGTCTTCTGATTGGCTGAAATATAAATTCTCTTTCCGAAAACTTGGGGAAAAAGTAAGGTTGTCGTAAAATATAGACTATTACAAAAATACTTGTGACAATACGTATAAAACAATTATTGAAATAATTAGTTTACATTATCTTTCTCTTTCTACACAGAATGATGAAAATCTATGATCGTCTGCACAAGTCGTTATATACATTGGCGTACTTCTCGCTTAATTCTTGGGAATGGACCTACAACAATACAGAGATGCTTTTAAACCATTTAAGCCCTGAGGACCAACAGGTAATATATGCAGTAAAACCTCTGTGTCTAGTTTCCAGGGAACGCTTAGAAAAATTTGAAATAACAAGGACTTCGATTTATAAATGGTAACTAGAAATCGAAATGTAGAGGCAATTTTCGTCTTCAATCATAATTTGGTTTGTCTACGAACTAGATGAAACTGTAGGTATGGTTTAAAAGGTTTCATCAAAATCCAATTGTTTACATTGTCCATCGACACGAAGGAAATTATTTAATAAAATTGAAATTTGCATAATATAAATGCAAATATCAATAAAACAAAAAAACCTTCGTTTCGCAACTATTCTAATCGATTATTTTAATTTTCACCCATATTAAATCAAAACATCGAGGTAAAATGGTTGCAAATCGTATCTTGGAATGAAGCCATTCTATGTAACTTTTAGATATACTCGTAAGGTATAGAGTTATTCCCCTTCCTATCATATCGCCAAGTATCGTGTGGTCAAGACTTTGTTTTATTAGTATAATCGAATAATCACAATTATTAAATCAAAAGACCAATAAGTACCGGCATATTTGGGTTTTCATTTTTTTAATTACTGCAAATTAGCAGTGTTGTAATTTGAAACCTTTCACAGTACTACGGCTATGTGTACGTTTATTATGTACTTTATTATGTCCATACGAAAATGTTCACATGAAAAACATTCACTACAAAATATAACAATGAAAGTGTAAAGTAATATCTGTGCTTGTAAAAATGATTCCTGTGTAACATTTTCCAGGTTTTGAAAAGACCAATCGTGGTTGGTTTTTCATTATAAATAAGATGAAGTCTTTTTTTTCTGAGAAAAATAAACCTGTTAGTGTATCACAGAACACTCATACATTGTACATATTAAAAACAAAATACCAAAGGTACAGTTTGCAAAAAAGATCAATATAAATCCCCAAGGCATAAGACTTAAAATAGATGTTAAGTTTCAAAGAAAACGCGATATCAAACAAGGTCAAATAATAAACCTAAATACATTCCTTAATCAGTTTAAGAGTAACCACTATTAAAAGATAACTATCTTAGCGTTTTGTGCCTTTAGAATTTAGACAAAAGCAGCATCATTACGGAATATTACAGCAAAATCCTTAAGAACTGCTCAAGACTTTCGTTTCTATCATAAAGTTTTCATCAGTTGAGCTCAAATCAATACTGTGGTCTCTTTCCGGGTAACCAGGCTCTCTCTCAGCTCCGCCATAAAATATTGTCTGTCATTATATAAATGAACAAGAGGATCATGGGCCACATCGCTCACCTGAACAGTGTTGCTATCTTACAAATATGGGAATCTCAATTTACAAATTATTATAACATTCCTTTGGAGTGGGGGATACTTAAAATGGATGTAAATGACAAAGTCGGGTAAGACGTAAAAATACGTCAAAAATTAATTTTCCAATTTATTCGAAAAACACGAAATTGAATCATAAATCCCTGTAAATCACTCAGATGCAGCTAGTTTTTCAATCGATGCAGTTATTCAAAGAGGGTACCACTGAGACATATTTTGCCCTATCCTTGATCCACCTCTGGATCGATCCGCAAACTTTGTCGATATTGACTAACAATCAAGCATACAAAATTTGAAAGATATCTGATCATTGTTTCATGAGCAGAAGATTTAAAGATGTGCCATGTTTTGGTCCTTTTTTGGCCCCTTTTTAAGGCACTTATAGGTCCTAGCTCCTTTTCATTTGCAAACTTTATGCGGCTTTACATGGGAATGCTATATACCAAGTTTGGTTAAAATTAGCCCACTGGTTCTTGAGAAGAAGTCGAAAATGTGTAAATGTTAACGACGCAGGACGCACAAGGACAGACAAAAGACGATCGCAATAGGTCACTGTGAGCCTTTGGCTCAGGTGACCTAACAATTGTCGAGTATGACGTAAAACACCATAGTCAAACAAAAAACTAAGTACATTTAGTATACATGTACTTTTGTATACAGTAATCAGCTGGTACAGAGATACCGGGTATTGGGTTAATGTATACCCTCAGGGACAAATACTGATACAATAGATATGAAACTTATATAATTTCGTTTATATGTTAAAACATTTTAATGATTTCAATGTCTTTTACAGTGCTTTAACTTTGATCCAAAAATAATTCATTGGCCCACTTTCGTAGAAAACTACTGCCTTGGATCCAAGAAATTTATTCTCAATGAAGATCTATCAGGTTTGCCGGAGGCGAAAGCACATTTAAGAAAGTAAGTATAATTCTTTTCTATTTATAAACTTTTAATATAAATCAATATCAACGGTAAATAATATCAAAAGTGTTGATTCATCATCCCATGTGATCGACCTCCAGCATTTAAACTCGGCGGGACATCCGTTGCCAACGGTAAATGATATCAGAAGTGTCGATATATTGATTCAGCATCAGCTGTGATCAGACTCCCGCGTTGGAACTAGGTGGTCCTTTGTGGCCAACGGTAAATAATATCATAAGTGTATTAATTCAGCATCGGCTGTTAATAATCTCCCGCGTTTAAACTCGGTGGGCCTCTGCGACCAACGGTAAATAATATTAGATGTGTTGATATATTGATTCAGCATCACCTGTGGTTGAACTCCCGCGTTTGAACTCAGCGGGGCCTTTCGCATCTTGTCAGAGCAGGTTTGAGCTCCCGTTTCTTGTTCATACTCATTTTTTTTCTTGTCTTTAACTAAGACCTATTTTAACGACATGGAATCATTATAATTGATATATCTTAAAGCTTTATATAAAACATCTTGAAATCAATATTATACGTTATATCGTCATTCCCAGACTGTAACAGGTACTTCGTAACATAATTGGACGGATATGCTGCTTACAAATCTGAAGTGTCACATCCGTACTTGTTCCGAACCGAAACCAGGGGACGGATTCATAAAAGGTCGTAAATCGAAAAAAGTAGTAAGCCCAATAATACAATTACTGACCGTTTTATACATGTTTGGTTATCGATATACAACAAAACAAATCGGTTATTCCCGGCAGTCGTAAATCCTAAATCCTTCTTGTTTTCATCACACGTAACGTTTTGAGAAGAAATCGTTTTGTTTGATGAGTTAGGGGAAATAAGACTGTCAGGAGATACAGCATCTCCAAATACAGCCACATCACTTACCTCCCTTTGACTGTGCAAAATTTCACTGATCTTGTCTTTTTCTTACAAGACAAACATCACTACTGACTCTCTTACAATTCATTCCACATTTTCCATTTATTTAACAATGAAAAATAACCGTTGTATTCTACATACTAAATAATCAGTAGACGTAAGAAATTCCGACTTTATGAAACGGTCGTAAACGTTGTCGATAATCGTTCAATTTCCGACCTGTTATGAAACGATGTCCAGAGTTCGTCAACATAAAACTAAAGAAATTACAGAATATATTCTTAATGTGGCCTGCTTGTCGAAAGGATGTCAGGACACCCCAGTATTGCTTGAAATTGACTTCAGTTAATCTTAACTTTAATGGTGTCAGGCCCCGATTGATATTTTCTATTTATCGCTTAGTATTGGAAAATATTCTTATAGAGCATGCACGGATATCTTGACTCGTGATTGTACTGCTCCCGGACACCTAGTCCTATCCCGTTTGGAATTCGCATTTGTTCTTCAAGTTGAGAACATTTTTATATCTACATTTTCACCGAGCTTGACCGTTCATCGAACTTGACATTTTCATCGAACTTGACATTTTCATCGAATTTGACATTTTCATCGAACTTGAGCTTTTTACCGCACTCGCTTTCCGTGGGATATATTTGGCGTGCTGGCAGAGGTCGATGGTCCGATCCCGTTAGTGATTCGCATTTGTTCTTAGTGTTGAGACCGTGTTGAGTTCTAATGGACTTTGAATTTGGGATACCCATTAGTTCTTCTTTATTATACTACCTATAATACTGAATATTGTCACATACAGAAACTGTTTTTCTACCTTCAGGTTACGAAATATATACTATTGTTTCAACGCTTTTCTGGTATTTGCCGTTGGCTATACGCTGACGGCTGTTAGCTCGGATTTGCTATCATAAGAAGTGCTTCCGGTGGATGGGATCGAAAACTCTTATCATCATTTTTCTACAGTTCCAGATGAAAACGGAAGTTCAAAGTATATATCGCTATCAACAAATATATTGAATTCATATGACCATGATAGTTCCATCTGTATATACAAGGAAGGCGGACAGAACAGTTAATTCTGCCTCGGCTTCTTGTGCAATCAATACGATGTGAAAACACGTGCTTAACGTTGAGGCGCGCTAATGTACTATGGAAAATCATACAAGGACTTATTGACTCGAAAATTGATAGCCAAATGCGTAGAATATGGATTCACCCCTATCCGAAAGTAAAATGAATATATTTTTGTGCATTAAAGCAAAAGAAGTTTGTCTAAATACAATTTTGAACTCGATTAGATAAATTAATATCATGGTGACATTCTTGTCTATGTGTTTCCAGAATCACAATCATTATAATAGAATATATTTTCTTAATTCTGCGAAATAGGTTTTTCATGACTTTGAACGTGACGTTTCCTATTCATTCATTTATGTCGACGGACTGAAACATAGTAGCTGATCAGAAGGTCATAATAATCTTGCATTTAAAGCGAACGCTGTGATTTCATAACTTTTTGTGTGTAACTATCAACAATAGATATATTTATTCATTTTTTGTTTGTTGGGGGTTTTATTTATTTAATATTTAATTATTTATTTTGGAAATGAAATATTTTATATCAACATCTATATTTGTGGCTTCACAGACACACAAATTGTTTCATTCAATTCTTTTTAACATATTGATAAAAAGATTTTCTGATAAACAAACACGATGTCAGATGACACAAGCTTTATTGCGAGACTTTATTCCTGATATTGTGTTTGTATAAAGGTAAGTTACACAGGTTTTGCAATGATTACATAAATTGTAAATCTCCTTATAAATACATGCTTTCAAGTCTTCTGAAACAGACAATCAATTCATTACTTCCTCTTGATAACGCCAGTTTTTAAATGCCTTTTGGAGCGGCCTCTGTGGCAGATTAGTTAAAACATTTGTGCTTTGAACCATGAAGTCTCTCACTTCGGGTCATCGCAGAACCCAGACTGATTTTGTGTGAACGTTTACCCGTTTACTTGCGGAACGTTGATGATCTCTTCTCGGGTACATTGTAACCAGGTTCTCTCCTCAATCATGAAAAACTGGCCGCCACCATATAACTGACAAATTGTTTAGTGTGACGTAAAACAAAAACAAAAAACTAACAAACAAAATGCGTTTTACATATATTAACATCCAAACATTTGTATTAATACTATTTTCAAAATAAAACGCATGTTAATTATTGTTAAATTCCATCCATTTCTTTTATCAAATACTTGCTTATCGTTTTTGTTTGAATGTTTTTTCATTCGGAATTCCTTTCATTTTGATGTTACGGAAAAAAGAGGACGTTATAGTACAAGTGTCGTGTTTTCAACAAAATAAAAATAATATTAGACATATCAAACAGCGAGAAGTTTGTCATAACAAAGAATACAAGATACACGCGTTATGATAAACCAGCTGGATGAACTAAGCGAGACAACTCGTTGGTATGTGATGAGAGACGTCAGTTTGGTAAAAAGGAGCCGGCGTGGCTCAGTCGGTAGCGCGCTCGACTCTTGATCGTGAGGTCGTGAGTTCGAGTCCAGCCGGCGGCAGGTTGGTTTCCTGTCTTGCGGATGAGAAATTAAAAACCGAGGTTCCGTGTCACAGTTGGTGTCGGCACGTTAAAGAACCCTCACTGCTCAATGGCGGTAAGTGTCGAGTACAGGTCAAAATTCGAAGCCCTTCCACTTGGTGACGTCTCCATATGAGTAAAAGATTTTTGAGTGGGACGTTAAACAACAATAAACAAACAAACAAATTTGGTAAAAAGAAAAAATAGGATATCCAGACTTGCCAACCTGATGAAGTGAAAAAGAGGGCAATGCCGCGCGGAGCGAGGCGGCAAATTTTTGCGCCATGTTTTGTCGCACGATTGAAAACCCTTGAAACTATTGGGTATAATTTGCTGTCGCCGTTATTAGATCCATCTCTTGATAAGCTACATGACCCACACTTCATCAATTCACAAGTTGATCTTGAAGTTTCTGTTGCCATTTCTTTAACAATAGCACATGTTTTAGTCTGCCACATGCTAGGCCGAATTTCTGCGCCGATTTTAAGCGATTTTTATTCTGTTTTAGCAAAAACAACATCGCTTAAAATCGGGGCAGAAATTTGGCCTATTCACATGCGTACTTACTACTTAGCAGTAATCTGTGAATCTGGAAACGTATACTTGAAAAAATTGCCGATTTTTTCAGTAGCGTTCAGTAGCCACTCAGCCCTTAATACAGACAAATCATAACTTAAAGTACAAAATTAATCCAAAGTCCTATGTGACTGAATACCGGTTGCTAATTTTTATGTTTACCTCAGGCCACGTTTAAATTTAAATTTCATTTATCACGCCATGAGGAGCAGAGTGGATACGTCTCACCTTTCTTTCTTTTCACTTTGCATTTAAATGTTTCAATTGCAATGTACTTTGATAAAAATGTTTGATCCCATCTGTTTCTCTTTTTAGTTGACATGAAACAACTAATGTACTCTTACCTCGCGCTCCGTTTCTATTGGAAGCAATTTTTAAACTAAGCTGGAGCCGGTCTGGAGCGCGCTCGACTCCTAATAGTGAGGTCGTGAGTTCGAGTCCAACCGCCAAGGCGACTGATGAAAATCATTTATGTCTTGATTCTAACTGTTAAAATATTACCAAAAGGGTCCTTGCAACTAGTTACAAACAAACGTATTATTTTTCACAAGGTAACTTATAATTTAGCTCTGTTGATGTCGACTCGACCAGAGCGAATCCCTCAATAGTATTTAATTAGTTATATATCATAAGTAGTCCCCAAATCAGAATATGGATAATCATTCTGATCGGTCTCCCAAATTGTAACATTTTTCAGTCACATGCATATGGTGGCGGACAGTTTTGAATGGTCGAGGAGAGATCCCCGTTATAATGTACCCGATCAGAGAACACCGCCTGGAAAGCTGTGTTACAAAATAAGCTTATGATTTCAGCCCGGCTCGATCCGTGCTGGCTTTAAACCAGATACTTCATAGTTTAAACCACAATGTACAAACCGATACACTTTCACCATGAAAAACTTTTCTTTGAAGCGGGATTAGTCATAGATACAGTCATAATATACTGAGCATGGCAACATATTACAATAGTTATGAATATCATAGAATTCTACACACACCCTGAGTGTTAGATATTTGTCTCACAGAAATTACATAGGGTTGGAGAGCGTGATGGATATTTATTTATAGACACAAAATGCTAACAAATTTCATTGTATGTACATGTTCAGTGGCTCTAATACCTATTACTATAATATGCAATTATAGAATGTTTCAAGCATAAAACTTGAACTTTAAATGACCTAAAGAAGTAAGGACGTTACTTTAAATTTCTTCCTATCCCACTGTCTCTGATACTTTAAAATCCGCAAACTCGAAAGAAATTTCCTCGTTCATACTTTGCCTAGAGATCTTGAATTGTCCGAAATAATAGGTGACCGTAAAACGTGTTTTTGTTATATGTAGGATTAAATTGCACAACACAAACATACAATGTCCGTCTGCCATAACGACATCTTATGTATATAAATATATATATATATATATATATCTGTGTGTTTGTGTGTGTGTATGTGTGTGTGTGTGTCTGTACAGTAAAACCTGCTATAGCGGACACCTCTAAATAAGGATTGTTTGTTGAGGTCAGTTTTTTTTTCAAGTCCTTGACTGCATACTTCAACTAAATTGAACCTGCATATAAAGGTCAATATTATACACACACACATACACAAACACACACAAATATATATATATATATATATATATATATATATAATATATATATATATATATACTATATATATATATATATATATATATATATATATTATATATATATGTCACAATAAGAGACACACACACAGACACAGGGAATACAAATGAAAAGCTATATGTAATATGGTACCGGGTCACCAAAATCGAAATCAAACAAGTATTAGTATAAAACTAAACTACCACCAATATAGAGACATTTGAATGAAATATACTTGTGTAATTAGAATAAACAAAACTGTGAAATGTATTCTATTTACCTTTGTTGTCCCGAAAATTTTAATCTAGTTTGTCCGTGCCGAGTCATTTTAGTATGCAATACAAAAAGTGCACTCATTGATTATATTAGTAAACAACTTAAAAGTTAATATCAATCCTCATATTTTAATAAGAAAGTGAAAATAAAAAACCTTTAGACTCAATTTTAAATTCTAATACCGATATTTAAAAATACAACACAAACATCTGATAACGAAGGGCAATAATATATGGAATAGCTGCCTAACAACGGTTGAAGTAGTTGCTTTCGTGATAGAAAAGTAGGTTATACACTCACTACAGATTTAACCTAGCATTTGAACCCAATTGAATGAGGTGTTTTACAAAAAAAAATTATAAAGAAGATAAATATATTCAACTTCACTTATAATGAGACCGCATAACGAAATACCGGGGAAAGCGAGGATTTTTATTGATAAAATCACTACATCAAATTTACACCATGCACACTGACATTACTTTTTAAATCAGTCAATTTGATGCATATTTATCTTTCAAATCAATAATATCAATTTAAAAACTTTTGAATAAATGAAATCATGGAATTAAATTGCAAATAACATTCATAGACTTTTTGTAAAAAAATATTGTGTACAGATGAATAATTTTAGTAAATCATTACATCTTTCTTCGACTGGGTTTGGTGTTGGTCTATTAATCTAACTTGGTGGAAATGAAATATGGCCGAACGCACATAGCAGTTCGGTTGTAGTTAATCATTTCCAGTGGTAAATTTTTGAACATACTGTTAATAATGTTTGTTTTTCTTGTTATATATATATATATATATATATATATATATATATATATATTAATTTTATACTAATACTAAATTTGTCGTTTCCCGACCAAAAACTAAAAATGTTCTCAAATTTGAAAAATGACACGCAAGATTTCCACCGCATGGGACAATACACTAGCTTTCAAAAAGTTTTGTAACCAATCGGAGGCTGGTTTGTACCCCTCGTCGTTGTTTGATTGGTTTTAGCGATGTGTTGTGGGAGTTACTTAATGCTGTCATGGAGTACCAAGGGCAGCCACGATGCCTCAAATTGGGAAATAAGTTATCAAACAATAATTTCTGGAATTGCTATCAATTTAGACAAAAGAAAAACTAAAATATTTACAGTGTATTGATTAATTTCCACTGAAAATGCCTCATTTCAAGGAATGTTCTGCCGCTTGCCAGCCATTTCCCCTTACTTCTGTAAATTATCAGGGCATCACCAAACGCAATCGATGAAAGATAAATTATCTCTAAATATACTTTGAAAATTTTAAAATGTCAGTAAAAGTAAGAAAAACAAAAATGAATTCAAGTAGTAATAGGCAGCTCTCCGACGCGCCATTTGAATTTTGCCGCCAGGGGCGCTGTTTAACGGTTTTGATGACGTCATCAGAATGCTGGCTTCTGATTGGTCAATTTAAATAGCGCGTCGGAGAGCAGCCTGTGTCGTCATAACCGGAAGTGTGTTATACCGGAAGTATGGTGATACCGGAAGTGTCATACCGGAAGTGGGGTCATGTCATGGTAATAAGGAGAGAGAGCCAATCGTTTAGCTTGGAGGCGTGTCTATAACCGGAAGTGGAAGGTTGTGGAGGCGGCAATCTTGGCTAACGAGCCAATGAGAGCCTTCGTTACAAGAGGTTGGGGTCACGAGAGGTCACGAGAGTTCACGAGAAGTCAACGGCTAGAGAGAGAAGTTGGGTTTTTCCAGTTTTGAGCTGAGAGTGAAACTATTTTTAGAACCGAAACTTTGGGTTTTTTGGCTCCACCGTCGGTGAAAGTGCACAAGTGCGCATACGCGAGAAGCGGTAGGCCGAGCTCGACTCAAGCTTGAACTAAGGGTTGTACTAAGATTTGTAGTTTGACGAGTATGTACAAAGGGAGATCATTCTGTATACCTTGTATGGATCTGAACTATCATAAACTGTAAAGTGGGTTTTCCCCAGTTTTGAGGTCTAGAGTTAATAAACATTGAATAGATGATGGGGTATTCCCTTCCCCTGATAGCATAATTAAGTTGTAAGTAATGAAAACCTTATTAACGTTGCTAGTTACCTAATTTATTTCAGAGATATTGTTTGTACATTTTTCATACGGTAAACACTAAGCCTATGGTAATAAAAATTCAAACACTCACCCTATGCTGGTAGTGGTTTTCTGACGATGTTGACTCTTCGAGCTCCGGATTGCAAATGAGCTATCAGAGGTCTAACTGAACCTATACTCTAGTCATGTGACTTTTTTTTTTTTTTTTTTTTTTTTTCTGAGATATTTCTATTTTTAATGCATGGAAAATAATATTGTCCTATCTAATAAAAATGAAACACTCGCCCTATGCTGAAAGTAGTGGTTTTTTCTTATGATGTTAACACCTCGAGCTTCGGATCTCAAATGAGTTTTCACATGCTGAACTGAACCTCTCTTTAGTCACATGACTTACTATATTTAAACTTGAAGTGAATACATCATAGCAAAAACACAAGAACACAAATAAAATTTAATGTTGAATATACGCGACTAAATAGTGTGTAGTCACTATTTTTTAAACTCACCGATACAGAATAACAAAAACCCTGCATACCTTTAATGAAGGTTTCGAATAAGTTGGGTGGCCATCGACAAACTTCTCTTTCTATAATCAGTCGATTTATCACGGCCTTATGTTGTCGAAGATTGGCTAATGCTTCCTGAGCTAGTACGTATTGTACAGGTACTGGAAGTGAAGGGTCAGGTCTAGGTGGTTCCTGGTGTTGTGTAGTCGGTGTCGCAGGGGTCCTACCAGAATTGATCGGGCTGCGTGGTCTTACTACAATACGTGTCCTCCGTGTAAGAATGATTCGCATGTTTCTCTCTTCAGGTTGCATCTCCATTTCAGATGAGTAATCCATGATGAACTAATACCCAGGCTCAGACATTACTAGCTTGTATAGAGTAAATGACGTCACGTATTGATTTTTTCCCACGTCTAGACATCTGGCCACATGTTTTTGACACTTGGCATCTGGCCACATGTTTTTGAAATTTTTGACACTTGGCATTTGAACACCTGTTTTTGACACTTGGCATCTGAACACCTGTTTTTGACACTTGGCATCTAGCCACATGTTTTTGAAATTTTTGACACTTGGCATTTGAACACCTGTTTTTGACACTTGGCATCTGAACACCTGTTTTTGACACTTGGCATCTGATCACCTGTTGTTGACGATTTTTCTGTCTAGACATCTACGTCTAGACATTTGGCCACCTGTTTTTGACACTTGCTATCTGACCACCTGTTGTTGACGATTTTTCTGTCTAGACATCTGGCCACCTGTTTTTGACACTTGCTATCTGGCCACCTATTCTTTCTCTGAATTTTTATCTTAGAATCTCTATAGCTCGTACGCCTCATAGAGTTGTGTTACACACGCTATTACGCTTAGTATCCTTATTTTCTGTTACTTAGGATCTCTATAGCTCGTACGCCTCATAGAGTTGTGTTACACACGCTATTACGCTTAGTATCCTTATTTTCTGTTACTTAGGATCTCTATAGCTCGTACGTCTCACAGAGTTGTGTTACACACACTATTACGCTTATTATCCTTATTTTCTATTACTTAGAATCTCTATAGCTCGTGTACGTTCTCATAGAGTTGTGTTACACACACTATTACGCTTTGTATCCTTATTTTCTCTTACTTAGAATCTCTATAGCACGTGTACGTCTCATAGAGTTGTGTTATACACACTATTACGCTTTGTATCCTTATTTTCTCTTACTTAGAATCTCTATAGCTCGTATGTCTCATAGAGTTGTGTTACACACACTATTACGCTTTGTATCCTTATTTTCTCTTACTTAAAATCTCTATAGGTCGTACGTCTCATAGAGTTGTGTTACACATACACACTATTACGCTTTGTATCCTTATTTTCTCTAACTTAGAATCTCTATAGCTCGTATGTCTCATAGAGTTTGTGATACTAATACTTCTTCTCATAGTTTCTCAATGGTGTCTTTACACCATATAACGCTTGTACCTTTGTCTACCGTGTATTAATACTATCATACTATGCTCAAACTATAGGTGTACACCTTATACCGAGATAAAATACATGAACATCTTTTTAAAAAAGCGTTCGATGTCGAATGACAGTTTATTAAGTACACTCCTCTGTGTATTAAAAATGCATCAAAAGTACGCGTTTTTATCTTTACAAGATCAAAATCTTACCGTGACTGGCATTACAAAATGGCGAGACCTACCATCCTGCAAGACAAGTACAGTCAGCTGACGTCACCGTAGTGTCATCAGCTGACATGCCTAAGCGACATTTCAACTCTAAATCGTTTCAGGCTTATGATATAAATGAAGTTCGCACACTAAGTTATGTTTAGTCGCTACAATATTATATTTTAAACTTGCCGCTACAGAATAACACAACATACATAAAACCTGCATACTTTTAGCTAAGGTTTCTTTTCTTATAAGATGGGTGACCCTTAAAGGGACCGTTGATTGCTTCGAAAAGCTGAATAAGGGAGGCAAAGTGACAAAGTTGTGAAGTATGGAAATGTTCACTGTTCTAGCTTACAAAGTTTCAAAGTTCAATAGGTTCGATAGGTTATAGAGGTCATTCCTTTCAGTGTGACAGAAGTCTAGGATACCTTATATGAGATCCCTGCTAAACACCATTCCATGCAGACTATTTCAAAAGTTCTCTTTAGTGGGGTATTAGACTTGATGAAAAATGACCTTCTGCTTGTGTATTGTATGTTGGTTATTACGGTGTACATATAGAGTATCTAGTATATATCTACACAGATACAGTGACACAGAGGTATAAAATTATACGACTTATTAGAAGGTATAAAACAGAAGTGTATAACTCGGCTCTATGTGACGGGTGGGATACAGAGAGTATAAGTAAGGCTACAGAAAGTAAGGGTACAAAGGGAGTACGTCTAATGTCATATAGGTAATCTCATACGTATCAGTAAAGTAAAACGTACTGTTTTGTATTTTTCTCTAGACTGTTACAGAGTTATGAGTGTAAAGTTATACGTGTTTTATTCCGTTCTTATGTATAATACATAGTAACAGTAGGGCAACACTAATTATTTGCAAACTATTTCAAAAGCTCTCTTTAGCGGGGTATTAGACTTGATGAAAAATGACCTTGTGTTCGTGTATTGAAAGTTGGTCATACAGTATCTAGTATGTATCTTCACAGATACGGTGACAAAGAAGAATAAAATTATACGACTTATTAGAAGGTATAAAACAGAAGTGTATAACGCAACTCTATGAGACTGGCGGAATATACAAAGAGTATAAGTAAGGCATACAAAGAGAATAAGTAAGGCATACAGAGATTACAAAGGGAATACGTCTTTTTATTAGGATGCTGATAAGGAGACTACAGAACTGCTGTTACTATAATCAGTCTTAGGTCCACCGACTTTGTCTCTTTCATGTTTCCATTTTCAACAACTGGCCCATTCGTCGATGTTTATCTGATTTCCCACATTTCTTACCACTGTATATATGTGCAGACCACCCACTCTTTTTTTCTTCTTTTTCTTGTTTTGATGTGTAAAAACGAAAACAAATAATATAAAGAATCAGAACAGGAGTGAAAGAGAAGAAATGTTGGAAACGTGAGAGAGAGAGAGGGGGAAATGGAGAGAAAAAAGGATAAGAGAGAGTAGAAAGATGGCATTCAGGAATTATGTGACTTGTTTGGTATCTGGGTTCACATCACAAGAAAACACAGAGTACACAGCGTAAGTCAAACTCTATATAAGCTAGTACTGTCTGAGTCTCGGTATTTGTTCATCATGGATAACTCATCCGACATTGATATGCAACCTGAAGAGAGAAACACGAGAATCATTCTTACACGGAGGACACGTATTGTAGTAAGGCGACACAGGCCAATAGATTCTGGTAGGACCCCATCATTACCTACTAGACCATCTTCACCTACTACACAACACCAGGGACCAACTAGACCTGAGCCTCTACTTTTAACACCTGTACAATATGTACTAGCTCAGGAAGCATTAGTCAATCTTTGACAACACAAGACAGAGATAAATCGACTAATGATAGAGAAAGAATGAGAAGTTCGCCGTTGGCGACGTCTACTCGACAAATACTAGAGTCTCCCTTATTCAGCTTTTCGAAGCAATCAACGGTCCCTTTAAGGGTCATCCATCTTATTAGAAAAGAAACCTTAGCTAAAAGTATGCAGGTTTTATGTATGTTGTGTTATTCTGTAGCGGCAAGTTTAAAATATTGTAGCGACTAAACATTACTTAGTGTGCGAACTTCAATTAGATCATAAGCCTGAAACGATTTAGAGTTGAAATCCGCTTAGGCATGTCAGCTGATGACACTAGGGTGACGTCAGCTGACTGTACTTGTCTTGCGGGATGGTAGGTCTCGCCATTTTGTAATGCCAGTCACGGTAAGATTTTGATCTTGTAAAGATAAAAACGCGTACTCCTGATGCATTTTTATAACACAGAGTAGTGTACTTAATAAACTGTCATTCGACATCGAACTCTTTTAAAAAGATGAGCATAGTATGATAGTATTAATACACGGTAGACACAAAGGTACAAGCGTTATATGGTGTAAAAACACCATCGAGAAACTATGAGAAGAAGTATTAGTATCACAAACTCTATGAGACATACGAGCTATAGAGATTCTAAGTAAGAGAAAATAAGGATACAAAGCGTAATAGTGTGTGTAACACAAACTCTATGAGACATACGAGCTATAGAGATTCTAAGTAAGAGAAAAAAAGATTCAAAGCGTAATAGTGTGTGTAACACAACTCTATGAGACGTACACGAGCTATAGAGATTCTAAATAAGAAAAAATAAGGATACAAAGCGTAATAGTGTGTGTAACACAACTCTATGAGAATGTACACGAGCTATAGAGATTCTAAGTAATAGAAAATAAGTATACTTAGCGTAATAGCGTGTGTAACACAACTCTATCAGGCGTACGAGCTATAGAGATCCTAAGTAAAAGATTCAGAGAAAGAATAAGGCACTGGTGAAAAAAAAGCGACAGTAAAACAGGTGGCCAGATGTCTAGACGTAGATGTCTAGACAGAAAAATCGTCAACAACAGGTGGCCAGATAGCAAGTGTCAAAAACAGGTGGCCAAATGTCTCGACGTAGATGTCTAGACAGAAAATTCGTCAACGACAGGTGGTCAGATAGCAAGTGTCAAAAACAGGAGGCCAAATGTCTAGACAGAAAAATCGCCAACAACATGTGGTCAGATGCCAAGTGTCTAGACGTAGATGTCTAGACAGAAAAATCGTCAACAACAGGTGGCCAGATAGAAAGTGTCAAAAACAGGTGGCCAAATGTCTAGACGTAGATGTCTAGACAGAAAAATCGTCAACAACAGGTGGTCAGATGCCAAGTGTCAAAAACAGATGTTCAGATGTCTAGACGGGGAAAAAAATCAATACGTGACGTCATTAACTCTATATAAGCTAGTAATGTCTGAGCCTGGGTATTAGTTCATCATGGATTACTCATCTGAAATGGAGATGCAACCTGAAGAGAGAAACATGCGAATCATTCTTACACGGAGGACACGTATTGTAATAAGACCACGAAGCCCGATCAATTTTGGTAGGACCCCTGCGACACCGACTACACAACACCAGGAACCACCTTGACCTGACCCTTCACTTCCAGTACCTGTACAATACGTACTAGCTCAGGAAGCATTAGCCAATCTTCGACAACATAAGGCCGTGATAAATCGACTGATGATAATAAAAGAAAGAGAAGTTTGTCGATGGCGACGTCTACTCGACAGATATTAGACTCTCTCTCTCTCTTATTCAGCTTTTCGGAGCAATCAACGGCCCTTTTAAGGGCCACCCAACTTATTCGAAACCTTTACTAAAGGTATGCAGGGTTTGTGTTATTCTGTAGCGTTGAGTTTAAAAAATAGTGACTACACACTATTTAGTCGCGTATATTTAACATTAAATTTCATTTGTGTTCTTGTGTTTTTGCTATGAAGTATTCACTTTAAGTCTAAATATAGTAAGTCATGTGACTAGAGAGAGGTTAAGTTCAGCATGTGAAAACTCATTTGAGATCCGAAGCTCGAGGTGTTAACATCATAAGAAAAAAACACTACTTTCAGCATAGGGTGAGTGTTTCATTTTTATTAGATAGGACAATATTATTTTCCATGCATTAAAAATAGAAATATCTCAGGAAAAAAAAAAAAGTCACATGACTAGAGTATAGGTTCAGTTAGACCTATGATAGCTCATTTGCAATCCGGAGCTCGAAGAGTCAACATCGTCAGAAAACCACTACCAGCATAGGGTGAGTGTTTGAATTTTTATTACCATAGGCTTAGTGTTTACCGTATGAAACATGTACAAACAATATCTCAGAAAAAAATAGGTAACTAGCAACGTTAATAAGGTTTTCATTACTTACAACTTAATTATGCTATCAGGGGAATACCCCATTATCAATGTCTATTCACTCTAGACCTCAAAACTGGGGAAAACCCACTTTACAGTTTATGATAGTTCAGATCCATAGAAGGTATACAGAATGATCTCCCTTTGTACACACTCGTCAAACTACAAATCTGAGTACAACCCTTAGTTCAAGCTTGAGTCGAAATCGGCCTACCGCTTCTAGCGCATGTGCACTTGTGCACTCTCACCGACGGTGGCGCCACTAACTACTAGTTTCACAAACCTGGAAAAACCCAAAGTTTCGGTTCTAAAAATAGCTTCACTCTCAGCTCAAAACTGAAAAAAACCCAACTTCTCTCTCTAGTCGTTGACTTCTTGTGAACTCTCGTGACCCCAACCTCTTTTAACGAAGGCTCTCATTGGCTCGTTAGCAAAGATGGCCGTCTCCACAACCTTCCACTTCCGGTCATAAACACGCCTCCAAGCTCAACGATTGGCTCTCTCTCCTTATTACCATGATAACATTACCTCACTTCCGGTATGACTCACTTCCGGTATGACCTCATTTCCGATATAACACACTTCCGGTTATGGCGTCACAGGCGGCTCTCCGGCGCGACATTTAAATTGACCAATCAGAAGCCAGCATTCTGATGACGTCATACAAAGCGCCCCCTGGCTGCAAAATTCAATTGGCGCGTCGGAGAGATGCCTATAACTACTATAATTCACAGTAAATTCATTGCTCCCATTGACAACAAAGCATATACTGTAATTTCCCCTTCAATAGTATATAAATAATACATGAAAAATATACTTTTTTCTAATTTTATTGTTTAATATTTTAATTTTTATGTTTATACAAGTAATATATTACAAAAATATACTTTATAATAAACTGTGAGAAAAAGACTGAGTGAAAAAGAACCTTTGTCTTCTCTCCCTTGAAAATTTTCAAATGTTAGCAAGTATGCTAGCGATGGATATGTTGACATATCATTGAAAACCACATATACTCTCTCCATGGGATTTATTTCAAATTCCTCATCCAATAACTTTATTCTTAAGTTTTGCAGTCACATACAAACTTTTCTTCCGAGATTCGCCATTGTCATGATGGCCTCTCAGATAATGATGTAACAGTCTTTTAACCTGTTTGTTTACATTATTTGAAAAAATAAATAAATAAACAAATGTTTTAAAAAAATGAACGAGTTGTTATTGAAATTTAATGGTGTGTCGAACATTTGCGTAATTGTGACGACCCAATCGAATGACGTCAAATAATGCATATGGAAAGCCACGTTTCAGACAATTTGGCGATGGGTTAATGCATACATGAGAGAGAGAGAGAGAGAGAGAGAGAGAGAGAGAGAGAGAGAGAGAGAGAGAGAGAGAGAGAGAGAGAGAGAGAGAGAGAGAGAGAGAGAAAATGTCATACCCATCGGGTTCGTGATGTAGGTTTAGAGAGTTTAATAATAGGACGTCACTACCTAGGGGATTAGTGATTAAAAAGTGTAACAATATTGCTAGAAGGGTTGGTCGATTGAGTAATCAGATTCCAATTTCTTACTGTATCGTATTAATTGCGTTTTTCATTTATAGGTTAATATACATCACAGTCTATTTCAAGTTTGTACAATGAAGTCCAATCTTTTGTTGTTATTATTATTTTTTCTCATATACGTGTCGACTCTCTATATATTGAATAATTCCAATATGAAATAAAACATGAATAGTTTTTATACTTTTGGGGAAGGTTACGGTACCAAGACCAGCATATTTAAAAAAAATATATCACACCGACTTTATTTACTCCCGATATTACCTTAACAGATACAAAAGGCACATAAAACTTCAGGTGATTAGAAACTACGTCTCACTCGCTAATATTTAAAAGTTGATCTTAACTCTTAAAGGTCACATCTCCATTGATTTCAATTTATTACGCTTTTAATCAAGATAGTGGTGACAGCTGAAGAATTGTATTTATTGCCTACTGAACCAGTATAGATTTGTAGATTTGGAGCAATGTGGTCCGTAACACGTATGTTTTTACATAATTACATCGAAGAACCTTGATACACCCTCTTCCGGCATTTAGAATAAGAACTTGATAATATATTTGTGATAGACCTAGTGTTATTACATTCATAACCGTTGCTTTTATTTTCTTGTGAGTGATTTTTCGACGAATTTGAGCAACAGCATATCCCAGTAATATATAAAAGTGTGTGTGTGTGTGTGTGTGTGTGTGTGTGTGTGTGTGTGTGTGTGTGTGTGTGAACAAAAAGTATGGCTGTTACACACTGACGATTCTTAGACGAAAATGTCATTTATCTTCACCTTGATCAAAATTCAAATAGTAAGGAAAACCATGCCGAATCCCCTGAAAATTCAGAAGTAGGTTCGGGGCCATGGAGTAGTAAGCATCCACTGTTGACCGGTCATACCTGCACGAGTCCACCTTCAAATTAAAATGAAATACGTGAGAAATAAAACCTCGTCGACACTATTACAGACGACGCAACAACCGCTATTAAACAGGTAACTCGGCATTCAATTTAGAGAACTTTAGTGCTAAAACGACCAAATTTAAAGACATATAACACTGCAACACTTTTAAAATTACTCAGTTTAATTAAACATCACTGGAATATTCTTCTTTGAAATAAAAGTCAAAATTGAAGAAAAAAATCTCATTTAGCAGTCTTGTGTTTTATTTTAACATTTAAATGGGACTGCATTAAATGTTGATAACACCCGAATTTCACATATAGACAATTGTTTTTTTTTAAACATTTTTAAATGTTTTAAAATGTACATAAATGTTTAAAATTTGCATCTATTTTAGAATTTATCTGATGGCAGTGATTCCATTTATATACTGGGTAAATTGTCATCGATTCTGTTTAAAACGCTGACCGCCAAATAAAAAGTGTGGGAAAGTATGAAAGAGTAAGTTTACAAAAAGGCATTTAGTTTAATAATATCATAATGTAATAAATTATTTATATAAAACCATACCTTATATCATTTGAAGCAACTGCCTAAGGCTTCTCTGTAAATACAATCCAATTCCTTTTTTTCAAAATTTGTAGATATTGAAAATTATTTTAAAAAATCAAACAAAAGTTTTCCTAAATAAATTATATAGATCCTTTCAGGATAACTGCGTTCTTGTAACTTTGAGGGAATAAATGATACAGATTCCCGGAAAATAACGTCAAGAAACAATGAGTTACTATAACGATGTCAGTATTTTTGCGGGTATCTGTATCATTTATTCCCTCAAAGTTACAGGACCGCAGTTATCCTGAAAGGGTCTAATAAGCCAACAATATTTCAAAATGTTAATCACATGGTAAATCCGTATGAAAATAACAAAATCGATATATTATGAATAATATTAATATAATTATAAACTTCAAATATATAGGAATATAAATTTTTCTATACCTGTGTATATCTCTTATTTGTTAATGTACATTAGGTACAGGTAGTAAAAGATTTTTACACAATTTTTAATGCCATAATGTAAAGTAAACATGTATAATACTGCATAGAAACAAATGGGCAATTACAGGGCATGCATGTGTCATTGTTTATTGTTTATTGTTTATTTAGCCTTTGACCGTCTGGTCAATCAGCATACAATATACATGTCCCAGTATACAAATAATATATACATAAATCAATACAAATAAATACAATATATACATAAAGAATGTAGTGATCAAGTGAGTGAGGTAAGCATCGGAGAAAAGACAGATATAAACAAACTTTTCATTGTACAGATCTAATCTTCATTGCATTAATGAGGTACTTAGCCAAATTGCTTAACATCTTTTTGTTCTTAGCTGATAGTAATTGAACTAATTTAAACTAAATTGATGGATTTACATAATAATACCTTTTTATATACATAATACGTAAATTACGATATAGAGGACACACTAAAATAAAGTGAAACTCGTCTTCAATATCGCTAAGAGTACAAAAACATTGCAAACCAGCATGCACGTGGATGGGAGATCTACTGAACTAATTATGACAGTAATAAATTTGTAATAGATCCATTTTACTGATAAATTAATTCTAATATCAACAAATGGTTTTTATTCAGAAATAGTGCTTAGTTTTAATATTGAAAATTAATATTTTTATATTAGAATTTATTAATATCAAAAAAACGATTTTATTGAAATTTGAAAATAGGCAATAAATTTCCAGACAGACGGATTTTCCATAGATTCTAGTTTTCAACAAAATAAAGAATTAATAAATATTCAGTTATTTCCAAATAATTTATTTCAATACAATATCAGTACAAAAAATTTTGATATTTGAATATTTCGTGTTCTTAAGAAGGAAATTATGCTTATTCTAAATTGATGTAGAGTAAAATTGAAGAGGTACCACACCGTTTTGGGCTTTTTATTTAGGGTCGCCTCAAGGCAGCTAAATAATCAATTTCAGTAGCCACACGTCTTCCTGTTTATGAATTGGTGATATAGATCTATTTTTTATTATTTTACTTTTGTTACAATGAAATGATATATAAATATTTTCCTGGCATAACAGTCAATCATACAAACACTACCCGAATACACATATTAAACCCACTATTAGTAGATTATACTCTACACGTACAAAGTCCCAAGTTACAGCAGTAGGCTGAAATGATCTTTTCATTATTTCTCGTTTTTTATAATTGGATATATCATTTCCTTCTTGTTTTATTCTTTGAAATTCTTGTATTTATCTCATATTTTGTTATAGTGATTGCGACCCATAAAGGGAAAAAAGGCATTCAGATGCATGCTGGATCTCAAATTTCCGTGACCAACTTTTCTTTTTACAATTTCCCGTTGTCACGGATGTGTTAATTTGATGCTAAAATGCCACCAACTTGATGATACTTTTACCTGTATTTGTATTGGTATCGAATGACACCTTGTTGTGACTGGGCCAAGATGGTGAACTAAATCCACAAGCTCCAAAATAACTCGTCATGGGAATCTATAGCGAGATATGAGTTCAGTATCACAAAGGGAGTCCAACGGTTGACTACGAGCACGAAACACACGTTCGCGACGCACTGCTCTATCAACTTCATCATTCAATAAAAACAAAATATTCGCCATCTTATTTACTTCATGTTTTACGATTCAATTTACGTCTGTTTTGAGGCACACGTAGGTTTACACGTAAATCTACACGTAACCGTAACTTACGACTTTTAGTAAAACGCAGAATAATCGTAAGTTACGACTACGTCTACGTGTGGACTTGTGACCTTTAGTAAAACTCGCTACAATTACCTTAACTTTGATCCCAATGAGCATGAAATCTCGTTAAAAAGATCCTATTAATTAGATGATTCATTACAACTACAGTTTTTGTATATAGAGAGTCAATACGTTTTAAACACAGGTACTTGTGGACAAGACCGTTTAAGTGTGCCTTGCCTATAACCCATTGATGTGCTAGTCTATTTTATTTATACTTTTTATCAAGACATGGTAACTTTGGGATATACCAAGAAATACGGCCAAACAAGCCATATATATATATATATATATATATATATATATATATATATATATATATATATTATATATATATATACATACAAAATGTATATATATATATATATATATATATATATATATATATATATATATATATATATATATATATATATATATATATATATATATATATATATATAAAGAGACGGTAAGACATTTCTCATTGTGTACATTGACAATGCGAGAAACCTGCCTGGTTATATTCGTCTGTATTTTGATTGATAAACACTTAGCGGTTTTGTCTGTGCCTTCCCTTTTCTGTAAAAAGATTATCCTCACTGAAAACATAAGTAACTTTTCACTCAAGATATATAAAAGACATGAATTCCTCTTTTTTTGTTGTTGGAATTTTGAATTTTATTTCTGACATTTGGAGTAGCCGCTACGGAAGTAGACGGAGTACCTCGTTAAATACCCTTAACGCTACCTTAATTGACATTCGGGAAACTTGGGTACGCTTCGATAATCAATAATTCAGTAGTATACCATTCATATGGCTTATTGCGCATACTAACAGACTTTCTTCCGTAGCAGCTACTCCAAATCGGAACTGATTTTTAGCTTCTTTTTTGTAAAACCTAATTTTACCAAATTAAAAAGTATTCAGTATACTGAGTGTATTATACCTCATTAAAACTTACCATTGCCATCAACTCGTATCAGTACTTTCAGTACTTTGATTTTGTCTGCAGGCGATACTATTTCAGCATCCTACAAGAGGAACTTGGACTCAACCCTACATACTCTCTAACCGATTTCTCTACCTCTGAAATATTAGATAATCATAAATCCGTACTCACTTCGTTTGGAATTTCAGAATTACATCGGCCAGATTTATCCTGTTGAGCTATAGATCAATGAGACGACAGAGAGCAACACATCTGCTTCTTACGTAGATTTACTCCTGTCGTTGGAAAGGACGGTCAACTTCACACATCCCTTTATGACAAACGCGACGATTTCAATTTCCATATCACGAACTAGTAATATTTCGTCTTCTCCTGCCTATGGCGTTTTCATTTCACAACTTATACGTTATGCCAGGGCATGCTCTTCTTATGAATGCTTTATTCTGAGAGCAAAACGACTAGGCAATAAACTACTTACACAATGTTACGTTGTTGAACACTTGGAGTCGTCGTTTAATAATTTTTATAGTCGATACGGGGATCTTGTTAAACATTATGAAGTCCCCCTCTCAGAAATATTAGATAGTGTTCTGGAGTACGGCCACAGACAGTGACTCCCTTTCACCAATTGTGCTTTTCACCGAACTTGACCATGTCACCAAACTTGACCTTTTCACCGAATTTGACTAGAAAGGTTTCCATCGAACGTTTGCGACGGGTGTGGCATGCCTGCAGAAGACGCTGACTCATTCCGGACACCTGGTCTTATCCCGTTTGGGATTCACAATTGCTCTTCATGTTGAGATCATTTACACATCTAATTCGTCGTGTTATAATGGACTTGAGTTTTGATTATCGATTGGTACTTCTTCAATTTTACTTTATATATAGTTTTATATAGGGTGCAACCACATTTGGCTTTAAGTCTTTTGTTTGACCATATTTCCTGGTGTATCCCAAAATTACCTTGTTTTGATGAAAAGAATAAATAAAATAGACTAAAAATCAAGCTGTTATGGGCAAGGTACACTTAGATGATCCTGTCCACAAGTACCTGTGGTTTTAAGTTCATAAGCCATTAGTATACAATCATACCTTACGGTATTTGAAACACTCGCTTAAGGCTCGTTTATGAACAGATTTCAACTTCATTCGCAATCTTTGTAGATATTGACTTCGTTCGCAAACTTGAAGCCCCTTCCTAAGATCAAACCTCGTGCTAAATTTGGCTGAAATTTGTGGTCAGTGGTTCTTGAGAGGAAGTCAAAATGGAAAGGTCAAGAGTCGGAAAACAGATGACGGACAAGTCATAGCCTTTCAGACCAGATGAGCTAAAATGGGATGGAGTGATTAAGAGACGACTGAGTTCTACTGATCGCTCAGCTGTTTCGATTTTTTATCATGTTTACAATCTTAGATATGCATAGTAAAAGAAAGATATATTGGGTAATCATTGCTCGACATATCAAACTATTGAAAGGTAAATAAAGTGGGTCATATAAACCAAGCCAAACTGCCAAACCTTGGTTGCCTAGCAATTATATGAGCGGGCTACATTAGGGTTTTCTTGTTGAGAATTTGATTAAGATGTTAATGTTTGTATACTCCATGTTGTTACTAAAACGTCAGATTTCGGCGGTAAATTGAAGTCTGAATCTAAAGTGATCAAATTTGTTGTTTTACGACGGGGTTCCCAAAAAGTGTCAGACTGAAAGATTTGTCTGATAAAAATCCTCTCAGTCTGACACAAAGGAAAAGCCCAAGCAACTATTCGGTTTGATAAATTTCTAAAATGTAAAGTCTCAGATACCAAAGTATAAATCTTAGGACGTCCAGGATATACATGTATATACAAATCTGGTGATATTATATGATATTTGAAATACGATTTACAGATCCTCTGTGTTTACCACAGATTTACCTCTTTGTTACTCCATATGAAACAGCACATGCTTATTACATTTTTTCTAGCTTACAAACATTTCTGAAAATTTTGTTTTAGTTTACAAATTATACCTTTTTATTGTCCGATTTACTTAAGATGGATGGTGGAGTAGTAACATTTTGATTATCATACGGTGACAAGTAGGAAAGATTACTCTAGTCAGTGTAATTTTAATGTTATACTTTATTACCTTAAATTTAAACTCGTCCAGGTCAGTAAAAGGGTTCACAAGACTCCACACAGCCAGGTTAAATGGATTTACCTATAGGTCCATTAATATCGAGCATTAACCCCCTAGCACATCACTCACCGTCTAAATGCGCCATAAATAAAGACAAAACACAAAAGTGCAAGTAAATATACTTAACATTGCTCTAAGTCATTATGCTCAGTCAAATGATAAAGTAAAATACCTATAAACCCAAAACAAGCAAACAAGCTTGACATTTAAGGATCAAATTATTTATTGCAGTATTTGAAAATCATTATCCAAAATGCACGTGGTGTTGTAAACGTTGAAATAAATATGAAGAATGCAAATATAAATCCATCGATGCAATGCTTACAATAAAAAGTTGCAATATATGAAAATATTTATCGTTAATCTCTCTCTCTCTCTCTCTCTCTCTCTCTCTCTCTCTCTCTCTCATCACCGTCTTCCTGATACAGACTACTACAGTTTACATTTATGAAAAACGCAACATGATGTTTATAAAGTATCATGCAATATAAGAACTACTGCTGTCGTTCGGACTAAAGTTACATTTAATTTATCATTCAAGATATCGTTAGAATGATATACCATTTGTTGGCATTGACACTAGAAATGTTCATCACCTCATAACTAACAAAGTATGTTCAAGGAATTGTACGAACAGAAACGTATGGGGGTGGATGTGTGTGTGTGTGTGTGTGTGTGTGTGTGTGTGTGTGTGTGTGTGTGTGTGTGTGTGTGTGTGTGTGTGTGTGTGTCCTTTATGGAAATTTAAATTCCAATTTTAGAGAATAAAAAAGTCAGAGAACATTAAGAAATATCGAAAGTAAATATAAGCATTGAACTGTTGGGACTCATTGGTTTATGAATGTCAGCTAGACAAACTTATTTCACCAGTAAGCGCTAACCCACTTCGCGGAATTTGCCTTTATCCAGTTGGCATTAATTCATAAGCTCGTGACTGCAAACTAGCAGCAATTGAAAGCTAAATTTTCTTAGCTTTATCAGAATCGTTAAAAGTGAACATTTTTAAGATAGAGTTCTTAAGAAATCTTGTTACAAATTAATTAATATAAGATTATAATCTTAACTTTATAATACATCAAAATTTATGACATATTATACAATTATGGATTTTTGAGTGGATGGATATGGTGCAATATTGGCCTGAAAACCAATATTGACTGAGGCGATAACTGTTTTATCATAATCGTCTGTAGTAAATGTAACTGGACTATCAAATAATCTGCAACCCACGTTTATAAACAATAATTTCAGAACATGTATATGAATTTCAGCTCAATTTAATTGTTAAAAAAACGAAGTAAGTTCTTACAAATAACATGCCAATATGCAAGATGTCCCATCCGTGGCTTTAGGTATGTTCAATACATCTTTTTCCGTCAGTAATTGTTGTAGTAGACTTTATAACGATTATATCGTGTCGAGGGCCATATTGATTAATCTAATTTAGGACATATCTTCACTTGCCACAGTACAAAGTATTTTATAGCGTTTCGTATCATCCGCCATTGCTGTCTATTATATTATTACATACATGTGTAATCATAGTTGTGTTTTATCACGTTAAAAGTGACTCGTATGTTTTACCGTGCAAGTGGTCACCACGTCAGTCCACCCCGTTTGTGACACAAACGGCCTTTCATGTGTGTATTACGAGAATAATTAATGCAAGGGGTTACAATATCACATGATATCTAACACACACACACACACACACACACACACACACACACACACACACACACACACACATATATATATATATATATATATATATATATATATATATATATATATATATATATATATATATATATATATATATTATATATATATATAATTTCAAATATCAGTCATTTAATTTAAAAGAAGTCAATTTAGCTATTCCCGACACTGGACATCGTACCCGGACCTTTTGCTTGCACTTCGAGCACTTTAACCAAACGAACCAAGGTAAGTGAATTTGATACCATCTGGTGTATTTAGAATTATAACTTTTAATTTGACATGACAGAAGCTTCAATTAAATCGAATGTTTATAATTGTTTAACTAGTCATTGACAGACTCAAAATTGTTTTATGACTATGAAATTAGCAGCAAGTATAATTTACGGTGCAATAAAACAAAGATAAAATCAAGATAAGCATACTTAATAGAAATCGTTCCTACTTGATATCCAGCAACATCCTTATGATTCCCTTTAAAATAACGGACATTGAGGCAGCTGTTCCTTATACATTAAGTGAAATAATGACAAAATGCAATCAAAGGACCTCTCATTTCTATGGTACTGAAGTGATCATGGGTGTTAAGTAGAACATTTAGGCTTAATAATATATAATCCCTATTAAAATGTTTAATGATTTCATATGAAAATTCTAATGCAAAGCAGTCCGTATTACGTTCATTTGATATACCTACAACGGATACCGATTTCGAGCTACCATATTTATATTGGATACCTAAACTTCATAAAACCCCAAATAAGCAAAGATACATAGCAGGATCCAGCAAATGTTCTATCAAACCTTTATCTTTACTCCTTACCAATATATTGACAGCCGTTAAGGAGAAACTTCAACAATACTGTACAGTTGCTTATTCCAGAAGCGGTGTAAATCAGATATGGATACTAAAAAATTTTAAACAGCTTTTAGGAAATGTGAAGGCACACAATTTTTCACGAATACACAGTATCAAAACATATGACTTCTCTACTCTTTACACAACTATTCCACATAAAAAATTAAAAGGAAGATTTTTTTGGCATCATAGACAACTGTTTTTTCACTAAAAGGTGGTATCCGAAAATTTAAATATCTATGATTGGCTATCAGGATCCTTATTTTGTCCAACATCACTCTGATGCTACACATAAATACACTGAAGTTGATATAAAAAAAACATGCCGAAAATTCTGAAAGACAATATATTTGTAATGTTCGGAGACGTGGTCTTTCAAAAAACTGTCGGAATTCCTATGGGAACCAGTTGTGCTCCTTTATTGGCCGACCTGTTCCTTTATTCATACGAAGCAGACTTCATTCAGAAACTGCTCAATCAAAAGAAGAACAAGTTAGCGGTGCCCTTTCATTTGACACTTAGATATATCGACGACGTTTTGTCAATTAATAATGACAATTTTCATACATATGTCAATGTGATATATCCCAACGAACTAGAAAATTAACGATACAACAGATTCCAGCACACACGTTTCATACTTAGACATTTTACTTAATATAGACACAGACGGGAAATTGGCAACTAAGCTATACGATAAACGCGACGATTTCGGCTTTCCTATCGTAAATTTTCCACATTTAAGTAGTAATATCCCTCAGTCACCCGCATATGGAGTTTATATTTCACAAATGATCCGATATGCCAGGGCGTGTACAACATATGAAGATTTCATATACAGAGGTAAACTACCCACTGACAAATTATTGACACTGGGATATCGAAAACCGCGTTTAATGTTAACGTTCCGCAAATTTTATGGTCGGTATAATAGTCTTTTTTGCGATTACTCTGTTTCACTAGGTGTAATGTTGAGTTGCCTTTTCGTTGGCGGTTGTTGAGACGTCTGTACCCATTGTGACGAGGATCCACTCCTCACGTATTTCACTGAACTTGACTGTGGACTCACGGCGGGTGTGACCGGTCGACAGGGGATGCTTACTCCTCCATGGCACCTGATCCCACCTCTTGGTTTCCAGAGGTCTGTGTTTGTCTATTTTTACCGGATTTGTATCTATATCCTGGACATTCTATTGATTTATACTTTGGTATCTGAATTTTTTTATATTCTTACTGATATAATGACTTTTGCCAATAATAAAAAACCGCTTAGATATATAAAAATAAACGGGTACATGTCTCCAAACAGACTGAATCTAAATTAAATCATAACAGGGATGACAGATGTTTTGTCGGCATAAAATAATTCTATTTCTACAAGAAAATGCTTTACCTTTACTTGTTTATAAAAAAACCCCGGATGTGCCACTTTATCTTTAATTATGACAAAATTGCTAAGCAATACATATTGAATATGAATTCAAATGTAAAAGGTGAAAGTCAAAATAAAACTTAAAAAGTCATAGTCACGTGATGCGACTGATGCCATCATGTGATATATATGTGAGACCACCGACCAATGACACAACAACTAAATCAAATTGTTGCCACAGACAGACGAATGATTGGACAGCGTCAATTATTCGTAGACCGGTACATGCATTTGCTTCTAAATCCGGCCAATAGAAAGAAAGGTGGGTAAGGTTGTGTGTTGCTGATGTTAAAGGCCCATGGCCGCTTAAATTGGACTACGTGAAATATTGTAAAAAGTTATCCGATTCACATATAATACAATTTAAAGACATACTAATAAAACCTAGTGCACACATACTCTGCAATTAGTCAGAAAATGATCAAATCAACGTGATACAAACACACCTTATTAGCGATTGCACGTGTACCGTTCACTGCTGTTACATCGATACGGAAAGCATGTCAAACATGAATGTACGTCAAATTTGGGGAAATATTTCACCGAAAACTAAAATTATTCATTTTTCTAAATACAAATATTGTATTTCTATAATATACTTTTATCACTTTCAAGTTAAATAGATAAAAACAAAAAAAATGTATTGGTATTCGCCGACCAGTTTGAGACCCCACGATTGAACAGAGGAGTTATATAAATAGACTTGACAGATTGAGGTTTCTCAGGGGAAACTCAAAGAAGGGTGGCAAATTATTAATTTGTTTTCAGCTTCATTTCCTTTATCAAACCATTTCAACGCTCTATTTCTGTTTCTAAACACACACCACAATTTCTTTTTCGATTTTATCTCCCTTCTTTTTCTGTCCTTTGATTTTTATGTATTTGCTACCTGTATGGCAACGTGTTTACTTCTTTGTAGAATGTTGGTAAACTCGGACCCATCTCAATTCGTGCCCATCTCAACTCGTATCAACTTTGGCTAGGTCATGACTACGATTGATTGACTCGTAACGAAAACAATTGGAAGAGTCCTACAAATAGTTTTATTGATTTGTACACAATAACGTAGGAATTATGGTGACACCGATGACTTAGTTCTCAAGCACATAGAATTGATCATTATTCAACGTTGGAATCATGATTACCCGTTACGCTTTTTTCGGTTTGTTCCATTGTGTTCAGTTTTGTCGGAATAGTTACTGTTCATACTTTGTAACCTCAACAGAATGTGAGAAAAGATCGCTTCCGGTTTCGTAATATTTACATTGACAAAATTCAGTGATATCTTGTCTCAGTTCTTCTCCTAAGATTGAATTGTTAAAGATGTTGGAATAATTTCTTGTAACGACAACAAGTGTCATCACTTTCTTGTAGGCTGCTTTTCACATCTGTCATCTTGACCCATACCAGTAGGAAAAATTACCGTTTTCCAGATGCTGCTTTTCACATCTGTCATCTTGACCCATACCAGTAGGAAAAATTACCGTCTTTCAGATAACTTTTTACGGATATAGAAAAAGCAAGGAAATATTTTCACCATAGAAAAATGACCCAGGTACATTTTCTACTATAGAATAATAACCCAAGTATATTTTCACAATAGAATAAATATATATTCAACAGTAAATGATGACCATGTCGTACAAGTTTCATGTGTTTCAGTAGGTTGAAATTATAGCTCTATACATGGTAATTGTATGGTGTTTGCAAGCAGTACAATATCGTTTGAAAGTTACGTTTTCGATGGCATTAGATGATGTTTTTGCTACACGACATTTATGCGAATATGTCAAGATATACGGGGTTTTATGTCATAGGCATATGGCATAGCAGTGTAATTATCTTAGTAATTATAATTCAAAGACTACTTTTAATATCCCTGTAAGACGGTTTACCACGCACAATGACGATCCTATTAATAGTATGTTCCTTAAAGGTTTCTCTAAAACAACTACTAATTGACACAACAATTTTTCTCTTTTTTTTCCCTTTCATATAAGCAACTGAAAAATCCGACATACTGATTCCTAAATTTGCCATGGACTGTAAACAAACAGTATAGGGAGTCCATCGTCGCAAAACCACGGTCCGCAATCGCTATGCTCTTTCCAACACGTGGTTTTATGTGCCCGAAATCAATCGAGCATATTTTTTATTATTCATGAAGCCTCAGCCAATGCGAGTAAACGGTGCTCGCGCATTCGTCAGCTAATCAGATCGAGGCTATTAAACAATTTCAGAATAGTATTAGATCAAAGGACTTCGTAATAACTTCCGTTGCCGATCACAACTACAGTGATTGGATAACAAACTTTCTAATCTCGATTTTATCCTCATTTATACACGATTCAGAATGAAAAATACGAAACGCGGTTCTAAAAGAAGACTTCCGAAAAATCCCGATTGTGGTTAAGGGAGTTCCGAGTAAATACAAAGCTACATTTAATGAGACTCCACTTTCTCCTTTATAAACATTCATTAGCTACGGGTGATTTCGGGAAATCATTGGAAGGCAAGTGCATAGCAATGCCGGACCGTGATTTTACGACGATGAGGGCGCCCATCTATATAAACATCTATGCACATTCGGGGGTTCTAAGTTTCTTTGTTTTCGAAACGAAAATCGAATCGCCAGAAGCTCGCAAAATTGACACGACTCCTTTACCTTAATATCCAAATAATCTGGCGGGATGTTGTCTTCTGAAACCTTTATTGACCTGGAAACGTTTACATTTTAGGCAATTAAGAATAACGACATTACATTAACACTGACAAGAATAGTCGTTCTTACTTGTTAATATCCTACCTACGAGTATCCAGTGGGGAATAACAAGGTTTTTTCCCATAAAGATGGTCATAACCGAAAAATTAAGTAGAATTATCCGCAAGATAATCAAAAGGTTAATCCGCCTGTCACGTTTTGTGAATTGGACAACACCTTTGTCAGCGAAGTAATTCTGAAGCTAATTCATTTTAATAGATAATTGTAGGCCTTTTTAATACCAAACGGCATTATGGTAATAACTTTTTTGGTAAGTAAATGTATACCTTCATAAATAATTCTACAATCTGGGCACTGGGCACGAGTTACTAGTAATCGATAGGCACGAGTCAACTAAAGCATGGGTACGATTCAACCAGTTCACATAGGTACGAGTTGTTAAAGGTACGAGATAACCTTAACCAATATGTTGACCTTATTCATCTGAGAGAGAGAATCATATAGAAGCGTAATTAATGGGAAGATAATAACTTTATTTATCATTTTGCAAAGCAAATTATCAATGTTTGTTTGTTATCGTCCCACTCAAGAATATTTCACTCATATGGAGACGTCGCCAAATGCCAGTGGAAGGCTCAAATTTTGGCCTATGCTCGGCACTTACGGCCATTGGGCAGTGAAGGTTCTTTAACGTGCCGACACCTACTGTGACACGGGACCTCCAGTCTTTACTGTCTCATCCGAAAGACAGGAAACCAACCTGCCGCCGGTGGGACTCGAACTCACGACCTTACGATCAGGACTCGAGCGCAATACCAATTGAGCCAGGCCGGCTCCATATTATCAATTAAAACAAATCCTTGTTGAGCGTAAACCATGAACATCCATTGCATTTATACTCAATGCTTTTTAAAAGAATGAAAAAAACAATATTAAAATGAATACCACACTGGACCAAATCTTATTTTCATAAAATATATAGGAATATAAGATTTTTATGGTAGTGTATAACTCTTACTTGTAATTGTACATCAAGTGCAAGTAGTAAACTAGAAAAAAAAATGAAATATTTTTGGCAAATACAGCTAATGTCCCTTTATGTATAACTGGCAACAAGAAATCTTGTAATGACAACCGTTTACTGGAAAAGATTAAAAATTTCAAATCTGATCGTAAAATACATCAATTTTCCAACAATTCAGCCCAAAAGTACATTTTAAAATATTTTAAGTTTACTCACAAAATGTTTTCTAATCAAGCTAGTGTAAACTCGGTGTCGGACGTCTAGAAACTCAATTAGTGCGAGTTCAACAAAAGACCGGTTAAAGTTTTTTTTCTGATAACGCGATGTGCAAAACGATTTGACAAAGAAAATGTCTGGTAGGTACAGTGCCCGAGGCACATCGTTAACATCTCACCTTTACAATTATGTCTATTTTTTATTAGTGGAAGGTTTCTAGTTCAACATGGCTAATTTTCATGAGACCATTAACATATTTGTAAAGTAAAATCCATATAACCTGGTGGAATGGAGCCTTGTGAAACTTTCCTTGACCTGGACGAGTTTAAATTTCAGGTTATAATGCATAAGATTAAAATTACACTGACTAAAGTAACCATTCCTACTTGTCACCACACATAAGAGAGTACCCAGTGATGATTAAGAGAAAACAAACCAACAGATGACCAGGAGGGATCTGCTGTTTGTAAAGACCTAGAATTTAAGATGTAATTTGTTTTCACTGTTACTAAACCTAGACAAAAACATTAAGGGGGAAAAAGACATTTGGTCACTAGATCAGAATTCCAATACCTTAATCTAAACTGGACCTGGTGTTGGCGATGACCAAAATATGCCCCCTCTAAGACACAGATTGAATGGCAAATTCATATCAAGATGTAAATAAAGTTTTTTTGTGAATAAACTAATTTAACAGTCATGTTTGTGTCGTCTACGGTATAAATATAAAACACAGCTTCACATTTTCAGGCGTCGTTTGTCCCTCTGTCTCTGGGTGCAGTCAATAACTTTCTTATTGTATTAATACGTTAAAGTTAAAGCAAAGGTAAAACGTTTTTTTATTGATAAGATGAAATGCCCAGTTCAGGTCGATGTCATGTTCAAGATCATACTCGAGGTCAAATGGTGGTACAGTCTTTTTTAAAGGTTTTTTTTTCTTGGTTAAAAATACTTGATTTCGGCATAGTTCAAGGTGTTATTTCTTCGCATTAATTAATCATTTACAGACAAAAAATCAATGACTTAAATGTTTACAGTAACCGAATTCAGGATTTAAGTGTGACAAGGGTCACAGCTTTCAATCTTACATCTTCTTTATTCACCAACTCTAATAAAAGCAAAAAGACAAATGGATACCATGACATTAAATACAAGTTTACCCAGTTAGCTAGAAAAATATGAGTTTTGAAAATAAAAGACTTGATGAAAAAATAATCAAAACTGAGGAAAGGGCCATAACTTTTGAATATGTGAATACCCCTTATAAACCCACAAATGTGCCAGATTATTCATTCGTAATGAATTAGTATGCAAAAAAAAATTTTAAAAAATGATAAGTTTGTGTACACCTCAGGGTACCCTTCTTTCCCATAGATGAAAAAACTAGTTTTAACAATACCAAAATGACAAAAGCAATGTTCAACCTTGTTTTTTACTATTTCTTTTCTACTTTTACCACCTGTACTTGATTTAGAATAACACATTACAGCTATACACAAGTATAAAAAATATTTTATTCCTATAATGGAGTGTATATTTTTTTTATAAATAAGGACAGATTCAGTGTGGTATCCATATACAAAAAGGTAAGGTTGAATTAATCAATTGTCATTGAATAATTGCTAATCTGGTTGTGTATCGCTTTTTAGTAGTAAAGTGGGAAAGACAAGTAAAAAAAGCCAATGACCCTTAAGTTATGCGGCTTCTTATTCTACTGGCAAAACTAATTATATCAGTAACAAACCAAATCGCCATATTTTGCCATAGAATTTTCATTTAAATCATGAGAATGTTATTTCGGTGCATTTAATCCTTGTATTTTTTTTTTTTAAATTAAACGCAGATTTTCCTCAGTTAATCTGGGTTTCGAGAAAAACTTAAGTTTTACTCGTAACCCACAACAGGTGGTGGAAAAACTATGTTAAACTGAGAGGAACTAGATTTTTTTCTCGCGAAAATTATGTTTAATTTGTTATTGTGAATTAGACGTGCTTTATCAATTAAACCTAGTTTTCCTCCACTTAAACCTCAGAAACGCACATCAACTTGAGAAAAAAAACTAGGCCCAACTAAGAAAACCCCAAATCAATTACGTCAAAATCACATAAATAAAATCTCAGATACCAAAGTATAACTCTACAGGATGTACAGATTACATTTTGCAGTTCCGGTGATATTGAACAAACACGGACCTTTGGAAATCTATAGATGGGATCAGGTGCAATGGATGAGTAAGCATCCCCTGTTGACCGGTCACAAGACATGAGTTAATGAGTAGTTCTTTGATTATGACGCAGTTAAGCATAGTTTTTCTAAGTTAATCATAATTTTTCTACAGTTAATGTGGATTACGAGAAAAACAAGAATTAACTAAAAAAACTCGGTTTAATTCGTAAACCACATGGACTGGAAAACGCAAGGCTTTACTGAGAAAAGAGTGTTAACTTGGGAAAAACTGAGGATCCAAATAATTTTCATTTGTAACGATGTATTTATTGACAGTTTTTATTCAAATTGCCCCATTCCGTAACGCTTCATCATAATAGTATACAGTTTCATAACACAAAGTAGGGCAACATCACCTCTGGTTAAGCAGATTATCGTATTCATTACTTGAAATATGAATAGGCCTAGCATAGTGACCGTCCGCTGAAATTGAGCTGACGCTGGTTATATAAGGCATGTGGTCACCATATAGGGTGTATAAATAAAGGGAATATGCACGAGAATCTCATTAAGGCAGGTTATGTGTAGCAATTAGTTGACAAACACGTTAATTTTACAGTTTTCAAAATGGACAGGAAGTTTCACGCGCCATTTGCATAACAAGCACCTCCTACTCGATGCTATCCCCTCTATTCTGCTTTTATTTTCATTTTTCCATGGACTAGAAAACATACATATTCTAGAGAGTTCAACAGAAATTGATTTACTTTCATGTTGGTATCAGCAATATGTAATTATTTCTATTTACATCGCTGTATGCTTGAAGCTCGCAAGCTGTCAATATCAATATGATGAATGGCGGTGTAATATATTTAGGTTCAACATCACTGAATTCTCTCTCTCTCTCAATTTTTTCAGGAGACTGTGTAGGAACACGCAGCAGAATTTGACTTTTAAGTATCCTTAACGCTTACTAAATCAGATATGATAACGACATGTTTACCATGTCGAAACAACGTGAATAAAATAGTAAGAACTGTTTGTATCATTTTTGAATTTTTATTCTGATGTCTTGTTTATTATGTACCATATTTCACATTTAAGTCGGATTAACACACATAACATACATGTAAGTGTTAGCAAACCGTCGTAAATTGGCCCCTTCTAAATATATCTATTGTTCCATTTCTGTTATATCTACTTTCAAAAGGAGCGCACTCAATGTTTTTTTTTTTTTTTTTTTTTTTTTTTTTTTTTTTTTTTTTTTTTTATTTTTTTTTTATTTTTTTTTTTTTTTCTTTTTTTTTTTTTTTATTTTTTTTTTTTTTTTTTTTTTTTGTTTTTTTTTTTTTTTTTTTTTTTTTTTTTTTTTTTTTTGTTTTTTTTTTTTTTTGTTTTTTTTTTTTTTTTTTTTTTTTTTCTTTTTTTTTTTTCTTTTTTTTTTTTTTTTTTTCCTTTTCGTATCCGTCTCATATCGTATTGTTTAGCCTTAGACAGTATGTATCTATTGCAATCATTACTGTTCTTTCTCCTCGATCCTGTCATCTGATGGACTGCCAAAACACTGGCAGAGCCGTCAACAACGACGACGCCTTTTTTCCGTGACATAAATAAAAGATGATTATCAACTTTGGGGCGTCCTATAACTAAATCTGGAAAGAATTTCCATTGAAAATTTCGAGTCACTATGAAATAATCTTCGGCATATCCGTGGTCCACTGTTCCTTTTATAGCACTATGTTCAACAATTTTCTGTGCCGAAAATTTGAGCAAATTTGTTTTATCTAAATTAATCGATATTCTCTTTCCAGAGACTAATAAAGGCTTTTTTATGTTTTTCATCCATATTTGAATCGCTTTCAGTGTGTCCACAAGGCTAGTATCAAACAGGATATCTCCATTTGCGTAACCATAGAATACTGACTTAAATTTTGTTTTGACGTCTGAAAACATTTTCTTTAGAACTGGAGTGCCGTTGCACCTCGTTTCCGTTATGGGAAGAATATTCCAGCCAAAGTCTTGAGCTGTTGACGTTGTCTCGTTTTCATTCGAGAACAAGACAACTTGCACTTCCGGTTGCAAATTTGGCCATAAATGCATCGTATTATTATAAACGACGGAGTTTTCCATGTTACTTTTCCAAGACGTAAATAATGTTAGAAGTGGGTAATGAGGTTCCATTTTTTTTTCAATAATTACAACAGTTTCGTACTCGTGATATATCCATACTCTTTGCGTAATTACAATCATGGAGAATGCGTAAATAAGCAGCACTGTTAGCGAGCATATCAGTCTTAGTTGACGAACATTCTTATTCATTCTTCAATGATTTTTCATTATATTTTGTCTCGGGTAGAGAACCAGTTCAAAATTATGAGTGTTGCAACTAGCATATGCTTTCACTTCATTTTCCAACTGGATTGAAGCAACACGTCCACATCTGTATGAGAAGAACGGAATCTGAAAGATAAAATTTTTTAAATGTTACATTTAAGTCACATTCCTAGACGTCAGTAGTTATAGGTAGCTCCATAGCGTGTAATTTGAATTTTGCCACCAGTGGCGCTGTTGATGACGTCATCATAATCATGGGGCCCGTTATACGAAAGGTCGTAAGTCCTTAATCCTAACTTTTAGTCCTAACTACCATGACAACGCATCGCTGATTGGTCAGTCCCATGACCGAGACTTAGGATTTAGGACTTACGACCTTTTATAAAACGGGCCCCTGGCTTCTGATTGGTAAGTTCAAATTTCACGCTATAAAGCATGTATAATTGCACGTTATAACAGGAAGTGCATCATACCGGAAGTGGGGTCAAACCGGAAGTGTGTCAAGTGATGTCACATTGCTATGGCGACAAGGTGAAAGAACCAACCGTTGAGCTCGGGGGCGTGTCAGTGACCGGAAGAGGAAGGGTGTGGGGTTTCCATCTTGGATAACGAGCCAATGAGATCCTTCGATACAAGAGGCCGGGTTCACAAGAGATCACGTGAGTTTACGTGAACTCTCGTGACCCGGTCTCTTGTATCGAAGGCTCTCATTGGCTCGTAATCCAAGATGGCCGCCCCAAATCCTTTCACTTCCGGTCACTGACACGCCCCCAGCTCAACGAGTGGCTTTCTCCTTGTCGCCATAGCGACGTTGTATTTTTTTTACATCTTCATTAGAAAACCACACATAACCGACGAAAATGAAAAAAGTTCAAAAATGTTGATGAATTAATGGAGTTATTAGGGGGATTCCGTAGGAATTCGTAACTTTACCCTGGTGAACGAGTGATATAAAGGGTGTGTTCGATTAATTGCCAGAGTGCTGTTTCGAACTTGTTACAATCGAATGTACTAGGGCAGGAAGTAGTTATTTCAAAGATGGCGATAAAATTTAAATAATACACGTAAGTTTATGGCTAATGCCCATGATAGTGTTCCAAAGCTTTTGATTGGTGTCCTGGACAGTGAATGAACACGCTCAGTAGAGCATCACCACGTGACCGGCAACACCTTACCGTTTATAAATATATCAATGTGTTAGGTTTTTTTCACGATTAATTAACTAATTAGTTGGAATAGGACTTTGAAAATACTTATTGGCCTGGCACTGTATTTTGATTGGCCTAATGAAAAATATTACAATTTACATTGAAAAAATAACTTATATACAGTTAAAAATATCAGCGAAAAATAATGTTTGATATATTTGATAGATAAATCTTATGAAAATGTAATAAATTCCAATATTAAAAGTTATATTAAGTGCGTGAGTGACCACATACATATGTAGATATTTATTCCTATTTATACATTATGATGCATAATATTAATGTGAATTTTAAATCGACCGGTACGATACAGGCAGAGTGAATGACACCGCGATAAGAAATTATTTCACAAGATTTTATCAGTACAAATATTTATATTTAGTGTAATGGACATGATTAAATTATTTTGTGTACATTCTTGTTAACAATTGTATTAGTTTTACATTTCAGCGAATTATAAAACTTTAATATAACAAATACAAAATTCTATCCACATTTCAGTAGTAAGTCTATCATTTTCTCACTTTATGATTTACCAAATTATCGTGTTCACACTAAATCAAAAAGTGAGAACATGACAGTAGTGAATACTTTATTTTACCTATTTCAGTTTTTAGACCACGGTATATCGGTCCCGTTTTAAAGTTACAATAATGATATAAAAACAACGAAATATATCACATTTTTCTTCGTGTTTTAACGTTCCACAGACAACAGCGCATCAGATCTCACTTTAATAGTACATAATTATGTACTTTGACAAAATAAAGGACGCACGTCGACATCATCATCGCCCTAAATAAGCCCATCCTGTTTAACAATGTTACCCGAGAATTAATATACAAACCACAGGTCATTTTTACTTTTCATATTGTAAAGACAGTGCGTGTCAAGTCTATTACAGGATTTACATACTGCTGGTAAAGATAAGTATTTATGTAACCCGGAACAAGTAGGAACAATATTTACGCGAAGTTCGGTCATCCTGAGACACACTGACAGGTCTAACTATTACTCACGGCGTTGTATTCTAGCTATGAACATATAGGCCTATAACAGCAAAGCTGCATTTTATTTACCTCGTAGCTCGATGGCAAAAGAAACACGGAACATTTTTAAATGTATCCTCAACAAAGCTATTTGTTCAATTTTTAAGGAAAAAACAATAATTCATCAAACGAAGGATAAAATATATACATGTACATGTATAGTGATAGACAAATTTAATTTTACATATTAAAGTAATATGAGCTGTCGTTGGTGAAAAAAATACGTGACAATTTTATGTAATATTTTTTCTCATATATATCCCAAAGAGACCATCTGGTGGTTAGAATTATAAATGTATTCATATAATTAAAACATTCTGGCCAAACGTGACCCGTAATATCAGGTTTTTTTTTTTTGTCCGCCATTAGTCTGAGCATTGCAAATTAACTTTCGGTAATTTTTACGAAGAGTGCCGAGTGTTTCAAATGAGCACGTGCAATTTGCAGTTAATATATATTCTATTCTAATCAGCATTATCACCCTTTGTGTTTATTTTCGTACATCATCATTCCATACCTAAATCAGGCAAAGTTGGTCATTTCCGTCGTTTTAAAACATGTCCACGTGTCTTGGGTGATCTCGTTCCATATTTAACTCGTCCCTTCGCATTTTTGGCTGTATCATTCTTGACGTTTATGAACTGCCCAACTCCCCCGGACATGGCGGCAGGATTGTAAAACATTAGATACGCATAGTTTCAACAGTGTTGTTTTGATTTTGGCAATGTCAGCAATGATTTCGGGATAACATTAAAGATTAGAAAAAATACAATTAGTTACCTGGTATTTTTATTCATATATACGTCCGATTTGATTCAGGTATTTAAAATAGCATTGAAAAAGCACATAGTTTACATAATATGTTCCAATAAAAACACGTCCTGTATTTTAAAAGTAAATATTAAAAAAACATAAAAATTGCCTGACTTTAACATAAGCCGATTCTATAAAGGGCCGAGATTGCTGATAGACCGAGCGTGTAAAGGGCCGAGATCCCCTTGATCCAATTACGAAGCACATTTGATATGGCGGAATAGTTTTTCTGAAAAGTCGTTGCATACGGAAATACAGACGAATTTTTTAAGGTATGGGAAAACTCTAAAAAATTCTAATAAAACAAATAATATCGAAAAGAAAATCTTTTATAACGTTTCACGTGTTTGATATCAATGTAATTTATGTATTTATCATAATCTCGTCTATAATATGCCATGGCACAAAAATCATGTGTCGCTTTAATTAAACTAAAATACCATTGCGAAGCAAGACACAACTGTAGTCTACCTAGGTTCTGGAATGTATAAACACTCGCGATCGGCTGATAGCGTGCAGCTGACCGATTATTATAACGTTTCACCCTAGCGTGAACTACACACGTAGACACGGGTGAGTTACAAATACAAACAAACACGGGTTCGACTGTCCCTTTCGGTTGCAGATTTCCGTAACCGCCGACCGGCTAACTCTTTCAGAAAATAAAACGACAATCAAATTGACTTTAGACACTAGAACATTTATTACAAAATAAATAAGAACCAAAATACGAAGACAATACAAAATAGAATTGGTGACACAAAAAAATAACAGGTATAAAATTACCTGTCCGAAGGCCTACGCCTAGGGACACTTGAACACGTGAAAAGCCGGTCACATACCGGAATACGTTTTACTGGCCACACATTGCCAAATAAAACTACGTAAATACAAAAGTAAACTAATAACACGCATTAATATTTCAGTGTCCTAAAAATAAAGTAAGAAAATGAATAGTAGGCCTACTTATTTTTACTTAACCTAAACCATTTCACAGGTATCTCGTGCCCCGTGTCAGACCTGACGCCAAAAACTACCACTTTATAAAATTATAATATAAATTAAAACATGCTCAAGATACAAGAAAACAGTGTCTAGTGTCTAAAATAGTAATTTAATTTGGTGAAGTGAATGATGGCAACAGACAGATGGATTAAAAATGATATAAAAATGAAGTTTACCTCACACGAGCATGTCAAGAGAACGAGAGAATGGAATTAGAGAGCGTAACATTGTGTCACACGTGTTTTATAATTGTAACACTTTCCGGAAGTACCCAAATAACTTAATGAGCCAATAAAATTCATAGAAAAGTGACCTCCGAAGACATAATGTAATCAAGCGGAACCTGTCGAAGCTTGCTGTATTAAGACTGTTAAACCAGGTTAGTACTGTTAAAATTAGGTAATTAGAAAATAAATGAGAAGGAAATAAAATTGTAATAAACTAAATGATAGATCAAAGAAAAATATCACCAAGAATACACAGGTTCGTCGCTCATACATTGTATAACGACTCACAATAAATACCCGTGTCATTATATTATATTTCACTTATCTCCCAGATTTGGATGAAAAGAAAGTCGCAATGTTGTGATTTGTACGACTTACCAAGTCACTGATTGGCCTACGTTCAATTTGTAAATACGACCAACAATATACCTCCGGCATCAGAGAGGCGGGTGAAAATAAATCTGGGTGTGGTTTTATTGACTGAAAATGTTACAGTTGAAATGACGTAAAATATTTGCTTAAAAACTTAACGGAAATCAGCAACTGTTTGCATTAGTAAATACAAATTGGTCTAGCAGCAACTGTTTGCATTAGTAAATACAAATTGGTCTAGCGACTACAGATCCATGGCTGACCCGTAATTTAATCACACGCATAAAGAAATGTGTACGTGAATGATATCAGACGGTTCAAGCACATTATCCCTGTCTAATTTACGATACAGACTTTCAGATTTGAATTGTATACTTCAAAAGACTGCTCTACCACCCTAGGTTACATCCACCCAATGTGAATTATTTTTCAGTAAGTCCGCCAGACATACCATGTCCAAACAAATCTCAAAATGTACTTAATACTGACATACATATTTTTCTTTGGCTAAGAACAGCAATACATATAGAATTATGGTTTTAAAGAGTGTATATTACATAATTTTATTACATGAATGTACGTGTAATCATGCAGTTAAAATTCGGAATTTAACTCGTGTAATACGCAATGTGATGTAAATGTAGATGGATAAAGAAATTTCGCCTGAGCGACTTTTTCTAAATGGGACTCGTGTAATCCAAAATATTTGATGGCGTCGTTAAAAGCTGGATGAATGTTAAACTTGTGTGCGCATAAAGATAAATAAGGGACATTTGGTAAATATAAAACCACACAAATGATCAGACTTTTCGCTCTCGTTGAATCCTTCCGCTTCAACGATCGCGTGCAGTCTGATGATACGCTTAGAAACACGTGTAGTTTTGTCTACTTTATATGTAATATGCAGAGGGCCACACATGGGCCCGAAGTCACCAAAATTACTCAGTACTCAAGCTCAACTAACTTTTCATGATTTTCAGGTAAATTCAGACAAAATTTATTGTGTGTATATTGACAGTATACAATTGTAAATAATGATAAAAACCATTGCTCATTTGAAGAAAACTTCAGAAACATTTAAAAACTGTTTGAGTACGTACTCAAATTTTGAGTACCGTGATCGACACATTTATTCACGTTTTACAAGAAAATCATAAATCTGACGCAAAAATTTATATGTGAATGACGAAAAACAATGATATATTTCCTAATCACTCAAACCCAAAAGTTTCACCAATGATTATATAGTCAAAATGATGAAATTAAAGTTGAGCTTGAGTACTGAGTAAATTTGGTGATTTCGGGTCCTGGTATCATTTGTACAACTTCTATAAATGATTAAATGAAGAGGGTCTACTGTTACACTCGGCAACAGAAACAAACCTTTCCTTACTTCAGTTTTATTGTATACCAAACCTCACTATCCAAATTCTGATTCGATTTCGTTTCTTTAACTCTTTCTTTTGTACATGTATATTTTATACGTCACATGTAGTTCTTTTATTTATATTATATACTGTTTCCATGGAGAGGATAACTTAAGTTGTAAGAATTTGTATCCAATCCTTTTGATTATTCAATAAAATATGTTTAAAGATTTCGATCGACCATTACCGGGGCTAGGTGCACTTCGATATGATAGTGAACCTATTTTGGTTCGTGTTATCACCCGGTCAACATCTTAACAACCCTATATAACTGATCTGTATTCAAATTAATTTGAATACACTGTCGGATGTAATACATAATAATGAGTAGCTGTTTCCGGATCCGACTGGACTTCTTCACTTCCGTGTAGGAAACTCATTCACCATTTAAATGCATCATGACGGACTTAATAGGATTCTTTCCGGCTTTCTGTCACTACTGGGGGTGGGGAGACTTATTCACATACAAGCAAAATTCTTATATTATCAACAGGTATTGAGGTAAGGAAATTGTTTCAAATTTAATTGTATATACCTGTATAAAAATATCCCCTAAGGCTTTTTTATTTGCTTCTACGCCCATGCATCGTGTATATTTTCAAATGCAACTTTTGTCTCAATGATTTTTCTTAGCGATGTTATATTGGTTTCGGCGATTAGTATACCATACTGATCTGTTCCAAGGTTGACTGATTTTCAGGAATGGATCTCCCTTTCAGTAATTCGGAGTTTACAATGTCGTCATTGCATGTAATAAAATGATATTGTTCATTGTAGTCATATGATTCCTTAGTTGTTTTGTTTTTTATCCGAAATTAAAAATAGCAGAGCCACGGGGCATGGTGAACCACACCTGTTGTAGTGGAATCAATGGAATTCATAAAAATAATCTCTAATCTACAATATAGGCCTATATCAAACTACAGGACAGAAAACTTTATATAACTTAGTATTGTCTCCCTGTTATCCATAAGAAGGTATTAATTTATGGATAAGTTTAGTATTTGTGAAACGAAGCCTAATAAACAAACATACTTTTGTTTTTACCTAAATACTGACTGCCAAAAAATACTTGTACTTTATGTACAATAACATATAAGAGCTATACAAAGTCATAACAAACTTATTTCCCTATATATTTTGTGAAAATAAAGTCAGGTTTAGTGTGGTATTCATATACAAATTGTAAAGTGGGGTTTCAATCCCAATTGAAAAAGTGACAAACCCGAGTTTCTCAATCAATTTTCACAAGATATAAAGGAATTTAAGAAATTTATGCTGATGTATATTTCTTTTTTTTTTTTTGCAACTGTGTATCAATCTACATACTAAAAAAGATAATTTTGAAGAAAAAAAATCAGTTTATGCCCTTTTGAATATCCTTCTACCCGTAGATACTGATTTCTGTGTATTTGTATAGTTTTCCAACGGTTTATGTAGCTTTACATTTTCACCACTTATCAAGTTAACATGTTCATAGATATATTTTCACAATTCGTAAGCTATATCAGTAGGAGTAACTTACTAGAATAATAATTGAATGCCGACACAATACTGTACTAAAGCTACTATCAATAAAATAAGTACCTACCTAGAATCCAACGAATAACTTTCCTCACGAGTTATATCTGTATATCAAACTGCACATGTATGATATACATCCCTTTCCTAAAGTTTGTCAATTTCACTCCGTTTGACGTGTAGTTGGCCACTCCCACTTTTTTGTTTACCAATAGGCCTAACAGTACAACATGTACCGATAAACGTATACGAGATAAAAGACACGAAGAGACACATAATAGAGGATACTTGTACAGCATTTAACGACACGCCAGGGGCTTAATCATGTCTCATCCGGATTCAATGATCAATGGAATGAACATGTTATTGTTGGCCTACTTTAAACTATTACGAAACTTTTATCCCACGCGGTATTTAAATGGACGTGTAGAACAGAGAATGGATCATAGGACCACCAATTGAAATACCAGCGATATATAAGATAATATTAGCTTTATATATCGCTGGAAATACAATACTCATGCAAAAACCAAATATTACAATAACATTTTTTTCGAAAAGGTATATCATTAGACAATAAAATTTAAACTTTAGAACCTCAAGAAAATCGTTTTGTTGAATTATTTCTGAACGCTTGTACAAAGTTTTGTATTTAAAAGTTCATTAAGGCTGGGGTCACCATATTCTATTGTTTCACTAGATAAATTTCTGTACCGATACAATTCATTTAGCAAGGTAATACGCTTTTTATAATGTTTAGGACAATGAAAAAAAAATTGGTTTATGTCTTCAGATGCAAAGCCAAAATTATAAAATGGATCATCAATCAAATGGGCACAGAACAGATCGTAATTTAGGGAAAATGCGCGGTTTCGGAGTTTACAGTGTAAAATGTTAGCCCTTCGGGACACGTGACTTAAATTAATATTTGGTTTGTATAGTTGATGAAGTAAAAATACTGTTCCGCAAGGATTTCTTAAAAATTTGCTTCCTTTGGATGTGTTTAAATGATTGTGGTAAATCGTTCCAAAGGTTTGATGTACGCGGTATAAATGACTGATTTAACAAATCATTTTCGTTGAAGGCGACATAATGGCAGTCGACATTCGTTGTAGGTTCTAAGATTATATTTGGGGCGACATTGATTGGTAAAAGATCATTTAAATAAGACGGTGCCCTATGGTTGTGAATATCGAAAAATAAACTAAGTTTTCGGAATTTATTTCTTTCTTTTAGCATGCTCCATCCCAATTCCCGATATAAAAATTCTATTTCAGTACAAACTGGCAAACCAGTAATTATTCCGGCAGTTTCTAGTTGAATATTTTCTAATTTTTATTGACAGGTTTCACCATAATTATCCCAAACTTCACATGCATATTCCAGTACAGGTCTTATGTAAATCAAAAACAGTTTTTCCAACTTTTTCCTTGATAAAAAAATTCAATTTTGTCATTGTAGAAATGTATTTAGAAACAATTTTAATAGGTAATTTATATGTAAAGTCCATTTAGCATCGTCATTAAATATTACACCTAAATGTTTGTGACTATCGACAATAGGGATCAATACATTATTGAAAACAAAGTTAGGTACAAATGGTATTTGTCTGTTTGTGAATAACATTATGTCGGTTTTTTCTGCGTTGAAAGACATTAACCATTTGCATGACCATTGAAATAAATTCTCAGATTATGATTTACTGCGAGCTCGATGTCCCTAATGTTTGGAGATGAAAATATCAAAGATGTATCATTAGCATAAAGGTTACATACAAAATTTAAAGACGACGCAATATCATTTATGTATACTAGAAACGGAAGAGGACCAAGTATAGAACCCTGGGGAACTCCTGATTTGATCAAACGTTCTCTTGATACATTGTTTGATAATTTAACAAACTGTTCTATTTATCGAATAGTTTTCGATCCAAGAAAAGAGTTTGCCATTAATTCCATAGCCTCTAATTTTAATTAATAGTCCCTTGTGCCAAACGCGATCAAAAGCCTTTGAAAAATCACAAAAAACAAGGGCCGTGTATGATTTCTCTTCTAACGCTAATAGAATTCTGTGGTAATCATCGATAAGTTGGTGGGTTGTGGAAAATTTTGGTAAAAAACCTGATTGAAGTCTGTATATCAATTTTTTTTATGAAAGGTAGTTGTAAATATATTTAAAAACAACTCTGTCAAATATTTTACCCTCACAGCTTAGTAAAGATATATGACGATAGTTCGAAACGGAAGAGCAATAGTGGTATTACATGTGCAAGTTTCCAAATATCAGGGAAAATACCTAAATGTTTACTAAGTCTAATGATTCGTTAAAAATAATTGAAAGTGGCGAGCAATTTCGTTTGCTATTAACTTTAGCATTCTATGACTGATTTCGTCTGGGCGTGTGGCTTTCTTTACTTTTAAATGTTCAATAACATCAATTACATCATTTAAAATTTCACTTAACGATTCGTTACTTTTATTTCAAAATAGGGAGATGTTTTGTTTGAATCATCAACATCAGAAATGGATACTAAATAATCGTTTAATAGTTCACTTTTGACAGATTCATCATCAGTGACAGTACCATCTTTAGTGTTTAGAAAAGGTGGTATTGAAGTAGATAACTTTTCTTTTATCAACATTTCTATTATCTTCCAATACGTTTTGGGATTTGCTGTATTTTTTGTCAATATAATTATCAACGTTTTCATTAAACTTTTGTCTTGCATATATTTTCATGTTATTTATTTGTTTGTGTTTTTCAAATGTGTTGTTATTTTTGTTTTTCAAGTATTTTTTCTTATATCGGTTTCGTTTTCTTATTTGTTTTTTAAGTTCGTTATTTATCCGGGGTTTTTCGCTAGATTTTACTGTTATTTGTGTAGAAGGAATATGTTTCTCGAATAGTTCATAAATTTTGTTGTTGAAATTTTACGCACTTGAGATTAAAGTTATTGATGTTCCCAATTTATATTCCTAAAGTCATTACGCAAGGAATCAACATTTACTTCCTTGTAAATCCAAATTTTACGTTAATAATTTTTCCAAAAGCAATTTGAAAAATTTACAAGAACACGGACTGCTTCGTGATAACTAATATCAATTTTGACTTCACTTAATGCAATATTTATTCAATCACTTATAATAAATGTATCCAACAGTTTGGGGGAAGTCTCAGTCACTCTTGTAGGTGAAGTTATAACATTTTTTAAGTTAAAATCTAACAAAATGTCAGTAAAATCATTTCTGTTTGTTGCTAACATATCTATGTTTACATCGCCTGTGATTAAAATGTTATTAGTGAAGTCTAAGGCCTTTTCAAGTGAATGTCTAAATCTGGTCCAAATATCACCAAGCTGAATTCAGATATTTCTATTTTGATCATTTCTGGGCTTTTGAAAACAAAATTGTGATTCTATTTTCATTTGTATGTTTATTTTTTAATTTATTCACATATTATCATTGTCAATTTACAGATTCAATTGGTTATGTTTTCCCACCATATGTGCTTAGACTTTCTGACAACTGGACAATAATTATAATACGGGAAATGGACTAACTTCACATGTTAATCCTCTTTTTACAGCTGTCAAAGCAATCATGTACTTATTTAACGTTTCAATTCTGTCTAAGATTTAATTTGCTATTGTTTGTAATTGACTCAACACCTTTCAAACTTATACGAGAGCTATTATATACAAACTATTGTTCCCAATTCTCATAAATACTTTTGTAAAATTTCAATTCCTCAGTTCGGACATCAGACACACTGCTGATAACACCGACTCGTTACTTTGTTTTTGGAGACTACGTATACTAATGGTGATATATCCAACTAACCTTCTATTTTTATCCAGGACTCATTACTTTTTATTCAGTATTCTTGACTTATTATTTATTACTCATCATTTCGGACTATTTGCATTTTATTGTTACATTTTGTGATTTTATACTGTTCATCGTTGCGACTTGACAATAAATACGGACCAACTTATACAGTGTTCTTCCTGGAGTTGTATTTTGGTGGACCACAGGGAAAACGGTACTCTATCTACTTACGGCCCACAGAGCCACGTTACTTTACGACCAACAGCGCCACACACACCGACTCTTACTATGCTTCTCGCCAATATTCCCCCACCCCGTTCGTTACAACACAACAGCGGATACGGCTCCAGCGACAACATCAACGACACAACTTCATCAATCATACGACAACGTCTCATCCCGTTGTGATACAAATAACAGATGCATTTATATGCCATTGAGGTCTATATATTAAGCAAATATTTGAATCTGAAACCTCATTATTTCATCTTCATTGTACTCTAGTTGGGTAATACGAAAAATATTAATTTTATTTGTAGAATATACCACCAAACCACCACCAAACATATTACGATCTTTCATGAAGAATTTATTGAAATTTTCCAATTTGATATGCCTGTCGAGTATAGATGGATCAAGGTGTGTTTCGGTTAGGCACACAAAATCTACTTCATATAGCTTCTAGAAAAGATAATTTATTTCTTACACTTCTTATATTTAAATGTATAATACTGAGACACTTTTGTGTAACACAGGAGCTATTTGAACAAACGCCTACATACATGTTATGTGTAAATAACTGGTAAGATAAAACTTACGTTTTGATATAATGCAAAATTTCCAAGTTTACAAATAATTTTTCATATTCATACAAACTGAGGAAAAGAAAATGATTTTTTTTTACTGAAATGATGCGCAACTGGGACGGAAGAGAAAATATAATGTAATTGTTTTGGGGGACAGTAGCGAGTTTGGTAATACTAAGTACGGATTCCGGAAAATCAATTATTCAAGAATTATAACTGCTGCTTTGAAAAAATCAAGTATTTAAAAAAAATTGTGGCTGTGTAATAAAAGATATTTTGTCAAAAAGTGTGTGTGTGTGTGTGGGGGGGGGGGGGCAAACATTTGTGCCTTCCCAGTTTCAAAAGTGCGAGGGGTGTTTCCCCGCTGCCCATTTGTCCTACACTCTTGCCAGCTGTATGTGTTGTAACACAATTTTTTACCTAAGCTATGGACTGATACCAACATGATATTGGGCCTCGTTTTTTTATTCAGAAGTATGTTGATCAAAAAGACCTGTGATTTTCTTTTCTTGATATGTCGAGTATTTAGCGATGGAAAAGTCACGGCAAATATATATATATTTTTTATTCTTAGGTATGACCTTATACCGGTTATCGAACCCAGAACCTCCCACTTGCCAGTCACACGTTCTACCACCAGACCAACCACCGCAAGGGGTTGTGTGAATGCGTACCGTAAGCTGCCCGCAGATAAATGTTTGAGTTGTACTCAATACAAAGTAATTTAGTATTTTATATAAACACACACACACACACACACATACACACACACACACACACACACACACACAGAGATATATATATTTAGTTGAAGTATGCAGTCAAGGGACTTGAAAAACTGGCTTTTATAAACAGGTAATCCTTATATAAAGGGTGGCCGCTATAGCAGGTTTTGCTATATATAAATACAGGCTTTTTTGTCATCTCTGATACAGGAGCCAGCACGTGCTCTTTATCACATACCCTGTATCAGCCCTCTCTTTATCACACCCCTATAAAACTTTATCGTACCCCATTTGGAACACCTCGATTGGTTTCCGCTTCAGACAAAAACCTTCATCTTGCATAAACGCCAGGTTAAGCACATTCTGTTATATATTAGGCCTGATTGATGTAAATTTCCATTGTTTAATTTTTTAATTGAAAACTACGGTGCCCCTTTAGTGACATTGAATTCAGTATTTTTTTAATTATTTTATGCGCACAGTTTAGTTATATTGTGCGCACAGTTTAACAAATACCATATTGTGTGCAGTTTAACTTTATTGTGCGCACAGTTTAACATTCTTTATATTGTGGGCATAGTTTGGTTATATTGTGCGCAGTTTGATTATATTGTGCGCACAGTTAAGTTATATTATTTTTATCATAATTCTATTTAAGCAACTATGTAATAAAGTGTTATCTAATTTCTCGGTTGTGTTCATGTACATCCGTCTGTAGGGCCTCGGAAATTTTTATTCTGAATGGCGTTAAACCCCTGTCTCATCAGGGCTACGTCCTCAAGGCGATCCTGCGGCGTTCATGAAAGATGCAGAACTCCGAGTTGTGCGCAATTACGTCTCCTACAGCGCCGCAACAACACAACGGCATCTCCAGCTGATGCAGTTGGGTCAGCTAGAATGCGCCGTGGCTCTGCGTTCTGAAATACACGCGGTTGAAACGAAGTAGGGTCACCGTAGCAGCGCAGGGAGTTCTCCAGAAGCGCCACAAGAGCTCCGTTGGCGCGCTCAAGTGACACACATGATCGTAGTATGGACGCAGTGGTAAGTCGACTGCGTTTGCACAGACTCTCGGAGTCCTTTAGGATGTCACTGCGTCTCTATCGTTCTTAATCAGCTCAATGTGAACGGGAAGCGACAACCCCTAGCACGTCCTGAGCACTCAGTGGAAGCACGGTCAAACGCTAGTCAGAACTCCGTGGGAATACTTGTACATTAGTACGCCGCGAGAGCTCCGTAGAAACGCCTCGGTCACTGTGACAGTTTCATTTTGTGAAAAATTTATATAAAATGCGCAATATTTCTGAATTTTCCAGCGATTCCAGAAATTTAACAACGCCGTGATAACTGCGGGAACGCAGCTTTGAGTGACAAGGCCTTTATGAAGAGTTGTAAGCTATTATAAATGATGAGTGAAATGTTAATATCAAAAGCAAGTTATTGAGTTTGTGATAAAATAACTTGGTCTTTGGAATTATTTTTATTCTGATAAATACATTACATAATAATATATTATGAGAGTACTGGCAAATCAAAGCTCACGTCATCTTCGTTTAAAAAGCATTATTATGTGAACGATGAGCAATTACTAAACATTACCCGTAAAGCATTAATAAAGCTTACCTAGACGGACGAAGACAAAAACCTATACCCCGATCCCGCCGGTAGGTATGGAATCCTGATAGGGCCACGCAGTTCACTGTCGCATCATCGTACGATCGACTGTAGGCAGTTGATGGTGCGATAGAACGATGGCGATGATGCGATAGAAAAAGACGATGGTGCGATTCTTGATTATTTCTATCTAGTGATTTCTAGAACTGATTTAGAGTATATATAAAGAGATTGTCAGGTCTTCAGACAGAACAAGTTTAGAACAGCTGAGACTATTTTGAGACCAAGTTATAGTAGAGCAGACCATTTTTTTAATATTGGGATTTATGTGATAATAGTGCACATCAATGTTACATACAAATTGAAATTTATTGTGTATTCAAGTGGATCCTTTTGATATCACATTCGGATTGGAATTTATTGTGTATTCGCGTGGATCTCTGAACTGGAACTGAACTGTGAGTTGTGATTTTAATTACTGTAAACTGTTATTTAGATTAAGTTTTTATTTTTGTTATTGTTAATCAAATTTATAAATTTACTTTATTGTGTTCTTGATTTTTGCTGGGATATTTTAGGGTAATTCTGACCTCATAACAGAATTGGGGGCTCCCTGCAGTAGGCTACTGAATCTCTAATACTTTTGTGACCACAAGTGGCTTGTCATCCCTGTAATGATTTGATTTAGTTTCATCGTGTTTGTAAACGCATGTGTGTCAATTTACCTTGGTAGACCTGTACTCAGGTATAAATTATCGAGTTTAGACGTAAAAGGGAACTCTGGGGGTTCAAGAACAAACCAGGAAATTACAATGGTGTTACAATGTAATTTCCTGGTTTGTTCTTGAACCCTCAGAGTTCCCATTAACGTAAAAAATTGCGACGACGTTTTATTTCACATAGGCGTGCGATAAAAACTACTCACTCTCCCGACATGAGTAAGTGTCTGCAAATAATATGATAAGAAAATAAGTGTTCCACATATGCGGTTGATATTTTCCCTAGAGGGATGACTATAATTAACAACACAAGTGCACATTTCATAGGCGTCGGAACCAGGGAGGGCGGGGGGGGGGGGGGGGGGGGCTGGGGTGGCTTAGCCCCCCCACTTTTTTGCAAATATAGACATAGGACATAGACGTTTCTGGCGTGTGTATGTGTTTTAAGTTGGTTTAGCCCCCCCCCCCACTTTCAATTTGCTTCCGACGCTGATGCATTTGATAATCTGGTTAATTCTGGTCGAATACTGGAGCCGGTCGAATATTGGGGTCGTGGCCTAGGTATATCGCTGCTGTGACTAGGATTGGGGTTATTAGGGGTGCGTTTGACAACGAGCGTCGAGCTGCATTGCTGAAACTGGTAAGTAACTGAATAAAGTTTAATCTAGGGCAGGATAATAGAACCAATTTCATTTTTTTGTTCATTCAAATATATAGAAACACCTACCATTTGAAAACTGTAGTGTAGGGCCTAGTAGGTCTCCTCCTGACTTGATGGTAACCTCAACAGGTCGAATACGTAACAATTTCTGTGATGTTTTGTGTATTACGTAACAAAACGTTTGATGACGTAGTTAGCAAGAACTCGCTACAGTAAAATAAACAAATCTGACCGCCGGGACCAAGGGTTATATAACAGGATTAAAATCTTGATAACAGTGCTAGTCTTCAGCCAATTTGAAATGATTAACCGAGCCTCAATGTTTGGCTAAATTTCCCGTATTTTACCAATGATTTAAAGTTGAATTGAACCAATTGTTGAGCAGCAGAATTTAACCAAAGGTTAAATTTTAATCCTTGGTTATGATATAACGGAGTGTTAAAATTTAACCAGTTGATGAACTCTCCAGTGTATAATTGATAATAATAATAAAAAAAAAATATTGAGTCGGGGCAACTGCAGTTTACCGACTGGTAAAGAAAACGTAAGGGCAAATGCCTGCAATCTAACCCTTAACTCTGACCTGATGTAGATCTACCCTTAGTTGTCTAACCCTAAACTCTAAACTAACCTAAAACCCTGAACCTAAACCCTAAACCGTGACCGTTGATATAATTCAAGTCGGCGACACCGACCGGTAAACTGCAGTTTGCCGGCCGTTAGTTTTCTAAGACGCTGATTCACAAAATATCACAGATATTTACAGTGACACGCCCAAGTTGATGCAACGTTTTAATTTTTTCCGTAGCCTATAGATCTATATTTTACATAAAACAACAATTTTTCACAAGATTTGTTGAGAGTCATTTCTTAAATCAACTTTGATTTATACTTTAAACTCATAATATATGTTACTAAAAGTTCTGTAAATGTGTGTTTACTCATTATCATGCATATGATGTATGTTTCGCCGAAATTTGTGTTTTCAAGATTCAACAAATTAAATCAATAAAATAATGTCACAATTCCCTATTTAAACATAGAAAAAAAGGACATACTATTAGGCCTAAACAGTGTACATGTATCTTGCAAAACTCATCAGTAATTTCAAACAAAACCTTAATTAGTAATGTAAATTTATACTAAATCAAACACAGAAACTTCAAAACGTTAATTGTTATGTATTTTGTAGACTGGCTTTATAGGCCTAAATTAGGCCTTTATAAGTACAGGCATAAACGAAATTGAAATCAATTTTTAGTAGATTAAGGATTTAGACCTATTCGGTTTTATGGACAATACTGTCCGAGACATGCAAAATATTGGCAGTATAAATCTGGAGTCTTCCCATAAATTATCACTGCTTCCATACCACCGCGACACGTAGACAGTTTACAATTTAGAGAAAAATATTTCATGGTTTAATATTGCTGTTTTACCGACATAACTGAAGTAGGTCTACAAAATCGATATTCACATATTTATCAATCGATATTCACATATTTATCAATCGATATTTCCTACGTATTTATCAATCGATATTTCCTACGTATTTATCAATCGATATTCACATATCTATTAATCGATATTAACACATACATTGAAGTAAGTTCCACAAAAAGCAACGTTTTATTCTTGAAAAATACACTGAAAAATAAATGAGGGAAGCATGGTGGCTGATTTCGACCATTTCGCCTTTCGGCGTTGTTTCTAACGCGAAAACCCGCCGTTGAACGAGTTGCCGCCTTTAATTATCTACGCGAAACTCGAAAAGGCGAGAAAATTAACACGAAAAGGCGCCCGTTTTAGACTTTTAAAAACCTTGCCTTTACGCGTAACTTGTGTCGCCCTGTTCGAGTTCTTATGACCAACGCGGAAATCCACCGAACGTCACCTTCTCGCCTCATAAAATAAACGCGAAAACACATCGAACGTCGCCTTTTCGAGTTTTCCAAACAAACAAAAAAAAACACCGAACGCCACCTTTTCGCCTTGTAATATAAACGCAAAAACACGTCATTCCGGAATGCGACGTTCGATGTTTTTGTTTTTAGTTTGGATTAATATGCAAATCAGTTTTAGTCAAGTTTTCCTTACTGTGTATTGACAAGTTGTACATAGAAGTTGCGTCATTCCTCATTCACGTGATCTTAACTGATGAGAATCCGCAACAGTCTTTGAAGTTGGGAAAATAATATGGACCTAGAGATTTAAGGCTACTGAGAGAACGTATAGAGTAAGGGTATAATACTGCCCTGTCGCATAGAAATTTAATATCGATGAAACGGTGTTTATATGCACGAGATTCTATGATCATAATGCTGATCTATGTAGTTTGTTGCATAATAAATAAGCCATCAGTAATCACGTTAGGCCAAGTGTCTGACCCGATTTTTGGTTACTTTTTTTGTAAAACCTAATTTTACCGAATTAAAAAGTATTCAGTATACTGAGTGTATTATAGCTCATTAAAACTTACGATTGCCATCAACTCGTATCTTTGATGAACTCAAGTCATAAGGCTCTTTAAGATCATTTTATTATAGATCTACACAATTTCAAAGTGATTTAATTTCATTTAATTAAATGAAAGTATCAAATATAAATATTATTGAACATTTTATACAGTACTGCAAATCACAGAAAGGTTGCAAACAAATTTTAAATCTCTGGATGCCCATTTTTTCGAAGTTTTTCGTATCACCGCTGCGAAATCTTTAATAGAGTTCACAAGGATTTCACCGAATGCCCTTTACCCCCGTGGACCTCTCATATCAATCCAATATGGCGGCACTGTAGTATTGATAGGTCTATACAATGTATATCGAAACGGTTTTTTTTTGTTGTTTTTTTTCAGTGTCTAGAATTCATTGTTTCATATACGAAACATAAAAATACATGTATATCGTTTCACTATTTTTTTTTCAATACATCGGAACTGAAATTGTCAAATAAAAAACGATATACCGACAGTAACTATTTTTAAGCGTATCAATATACTCAACAAAGTAATTTTCATTCAAATTACTTGCTTTTTATTGTATCTAATAGATATATTTTTTACTTTATTTGCTGTTGCTAATTAACAACCAAGGTCATCTATTTAATTACTATTGATGTGTATCATACATAAGCACTTAAATGTACTTGTTTTCCAAATCCTTTTGACTGTAATTTGTGAGCAATATGTGTATATAAGTTCTGTTTACAAATAAAGTTTAAACTAACAAAGTAATTTGGTCATTACAATCGAATTTTGCCCAGCGGTCAAATATGGAGCACGTGATCTTGTCAATATCATACCGTGCAAAATTGCATTTTTTTTTCAAATACTTAGTGTAATATGATAAATTAATGTACCACGTTAATACATTTCCTTTTTAACTATATAAATGAAATCAAAGTACCGATACGATGTAACGAATGATGCAGCTCTGATTATGCAATGCCTGTTACATCTACGGAAGAGAATGTATCACTTTCTTGAATACACAGAGAAATACGTTTCATCGTGTATATCATTTAGAGATTTGTAGTGTAAACAAAACAAACTGACGCGTATGAATTTCGTATGGATATCGAGGAATACTAATGTCGTGTAAGTACAAAGATCGAATTTCTCTTTAGTACAATTATTCATAAAACGCAATCGATAAAAAATTGATTTTTTATTCTACTAAGATCTATCATTAAAAGGAAATGTTGCATTATCCTTTGAACTCTTTTGTTTGAGCGCAAATGATTGAAAGTAGGCCCCTAAACAAATCAAGGATCACAGATTTTCAACCCGACTATTTCACGGGTATATCTCGTATCAGATTTAGGTAAACTGAAGTTCTCTTCCATGTTACGGTAAAAGAAAGTTTGTAGCATTTACTATATCCAAGAAAACTGATATATTGAAAATTCAGTAGTTGTTTGGCAATCCGACATCTTGAATTTGATCTAAAGATAAACAAGTGACGAGTTACGTCACCTTGTAAAATTCACTATGCTATCATAATCTGAATCATGAGCATTGTTTTACTTAGCAATGGGGATCAAATAAACGATACCACTCAAAATGAATACCAGTTACTTGCAGCAGATCTCTTCCAGGGTAGGCCTACAAACTAATTAACCAGATCGTCTCCTCCGCCATTTAAACAGGCTGCCACAATATAAACTGAAAATTGTTGGATACTTCATTTAAAACTAACAAACAACAACAACAATACTAACAAAATAAACACAAATACATCCTAAAACTACCCCGTCTTTATTATTTACACTCATAGTTGTAACCCCGGTACATTCATTGAGTGTACAATTTAACAAATTGATAATATGTACAATTTCAATTTTACAGATTTTAAACTAATATCTCCTTCATATATCATCCGACTTCGACTTATAAGTGATTGATACAATTGACAAATTAATCCTATCAAGACATTTCTGACCACACAGGCATATTGGATATGCTTACTTTATAGTAAAATTATGTTGGCTAAAATCTGCTATAACTAGTAATAGCATGGTCTTGGCATCAGTTTTTGTATAAAATGATATTTAATAGCTTACTTACAAATGTGCGATAAACTGAAATGTTGTTGAAAGCAATTTCAGTGACACACACACACACACACACACACAAACCGGAACTAGGATATATATGCATTGAGTCATTAGAGCCAAGGAGTAGTATATGTACTACACTTCAGCTCACCTTTTTCCAAGAACTGTCTGTACGTGTCGATTTCCCGGAATTCCGTTTGTCACGTCCCCATTTGTGACCCCGTTTGTTATTTATATACGTGGATATATATAAATACTGTGTGTGTGTTTGTTTGTACGCGTTAGATGGTTTTTTCAATTTTATTTGTGCCTATAGACGTCACGCTCCCGTGCTCGCCCAGGTAAAACTAACCGCACGAGTGTGTCCCGGTAGGTGCTCCAATGGTATAGTGTAGTAAATATTGAAAAAGCCATAAGTAATTACACCTCAATTTAAAAAACATGTCTCATGCACAACGATCTACCGAGCGGTTATTGGATTTACCGATTCCGCCCGAGAGATCTATTACTACTCAATATATCGAACCGTTATTAGATCTCCCGATTCCTGACGATTTTAAAAAAAAATATTTAAAACCCCAAACGTGTCTACACGGGCCAGACCTATCGTTACGACAGAATTTCCTCGACGCGCAGGTTAAAGTTTGAAACCAGGTTCGACGAGTATAGAGTGGTTCTGTTGAGGGACGACCGGGTTATCGATATAGACCGTTTATTTGTACAACTCGTAAGGTCGGTGATAAACGATAGAGGGTTGCAAAACGGCGATAAATTTCGCCTCATCATCAATCACTCGAAATTCCCGAATCCATTCAGTACGAAATATATTAACGTCTCGTGGGATTTAGCCGAAGATTTATTCAAAGCACTGCAAGAGTATATAGAATATTACGAGGTGTCCTTAGACGAAGTAGAAATAGTCGTCCAGTCTACGATAATGCCGAGGGGAAAGGGGAGATCCAAAGAACCGGTAACAAAGGAGACCTCGTCGAAGAAGAGAAGTATCATCACGATTAAAAACGACGACGTCACGTGTCTGGCACGAGCCATCGTGACGGCGGTGGCCAACAAACATAAAGACAAAATGGACGAATTCCCAGCTTCGAAACGGTTTCAACGACAGTCGTAAATTACAAAGGGCCGAAGCGTTAAAACTTCACGAAGAAGCGGGCGTTCCCGTCCGGGATGACGGTTGTACCTTGGAAGACGCGAAAACGTTTGCCGATCACCTGGGAGTGCAGATCAAACGTGGTGGACGGTGAACGGTTCAACGAGATCATCTATACGACCGAAGGAAGTGACGACGACGCGATCTATCTGTACAAGAATAAAAATCACTTCGACGTGATTACGAAGATGAACGGTTTTTTGGGTACGGGATATTACTGTCACACTTGTAAGAAGGGATATACGAGACGAGATCGTCACAGATGTCCAGATAAGTGTCTATCGTGCTTCGGTTACGATTGCCCCGGGGCGAAAGGATAGTGTGCGACGATTGTAACAGAGCGTTTTTTCGGCGAAGTCTGTTTTAAGGAACATAAACGCAACAGAGGCACGCGAGACGGCGAACCGGACGTGGTTTGTTCAATCGTTCAGAAATGTTTTAGAGTGCGAACGGGTGACCAAGGACTTGAAGTCCCACGTATGCGGTCATTCCGAATGTCCGAATTGTCGTGCATACGTCGACATGACGACGCACAAGTGTTTCATGGTCCAGAAAAAAATGTAAGGGTGGAAAATGCAAATCGGCCGAGTGCAAAAAAAAGAAACCCGAGAACCAGTGTTACAGTTGTAAAACGCGGACGACAGAGTATTATTTTTACGACATAGAAGCCTCGCAAGACACCGGCGTTCACATACCAAATCTAATCGTGTGCCAAGACTTTGACGGTAAACAACACGAATTTTCTACCGTAGACGAGTTCTGCAAGTTTGTGTTGGATCAAAAAGTGGGTACGTTCATCGCCCACAATGCCAAAGCGTATGACGCGCAGTTTTTGTTAAAGTATTTCGTGGAACATAACATTAAACCCTATTGTATTTACAACGGTACGAAGATCATGTACATGGAAGTCGGTTGTGTTCGCTTTATCGATTCCATAAATTTTGTCCAATCCGCTCTGGCGGAATTTCCGAAGACGTTTGGTATGACCGAACTCAAAAAGGGTTATTTCCCCGCATTATTTCAACAAGCCGTGTCACCAACGTTACGTGGGACCGTTGCCTAGTAAAAAACACACTACGGTGTCGATTACATGAGCAAACGCAACAGGGAAGAGTTTTTAAAGTGGTACGAGATGCGAAAGAACGACGTGTTTGATTTCCAGAAAGAACTGAGGGAGTACTGCACGTCCGACGTCGACATATTACGACGGTCCATGTTGAAATTCAGGGAAGACTTTATCGCGTTGGAAAACATAGATCCGTTACAGTACGTGACGATAGCGTCCGTGTGCATGACCGTTTACAGAAGTAATTACATGCCCGAAAAGATGATAGCCGTCCATAACGATAAAGTCGTTCGCGATACGTACAGTGCGAAATCCATTTCTTGGTTGGATCACGTGGCCCGAGAGAGACGGCGTCGTCATACGACACGCGTTGAACGGCGGCGAGGTGACTCTGCCCGACGACATCGGTAAAGTCGACGGGTACTGCGAAGACACGAGGACGGTTTACGAATTTCAAGGATGTTTCTGGCACGGGTGTAAAAAGTGTTACGCTCGAAACACCGTCAATAACAAGAACCAATTCGAGATGGACACGCTCAGAAAACGAACCTCCGCGAAAAACGAGAAGATACGAAGGGCCGGTTACGCGTTCGTCGAGGTCTGGGAATGCGATGCGAAAGACATAGCCGTTAAAGAGATCGTGACGCCGTTAGACCCGCGAGATGCCTTTTTCGGCGGTAGGACCAACGTGACCAAGTTGCTGTACGACTTCGACGGTAGAGAAAAGGGACGATACGTCGACTTTGTCAGTCTGTACCCGACGGTCCAGTTTTATAAGAACTACCCTGTCGGTCACCCCACCAAAATAGTTAATCCCGAGCGCGTCGATCGAACTTGGACGGGGTTTCGTCAAATGTAAAGTCGTGCCGCCCCGGAAATTATATCATCCCGTCCTACCCGTCAAGATGAAATGCGGAAAATGCCGAAAAGCTCTTGTTCCCGCTGTGTAAGACGTGCGCCGAACGACGGTCACAGAAACCGTGCGAACACACCGACGAGCAGAGGTCGTTCGCGGGCACGTGGTGTACTCCCGAGCTATTCAAGGCCTTGGATAAGGGGTACGAGATAGAGAAGATTTACGAAGTTTGGGATTTTCTCTACACCACCGAGGACGCGGACCTCTTTAGAGGCTACGTCAAGAAGTTTATGAAGATCAAGATGGAAAGTTCCGCTTTGAAGGTCGGGCCGGACACCACTTACGAGTCGGAAGAACGTTATAAAGACATGGTCAGAGAACGTTTGGGGATCGACTTGGGTGAAATAGAGTATAATCCCGGCATGCGCGCCATCTCTAAATTATGTCTCAACTCTCTCTGGGGCAAGTTCGGTCAAAGGGTCAACATGAAACAGACCAAATACGTGAGCGAACCGGCACATTTTTACAAACTGTTGTTGGACGACACGATAGACAATCTCAACATTCAGTTCATCAACGACGACATGGTCCAGATGACTTACGATCTCAAAGGGCAATTCGTCGATCAGTCCAAGAACGTCAACATCTTCATAGCGTGTTTTACGACGGCTCACGCCAGAACCATGTTATACGACGTGTTGGACAGACTCGACGATAGAGTGTTGGGATTCGATACCGATAGCGTGTGGTACGTCGATCGCGACGACGGGGTCTCGATCGACACGGGCGATAACTTGGGCGATTTGACGGACGAGTTATGCGGCGATTTCATCACGTCGTGGTGCGCCACCGGACCCAAATCTTATTCGTACGAAACGAACGCGGGTAAAAAGGTGTGTAAGGTCAAAAGATTTAGTCTGAATTACGAAAATTCTCTCTACATCAACCGAGAAGCGATGACCGACGTCGTTAAAGAAACGCGTAAGAGGATTACGACCGTTCGAGAAAACGCCATCACGAGAGATTACGCAACCAAACGTGTCGTGAATCGATATCAGGAGAAAGAGTTTACGTTGTGTTACGATAAACGGGTGATGAAGGACGGGTACGACACGTTACCCTACGGGTATTAAAAAATTTATTATTATTAATAAATTTTTTTAAACGACCAATAATTCCTCTCGGACGAACGTTCTCTGAGGCGCCGGTTCCTTGAGCTGATACAGGTCGATGCCTTGCATTCTGAAATGCCTGTCTATGTCGTGTTTGTCGACGCTCCAGATGGGATCGGTGGCCCTCCTGCGCCCGCCGCCTTCCAATTCGCCCGGTTGATATAGATATCTTACTTTCGCAAAGGGACTGATGGACGGTTGTACTTTATCGACGGGTTCTACCTTTTTGGGCGGATCGGTCTCTTCGTTGATCGTTTTGACGACTTCCGGCAACCGTTTCGCCCATTCTCTGTTTCTGTCTTTGGTTTTCATCTCTTGATCGTATTGATAGCTAAACAACTGTTCGCCCAACGTTCTATTAAATCGTTCGACGATGGCTTGGTCGCGGTGAAGGTCGACCCGTCCCCTTTTTATTCTAGCGCCGTGTCGGGTCATGAGTTTGGTGACGGCGCCCATGAATTCGCGGCCGGGGTCGACTTGTAATAATTTGGGAAACGTCAGACGCCGTTTGTAGATCTTTTCGAAAGCGTCGGCCACCTCTCGACTGTCTTTGGTCGTCAGCGGTTCCGCTTCTTTGTAGCGCGTGCCCACGTCGACTAACGTCAGCGCGTATTTGTACGTTTTCCCGTCCACCTTGTCGTGCGGTAAAAACAACAGGTCGGCCTGGTGAGTGTCGTTTTCTTTCGCGTCTTCGAATCGAGGTCTCACGATCTTCTTGGGAGCCGGTAGGTAGATTTGCCACACACGTCTTGTTTTTTCAGGAATTCCAACGCTTCCTTCTCGCTGACTTTGGCCGCTTTGGCCAATTTCCCGATGGCGACCTTTCCCTTCCAATAGTGTTTGTGATAGATCTCTTCCATTTTTTTACTTTAGGAGACGTATTTTTTAACGCCGTAGAACACGAGTCCCGTTCCCACGATCACGAAGAGGAGTTCCTTGTCTTTTTGTTCTTCCGAGGGTTGATAGAAATCGCTCAACTTCGGTTCGGGCGGCATCGCCGCTTCTTCCGTCATCTGCGAGTAGAGTCGCATGGCGGCATCCACTTCTTTGTAGGTGTACAGGGAATGTCCTTCTTTCCTGAGTCTTTCGTTGAGAAAATCTAATCGCTTCGTGCGTTCGTGATTCCACCGATCTCTAGCCGCGGTCAGTTTTTCCATCGCTTCGTCGTGCCTCTTCTGTTCTTCGTGATTCGAGAATAGAAATTGTGATCCCGAGAAGGCGAGAGCATTGACTGCCGCGCCTCCTATCATCATCATCGCGATCGTTGCCATTTTTTTTAATATAGATTTTTTAGTTTATTTCATGATATCGGCGGGGATGATACCCTTCTTGACCAGCATGTCTTTGGTGTACTCGGCCAAAAACGTAGTCGACGAAGACCATCCCGAGATCCTTTAGATCTAGATCCAGTTTGGGCGCGGCCGTCTTGAAGAACTTCTTGGAAACTTGCGCGTACAACGTGGCGATTCCCGTCACGACGGCCCGCGTGATATGCGGTGTTGACCAAATCCTTTTCACTCATTTTTTTATATGAAAAGGATTATTATTTATCGGATTTTACCGTCTCCGTCGTGTCGTTGTTTGTGTTGTAGAGTTCGTCGCAGTAAGTGTTCATCCTGAAGAGCATGGGTTGGTTGTCGTCCTCGTCGTCCGCCTTAAAGTCGGCGTCGTCTTTTTCCATTCCGACGGTCTCGTGATACGCGGTGTTGACCAAATCCTTTTCGCTCATTTTTTTATATGAAAAGAATTATTATTTATCCCTCTTCTTCTTCGTCTTCGGTACAGTCGTGATGGTGGATGTGTTGGACTTTAGCTTCCACTACTTGTGCGATCATGTAAACGAATAGACTCGTGGCGAGGATTCCCGACGCCATAAACATCGACGTGTCCATGAACGTTCTCAGTGTCACGTTATACATTTTTATAGTGAAAAGATTTTTATTTAATACATTTCGTGGGGATTGGATTTGGAGACTTCTTCTTCTTTAGGTTCTGGAAGAGGAGGAGGTGTCGGCTGCGGTTGGTTTTTCCTGTACAACACCACCGCCACTCCGACGGCCGCGAGTCCGCCGCCGACCGCTAGCCATTTCCAGCTATCCTGGCCATTAGCATTGCCATTAGCATTGCCATCCTGGCCATTAGCATTGCCATTAGCATTGCCATCCTGGCCATTAGCATTGCCATTAGCATTGCTGTCCTGACTTTTTCGACTCCACCTCTTTTGCGCTCCCTTCTTCCCCGCTTCTTGACGTTTCGGGATTCTTTTTCGTTAGGAGTTCTTCCGGATTCATCGCCTTTTTCTATTCCCTCCGATTTTTTAAATCCCGTTATATAGCGACTGGACGTGGCGGCGAGACTGAGAGGGGCCAGGTAGGAACCGAAGTGGTAGAACAGGCTGCAGCACGCTTCGCCGATGGCCGCGTCGAGGAAGGGATCTTCGCTCAGTTCTTCGATCAGTTTAGGTTCGTTCTGCAGATCGAAAAAATATTTTAGACTCTGGGTGTACAATGTGATGACGGAATTGGCGATCGATTTACTCATGCGCATGCCGAGTCGCGCGTTGAGTAGACGATTTAGATTGTCCAGTTCCTTGTCGTTCATCTTGTTCAGGTCGGTGACGGTCACGTCTTTTTCCCAGGAAGTGACGCGCTCGTCCCGATCCGACGATGGTCGATAACCTATCTTTGAGCGAGTCGTCTACCGTCGTCTCGGCGGCGGTAGCGACGTTCGTTAGTATCTCGTCCACGTTCATCTCTTTTTTTTATACATTTTATTTATATTTTTGTAAAAAACGTTACGTTTTTACAAAAAAATACTGTCATTTTAATTTATTTATTCCGTGTCGGACTCCAAGTCCAAGTCTTCTACGCAGTCGGCCAAATCCGGTAGAGGAGGAGCGTCGATCGTTTTGACGATGACGACCTGGTGTAAGAGAGTTTGCAAGGATACGGTCGATTCTTTGTTGGCGATGTAAACGTTGTCTACGCGTAAAGAACCGATGGCCAGACATCGTTTTTTCTCGTATTGGTGAAGATCGACTTCGACGAGCGGATGTTTATCTTTCGGATCGTCGGCCGTTCTCTTTCTATAAAAAGTAGGCTTGTCTCTGTCCCCCTGTTTAACTTTCGAGTAGATCACTTTGTTACCGTTCTGATCCGTTTTCACGAGGACTATATCGTTGACATCCACGGGTGTTTTTCTACCTTTTTCTTTCAGTGTTTTTGCGAGTTTTTCTATGGATTCCCTCAAGAACGCCTCGATCTTTTCCAACATGGCGGCGAAATTCTTTTCCGCATTTAAATTTCATAGTATAATCGGAACCGTCCTCGTATTGCCACAAGCCGGACGACTCCGTTTTGGGAGTGCGTATCACTAACGGTTTCACGTCGCCTGTCGGGTACTGATACGCGACGTAAACGCGTTGATAACGCTTCCCTTTCTTATCGACGTAATGAGCACCCACCCTTAAATTGTTCACGTTAAAGTTCTCGACTGTCACGAATGCCATGTTTTTTTTTAATAACGTATAAATTTTCTTTATGCCATTTTCAAATCTTTTGCAAAAGTCGTCTCAACCATCGTTCCGTTCGATGATAACGTTCTAAACGTAATAGATAGAGTATCGCGAATAAGAAGAGTAAACACCATAAAACGATGAACGAGAGCAACGCGAACAAGAACATCTCGGTAAAACGTTTCATTTCTTAACGTAAAAAAATTTGTTAAAAACACTTAAACAATAGATATATAAATAAAAAAATGTTTATTTTACTGGACAAGACGTTTACCGAACGCGGCCTAAAACAGATGTTGGGGGAGATAACGTGCATGCAGTTGGGTAACCAAGTCTTGGTGTCTTGGCCCGACGACGTCAAACTCGCGTGTCAAATGCCTCGCATGCGCAGAGACTATCCGTGTAAGCATCCGGTCGTCGTGAATTCGTTGTTTTGTAGCATTCACCACAACTACTTGAAAGAGAGAGGCATCGACACGATGAAGTATTGCACCTCTTGCCGAAGATGGATGGCCGATAGCACTAAATACGAAAACGTGTTATACGTGCGGCGGAAAAGAACGCGCAGACGAGTGGCACAAGACGCATCCGCGGTGCAAGAGGAGAAGAAGACGTCCCAAGAAAGAAGTTTAACCGGATTTTTTTTAAGACTGTCTTAAAAAAATCTACGGTTAACGAGGAGCAGCAGTGTTTTCATCGTTTTATAATGCTACAATTTAACGAGAAGACGATTTCTCGCCCAGAAGGGCACGCAGCTGTTCGCGCAGATCGTTCGTCTCTTGTTCGGAGACTTTTTTAACCCCGTCGTCGGCTTTGTATTTGGCGTATAGCTTGTCCTTCATCTCGCGATACTTGGTCAGTTCGTGAGACACGGTGGCGAATTCCTCCGCCGAGATCTTCCCGTCTTCCAGTGCGCGACTCACCAGATCCTCGATGGGATTCAGTTTACTCTCGGCCAGTTTGACGATTTTGAGATGTTTCTCCGATTTCTTCAGCAACACACGCCGGATGCCCTTCAAGACCAGTCCCACGGAGCCCACGGTGACGGCCACGATCTGTAAGGGTAATCCCACGATGGGGAGGGCGAATCCCAACCCTCCGCACACTACACTCCCCGTGATCAATGCTCCGTCTACCCCGTCCGCGGTGTTGATTACCGTTTGTACTTCTTGTGCACGCTCTTCCGCGTCTCGATCTCTCGTCTGAACGTCTGCTCGATCTCGCCGATCCGTCGGAGACGATACTCTTGCGGATCGGGTTCTAACGTCGGATACAATACCTCTTTGTTGTTGTTACTCATCTTTTGTTTTTAATTTAAAAGTTTTTTTATACGTCGAGAACGACGACGCCGTTGACGGAGCCCGATTTCGATCCTTTGTTCACGGCGAAGTTGAGGACGTCGCCCGCCGTCACTCGCAACGGCGGATTCAGCGGGACGATCTCACCGGCCTTGGTCTTGAAGGTCCTGTATTCCACGTCGTTCAGCACCAGCGTCACGTCCAGTTCGCCCAAGAGACCCAGACGGATGACGTGACCGTCGAACAACATCGTCGTGCCCTGTACGGGACGGAGTCTTCCGTTTTTATTCACTTCGAATTGGAAGGTGTTCATGATGCGACGGTTTTTGACCAACGCGGTGATCTCCTCTTTGGCGTCGTTGAGGTCTTTGAAGAGTCTCTCGTTCAGGTCCTCCACCAGTTCTTCCCTTTCCACGTCTTCCCAATAGAATCCCGATCTAGACATTTTCCTTTTTTATTTTTAGAATTTCTTAAATTCCAATAGAACGTGAACGGATTGACCGTGATTGTCGATGGGTTTGCCTTTCTCGTCCTTGAGACGTATCGTCACTTCCGAGATGCGATCCCGTCTCAAAGACAGGAACACGGGCTTGACTATATCTTTTTCGTACAACTCGGAAAATTTCACGTTGGGACAGGGTAGGGACGCGAGGATGTGTCCGTCGCCTTGCCGTCTCTCCCGCCCTCATCCAACTCGTCGAGATGGACGTTGACGAGTTCCACCGGCTGCAGGTTGATGCTGTTGCTCGGGACGATGGTGCCGTGGAGATATGCGTTCTCGTCGATGCCTAGAATCTTGCCGAGTTCCGGCGGAAGCACCACCGCCGTGCTGCCCGACCCGTCGATTCTCACCCTCATGGTGGTCTTGTCCAGGAACACCTTGTCGAAGTATTTCGCGAGAATTCGTCGTAGGTCGGTGAAGGTGTACGACCCGGCGTGCACGTTTTGGACTTTGGGTCTGTCACCCCTTTTGGCGTAGCGTATCTCCACGTCTTTCTTGACGTTGTACAACCCGTTGTAAAGACGGACGGACTTGGCGCTCACGCACCACCCGCCGTTTGCGTTGTCGATGTAACGAGAGAGTTTGACGGGTTTTTCGATATCCGTCACGAGATAGAACATGTTGTTTTTAATATTAATAAATCTTAAACTTAAAAAAGAGAATGAACGTCTACGAGTATAGAGAGAATCTAGATCTGTCGTCGTTCGACGTCTACGTCAACGCGACCAAAAAGTTTCGCGCGTCGTTCGAGAACATCTTCGTCAAGTACGACAACCCGGACGTCTTCGAGGACGGCACGTCGAAGTACTACACCATGCTGAAGAGGTGGTACCGGCATCCCATAGAGGGATTCTGGCAGAACCAGCTGAATTTCGCGGTGTGGTGCGCCACGACCGGATGCGGCGTGACGCTGGACATGGGAAACGACCACCTGTCCAAGTCGTTCTTCCGGTTCCACATCTATTATCAGATCAGAAGGATCCTGCAGGAGATCGCCGCCCCCTTACCCAGCGACGCCGACTTCGAGCACTTCACGAACAACGTCGACGCGTCGGCGTACCAGCGGATCTGTCGCGAATTCGGGGTGCCAGTCGACGCGGACTGGGAGATCAAGGGGACCATCTTCGGGAAATATAACACGAAGTGGTCCACCTTCATCGCGAACCGACCGGAGGGCTTCACGCTTCCGGGTCTGGCCAGACTGGACGCGTCCATCCGGGTCTTCGCCTGGGCGATCCTGGGCTCGCAGGGGGAGACGAGGGCCTCGATCGTGGACGCCGGTGCCACGTCGCTGGACGCCCAGAAGCAGTTCCTGGTCAACGTCGAGGACGCCATCAATCGACCGCTCGACCTACCCGCCGACATCTCGCGCTACGAAGACTGTCTGAAGTACGCCAATTCCAAGCTCGACTACGTCGTCCATCCGGGACTCTACATGCTGCCCAGCAACATGGAGCTGAACATCGGCAAGAACATCGCCAATTACAATAACGAGATCTTGATCGCTCCCGACACCACGACACCCGGAACGAACGTCGACCTCAACGCGAAAACGTTCGCGCGGGTTAAACCACCTCCCGTAGAGATCACATCACCACCTCCCGTAGAGGTCACACCACCGCCGTCAGCGTTACAGGACAAGCCGCCGTCAGACGATCACGAGGATCAGAAGACGGCCGTCTTGGCTCTATCGTTACTTTCTTTTCTGGTCTTCGTCGAGTTTCGTTAACAACCAGCCGACGACGATCATGCCCAAGACCCACAGATGTTCTCCCAACCACATCGCCGTCTTGCCGAGCGTCGACAAGATCCAGGACACGATGGCACCCAAGATGCCGGGTAACGCGTCGCCGAATTTAGAGGCCAGTCTCGCGAGCAATTTACCGATCGCGTCCAGCTGTTTCTTGATCCATTCCTTCACTCCTCCCTCCTTGTGGGGAGGTTTGGAGGGTGGTGTGGGTGGTGGCGTGCTCGTCCCGGGAAGGAGCAATTCGACCAAGAAACCTATCGTCATACCGATCGCCGTCAGGACGCTGAAGATGGTGATACCCTGTTCTCTGAACAGATTGGCTATTCTCTCTCTCAAGGGGAGATCGCTGTCGAGTAGTCCCTTGATCGACTCTCTTATGGTATCCAGTTGCGTCTTTAACTGCCCTTTCAGATCTTTAATAGTCTCTCTATACAGCTCGATTACATCGCGCGACTCCTTTATCTTCCCTCGAGCTCTTCTTTTTTCTCCGGATTGTTTTTGAGATCTTCGGTCCATTCCGTTATCAATCGTAGATGTGTCGCTATTTTACTCGCACTATTACGTATTTCGCCGCGAAGGGTTTGTAAAGACTTATTCAAACCCTGCAGTTCTCTCAGGGGAAATTCTCCCTCAAAGTCCTCTGCGTGGAGTTGTGTCGATGTATCGACGAGGGTGTCTATACTACCCGATAGGTCTGCTATTACCTCGTCTAGTTGTTTTGCTTGCGTTTCATCATCATCCTTTTTTAATACCTCTTCTACGGTGTCGCTTTTATTTTTTTACTTCTTTTACCTCTTGTACAGGAAGTTCCTTCCTCATACCCATCGCACTTTGAAAATTAGCCTTATAACGTGATGACTCATAAAAACCTGTTCTATTTTTATACGTTAATCTTTCCCACACCGCTCCCCATTTTACCCATAAGTCACCTTGTTTCGATGCTTTAAATTCGTAAGTAGCTTTAATACCATGAGGAGATTTGGCTTCTTTCCATTTATTCACTAGTGCAACAGTTTCTTCTTCAGCCGCTACATTCTCAACAACTAGATCGGGAGGCAGATCTTCTCCACCGGCCCAGCTAGGACCTTTCGTATTATCGTAGAAAGACGTCTCCGCAGTATTTCCAGGCTCATCGCCTGTAGTCGAAGGTTTATCTTGCAGTTCAACGTTCTCATATTCGGTGTACAAATCATCATCGTTGCCTCTCGTATCGTCCCATCCTCGATTATCGTTTGGTTTATCATCCATTTTTTTATAAAACGCTTTAAATTTTTTATTACGTAATAGAAAAAAAGATGATAAATTACGGACATATTCTCGATCCTAATAGGAAATTGCGCACACCCTTCGGTGTGAAGGGTATACGCCAAAAGGTCTCCATTACCCACAATCCTTCGAACATCACAGAAAACCATACGTTGACGGTTCGCTTTCCCAATCTGAGCGATAACGACGTCATCGTCCCTCGCACCGCGAAACTGTGCTTCGACATGGAAGTCGCCGTGGCCGGCGGCGACCTCTCCAAAACAAGTGTTTATAATAATCTGGGGCGTAACATCGTCAAGACGATCGAGGTGAAGATCTCGGGGAACACCGTTCAAACCATCAACGATGCCGATAAATTCTTCGTCTACAACGATCTTTGGAAGACGGAACGACGTAACATGGTCTATCAGGGAATACAGAGCGACGATCTCAACAAACTAAGAGCAAAACCCATCAACTATGCAATGCCTCTCGATAGTAACGAATACTACGAGATCGGTGCGGCGTTCAAGAACCGCTTTTGCATTCCCCTGGACTTCGAAATCTTGGAGACGAGCGAACCCTTTTATCAAGAGGGGTTACAAGATCGATTGGAATACATGCTGACGTTTAACAACGCCGTACACGTCGTCTCGACGGACGATGACGATGCCGATAAAAAGACGAGTTACAATGTGTCCAACATCGCGTTGGAGTTCGAGCAAATCACCGACGCCAATCTCGCTCGCAGCATCAGACAGAGTTACGCGGGTCAGCACGTCTATTACTTCAACGAGATCATGCTCTACCGCAAGACGATGATGAGTAAATCGGATAGCGTCCTCAATTATCAGATCAACACTTCGGCACGCGCTCTCTCGCGGGCATTCTCTTTCTCTTCAAAGACCCTTCCGTCAAGGATCCCGAAAAGTTTTATAATCCGCGAATCACCAAAGTGAAAATAACCATCGAGGGTAAGCCAAACCAACTGTTCACAGACTACATGACACCTCAAGACCACTTCGACAAGATTAAAAAGTTTTTCCCCCTGAATCGCGAAATCGCCACGGAAACGGTCGCCAAGGAACTCGAGCTGAGCGATATGACTCTGGGAAAATATCTCAAAGACCATTTCGGTCTCTGGCTGGATCTGCGAACGACGCCCGAAAACCATCTCCACGGCACGGGTCGCAAGTTACAAAACATAAGCGAAGGCGTTTCCGTCCTCATCGGGAGAACGCCAGAAAACCGATACCAATCCCTTGGACGTTTACATCTTCGTCGTCAAGGACGGACAGATCAACATGATGGACGGTCGTTTCAAGAACGTCGTCTCTTAAGAAAAATTAAAATCCCATAAGAAAAAATGTTCATGCGAGAAGCACACGCCGCCATGATCGTGGGGGCCACGGGTTGCGGGAAGACGGAATTCGTTCTCGATCTGCTGGAAGACGAATACAGAGACGTCTTCGATCACATCGTCATCCTGTGCCCTTCCATCGACTTCAACCGAGCGTACAAATCGAGAAAATGGATCGGCGAAGACGTCAAACACCCCAAAGACAAACGCGTCGTCATCGTCAATCCCGTCTCCAAGACCGGCGAAGAATTGCTGCAGGACACGTTGAGGCACTTTTACGAAGTGTACAAGGGCACGCCCACGCTGTACGTCATCGACGACTGCTCGGCCACGAAACAGATCAAGAAGAAAGCCGATGCCCTGTCCATGCTGGCGTTTTCGGGACGACACGCCAATCAATCCGTCTGGATCCTGTCGCAACGCTACAACAGCGCATCCAAAGACTTTAGATCCCAGATCAAGTGGGTGGTGCTCTTTCTTCACCAAAGACAAATTCAGTTACAACGAATGTCTGGACGAGAACGACGTCGTGCCCGAAGAGGAAAGGAAACGTCTCAAACACGACCTGTCGCAACGCAAACACTCCAAACTGATCTTGCGGACCGAACAACCGACCGACTATAAGTTCGTCGAATGAACGAGTACTTAATTTATATGTTGTCATATAAATTATTCAAAGGGGGTCTCATGCACTAGATGTACCCAATTCACTTCGGGGTCCCAAGAGCGACTAGCGTCAACCCATACTCGATATTCAAGCCACCAACTTTTCTTTTCCCAATCGACGGCGGGATCCCACGGTTCGTTTACTTCACCGAGTCGGTACCACTTATATACACATTCGTACCAGCGATATTTAATTGCCCATTCCACGTTGGGATCCCAATTTTCTCCAGCCTTGAACTGTTCGTTACAACGAACAAAGTAATCTTTATTAAACCAATTCACCGTAGGATCCCAGGGTTTGTAACGGTGAGATTCGTTATAACTATACCAATCCTTAACATTTTCTTTATGATAAGAAGGGTCTTTTAACGGATCGATGAGCGACGATCTCCGACGCCAATCGTATCGCGGGTCCCACCTCAGATTATTTCCGAATATGTCGCCAACGAATAGTTCATGTAAACTCATGTCCTTTTTTTAATAACTTCAGACTTTTCTTAACGCCTTTTAAATTTTGACACACTATACCGTTGGAGCACCTGCCAGGACACACTCGTGCGGTTAGTTTTACCTGGCGAGCACGGGAGCGTGACGTCTATACGCACAGATAAAATTGAAAAAACCATCTAACGCGTACAAACAAACACACACACAGTATTTATATATATCCACGTATATAAATAACAAACGGGGTCACAAATGGGGACACGTGACAAACGGAATTCCGGGAAATCGACACGTACAGGTAGTTCTTGGAAAAAGGTGAGCTGAAGTGTAGTACATATACTACTCAAGGTCATTCAGGAATAAGTGAATCGCGGAACGGAAAACGGAAGACTTCACCATTGCTATCCCCAATACTACCATTTGTGTACAAACCAACCTCTTTATAAACCCCACCTCCCTATAAAGACCGGTTTTGCTGTGTCCGTAAGAGAGTCTTTATATACATGTATCTCTGTGTAAGTAACTTCATGCGTTGGATTTTTTTCTATTTTTTTTATTGTAAGGCGACGACATTTGATCTGAAGGGGGAGCTGACAGATTTGGAAATAAATATTATGGCCTTGAATGTAAATAACATGTCCACAGATAGCATGAAAAAAAAGAATCTGACCTAACTGGTGCCAAAGTTGTGGTTAGAATTAATTAATGTTTTAAAAATTTTCGCTTCGCTCGCCATATTTCATTCACTTGTTCGACTCGCAATAAGCGTGCCATTATTTTTTTTATTAGAGTCTAATATATATACATAAATCAGTGCCAGATTCAAGGGGCATAAAGGGCACCAACATATTGATGTAGCCTATGTAATAATGTATAGTAAAAACAAACACAAAAGCCCCGAATTTGACAAAAAGAAATGTTTAAAACCGATACATTTCTGAATAAAAATTTCACACCTCGCTACGCTTGGCCAAACCTGGCCTGGCTCAGTCGGTAGCGCGCTCGACTCTTGATCGTGAGGTCGTGAGTTCGAGTCCAGATGAGACAGTAAAACTCGAGGTCCCGTGTCGCAGTTGGTGTCGGCACGTTAAAGAACCCTAACTGCTCAATAGCCATAAGTGCCGAGCATAGACCAAAATTTGAAACCCTTCAATGGCATTTGGTGACGTCTGCATTTGAGTGAAAGATTCTTGAGTGGGACGTAAAACAACAATAAACAAACAAATCTAACTTCAAATCATCTAGAGATTCTTGTTAATCCAATACAATTCTGAAATTGCTTAAAAGCGTCGATCTGATTGGTTGACGAATGCGTGCTCCGTTTAATCGCATTAGCTGAGGTTTCACAAAACAAAAAATATGCACGAGTGATTCTGGTCTCATGAAACCATGGGTAGGAAAGAGCATAGGGATAGTAGTTTACGACGATGGCGTTGGTTATAAATCATCATAGGACATGACATTCCATATAAGGAAATCAATACTACGCTTCAAATTACTGATTTGCTGACAGTTTTAAGTGGAGGAAGGTTTCCTTATATGTAATATCACATCTTTTGACCGTTTTACCATCAGCCAATCAGCAAGCTTATCATATTTTCTTCCGAATACATAATGGAGTCAAGCAATCTCTTACAGAGTTATCAGCACTTGCACCCTCGATCAGTCTCTGTCAAAGTAGAGAAAAAAGTTACAAAACACGTGGTCATGTAACCCAAAGAATGAATATGAAACTAGAATACTTTTCACAAAAATATAATCCCTATATTTATATCCATTCTTAAAAAATATATTCGCTTGAAATGGTATTATATTTCATGTCAGCACTTTAAAAAATCATGCAAAAAAAAAAAAAAAAAAATACAGTAGAACTTGGAGAGGTCGAGGTTCGAGGGATCACGTACAAGGGTTCGAAACATCGGTAGGTCGAGGTTCGAGGGATCACCTACAAGGGTTCGAAACATCGGTACTTCGACTCATGGATAGTAACCATGAATCATATGCTTTTTTGGTTTCAGACTTTTTATAAGGTGTATATGATTGAAATTAGTAATAAATGCTAAATTGTATTTGTTTATGAGAAGGAGAAGAATTATCATGGGGCGATTTCGTACACATCTAAAATTTGTAGGAATTTTCGTTGTTTTCAAAGAAATGGGCCCAAAAATTTATTCGAAACATCGAGAAATTTGACTAATAATTATAAAAGTTCGAATTATAAAATGTCTATAAGTAATGTTGAATAACCAAATTATTCAGGACTTTGTTAATAGTTCGAAACATCGAGAAATTCGATTTATCGAAGTTCTGCTGTAGCTTATACAGAGCAAAATCTGGAGTACATTTATATTTTGCCAGAATTCAATCTGTTTTACATGTACACGTATTACCCTAGAGATTTAAGGCTACTGATAGGAAGTATAGCGTAAGAGTATAATACTGCCTTGTCACATAGAAATTCAATATCGATGAAACGATGTTTATAAGCACACGATTTTATAATCATATCGCTGATCTATGTAGTTTGTTGCATAATTAAAAAGCCACCAGTACTCACGTTAGGCCAAATGTCTGACCCGATTTTTATTTACTTTTTCTGTAAAACCCTATTTTACCGAATTAAAAAGTATTCAGTATACTGAGTGTATTATACCTCATTAAAATTTACGATTGCCATCAACTCGGATCAGTACTTTGATTTTGTAAGCGATTATTCTTATCTTTCAAGAAATGAATGGAATCAAAAGGGCTGAAAGTTTGGAAGGACAGATTACATACACAGAAGCATCGCAGACATGGAAGGTTATAAAAGCCCTGGTTCAGATGGTTTTACTGTTGAATTTTTAAAAGTTTTTTGGAACCAACTAGGTATATTTATTGTCAGATCTATTAACTATGGATTTTTACATAAGGAATTATCAGTTACCCAAAACAAGGTATAATTACCTGTCTGCCAAAGGGGGATAAACCAAGACAATTCATAAAAAATTGGAGGCCAATTACTCTTTTGAATAATATATACAAAATTGCTTCTGGTTCAATCGCTAATAGATTAAAACAAGTGTTAGGTAAACTAATTAACAGTGATCAGACAGGATTTATTCAAGGGAGGTATATTGGTGAAAATAGACTTATTTACGATATTTTGCATTATGCAGAGGAAAATGATATTCCTGGAATTTTATTAATGATAGATTTCGAAAAAAGCATTAGATTCTGTTTCCTGGTTTTTCATGGAAAAGGTTTTTTTTATTATTTTAACTTTGGTTCAGATATAAAAAATTGGATAAAAATACTTCATAAAAAGACTAACTCTGCTGTAAATCAAGGAGGCAATTTGTCTCAATTTTTGGAAATTAAAAACGGATGCCGTCAAGGCGACCCTATTGCGCCGTACATTTTCGTTTTATGTGCAGAAATTTTATCTGTTAGAATCAGAAATAATAAAAACATTTAAGGCATCCATATTGACGATACCCCTATCTTATTATCCCAATATGCTGGTGACACTACTCTTATTTTAGATGGGTCAAAATATTCTCTCTTACACTCAGTACAAGAGCTTAAAGTATTTGAAAGTATTTCTGGTTTGAAAATGAATCTAAACAAAACTCAGGCTGTTTGGATTGGAAATAGAAAATACAGTGAGGTAACCTACCCTGAATTTAATTTACAATGGGGAAATAGCACTTTTAATTTACTTGGTATAGAATTTCATGTTGATCTTTTTAGAATACCTAAATTAAATTTTGACAAAAAACTTGTAAAACTGAAATCTCTAATTAAAACTTGGAACAGAAGAGTTTTGACACCAATAGGAAAAATTCAGCTAATAAAATATTTAATAATATCACAATTTAACAATTTGTTTTTGTCAATACCTAACCCAAGTGATAATTTCATAAATAAACTAAATTCAGATCTTTTTGCATTCTTATGGAATAGTAAATCTGACAAGTTGAAGAGAGATATAGTTGTAAAAAATATTTAGAGGGGGGACTTAACATGTTACATTTGAAAACTTGTATAAAATCTCTCAAAATAACCTGGGTGAGGAGGCTCTACACTACAACTAGTAAGTGGCAAAAAATACTTTTTACAAAAATAAATGAAAATATGCTTGCGAATTGTGGAACAGATTTTATAAATACATGTCTAAAAGGAACTGCAAATATATTTTGGAAAGAAGTTTTCCAGGCCTGGGAAAAAGTTGTTGAAACTGCTGAAGTCATTGATGGTCACATCAGTACAGTAGCTGAAATTCCTATTTGGTACAATAAAAAATTAACTGTAGACAATAAAACTATTTTTTTTACAAACAATGGTTTAAAAAAGGAACTGTTCTATTCATGATCTTTTTAAAGATTATAATAATAAATGCTTATATAATCTTGAGGAATTTAAAGAAAGATATACTATTAATACTATTTTTTTACAATTCCTAAGTATTACCCATATCATTCAGAAATACATTACAGAAAGTACTAGACCTTGTGAGCCTCTATCCTATCCATGCTTACCTTTCAACTTGAAAATAGTTCTGAAGTGTACAAAAGGAGCAAAACTTTATTGCAATTTGCTGTTGAAAAGCAACAGCACGTGTATCTCTACTGGTCGAAAAAAATGGAGGAATTATTTGACTTTAATGATCAAACATGGGGTAAAATTTGCAAAATTCCCTTTCAAGTAACAAAAGAAGCTAAGTTACAGTGGTTTCAATACAGAATTAATCAATTTATTCTTACTACAAACTCTTATTTATATAGAACAGGTATTGTTGACAGTCCCTACTGTTCAAGGTGTAACACCGAATTAGAAACAATTGAACATGCCCTTTGGGAATGTGACATTGTCCAAAACTTTATACAAGAGTTCTGTAGTATATGTACCATTTGCTTTCAATAAAGAAATGTTTATTTTTGGTTTATATAATAACCATCATGGTGTTTACAATACTGTAGACAACTTTATTTTACTACTAATGAAACATTACATTTATAAAACGAGATGTTTACAGCAATCCATATCTAGTATTGGCTTCAAGAAGTTGATAACTATTAATCATAATGTTCTAAAATTTATAGCAGTGAATAGAGGTGAAGATTACTTTCAAAGTTTACAAAGACAATGGAACAAATGGAAAGCACTTATAGAATTTCAGTCTGTAATATCAGAGTAGAGACTCAATCGACACACATGTATGTTTACTGCCTTCCCCTCATGCCAGCAACATTTCTTATGTGTGCATTTTTGTTTCAAATGAATAATCCAATGAGATACTGTTGGTCTATATCTACATATACATTTTAATAGCTACAATTTGAGGTTTTACAATTTTGTACTCTCTCTCTCTCTCTCTCTCTCTCTCTCTCTCTCTCTCTCTCTCTCTCTCTGTTTTTTATACACAATACAGAAGTGCATATTTAATGCATTAGTCTGAAAAAGGAACATGCATATAAACACAATGTAACGTTATATGGGTCTGTTTGTACAAGTGTGTATATATAGTATATATATATATATATATATATATATATATATATATATAATATATATATATATATATAAGCAATATATAAGTAGGCCGTACATGTACATAGTTATGCAATGGATAATATGCCAGTATATGCAGGTATATTATATGAACTTTCATGTGTGTGTATGTGTATACGTATGTGTGGTCATGTGTGTGTGTGCACATGAGAGTATATTGATATATAAATGTTTATATGCTTTCCTGTAGTATACATGTATATAAGCAGATGGGTATGTGTATGTTTACAATTCCCGTGTTCAAGTCTGTAAAGAGATTCATAATGTACTTTACATATATGTATACATGTATGCAAGGATGTATGAAAGTAATATTGATTTCTGTATGTTTAGTTGAGGATGGTTTCTAGTGTGCATGCATGCATTCAGAATAAAAATTTGTGAAAATGGATATGGAGTAAAAGCTGTTAATTCAATGTCAATGTACTATGTATTGTTATGATATTTCATAAATAAAATAAATAAAAAATAAGCAATTATTCTTATCTTTCAAGAAATGAATAAAATCCAAAGGCTAGAGAATCACTTTTTGCGACCTTGGACAGGCGTACCTACCGATTTACCTGATTGGAATTTCTCTGACTACACGACGGCACAATATAATTAAAGACTTTATATAAATATTGAAAAAGCAGTTATGCATAAAATGTGTCAGATTTTATTTGCTTTATATATTTAAGGTGCCGCGGAGTAGTAGCCTTCCCGCCTGTTGACCAGTCACACCCGCCGGAAGTCCACAATTAAATTCAAATGAAATTATTGAAGAATAAATCCTTTTGACAAGTGGTACATACGATCCATGAACAGCTTTATAGGTAACTCAAAATTTCATAGAGTGGAACATAGAAATTGCATACAATGACATTATACCGACCGTAAAATTTGCAGACCGAAATACGTAGGACAACAATTAACTTACCAGTAAGCTGTTTGTTCATATGTCGAACACGCAATCGCATATCGGATCATTTGCGAGATATATATATATCATCAGACTGCACGCAATCCATCCACTACAACAATCAAGTGCAATCTGATAATAACAGATAGAAACATTTGTGTGGTTTCGTATTTACTACATGTTCCTTATTTGTCTATATGTGTACACAGATTTAAAATTCATTCAAATATATGATTTTGTTTTAACTAATAAAATACTTTAAATATCATTACAGCCAAAACGGCTGTCTCAGACGGAATGCAAAATAGAATAAAAAGAAGAAAAATTTCACCTCCGTGTGTTGCTTTGTTTACAAATAACCGGAGCGTGAAAGTATAATGCAGCTTCCATTTGGGACCCAACTAAAATTTTATATTTCCGAGATTATTGGGTGTAGTGTTAGTCTCGTAGGCGTTCGGCAAAACTCACCATTGTATATCACACGTAACCAAAAAATTTTTTTTCTAGTAAATTGATAATATTGTAAAAAAAAATTTACATGTATAAATACTGCATTTTAACTTATTTTTATAATATAGTAAGACTACTAATACGTTAAATTTAATTTATAATATTAGGTTTCCGTACGGTATTTTAAGAGTGACTAAGTTCTCTATATAACTGACACGTAATTTTTAACCAACGGTGAATAAAAACACGACCTGGGGAATGTTTGTTTGTTGTTTTTTAGAACCGTATTTTCGGAAAATTTCCATTTTCATTACAGCTAATGTTGCTCTCAATTTCCATTATATATGTACTTTATTTGCTCTGCCAATAGCACAATGCGATATTTACGACAGTTGTCTTTTCAAAATGACATACAATTTACAATTTACGACTACTTCTACGATATCAGTTCATATATAAAAATAAAATATTAATTCAATTAATTTTTTTTTAAAATTTAATTCCGAAAAGTTTGTATTTTAATTATTATTTTCGTCTCCGTGGATGATAATTATGCTATTTTACCTAGAGATGTAAGCATAGATTCATAAATAATGAAAAGGCTAGATTATGTCAGCGAATATCACTGCCTAACACGAAAATGTTACAACTTAATCTCGTTTTATTGATCAATTAAAAATTCCCAACCAAAATCACGACTGCGACAGTTAAAAACAATTAGTCATACATTATTGTACAATAAAATAAACCAGCGAGTGCGTTAATTGCCGTCAACACCTGAGGCACCGCTGATGCAAAGCCTATAGTGAAGCACGTACTTCGCAACCGGAGTCCGCGTTGTGATGTCACACGAAGCTCCGCCCCTTTCTGGCTACTTGAACCAGCGATATATAAAGCTAATAGCTTTATATATCGCTGCTTGAACTAGCTCAAATTCAGATTATTTTATTCTTTATGCCAATTGACACATCAGAAATCAACATACATGTATTTACAATATATACAATATAATCAGATAAATATACATTTACAAAATTATAGAGAGTGAGTAAATGCACGTAAATAACTGGTACGTGACTACATGCACATGTGTATAATATATATAATCATACATTTACATAGGCGTCGGAAGCAAATTGAAAGTGGGGGGGGGGGCTAAACCAACTGAAAAAACACACACACACGCCAGAAACGTCGGGGGGGGGGGGGCTAAGCCCCAATTTTCAACACATATGTCTATCTTTGCAAAAAAAGTGGGGGTGGGGGCTAAGCCCCCCCTAGCCCCCCCGGTTCCGACGCCTATGATTTATAACATCGATAGTATATTAGTGATAAGAAATAATTGTAAAGTTATAAAGTTCAATAGATAAAAATACTTAAATATAATGCGTCATTCAGCTAGATGAATTATTTCGTCTTTTGCATGCAGAAATTAAAAATTTTCCCAGGTTAATTAATTCTTTGGTATTTAGGCTGCTTAGTAATTGTATAAGTTTATAGGCACTAGGCCGTGTTCTATAATATCTTTTAATATACATAATTCTTAAATCATTATAATATGGACATTTACAATAAAATGGTATTCATCTTTGATATCATTCTCGTTACATAAAATACATGTTTTATCACTTCTGTCTTGGCCTATATATCTACCCCTTTCAACATTTAAATCATGGTTTCCTATTCTGAATCTAGCTATTAATTTCTTAACTTTAAAATCAATGGTTTTACATAAGTAATTTTGAATACCAGAAGTGATGTCAAAATGTATATATTCCATCATGTTACCTTCATGCCTTTTGTATAATCTTTTAAATTTTCCCTCAGTTCTTTTATAATTTCTTTTCTTTTCAATCAATTTTTTATGATTTTCTACTGATTTATGTATATTAAAGTTATGTAAAGCATGCTTATAGTATAAAAAAAATTGTCTACAATTATCATTAAACCATAGTTTATCCTCTCTAGGATTTTCTTTTTTAAATCTGTATTTTCTGTGGCTTTTCTATAAACTTTTACATTACAATGTGGACGAAGAATAGAATTTAATATATTACAAAAATTATTTACACTATTATCTACATCTGACTGTCCAGACAAATCAACAGATAACACATCATTAATATCAGAAATATTGGCTTTCAACTCAGCATTTATACACCCAGAATTGTCTTCCACCCATTTAACTGATTTCACACTCCGTAATCCCCCAGTCTCATTTATATAAGCATAGTTTTGTTCACAATTGTTGCAAAAAATATCAAGACTAAATGTGATTGGTGAAGCTGTAAAGGTGAGTTTTGCAGTTTATCGCTAATATGACGAAATAGTTTATCTGAAAGGTCACTGCATACAGAAATACAGCTGGATTTTTTTAAGGTACGGGAAAACTTAAATTCTAATAAAACAAATTACTTCGAAAAGAAAATCTTTTACAACGTTTTACGTGTTTGATAGTGTATTTGAACACACATCATATTCTCGACTAAATGCCAGGCGATAAAAATAATCATTGCGACAGCTTATATCACTTTATAGAGCGCCCTGAGTGAAAAAATGAAAATTTTAATATTCATAGAACTCATCAACTAAGATGAATTTGAGAACCAAATCAAATGAGGCGTGTTCTCGAGATTATCTCAGTTACTGAGCAAAATAAACATGAACATATTTACAATTCAAAATAAGTGCAAAAACCTGTAACTTCTGATTATTGTAACACATAGCTTTTCTAGTACATTTTTATAACGAATTTCTATTCATATGTGATTGCAGTTTTACAAATGGATATTTGAATACGTATTGAAAATAGTATTGTGAAAGTATCGTTGGATGACCAAGTGTCTATATTAAACATTTTGACATTGCATTGTATTTTGCTTATATAGATGTAAACGTTGTTGGCCTAAATAACTGTTGTTTTTTTTTTTAATCCAAAAGTTAAAATATCAAATATTTGCATTACAAATTTTTACCTTAGAACCCAGTTATTGTTATGTTTTTGTTTCACACGTTTTTATATTATTATTATTATTATGATTTTTGTTTAAAGTTTTGAAATATTTAAGTAATTTTATCATCCATTCTAGTATGGAATCTGCACTGAAAGAGACAAAAAATGTTGATTTCTCGACTCCTATGATATTTTTCAATTACGCTGTAGAATAATATTGGGGCTGAGTACAATTTTTAGAGTGCAATGAAACGCTGACTTAGTACATATGTACAGAGTGACAATAACGTTTCAAAATTTTATTGCGAGTTTACAGGGTTTAAGCCTTAAAGGGATTTCTTACATTGAAAAATTAAATAAGACTGAAAATGGCCAGAATGGTAATAAACCAAGGTAACAAAAACTATCAACTATTTCTATATTTTTTATTTAAAGAAACCATTGTCTTCAGTAAAGATTACCTCCATTTCTAAAAACCAATTTTTTTTTCTTAACATGTTGTCAGTTATTTATTGTGTAAGATTCTAAACAGTTTAATATGAGAAACCTGAAGGGAAAAAAATGACCATATCATCACATTAAGTAAAAAAATAATAGAAACTCTGACATGTAATATGGCATGTTATTACTTAAAAAAGGGAGAGTAGACAGTGTTTAACATACATGGAGTAGAAAGGAATATTGCCGTTGTGACAAATAACAATAAAATCTGAAATTTTAGACATGTGTACCCTTGATAAGATTACAGAGATCTAATAACTAAATATAGATTGTCCTCGGAGTAGTTTCGATATTGATTACAGATTTATGTATCTTGATGTCAAAAGCAGTTGACATGTATGAAACAGCTGGCGTTATTTACAGATAGACATTATGATTAACGATAGTACAAAGGGGAAAAAAGCATCTAGAAGGTGATAACTGAAAGCCAAATTGGGCATCAGTGATGTATATCGTTGAGTTCTCAGGGACTATGTTTATTTATTACAGCATATTGTGGAACAACATGTAGCAATCCCTCTATAATTTCCAGGGTCGGTACTTATATCATGTATACTTAAATAATAGACATAATACTAAAAATAAAGAAATCGTGCATTGATTGAAAATTGTCTTTTATTTCTAAATTTGTGTTCTTTATTACCCATCAAGCCCAGGTCACTTTTTTTTAGTGCAGTGAAATTACTCAACATTGGATTTCAATACGCAAAAATAACATCTTCATTTCATCCAAGCTCTATACATCCAGTTGTACCTTTATTAGCAGATCGTAAAAAAAACTGACATACTCTGTTAGCCTTTTTTCTCGTAAATTTCGTATAAAAAATTTATTTCCTCTATATATTTGCTTCTTCAAAAAGATGTTTTTTCCCTTGCTTTCCTTTCAAATCATTGCTTTTTTTTTACATTATTCAATTAGCGAATTTTCGACTGTTTTTGATTCAAATCAAGGCAGTTTAACCGTAGGAGGGTTTTATGAAGCTTACATCAATCGTGTTAGAACCATACCATATTACAAAACTGTTGTTATTGATTTCACTTCGGATGAGAATACTACTAATTTTCATGTGAGAATATAAATTCTAGTGACTATCATTTTGAAAGTTTATTAGTGGATAAGTAATAGTCACCCATTTATAAGTAATTCATGGATGTAAAACAAACGGAAAAATCAAAAATTAGGCCCACATTTACAAGGGTTATACACTGTAATTGTGTCACATATGCTTATTCTGTTTATTGATTTGAAATTTTCGATTACTTTAAGGTATCTACCAAATTTGGAGGACAAACGAACCAAATGCAGGATTACTAAGTTTTTATTGATATAGTGAAATTCATCTTTGCGAAAAAAATTTTTTGTTTCTAATACTGTAAACCTGTACATGTCATTTGTGAAGCAGCGAAATATTAACATGGTCATGCGATTAGAATAATCCTTACTTTTTTCTTTTTTATGCAATTAAATTCCACAAATTAAAAATTTAATTCATTATAGTAATGAATCAAATTACCCTGACGAAATGAAATTTTTACACAGGTTTTATACTTGGAAAAAACTTGATTATCAGTGATCTTCACTTTGTACAATAATGTCATATTTACTTTTTACAAGGTTTAAAATTCAAGAATTAACAGAAAAAAATAGGACTAAATTTTGTTATTCTGTCAAAATGTAGGTCTTAAAAATTGTTGTCAAATAAAACATTGTTGTCAGAAATTTGTATAAAAATTTTAAATAGTACCAAAGTTACAATATTTTCTCCATTATTTAGATATGAGCTTAAAGTAAGTCATTTTTCAACTGTCTGAATTGATTTTTGAGAAAAAAAATCCAACTATCACTTATTTTCTCAGTTAATTTGAAAAATAAATCATTTAATCTCTAATTGTGTAATAGATCTATTTAAATACTCATAGGAATATTCTATTTGATTGCTTTACTGCATGTTTGAACTATTGATATACCAAAGATAAAATATCTGTGTATGACATATTGCTAAAGTTGTATTTTTAATAGTTTAAATTGCTTGCATAAAAATTGTATAATTTTTATATCACGTGCTTAATTAACATAATTTTAGAAATACATTTCTTTTGCACTCCACTGTTTGTGTTTATTTTTTTTTATTATCATTGTTAAGATTTTTGTTAAATTTGAAATTTAAGAATTGGTTCAATAAATTTAGTATGGAAGTTACTGAATATAACAACAAATTGTATTATGATTTTATAAGTATCTGAAGTGGTGGTTTATACAATTTTTAGAGAGCAAAAAATCGCTGACGAAAGATTGTTTATGTTCATATACATGGCAGTTTACATGCTTAACTCAGGAAGTGATCTGCAGTAAAATTACTCTGCGGGAGTTCAACACCCAGAAACGAGTGTCCAATGTTATCTGTTTATTTACTGCAAAAACCTAAATACAATCGCTTTTATCAGAACAGATAATTGCTAATCCCAGTTGATGAGATTAAATAAATATAGGTGCCATGTAAGTTTCGGTAATCGGAAAAGAAACCTCACAAGGGAAAAAAAGTGTTTACGGAAAAAAATTCCGTGTGACAAAAAAAAGTCACAGTGTCCCAAAATAAGTCACAAGAAAAAAATATCATTGTGAAAAAAAGTCATTACAGATTTTTTTTCTAGTTTGAAGAGACAATAGGTTTCCACATGGATTTTTATACAATTTTATATTATTATTTTGGGGAACCAGTTATAGAGGACAACTGTATGGCAGTGATGAATTGTTGAAAGTTACAACAGTAACAATATACCTACAGTATGACAAATTCAGTTCACGTATTTCAATATAATAGACCTATGAAATTGATAAATTGTCAATTTACATGTATTCTTCCAAGACACTTTACAAAAGTCAATGTAAAAAAACAGGATTTTCAACACCAAACTAAATTCTACTTTTTAAAGCTCTGCACTTATGTTATTTATGAAGTATAGAAAAAAGTAATATCTTTATATATAAATAAGTTCAATAATTTAAGTTCTATACATTCTGAAGAAATTCATTTCTTTCACTTTAAAATTGCTATAATTTTATAAACAGTTTTTTTTTCACATGAAGGTGAGGGTTTGTTCATATTGTTTCCCATGTGTTTCACTTCAGTTACAATTTTTACCTTTGCGCAAAATTCTAGTGATTTCATTTTTTTTATTAATTGATAGGTTTTGTATTTACAGTAATGCATGGATTTTTCAAACATTTGTCAGTTTTTTCACATTCTTCACAGTTTACATTTGTGTCATTTATTGCACAGTTAATTTTATCACATTTGCACAAATATTTTTTCACATTATGCAGTTTTTCACATTTGCACTCATTTATGTCCACATACTACACAGTTTTTTTTTGGAAACACGATCTGACATGCACAGATAATCCTTACTTTTATCACATTAATGCACAAATTATTGTTTCACATTTTAGTTATTGTTTCAAATTTGCCACAGTTATTGTTTCACATTTGCAAAGTTATTGTTTCACATTTAATGCCACAGTTATTTTTTCATATTTGCACATTAATTTTTCACATAATACAGTTTTTCTTGTTACATTTGCAAAGTTTTTATCACATTTGTTCATTTCCTTTGTCAGAAATTACTATAAAAATATGAATGACCAAGTTACAATATTCCACCCAACACCTCTAAGAAACATGTGCAACAGTCTTTTGTTCCCGCTGTAAATCAACTTACACAGGTTTGGAAGCCAATTAGCTGTAGGTGTACATAGACGTTGTTTAACACTTTTTTCCTGCAGGCTGATTTCCAAAGATGCGTCTGTGCAGACAATGTTCTTACTGGGGCTTCTTCTCTTTTAAATCCAGGTTCCAAAAAAAAGCCATATTGATGGGTGCGAGTAAAGTCCAACCAAGTTGACAGGAAAAAAATTCATTCCAAAAAAGTCACATATATTGTTTTAGTTCTGGCATCTCCAATTAATTTTCCACATATGCATATTCCAGATAGCAGGTGGGATACCATAGGCGGACTGTACCTCTGTAAAGTAAACAGTGTATACACTTGACCTACAGCTGCATTTTATAGTTGTTGTCTCAATACCATACAAATACATCTACAAATCAATCAAAAAAAAAACAGTCCAGTAATTCAACTGCCTCAGGTGGGTACATCAGGACAGTACGTTATAGCTCTTTAAGGTGATGGTTACAATCAGTAAGTTTATTCACTGTAGGAAGGCTAATTTCATCTAACATGCCACATAAAAAGACGGAACTCACATTTACACAGTTATATTTTAAGCACATGCACACTGTTTCAATTTTTATTTGCTGAATTTTTCTCCATTTGCGCTTGGGTCAAATTTGTAGAAAACATTTGCCAGTTGTTTTTTTCACATTGTGGCGACCAAACACATCTGCTACTGATCGCAATTTCAGCATCTTCACAGTCATTTTTCACATTTATGCAGTTTATCTGTAACATTTGGTTATTGCATTTTTCCACTATTGACTGGAACAACTACTCTGTTTGTTTTCACATCAGCAGATCTTTTTGGTAATAAGGCATAGACTGCAGTGAGTGTGACATCTTTGAAAGGAACATTTTTTCACATACAGTTGTTTTGAACATTTGATTAGGTTTCACAGCAAAATTTTTCCATTTGCACATATAGATTTGCTCTGGGCGTTTTTCAAATTTTACTTAATGCGACGGAGACTGTCTTCTGTGTAAAAACACCTAATATTCTGTTCGGAGAGTCTTGGCCATTGTCACACAGGTTTGGACTGCAGAAATTGAATAACGTTGTTTAACACGTTTGTTGATTTCCAACTTCGTCTGGCAGGACAATTCTACTGTGGCTTCTTCTCAAGGTCTGCGGGAAGGTGGTGCTATTGATCGTTGGTATCTAACCAAGTGCGTTTGCAGTTCTCTTCCATCGTGGCAACAGATTGTTTGAACCTCATCTCCATTTTAATGTTGCAACAACATGGGCCAATAGCATTTGGCTAGGTTTGTCTCTCGTATAAATTGCTGCTTGCTGTTTACAGCTGCATTTTGTCTGGCTCAGGGCATACTTAATATGGGTATCAAAATAGTCCAGCATTCATTGTGTGGGTCATGGTACAGAGCTCGAAGGTTTTCATTACCAAGAGTAAGGTTTTCAAGGAAGAACCCTAACATCCAGTACTTGACGGAACTTCACTGTTATTGTAAGCACCACTGACCAAGCTGTTTTTCTGGTAGCATGTTTGGTATACATGGTAACCCATCATTGCAACAATCTGGTACCACCTTTGTTACTGAACGGTATTATCAGCATCTTGTCAGACCAGTGATAGGTCAAGTTGATTTTTATCCACATTGATGGATAACTCTCTGTATGGAAAGTTTGGTAAGAAGCCAGACTGCAGTTGTGACATCGAAAGGAACATCACGTAAATTTTTGACAAGGATTAGCTGCATCAGCAAATGTTTCCACCATATAGATTGTCTGGGCCTTTTTTCCAGGATACTGTTTCTTTAACAAAAACCTTTTCGTAGAGAGTTAATTGGCCTTTTAAAACAACAATGACCTGGTCTATGAACTACAAACACCTACCTATGATATTTAATTATATCAATTAAAGAACCCAGCTCTACAGTGTTGTTTAATGGTATCTATTTTTATCTAAATGACTGAAACTTTGATGATATAAATGAGATGCATAAAATTAATAATTTGTTTTTATAACAATATTCCTGAATTCACCAACTACAATTTTCAGTTGTACATGTATGTTTAGTTTATTCCTTTCTTATCTATCTATCTATCTATCTATCTATCTATCTATCTATCTATCTATCTATCTATCTATCTATCTATTTATCTATCTATCTATCTATCTTTAGAAACACTGAAAAAATAGCTTTGAGAATAGTATTTTCATATAATTATCAACAATTTTTATTTGTGGATATCCTTAGTAATAGACTCGTGCTCAAAACAATAAACATTTAAACTACATGTAATTTTCTTAAGTCTTGTTTGTTAAGACTGTTTGTTATGATATATCATTAAAATTACAAAAGAAATAATTAGGAATATGTTCATCTAATATAAACTATTTTAAAGTACTTTGTTATTGAAATTTAATCATCACAATTTTCTTTCAAATAAATCTCTACATTTACCTAAAATTGTTACTTGTTTTTATTTACATACATGTATTATTTTCTAATTATTAACTTAAATATTTTAATATCTTACAAGTAAATAAATAAATAAAATAATTAATAAAGTAAATGAATAAGTTTAAAAAACATTTTATTTCATTAACAGGAAATAACCATTATTGTGTCTTTTTAGGGTCAGATTTCAGGACACATCCTTTGAACAGACTATTATTTTCTTAAAATATATATATATATATATATATATATATATATATATATATATATAATATATATATATATATATATATATATATATATATGTATCAGATACATTATTTTTATTTGGAAATGTAAGTTCAGTAAATAAACAGTTCTTTAAAAACAGTTCTTGCATAATATTGTATAAACTGTGAACTTTATTTCCTGTGACTGTGCATATTCATTATATAATTATTATATCACTGCTGAATTAACTATTTTAGAAATTCCGTTTTGCACTCCACTCAAATTTTTATTTTTTAATCCTGTGTAAGAAATGTCTAAATTTGAGTTTTTTCCTACATTCGTATTTTATACAACATATTTATTATGATTTTATAGTGGTGTTTAAAAGGGAGAGCAAAAATATTCTCGACAGATTGTTTATTACACCTGATAACTCAGAACTGAGTATTATTACTCTGCGGGAGTTCAACACCCAAAACGTGTCCTTTTTCTGTGTTTAAAAACAATACCATCGCTTTTATTTTGCCGATTTAAATAAATATAGGTGCCATCACCGGATATGACATATAGAACATTACATCTTTTTTTTCGGATATTTTAAAATTCTTTTTGAAAATTCTTTTTATTTGTTAATCTAATAAAATTGAGAGGGGATTGCGTAAATATCAAAAAGATTTTGATTCTAGACTAGTATTTACTTTAGTAGATCAAGAATCTAAAAATAAAAATTTGCTGACACATTTCTGAGTCAATTACTAATATTTTTCTACGCTATTTGTTTATTTTGAGTTGTTACAATGGTACCTTATTCGGTTATTTTTTAAAACTCGTGATTTGTGAAACATTTAATGTTTTAAAGTAGTAAATCTTTCCTTGCTCTCAAGTTACCGAGTAACATTTTCACGATACACATACGAACGATCAATCTAGTTGTCGGTCCTTGCTGGTGCCAGAAGCTTCTCAACTCTGTATAAGAGATTTGTCTCGATTACGTCCCTTCTGACTGTTTGCGTGTTACTAACTGGTTTGCGCCTGCGCGGCGAGTGTCGATTTAAACTGGGTCACTTATTTGCATATCAAAAGGAGACATCCGCTCATAACTGGAAGAAGCGCGAGTCACCAATCCCTATTAGCTTTATATATCGCTGGTGTCACATTTACGGATGGATGGCTTAGTTATGCTCGTATCACTTTTTATTTTGAGTTTTTTTTCTCTTGAATTTTTCTTTCTGTAGTTCACGTGTTTTATAAACAAAACAAAAAAAGAACACGGACCGACTGTGATGTATACTGTTTTAAACCCTTAAAACACCTGCTTACTTCACACCTTCCAGTATATTGCCATGTCATGTAACCGGCGCACCGGGATTCTCAGCGGGTGGGTTTGTAGTCCGAGATAACTTAATCCCTTCCGAATGTGTATAAAGCTACATACGATTTTTTGATGTCTAAATGAATTACTTTATATTTCATGTAAATAAATAAATAAATAAATAAATAAATAAATGAATACATGATGATTGATGATGATAGATGCAATGATACAGTGACAAAAATTGTGAATTTTATTTTGATTTTGTTTTAACTAATAAAATATTATTTATATCATTAGTCATACAAAATGTGTCTTAGACGGAATGCAAATATAGAATAAAAGGAATATAAATTACACCTCCGTGTGTTGCTTTGTTTGCAAATAATCGGAGCGTGAAAGTATGATGCAGCTTCGGGACCCAACTAAAATTTAAAATTTCCGAGATGATTGGGGGTGTATCGTTAGTCTCGTTCGGCATAACACACGTCTGTGTATCACACGTAACAAAAATTTTTTTCGAGTAAATTTCAATTGATAATATTGTGAAATACAATTTACATGTATAAATACTGCATTTTAATTTAATTTTTCATACAGTAAGACGATTAATGCGTTAAATTTAATTTATGATATTAATGTTTCCGTACGGTATTTTATGGGTGACAAAGTTTTTTGTAATATAATAAACATGTAATATTTAACCAGTCGTAAATGAAAACACGATCCTAGAATTAGAACCATTTTTTAAATTAAAATTAAAAACTTAATTTAAATTAAATTTCCATTTTCATTACAGTAGATGTTGCTTTCAATTCCTATTATATATGTACTTTAAATGCTCTGGCAAAAGCACAATGCGATATTTATGGCAGTTGTCTTTTCAAAATGACATACAATTTACGCCTACTACTACGGTATCAGATTATAAAAAATAAAAATAGTAATTCAGTTATTTTGTTTTTACAATTTAGTTCCGCAAAGTTTATATTTTAATTATTTGTTTTCCATGGATGACAATTATGCTATTTTATACAGAGAGGTAAGTATAAAGTCATAAAAAATGACAAAAAGCTTGATTTCTTTATGTAGAATATCACTGCCTAACAAGGAAAATATTACAACTTAATCTCGTTTTATTGATCAATTAAAAATTACCAAATAAAAATCACGACTGTGACAGTTAAAAACAATTAATTCTACATTATTGTATATTCACTCAATAAACCAGCAAGTGTATTAATTGCTGTCCACACCTGAGGCAGCGCAAGGTACAAAGCCTATAGTGATTTCACACGAAGCTTCGCTCCCTTCTGGCTACTTGAGCCGTCCGTAAAGGTGAGTTTTGCAGTTTCTCGCTAATATCTCGAAAACGCATGCACCGATTTTGATCAGGTTTTCGATGTTGTTCTTAGAATGATAAGTTCTATAAATACAGCAATTTTCATTTTCACTCAGGGTGCTCTTTAAAACTTGTAACTGGTATTAAAAAGTAAAACGGCGCCCCATAGTAATAGGTGATATGTGATATTCGCAAATCGCTAACATCACTGATATAAAACCTTTTAATGTGGATATTGTTAAAAAGTACATTGTTGTTATCAAATTAAACATAACATTCTCATCATGTTATCATAACCGCTTGCTGAAGATCATAAAAATACCCTTCTCTCTAGTTCTTTGTTTTCAAATAGGTTGACGTAGTTCTCAAACAAACTTTAAAACCAATAACAGTACCCGGTATCAGGTTACATCTTTGGTGTTTGTTTATCTTTTATCATATTCCAACTTTTGGTTTACCAAGATTACCTAAAACCCTTGTCAATAAAAAAGTGGGAACACGATACTTTTAATAACAACAAAAACTATATCAGATGTCAGTTTAGCCTCTACTTGCATGCTTATTATTTTTTGTTTGTTTGATACTTGATACTTGGTTTTATTTATTGTAACATTGAATAATTTGTGTTGCAAGCTGTTGTGAATTGTACGTTAATACATTTTACTGAATTGAAACAGATCAAGTCATCACGGAGATATGTGAGAAATTAAACGTACCAATACGCCAAAACGACATAGTTGTTTCCCACCGAGTATGACCTAAAAAACCGGGAACACCAAGGCCTATCATTGCTCGAATCACCAATTTTAATACGAGACACGGTCATCTACGGGAAAGTCGGAAACAGCAGCTCCATAAAATGGATGGTTTCAAGGACACATAGGCTAACCAAGATCTCACCAAATCGCGATACAAACTAGCTAGTGAGGCTGGAAAATTAGTCAGAGCCGGAAACGCGATATCTACCCTTATTTGGGATGGAAAAATCATTATCATCGGACACGACGAAATCAAACATTCTGTAACCGACCTTGACGAGCTCATCGCTGCTTCGAAAGCACTTGCTGTTAGCGCACCTATCGGACCGCGCTTGCATCAGGTGAAATCCCCATCATATGACATGATGCTCTTTCCTTTTTCTTCTATGTGCATGTATACGTACGAATTTCTGCAGTAACTCGAGCGTGAGTGTGCATGTATATTCCATTTAAATAAAAATCTATATGCATGTATTCAAAAAGTACAACAGAAATCGATGGTTTTATTCTACCCCAAAACAATAATTTCATTATTTTAATTTCCATTTCCTATTCAGAGTAATATCATCTGAAATACAATTAGCAATATGTTGTTTATAATAGCAAATTGTGTGTATAATATGTTTTTGTAGTATCAATCTAGTATGTATTTAGTGTAAATGGATATGCACAACATAATCTGTATGGATGTAGGTCATGTTCACGCGGGTATACATATGTTGTTTGTAGTATCAATCTAGCATAGGCGTCGGAACCTGGGGGTGGGGGGGGGGGGGCTAGAAAGATAGACAAAGGTGTTGAAAATTGGGGTTTCTGGTGTGTATGTGTTTTAAGTTGGTTTAGCCCCCCCACTTTCAATTTGCTTCCGACGCTAATGTCTAGTATGTACGTATATAGCGTATATGGATATGCACTCAGCCTATGTGTGTCGTCAGATGTTTTACACGAATATGAAGTCTTCAATGCATGTAGGCAATGTAGATTGGGTCGACTCCTACTTGGATGACACGTAATCATTTCTCACATACAAATGTGGACTAATAATGATCCGACTCTCCCTTCACTTGGTTGAATTATTTATCGCTGTAACATTTACTTGACATTCACTTAAATGTGTCCATGATTATAGTTATAATTTTATTACCAATTCTATTAAGTTGCTGACAACAGTCGTGCCCCCCCCCTCTCTCTCTCTCTCGTATGATTAGAGGCTCCATACACATTCTCTATTCATCTACTACCACATATATTATTGTAAATAAAACCCACGAATGGGATATCATGATACTGCTTTCTCACATGCTTCGTGATTTGTACATATGTTCTATCTTTTCAGTTTTTGTTCATTGTAATATTGTCTATTCTTTTTCATTATAACATTTTTTGTTTTACGTAGAATGTTCACTCAAGCGAACACACGCATCAAGTAGCACGCCTACCTTGGCCAGAAGATTCGTCTATTACATAATGAGTACATGTATATGTATTGCACACTACAGTGCCAGGATCACAACATGAGGACCTACAGTTACGTAAAGAAATGTACAAATATTTCAAATGTATTTCATCCCTAATTATTATGTCATTGTTATAATTATCATATATTCTTGATTTTATTATCGAGTAAAACAGGGCCTACCAATGCTAGTTCAGGTATTATTATGCGGAGTCAGTAATGATAGTCACTCAAGGTCGAAACACCTTTACCATGCATACACTTAAATGTCCAAAGCAGACGAACAAAAATTGATGTTCTTTATGCCATGACTTTGATTTCTTTACTTCATGGTTAAATGATTCGATAAATGATGAGACAATAAAAATTGAAGGTTTTCTACCTCATAGGTGACAGACAGGATAGGATGGGAGGGGGAGTAATTTCTATTGTAAAGAGACCATACTGTCTACTAGACGCAGGGATTTAGAACTTTTAGGAATCGAATCTGTTTGGATAGAAATTCAAAATAAACACGAAAAATATTTGATAGGTCCATTTCATAGGCCACCCAACAGTTTAGCAGACAATTTGAGGTTAATAGGGAATGTGTTAGCTACAGACTCAGGAATAAATAATATTATAATAACTGTGATTTCAATGAAGATCAAATTGGAAATCAAGATACAAAAATTAAACAGCTATTGTTAGAATATAATTGAGTTTAAACATATTTTATTTGTGTCAAATATACATACATATAACATCAATACAGTAACAATGCGTATGACAAATAGGAGATCAGAAAAAAAAGCTTAGATTATGTAATTTCTTCACCCAGGTGTTTTAGTAAGCTAAATTTGTAGACAAAGTCAACCATATTGTGATATCTGCATGATAAACTTAAGAATTAGAACGAAAAAACAGAAGGAAGAAGAAAAAAAAAATTGAGTCGTACATAAAACGTAGTAATGTAATGAAATTATCTGCTTAGGATTAAGCAGATGATAGATGAACAGGACAGAATACTTAATTTGTAAGCGTGGAGATTTAAATAATTTTACTACTATGATTGTAGATCTAATAAAAATTTGAGAGGTTTTCTAGAGAGAGAGGAGAGAGAGAGAGAGATAGAGAGAGAGAGAGAGAGAGAGAGAGAAGAGGGAGAGAGGGAGAGAGAGAGAGAGAGAGAGAGAGAGAGAGAGAGAGAGAATATTACGCTAAGGAGACTAAGTTGTTATGGAAAGAGAAAATTTATTTGAAATTGAAATTAAAATAAAAAATTTTTAAATTGGAAATGGCGAATTAAATGGCTATTGAACTGGACAGGGTGTTAGAAAATGGTTAATCTCGTATAAACAAGGCAAGAATTTCCTATATCAACAGAATTCTTACTTTTATTATGAATTTTTGACTAATAAGAATATATGTTTATTAAAGTCAAATGGTTTTGAGGTCACATTAGGCACAATTATTGAACTTGTCAAGCCAACAGTAAATCTGTGTATAACGGACAATGTATAAGAATTGTGACGGGATTAAATTTCTCCAAACGTGCAGGATGGATTAGTTACAAGATTTCGTAAGTAAAGATGTTGATTTAGAGAGCTACATCGCATTCGAAGTCGTACGTATAGGATTTGTCCACGACGACTGCCAACGAAAAAGAACAGTGGAATTACTATAGGACTGTAATGTTTATCAAGTGCTTGCTTAAAAGAGGTTAGTGAGATAAATCTTTTTATTGTTGGTGGCAGTTCATTCCAAAGACGGACACAAGAAGGGAAAAAGCTATTAAGGTGGTTGGTTGTTCTACTATGTTGGTGTACGAAGAATATAATTTACAGCAGATGATAACACAAACATCGTTAGTAAGTGAAAAATAACCATACATTAATTGATCTTTTCATAACTAATAACCCGCAAAATTTACATGTACTCGAACCAATTTCGATACGAAAATACGATATCACAAACCAATAGCAGCTTTTCTTAAATCCATAAAAACCAAAAAATCAATTTATAAACGCAATATTTGCTTTATCAACAGGAGAACTACATCCTATATAGACATAAATTACGCGATGAAAATAGGGATTTATAACTTAAGCTAGAAAACTCAATAGATGTAGAAAAACTTAACAAGTAAACACTAGATATTGCTTCTGAGACAATTCCGATTAAAACGATCACAGTTAGACGAAATGATTTACCTTGGATTACTACCGACATACGTAAAGTAATGCGAAGGCGCGACAGATTCAGAAAAAAATTAAACAATGTAGAACCAAGTTGTAGACTTGTTAAGAACCGTCAAATGGAAATATTTTGAAGATTTACAAAATAAATAAATAACGGTATCTTTGGCTCTAAAGATTGATGGAAATTAGTAAGACAGATCACACATTTGTCTAAAAAACACCTAATATTAGTATTATTATATGCTCTAACTCTGAGAAAGTTTAATATGACAAAGATTTAATATTTTAAATGATTTTTTTGACAACAGTCTAATATCGGGAAACTGATGTTCAATTTACGAAAATTTGCTGAGAGAGAGCAAACACATTACAATTTATTGAGACCTGTGAAGAGAAAGATATTTTGGGAAACTTAAACACAACAAACGCTTCAGGAGCAGACAGAATAAACCCCTCTACTTCTTAAACAAGCCTCAAATGAAATTATCATACCCCTTGCAAAAATTATTTAATTTTTCCTAAGGTCTAAAATATTTTGAATGCCTGGAAAGTTGCAAACACCATACCTATTTATGAAAAAAAAATCCGAAAAAGTTGAAAATTACAACCTATTTCTTTTTAAATATTATTAGCAAAGGTTTTGAAAGATGTAAATTCAAATATTTAATAATTTTATCAATGGTTCAGGGTCAGGGTTCATTAGGGGGGATTCCACAATAAACCATTTACTCTACTTATCAAATGAATTTGCACAGGCTTTAGATAATAGCAGGGATATCCGAGTTTTTTTTCTTTGACATAAGCAAGGCCTTCGATAGAGTTTGGCATAAGGGGCTTCTTTTCAAATTAAAGCAAATTGGAATTCGTGGGAATTTATAAGAATTGATTAGGGACTACTAACAAAACAGGAAATGAAAGGTAATTATAAATGGGAAAGAATCGGGTCTCTTACCCATAAATTCAGGAGTACCCCAGGGATCTATCCTTGGGCCATTATTTTTCTTGATCTATATAAATGATATTGTAAGTGAAATTGGGTGTAATATAAACTTTTTGCTGATGACACTTCGATTTATGTAATTGTGGAAGATCCAATCCTATGTGAAAATGTTTTAAACGAAAATTTGGCAAAGGTGTACAACTGGTAAAAAAATGGTTGGTTCACTTCAACCCTAACAAAACTGAAAATCTTTTGATTAGCAGGAAAATTTTACATGTAAATCATCCCAATTTGTACTTCGACAATACCCCTATAAAGGAAGTGCGATCACATAGACACCTAGGCATTACAATAAATATTAACTGCCACTGGGGAGATCATTGTAATAAATATGGCTTACTCTAAATTAACTATACTACGCAAATTGAAATTTGAACTAAATAGGAAAACACTTCAAACAATTTATTATTCCTTTATTAGACCAATCCTGGAGTATGGAGATATTATTTTCGACAACTGTCCGGCCTACTGTAAACAAACATTAGAAAATGTCAACGTTGAAGATGCACGAATTGTGACAGGTGCAACAAAAGTAGTCAGTTTGGAAAAACTTTATAATGAACGTGGGTGGGAAACACTAGCAAAACGAAGGGAAAATCACAAACTTCTACAATTTTACAAAATGAAACACAATTTTACTCCCCAATACTTAAGTAATCTCGTGCCCTCCCAACTTTGTAATATCCACAGCTACAGCACAAGACATTCCGAAAATATTACTATTCCAATAAGTAGAACTGCGTATCACTATAACAGTTTTATCCCTTCCAGTATAAAATTGTGGAATGCACTTCCAACACATATACGCGAGTCAGACACAGTTCAATCCCTCACATCTAAATCCTCCCAATACTATTCCCGATCATTTTACTATAGAATGTCGTAAAGGGCAAGTTTACCATTCTAGACTTCGAATGAAGTGTTCAGCTCTTAAATATTATCTTTTTCAAAAAAAAAAAAAAAATAGAGACCGATCCCCTTTGCTCGTGTGGCCAAGTTTAAACTACCGATCACTTTATTCTTAAATGTCCTAAATTTACACACGAGCCAACTAACATGTTTTAAAATGTAGGACATATACGAAGTCTAGAAATTCTACTATACGGCGACGAATCCAACGATTATCAATATAACAAAACCATTTTTCTAACTGTTCAGGAATACATAATAATAAATAAATACAGGAAGGTTTTTCTAACATGGAAAGATTATGTGCAAATGATAAATTTCAAATATATAATTTTACATATTTAACTAATTAAAACAGATCTCAACAAAACAAACCACTAGATGTGTGTTCGCTTCTCCTTGGATACTTTATACATTTTCAGTTGTTTATCAAATTCCACTGTACATGTACAGAAAGTTCTCCGACTCATTGTTTGTTCATTTATTGTTATTGTTCAGGGAGAGGAATTCGAATAAGCTTAAAGCTTTGTTACCAATCCCTTATTCTGTATATGATAATTATGTAAAATGTTTCTATCTTATGAAATAAAATATGTTAAACAAATGAAATGAAAACTATCCGTAACAATATTGTTATATTTGTAGATAGTTTTACATTCATTGAATTGTAAAACTTTAATGTAACATGAAATGTATCATATGATAGAGACATTCTTAAATTATGAATACATCTGCCATTACAATGACACGCAATAAACCAACCAACACATTTTTGGGGGTAGGGATTTCTGTTAAAATATATCATGCACACGTTTGATTGCCATATTACTGTACCGTCGGTGTCGTATAATAATTGATACGGCCTCAAAATGTGTCCGGTCGCACTGATCCGGATATCTATAATATTCTGTCCCCCATACAAGAATCGGTCTGGACAGATTATGTGCCCGGCCGGACCGAAAATGTTAACATTTACATCTGGGTAAAATCTCTGGAGAAAAGAAAATTTATTCGTCATAGACCTATATTTAACTGCTGTATTTTACTGAAAGTACTGAGGGTTTTGCAAGCGTACTCAATTTCCTAAAATATATTGAATGTTTTTATGTGATGCTTTGTGATGTGATGATCTGTTTTGGTATTTTTATTATTTAATAGAACTAATAGTTTATGGTAGTATCATACATGTGATGAAAATCAGTTCAACTGCTATGCCACAACTGGAGATTTTAAATTTTTTTGCTGGAGATTTGGTCTCAAAACTGGAGATTTTTAATCGACGTTTTTATCAATGTTTTCTTTATTTTTTTCCATGTTATAACTTCTGATTGATTTCCTTTGTTTTCTTCAATTATTTAGCCAATTAAATGCTTTCTTTTAAACTTATAGCATGAATTTTGCAAATTTATACACATACCAGTTCAATAAAAGATAACTTTGTTTATAATCTAAAAAAATATTAAGTTTCCATTATTTAAATACCAGTTCAGTTTCCGTTTTTCTAATACTACTTCCGGAAGTAGGTCTAACATCACATTGTACTTTGTGACAGTTTTGACCTCGAGGTAAATGCTTTGCATGCTTGATTATAAATAAAATGATAATTTTTCTTTTGTCACTTTTTTGTTGAAGAGTAAAATTGAAAAAGTACCAATCAATAATCAAAGTTCATTATAACACAACGAATTAGATGTGCAAATGGTCTCAACATGAAGAACAATTACGAATCCCAAACGGGATAAGACCAGGTGTCCGAATGAGTCAGAGTCTTCTGCTGGCATGTCACACCCGTCGCAAATAACGGGTCAAATTCGGTAGAAAGGTCAAGTTTGGTGATGAGGTCAAGTTCGGTGAAAAGCATGATTGGTGAAACGGAGTCATTATCTGTGGCCGTGTTCCAGAATACTATCTAATATATCTGAGAGGCGGACTTCATAATGTTAAACAAGATCCCCGTATCGACCATAAAACTTATTAAACGACGACTCCAACCTTTCAACAACGTAACATTGTGTAAGTAGTTTATTGGCTAGTCGTTTAGCTCTCTGAATAAAACATTCATAAGAAGAGCATGCCCTGACATAGCGTATTAGATGTGAAATGAAAACGCCATAGGCAGGAGAATACGGAATGTTACTACTTAGAAACGGAAAGTTTGTGATATGGAAATTGAAATCGTCTAGTTTTCTTAGAGGGATGTATGAAGTTCACCGTCTTTTCCAATCGACAGGAGTAAATATAGGTAAGAAGCAGATGTGTTACTCTCTGTCGTCTCATTGATCTCTAGCTCAACAGGATACATCTGGCCGATGTAATTCTGAAATTCTGAATTATTTATGGACAGAACATCGTCGATATACCTATAAGTAAAATTGAACCGATATGCTAACTGTTTGTTTCCTTTGGAGAGCAGGGAATGTAGCCAAGAGAGGTGCACAATTGGTACCCATTGGAATGCCGACAATCTGTTGGAAAACTTTCCCCGCAAAATTCACGAAGATGTTGTCTACTAGAAACCCTAGCATCTTGATAATATCGTCTTCAGTGTACTTGTTATTGGAATCAGAGTGTTCCTTGACAAAATAAGGTTCTTCATAACCTAACACCAAATATTTATATCTGCGATTGCCATTTTTGTATACAAAAGAGTTTTGTATAATAGATGTTAATCTGTTTTTGATGAGGGATTATTGTGTAAAGGGTCGAAAAATCAAAGGAGTTGATGCTTGTAATCTGTTTGAAATTTTGAGATTTTAAATGTTTCAACAATTCCTTTGAATTCTTTAGAGTCCACATCTGATTGACTCCGCATCTTGAGTAGGCCGATATACAGTACTTCTGAAGACCTTGTTTAATATGTGTTAGAAGTTTGGTAAGCAAAATAGATAAAGGCTTGGTGGAACATTTAGGTGACCCCGCAATAAAGCGGTGTTTATAGGGTTTTTTGTGCATCTTCGGAATCCAATAATATGACAATTCAAGCTCCGTATCACTTGTGGGTATTCCAAACGAAGGTAGAGAAATCGGTTAGAGAGTATGTAGGATTTCCAGGAAATGTGTTTAGTCCAAGTTCCTTTTGTAGGATGTTGAAGTGCTATCGCCTGCAGACAAATGTGAAGTTGTTAGATGCTTTGTACATTACAATTTTTTTTGAGACCGTAAAATGTAATAACTATTTTTGATGGCTGGAATCATGCTTCTAATCATCGATGATCCAAGCGTGTCTCATGACATACACACACTCACTTAGTCTTATCACAAATTAACTGCCAATCAGTGTATGGTATGGTGTTATATAATCATTAACACCTTCAATAATTAACATGCCCACAGACTATTTACCTGTACAAGTGTCGACAGATTAATAACCGGACGTTTGGTGATTAGTAATTACGAGGAGTTTACATGTTGGTCACATTTTTTTTTCATTCGGTACTTGAAATCGGGAGACACGCTAAGGACAATAAACAGGAAATAACTCAAGGTTGGGGACGTCTGTAATCGTATCGAATGCTTCGTTTTCTATATGTATACGTGTATATTTTTAGTGTCTGTGCGTTTTCTGTCACCGTCATTTCTACAGTAGGTGTGTACCGTTTCATATCTTTTAAATTGAAATTTAATTTGATGAAAAATTCATTTTAAACAACGTGGGAAAGCAAAATATCAATCTAAATTTTAAGTATGCATCGACATGATAGAGATACGGTGACATTTAGTTAGCAAAACAAAGATTATTTATTTACCTTTTTCATGTGATATAATTGTATATGGTGGTGCTTGAATATGAAACAAAACTTACTTTACTTGCCTCCTAAGTTTATAGTCCAGATTTTTAAGGAAGGTGGGGAAACTATTTCAAAATAACATCCACCCATATATTAAAACGTGTGAAAGCAACTATGACAAAATAAAACAACATTTTATGGGTTTTAGTTTTGAATCAGTTGCCTGTCGACAGGTGATATGAAGCCATAGTCCTGCATGCTCCCGCAAAGGTAATCCCACAAAACACTGAAAGCTTTATTAATATATTGTCACATTATAAAGTGGTATATATTTTCAGTAGAAATGTACTAACATTCATGTATTGTACACTTAACTGGGGTATGTATGCGTTAGAAAATAAATTCCAAAAAGAGTTTTGACTTACGTTATATCGTCACCTCTAAACGATATAATGCACTGAAAAATATCAAACCAGCGATAACATGGAGCTTGTCCTCTCAACTGAATAAACACCACTAAAATATAGGTAGATATAACACGTTTAAACCGATATAAGCTGTCACAATGATTAGTTGTGTCCCCTGACATATAGTCGAGAATATGATAAAATGTGTGTTCAAATACATCATCAAACACGTAAAACGTCTTAATAGATCTTCTTTACGAAGTTATTTGTTTTATTAGAATTTGGTTTTTTTTTCGTACAGCTCTATTTCCGTATGCAATGACCTTTCAGATAAACTCTTTCGTCATATCAAATGTACTTTGTAATTCGGTCAGGGGATCTCGGTCCTTTTACGGACTATGTTAAAGTCGGTTGATTTTTTTGTATTTTATATTTATTTTTAAAATACAGGACGTGATTTTTATTGGAAAGTTCATGTATTATGTAAAATATATGCCTTTCAACGCATACTTTTCACAGTTATACTGTTTTGACTTTGTCTATGTCAGTATTCAGGGTAACATTAAAGATAGGATGAATATATGAATAAATATATCAGGTCACTAAAAGAAATTTTCCCGATCTTCATTATAACTGAAAAGTATGCGTATCTCATGTTTTAGAATCGTGCAGCATGTACGGTGGAGTTGGGCAGTCGATGATCATATGTATCAAGAATGATAAACCCGAGAATGCGATGGGACGAGTTAAACATGGGTCGAGATCACCTGATATAACCGGCACACAGACAATTTCAGAAACGAATGTTTTGAAACGACAAAGAGGACAGACTTTGCCTGATATAGGTATGAAATAATGAAATAATGATGCACGAAAAAAAAAACTCAAAGGGTAATAAGAATAGAATCTATATTAACTGCAAATAGCACGTGTTCATTGGTCACTCGGTATTCTTCGTAAAAATACCTAAAGTTAATTTGCAATGCTCAAAGTATGGCGGACAAATAATAACTGATCATTTTACACATTTGTTATTCTAACCACGAGATGGTCTCTTTGGAATACATATGAGATAGAATATCACATAAAATGGGCATGTAAAATTTTTCACCTACGACAGCTCATATCGCTTTAAAATAAATGGGAATTGATAACTAAGATATGTCAAGAGTTGCAATTACTTTTATCAAATTCAGTTTTTAATATCAATGATGACGGTACTCTGCTACCCGAACCGAAAATTATAGACGGAGGCCGGACCGAAAATGTTAACATTATCGGTCCGGTCGGACAATTTATCATACGACACCGGCCATTCACAACGTATATTATAGTTATCATTTATACCTTATCTTGAGAAGAATTTTAATGTGGCATAGACCAGTCGTCCATTGCCATTATCGGATCTCATATATTCGACCTTTCATAAAAATGTCAATGCTATAGATCATAGCAATATACAAAACGAATAAGATTGTATAAAACATGAGATCTGGGAAACTTATATAAAAACACTGGCAAATATGTATCTGATCAGATCCATTGGGGAATTGCTACCGATCGGTTTAGTAGTTTATGGTTTTGAAGATTTTGAATGAAATAAAATGTACAACGTTTTATATTGTCTGGATGACTGTTAATTATTGTCATTATACTCTCTCTCACACACACACACACACACACACACACACACACACACACACACACACAGAGATATATATATATATATATTAACGCACATACACAAACCTCTTTCCAGTGCATAACAATGCTTTCGATACAGCACAACAATCCATTGTATATATTCATATCATGAACTAAATCTACATAAATTAAGATTTTATTTACAAAAAAATTACAATTTCAATTTTCATCCTACATGGATTTGTATGTACAATCTATAAACAAACACACACACAGATACAAAGTGCTTAACTAAAATTGTTTACTTCAATGAAAACTGTTGTCAAGTAAAATAAATAATTGAAACCGTGATTTTGAGTTTTAAACTAACTCAATCCTTTATCCATGTTGTCGTAATTGTTTTTGTATATTGTTAATATGTTTATATATATATATGTGTATATGTATATATATATATATATATATATATATATATATATATATATATATATATATATATATATTACACAGTTGTATATATCATCTAATTAAAGAGATCCACATATTAAAATGAAATGCATTTTACTATACAAATGTTTATCCCATTATTTTTAATCTGGGTCATATATCAGTGTCTGTATTGAGCGAGTGACACGGAATAGACATTGTTCAGCACCATAATTACATTACTGTACTGTGCTTCCATACAATGACAAACTAAGACAAAATGATAGTGAAAAATGTATTGAAGGATGTTTTATATATTGCTATGTTTGGACAAGCTTGATGGGTTTTACAATACAATTTTATCACTGATCGATATGAGGAAATGAAAATAAAAGTGTACATGAACAAAAGATCCCAGAGCGATCGTGGCGCCCACCAATGGATGTTCTATGTCTGATCTATGACAGACTGTTCTTTTCTCTTATTTTGTGTCTCAACATTGAATTTGAACTTAAATCCATATTTCTGTGAAATACCTTTTCACTAGATTATAGAGAAACTGAACTTGAACTGAACATATTACATTTTAAGAGAGAATGGAATTCAACATGACTGACAGGAGTCCATCTTGGATTTTGATCTCTCAGAAAATGTAATATGCACATCTAGACCTCAGGGGGAACCTCCAATCAATTTCGAAAATATTTCTTCAGTACAATGGTCACCTGTCAGCCTTGTTGGAATCCAATCTATCTGAAAATGTCATATGCACAAATACATCTCACGAGGAACTTTCATGTCCAATTTTAAGGAAATCCCTTCAATCTTTTCTGAGAAATAGCAATAACAAACTTCCTATCGTCAAAATCCAACATTGCCGTCTGTCGGCCATGTTGGATTCCGATCGCTCTGAAAATGTAATATGGACAACTAGACCTCAAGGGGAACCTTTATGTCAAACTTCAAGAAGACCCCTTCAGTCCTTTGTGAGAAGTAGCAGTAATAAACTTCCTTTGGACAAAATCCAAGATGGCCACCTTTTTCTAAACAAAAAATTATTTTTGTCTGTTTAATTATCACAGAATTTTGTTTCCAGTTGATATTTATATTGTGCATTGTTTACTGGTAAAATGATATGGTATCCACTAATTCAGTAGCATAAACTAATGCCACTTAGCACACGTCAGGATCAATGAACAAACTTTAATGATTCCCCACTTTAATTTACATTAATTCAAAAGTATGATATAATACATAGCAACATTCTACATATATTCAGCATTGAATAATAAAATTCATGCACACACACACACACACACACACACACACACACACACACACACACACACACACACACACACACACACACACATATATATATAATTCATGTGTGTATATACAATTCACTGGTTTCCAATACGTTGATAAATTATTGGGCAGGTTGAATTTGTATCAGAGCATTAACATAAATGACGATTATATTCTAGTGAATTTTAAAATAAAGAATTGAAACCTTGAATGATAAGGAATATTTTTTGTGTCAAATGTTTTTACAGGAATTTACGATCATAAATTCTTCATCATTATATAAAAAATGGCAGATACTGTAATTCATCAGTGAAAAAGTATGAAGGCCGATATATCACTTCCATACAAAATTCCTATCCATGAATTCCCTTAAACAAATTCACATCTACAGCCTACTCTCACTACAGCTGAACACAATCTGTGACTTTCAAATAATTCCAAATGACTATATATATATATACACATGTGTATACATATATATATATATATATATATATATATATATATATATATATATATATATATATATATAGAGAGAGAGAGAGAGAGAGACAGACAGACAGAGACAGAGATGAGTAACTCATTACAGTTTGACAGTTCACTCTTACAACAGGGTCACTGCAACAACATGAAGTACATTAAGAGTGCTTTATCAAGAAGGTCTAATACATTTTACTCTTTTGTTATACTGATGGAAAAAATCCCACCCACATACTAAAATCAATTACGTATCAGATCCTATCAAGTGATATTAAGGTAAATCTATTATACCTGGTTCATTCATAAATGCTGATTGCTCTATTACAAAATGTCAGGCTATGTCAAGCTTTGCTTTTTACAGTGCTGTGAGATTTAAATTATAACAATACAAGTGGATTTATTCAGAGAAACATTAACCAAATCATACAAATAAACGTATTTGAACAATCAGAACAGGTGAGCTGTAATCAAATCAGATAAAATAAATAACAGAAACAAAGAATTCCAATAACTTGATTAAGCATTTGCCGGTTTTCAAGAATAAGCTAAAAATAAATTGTTGAAATAAAGAAAAATATTATTAAAAGAGACAAAAATAGAAATAATAACAAACCAACCCTTTCTTTAACCGGAATCTGATTTTAAACACATTTACATTCTATACATTGTATGCAGAGATTAACAAAGTTTAATGTTTTTGTTTACACTGCCGTGGGAATACATGACATGTTTTTGTATCGTTTATTGTTAATTTTACTCAAGTAAAGGATTTGTTAGAATTTTTGTCTTCATTTAATTTTCGTCGTTATATGAGAAGGCACATTAAAAATGATGACAAACATTTCAAACCAAATAACTGAAGGACAGACATACAGCTACTTGCCATCCATGTGACTTACATCCATTAAGGATGAATTTTAGATGGGTCAAACATGTTATCCTATACAAAAGGGCAAAAATAACAATGGCCGAAAATGTCCAGCAATACAGTAGCATAGATCAAAAACAGTAGCAGAGTCTAGTAGATTATGATATATATATATATATAATAACAATATTTTTTATCTAAGGATTAAGGATTGACTTTTTTTATTTTACCTTGCTTTTTGTCTTTATGGGAAAATACATGTAGTTACATAAATCACGTTTAATCAGGTGGCCTTATATTACCTCAAGTGTATATAGACAAACAGTCATATACATGTAAAATATTCTAATCATTAAATTAATACCTCCACGTGGCCTTATATTACCTAAAGTGTACAACAGATAAATAGTCATATACATGTATCTTGAGCTTCTATTTGTCCACTTAACCCATTCACCCCTAAAGATACATTTGGACTAGTCTAAGTCATTGATTTACAGAAGAGTCCATTGTTTTTAAGGGGCTGATGACTTAACACAAAGCAGATATAGAAGTTTTGTATCATTACAAAATTAGGCTTGCCAAGAACTGATCTATCACAAAACCCTATATGGTTAAATATTTAGAATGTTACCTTTACAAAAAAGATGTTGGTGTTTTAGTATCTATTATTCACATACTGTAGTACATAAAGTACTACAAATATTGATGAATTAGTGGTAACAATTTAAATAATAATCTGAACCTGTGAACTCTCTGAAGTCAAATTAGACTGACTAACATGTTATAATTGCATAAAAGTGGGGGTAAATAGAAACAAAAATATATATCTCCAAAAAGAACTTGAATTAGCATTTTATCAACATTTCAATATGCCTCTTCCTTCATGTAATTGAAGACCTGAAATTAAAAGGTTTCTTTGAAGGTGTCTTAAAGAACAAGAACACTAACAATTAGGGCATTCTTAATTATTATTTCAATATTTTGTTATCCCTGGCAAAATATTGTGGGGGTAATTCTGTAGTTTATTGAATCTTATAACCTTTTTCTCTTTAGAATGTAAATTTGATAAATTGTAGATTTATCAGAGTAGAATATGGCTAAATTGCCAAAATAAAAAAGGAGTCTGGGACTTTGTTAAGTTGGCTGAAACTCGGGAACATCTAGTATCCCTATTCTTAAAACAGTGATTAATGAAGACTTCTTTCTACATTTACAAATTATAACCCATGAGGGTATGCAAATGAGGAATCTTAAAGAGGCGGATTGTATCTCACCCAGAGATGGGTCTAAGGGAAGCCTTAATTTGCCATAACCATTGATTTACTTTGTTTTAAACAATATCAGCTTTTTTTGTTTTTAATTACTGTAAATCTGGAAATTTTCGCAGGACATTATTTTCATGATACAAACATTCTAAATTTATTTGTGACATCATATTTTTGCAATTTCCAATACGCAATTGGTTGGTTATTGTATTATCATACTTCATTACGTGATAATTTTATTTTTGCAAGCAAGCACTCTCTGAAAATTATGCGTCAATAAAATTCTTGCGATTAAAATCGGATTTACAGTAGATATAAACTCTGAAAGACAAACTTTTCACTTTAATATTTTAATTTTAAAGGTGATCCTACATTTCATGAGAAGAACTTTCCAGACACATTTATAAAGATGACATCAGATGCCGAGAAAGAGCAAGCTGTCACACTGACTGTCAGTAAAAATGAAGTAAAAAAAGCAAACAAACATATCATTCACGCACACACAAAAGAACTTTTACTCATTCATTTTATTGCTTTCATCTTGTCGCTTTCATCAACACTTTTTACCTGTACGTTTTGAAAACACTTGATGATCTAGTCTTCCAACAGTATTTGTTTGTTTTCAGACCAAAAAGAATTAAGCCATTGTTTGCTACTTCTTGAGTGTTCAATATGGCAGGCATGAATTAAGAATACATCAATACTGAAGCCTTTTTTCACATTTTGCTTTGTTCCGGGAGTGATATCAATTTCTCATATTTTCTTCCCTTCATTCATCTCTTCAATGAAAATATTCCAAGTTCCATGTCCTTTTATCATTCCAACTGTGATGTCATCTAGCAGCTAAATCGTGAAGTGTTCACAGGTAAGCCAATAATCTAGCTGCTTTTGAACTATGTCAATATCACACAAACAAATTATGAATGAATTAAACAAGCCTATGTGTCTATAGTTTTCTTTCACTTTGGAAAATTTGGTTTTGATGGTAAAATTGGGTCTTTAGGTAGCTGTCTTCGTATTCTAGGCTGTGTTGGCATCAGGACAGCTCTTGCTGTTGCAGGTCTTGTTGGAGGTGGAAGAGGTTTGTCTGTTGACTGTCTTATTACAGGCTCTGGAAATGCTGTTGTCTTCCTATATAAATATAGAGTTGTATTCATTACGTTCATGTTAAAAATTCTCCTTATATATTTTCTGAGTTTGATTTTAAGTTATTTATCTCATCAACCCCTGAAAAATAATGGACTATTCTGTAAATCAATAAATTATGCCAGTCCAAATGTGTCTCATGGGGTAAATGGTTAAATAAATACCATTATGGATACCATACTGAGATGAAAAATGGGTCATTTTAACAAAGGACAGATCCAACATCTTAAGCAAAGCAAATGCTAAAAATGATAATTAAAGATGTATAGGCTGAATTAAGTTGATGTATGAGTAGTGAAAGGTAAACTTTACCTCAACCAATCTTCTTAACCAGGGAGATGACACAAGCCCCATCCCCCCTCCAAAAATACAAAACCCGTTTGTTATGATGATGCTTGTAACTGCCATTTTTTAATATTAATATTGCTTCTATGGAAATGTCAGGGGAAGTGTCATGAAGTAAGACCTACACAATAGGTTCATGTATATGCCATGCACTGCAGGGTAAGGCCTACACTATAGGTATATGCCACGCACTGCAGGGTAAGGCCTACACTATAGATATATGCCATGCACTACAGGGTAAGGCCTACACTATAGGTATATGCCATGCACTACAGGTTACGGCCTACACTATAGGTATATGCCATGCACTACAGGGTAAGGTCTACACTATAGGTATATGCCATGCACTACAGGTTACGGCCTACACTATAGGTATAAATGCCATGCACTACAGGGTAAGGCCTACACTACAGGTATATGCCATGCACTACAGGGTAAGGTCTACACTATAGGTATATGCCATGCATTGCAGGTTACGGCCTACACTATAGGTATAAATGCCATGCACTACAGGGTAAGGCCTACACTACAGGTATATGCCATGCACTACAGGTTAAGGCCTACACTATAGGTATATGCCATGCACTACAGGTTACAGCCTACACTATAGGTATAAATGCCATGCACTACAGGGTAAGGCCTACACTATAGGTATATGCCATGCACTACAGGGTAAGGCCTACACTATAGGTATATGCTTTGCACTGCAGGGTAAGGCCTCACACTATAGGTATATGCCATGCACTACAGGTTAAGGCCTACACTATAGGTATATGCTTTGCACTGCAGGGTAAGGCCTCACACTATAGGTATATGCCATGCACTACAGGTTAAGGCCTACACTATAGGTATATGCTTTGCACTGCAGGGTAAGACCTAAACTATAGGTATATACCAGGCTCTTCCAGTGAAGGCCTTCACTATAGCAGGGGTGGAAATTAAGAAAAAAATCCTCAGGAGTCAAACAGGCTCCTAAGTTTTAAATTCTGGGAACCCAGATTTAAACTTAGGGGCCCATCATATTTACTTGAAAATTTTTTAAACAGTTTGTGACCTTAACATCTTTAACAACTTGCTCAGCCGGGCAAGTGATATACTGATATTGTGCTTGCTTGCCATGAAAAGTTTTGAAAAAATATTTGAGTCAATTTTGTGTTTTATTAATTTATTGTTATTTTAATAAATATATACAATGTATATTGTCTCTGAATGATATACATAGTATTTGCAAGTAAATTAATTGTAAATGCATTTTGTATTGTCAATATCATTTATATCAATCATTATTATTATTATTATTTTACAATGTAACTACTGTGTGTTTAATGCAAATTACAAAAGTTTTCCTTTTTTTTAAAACAATATCTATCCATTTTTAGTATCTCATTAAAACTTTTATTCACAACAACCAATTTTCCTTTTATCATTCACAACAGTTAATTAAGATTTTATAACTTTTATACAATGTATAGTATTACATGTACATGTATCATCATTTTAACACATCCTGAAATTCAGTTCCGTTTGGTATCCGTTCTTTTATTACACACACCCAACTTCCATTTCCTCCATAAACTGCAAGCAACAACAGTCAACACACGATGTGTTCTGTGACATGTTAACTGTTTTTTAGCAATCCATTTAAACTACCAATTGAAAGAAATGGATCACTTTCCAAACTTAAGCTTTTTGTGACGAATGCAGAATGGTTGTGCTTCTACTTTCATTCTGATAAAAGCGGACATTCGAACTTAACATGTAAAAATTTTAGCTTCATCAGATTGGGAATTTTAAGGACCAAAATCGGGGAAAAAACAGATACTATTTCCGACTGTAAACGGACCGAATAACGGCCCCAAAAGTTAAAAAAAAACCAAATCAATCAATTCGCCAAATGGGCGACTTTGTACGTAAAACAATTCGCCGATAAAGTCCTACACTATAGGTAAATGCCATGCACTACAGATTAAGGCCTACGACTATAGGTATATGCTATGCACTAAAGCTTAAGGCCTACATTATAGGTATATGCCATGCACTGCAGGTTGGTCAGTAAAAAAATATTGGTAAAAATTACCTGAGAGGATGAACTCCAACTGCTGAGGGTGGTGGGGCTCTTGGTACAGGAAGCTCCCTGCTGCCACTAGGAGAAATTCGTCCGAGTGGTTTTATAGGTGGATATGGTTTAAGTGGGTTTGTTACAATGTCTTTATTCACAGATATTTTCTTTGGTCCATTTACAAGTATCTCCCTGTCTGCATCATATGATTCATCATGTTTCAATCCCTGATGCATTCTACTGATATCTAATTTTTCATACACTTCACCACTCGTAGGGTAATGCTGGCTTCTTACATGAGTCTGTAGTGATACTCCTGTATATATTAAAAAAAAAAAAAAAAAAAAAAAAAAAAAAAAAAAAAAAAAAAAAAATAGAAAAGTTTAATACACATCTGAAAATTTTAACTCCTGTTTAATTTTCCCCATATTAGTCCTTAGATGAAAGTTTGAATTCAAAATGAAAGCGAAATTTCAAGCTATATATTTGAAGCATGGACCCATATGTCCTCTGTGGTAGTTTAGGTTGAATTTAAGACAGAGTGAATATGTTTTCTGTAGTACGAGGGCAAAATAACCAGGATCGAAAATTATACAGTAATACAGTTTACAAATCTTTTGGTTATTCAGTTGCAAGTATTGAAAATTTACTGCTAAAAAATATTCTTCATCAATATTTTTTTAACAATATAGTCCATTGTCTTGTTTTACAACATACACCCGCAATGAAAATTTGCTGATGCAATAAAAAAGGACTGTAGCTAAGAGATGCTGAAAACTTTTGAATCATGTCAGACATTCTACCCTTTGCTGAGACTGCAGAATCTTGCCCTGGGGGTTGAGATTTTTTTGTCTTACCCCCAAAGGAAGGAAAGATTCTATTTATCTGGGCAGAAAAACTTAACCCATTCACCCCTGAAGACACATTTGGGCTAGCCTGTATCATTGATTTTCTGTAGAGTCCATTAATCGTTCAGGGATGGATGTGCTATGTTATGCTGCTGAAGTGAGATGTAGAAAAAAAACCAGGTAATGAACATAAATGCATACTTTCATAAGGCATCTTATATTATTTAACTGATATACAATAGAACCTGTCTTGAGAGACCACCTATCTTCTGAGACCACATTCTAAAAATCATTTGGTTAAATAATCCTTTAAATCAAACCTCTTTTGAGAGACCACCACATCCTAAAATCATTTGGTTACATAATCCTTTAAATCAAACCTCTTTTAAGGGACCACCTGTCTGAGAGATCATATTTAAGAGGCAGATGGGGGGAGGGGGAGATGTTAAAGCGGTTTCCACTGTACATTCATGAATAACTCACTTGATCTGATTTCATCTTGACTAGCATTATTGGATTCACAATTTTCGTTGATATCATCATTGTCTTCTTCATCCGTGACCTCCTCATCTCCTGACAAACTAATGGCATCATCGTGATCAATTACAAGAACTTGTGGCGCCCTCTGTGCTTTAATAACTTCCATTCTCCTGCAAGAACAGATATATTTCAATGACAAACGTTTGATAAATCAGAGTTGATGCAGGGAGGAGTTAAAAAGATATACTTTGTTGAATTAGTCCCAGTCCAGATTTCTAGACCAAAAGAGATTGTGTTCATAATATTGCATTTTACAATTATTAGTCAGTCATGCCACTGATGTAAGGGATGTTATCAATTTCACTGGCCTCAGTTAAAGTATTATATTAAAGCCTTTCCTTGCACAAAAGAAGTAATAATTTATCATACACAAAGATTGGACCTAGTCCACTTTATCTGTAATGATTGAAAATTCAAGGGAAATAACTCTTATATGCTTGAAAATGGTAAGTGGGGAATAACTCATATATGCTTGTTAAAGGTAAAGGGGAATAACTCGTATATGCTTGATAAAGGCAAAGACAAATCTACTTACTTTTCATGTTCTGCTCTCCATGCTTTCAGCTCTGCTTCTATTTCAGACCTCCCTCTATCTTCCTCAACAACATCATATGTGTGTTCTGGCTTATGTTGAAACTATATAACAGGTAGAGAAAATGTAAATACATTACAGAATATGTGAAATTCTATATCAATAATCCAAACATATGTACAATAAAACATGATTCACTTCATGGATAGAAGTTTATGCCACATTCAACAGTTTTCCAGTGATATGGTGGTAGCCAGTTTTTAATGGTGAAGGGGAGAACCTAGTTACAATGTATCAGGAAAGAGACCGCCAGTCTTCCGCAGGTAAACAGGAAAACTTTCTCACAAAAATCAGATTAGGTTCCAGCAGGACTTTAAACTGCGCTGACCAAAAGTAACAGACTTCATGGTTCAAAGCGCTATGCTCTAATCACTCCACCATGGAGGCACCTGGGCTCACAGATTTCTGAGTCAAGGGTGAGTCCTGCTAATCATAATTTACAGCACCACAATTGTTGACTTTTAAACTCATATTTACCTGTGGGAAAAGTTTCAGTTCTGTTGCCTCTTTTACTTGCTCTCCAGGCTCAATTTTCCTACGGGACATCAGGGCTTTGGATGGGTTACCACATATGACCTTGCCCATTGTTAGGTCACTAGTTGCATCATCTATTACCATTGCTAAAAAAGTCAAACAATTAATGATTATGTAAATGTAAATGAAATCAAATAGTTTCACAATATGATTAACACAAATTTCTTTCTCTCTCATACAGATACACACACAAACACAAACAATCAATTGCTTCAATTTTATAAGTGCAAAAAATTCTTTAACGATAGAAAAAAAAGTTTTTTCCTTGAAATTCACCTTCAGCCTTTTCTTTAGAGGCATCTGCAGTAGAGGGTCGTATATTTGCTCCCGAGGTTGTTGCTGGTCGCCTTGAAGCAGACAATGGACGAAATCCTGATGAGGGCCTCAAGGCAGATCCTGGACGGTATCCTGTAGTAGGACGCAAGGAAGCTGTTCCAGGCCTAGCCCCACTACCAGGTCGACTAGATCCTTCTAAAAATAAATATTTCACATGTATAATACCAAAAAAAGAGGAGTTTCAGAACCACTCAATTCATTTTATTTATTTAGATATTTCTCATTAATTTCAGAACCTTATTTGCTGTAAAAGAATCAATAATTTGGCACCATAAACTTATTGCAATTATGACACACAATAAATTTGACTTCAAAAGACAGACTTTTTAGGTAAGAAAAAGGATTTGTTTGATGAGATGTGACCTAACCATCAAGAAAAAAAAAAAAAAAAAAAAAGCCCTGACCCAAAATTTTTGTGGGCAGTTTTGTCCACTAATCTTGTTAAAACTCTTTCATCAGGAATCTCAAATTTTGTCCAATTTACATGTTGAATTCTTTTTTTCCATTTTTTAAATAGTGTTTCACACCACACTCAACAATTTTTCAGTTACATAGTGGCAACCAGTTTTTATTGGTGGATGAGAAAACCCGGTTCCAATGTCCCTGGGAAGCGGGATTCGTACATGCCCTGACCAAAAGTGTGAGACTTCATGGTTCAAAGTGAGATGCTCTAACCACACGACAAAGGTGGTCCCCATATCAAAATTAAGAAGAAAATTAAAACAAATTGTCTACCAGCCGATCAACTTCCAAAACGTAATGGTCAGCACGCATCAAACAAACATTTTTACAGCATTTCTGTATCACTAGTCCCAAAGTGTTACAACGAATTATCAATTTGCCATGTAATAACTGAAATGGTACTGGATTTGCCTAAGCTATCAATTTTGGTGTTCAAAGAGTCAAAGCAACTATGATTATTTTACTTTATGTTGCAGATTAAATAAATCTGGTGCTCAATCTACATACATTATAGACTTTCATTAATCATTGTTCATATTCACATCGCAATGTTTATTCAGATTTTCTTCTAGTCAACTGGACTAGTTGAAGCACAATCTTGACTTCAGTCCACTGCAAATGTTATCAAAGTATCAACTTATCAAGTTTGTTTGTTTGTTTGTTGTTGTTTAACGTCCCACTCAAGAATATTTCACTCATATGGAGACGTCACCAAATGCCGGTGAAGGGCTTCAAATTTTGGCCTATGCTCGGCACTTACGGCCATTGAGCAGTGAGGGTTCTTTAACGTGCCGACACCTACTGTGACACGGGTCCTCCAGTTTTTACTGTCTCATCCGAAAGACATGAAACCAATCTGCCGCCGGTGGGACTCGAACTCACGACCTCACGATCCAGAGTCGAGCGCGCTACCGACTGAGCCAGGCCGGCTCATCAACTTATCAAGAGCATTCACTTAAAAATTAATTAAATTAAAATAATATGATGAAAAAATTACTCCAAAATATGACAATGAAACTGACCTCCAGAAGAATGTAAACTTTCCACAGAACCACCTATTCCTACATCTTTTTGTAACTCTTCAATATACGCCCAATCATCATCAAAAACATTGACTTTTTTAGATGGAGAGGCATGTGATGTCAAAGGTTCGTCATCCAAGTATTTTAAATGAGGTATGGCTTTTTTAACAGTTAATCTGTAATCATAATCTTCCTGCAATATCAATGAACAGAAAATCAAACTTGTTACTATCAATCACATCTTTTACCAAGTTATTAAAAGGGGCATTAACTGTGTTTTCTTCCAAAAAATTTAATTCCTGTTTTTACTACATGTACTTAGATTTACACAACAACATAAATGAGATATTTAACAGGCATAAAAATTCTTAAATTCCTGTATATTTTGTAAAAATTGCTTCAAAAACCCAATTTGACAGTCATTCACTTGCAAATGACTAATTCAATCTTACTTTTTGTATATACATACCACACTGGACCTGACCATATTTTCATAAATAAATAGGAGTTTGTTTGTTTCGATACCGATTTAGTAAAACGATATAGTTTTTATGTTTTGTAAGCAAGGAACTCTAGACAGTGAAAAATGTTTCAATTCGTATGTAAACAGTAAAGTTCAGCAAGTGCATCGAAGTCAGTCATTTTGTGTGACATCATATCTAAAAACTAGCAGTGAATCGTGAATCCCATACAAGTTTTCAATGTCACAGACCAATGAAATAAAGCGAAGCAAAAAAAGTGCATTAGAATATAACAGGGCTTAAAGAAAATTTTATTATCCATTCTGCATGGTGCACAGCGGCTTTGGAAATTCACTCAACACTTGGGCAAATTTACTCAACACCTACCACAAGTGAAAATTATTTTTGAGGAAAAGAATATGATATTAAGATTAATTATTTGAAACTCAAGTTCTCAATAACAATAAAAAGCAAGGATAAATGTCTGTCAAGTTGTTAAATTCAAACACACAAATTTTAATACTGCAAAACTGAGAAATTCAAACACTGAAATAGTAGCTCAGTCACTAGACCAAAATCCTGCCATGATTTATGTACAGTGGTAAATTCGGGTTCTGACATGTTTTGTTGTGGTAAAATATGAATTTAAGTAACTTAAAATTGAGGCAGAAGTTCAGCCAGCTCGGTCATGCAGCATATGAAAATGGCCCAAGACAGAATCCCAATGCTGAAGACAGTCACAAATGTGAATGTAAAAAGTCCCAAATTTAACTTTCATAATTGGGCTTGAATCCGAAAAGATGACAACTTTTTTTGAGACATTATAATGAATGTTGACCTTGTAAATATACTGCACTTTAATAAAAATTTCTCAGAGCTAAACTGTAATTGTTCTGGGCACGTATTCTGCAATATTCACCTTAGCACTGTGCATCAACGAGCAGTGTATTTATGACGAAAAAACAGTAAATGCCGACTTAAAATCAATTATGAATACTTAAAGATGTACGTTATACAGAATGACTTATAACGCTGTGTGCATTCTGTGTAAAAAGAATTTAATTATACGAAATTAAACAATATGCATTTGGCAGTAAAGTAGAAAGATTACATGTTTTGGACTACGTCATGTGCGAATCAGACTCTGCGTTCATTTTCAGTCAGGACATCACGCATGCTCTGAGAGTAGTAAACTATAAACATGAGTGTTGTTTCGTGTTATGTCTATCGCAAGCCTGATGAGCAAGGTATCGAACCGTTTCCTTGAAATTAATGGTTATTTATTCACATCAGTGATGTACGTAACGTAAAGATTTTTGATAATCGAATGATGCATTGTTTTTATTAGAAACACGACTGGTGCAAAAAATTGAAAATCAAAAATAAATTTGAGACCCATGAAAAAATACTCGAGTGAAGGCTCAAATTTACTCAGCACTTCCAAAAAATTGCTCGTCTGGATGAGTTGAGGAGTATTTTTTTAAAGACCTGTATAAGATCTTTTATGCTTGTGTATAGCATGTGTAGCTCTTATATGTTAAAGTATATCAAGTACAACATTATAAGTAGTATAAGTAGACAAATTTGGAAAACACAGCAAATGCCCCTGTAATAAGTGAGTTGATATTGATAAAAAGTGTTCTTAAACAGATTGTCAAAAATGTAGCATCAACAGTTTACTTTTATGAAACATACATTTCTGTTTATATCTTAACTCATATTTACTGTTGTTTTGCATCTCGACCAAACTTTTTCATTTCTATGAAGATGTCACCAAGGTCAGATGAAGTGCAACAAAATTTGACCTGTGCTATGGACTGACATCAATGCAGTGAGGTTTTTTTTTTTTAAGTGCAATGCCTACCATGAAACAGGACCTTGGTTTTTAAGTCATCCCAAAGACTGGTGACTTTAACTTTGTATGCCACCTCTGTACAAAGGACAACTGCCTATAAAGGCCATTCAAATGTAACATTTTTATAATGAATAATAAAGCATCTTTATAAAGTCCACCTCTCTATTACAGCTACTGCTATTCCCTTGAGTGATCTTTATAGACATGTTTGTCTGTACATGTATTTGAATTAGATACACAGGATTTCTATCCAAGCTATTGATCTGCAAAATCTGATACAGATTCAATATAAAGATACTGAAATAAAACAAAGCAATTAAGTTGTAATATATTAACAAGAGATATTGGTTTCAACTTACTACATCTGTGGTATCAGGATGTGGGGCTACACATATGGGATTTCCTTCAAACGTTAAACTGCCTAATTTCATACACATTGCTAGATAATGAATTTGTTGAACATCGTCTAAATTATTTCTAAAAAAGAATAAAATAGTATTAAAAGTTATACATATCAAATATATCTTAGGCCACACTGAATAAATTCTATGTTTAAAGTTCAGGTTGAATCTTCAAACCTATGAGGGAGGGAGGAAAATAAAAAACAAACAAATTTTTCCAACAATTTTTGATAAAGTATTCTGCCATCTTGGCATGACAAATAAATCTGAGGTCAATCTAAGAAAATGATATTGTTCTTAAACTGTTCAACTTCATCTGCATGTCCCTTTAAAGTCGCACTGGAGGGGTTAGGTATTTTGTGTTTATGATTTGTTGGATTATTGTAGGATTGGGAAACAGTTATGGTAATAGAGAATGAGATTTCAAGAGAATTTTGTTTGTTTGTTTTTTAATTTTGAGAATTCTTTCAATACCTATGAGGGCAGCAGACGTTACACATAGACTTTATTTAGAGTGGCCTTATATGAAACAAGCATTCTCAGAAAATCAATACATGTCCCCTACCTGTGAAACCTTTATTACAAATGTAAGTGAATGGTGAACAAATTTACAAAACTTTAACCAAAACCTAACCAGACAAACAAATTCTTGACAATTGTTGAAACAAGAAACATTAGCTTTGTTTTTTTTAAATTGTCTTTCCTTTTTTACTACTTAGATTGATATACAATAACAAAAAGTTCCGAAATTCCTATATAATCTTTGAAAACTGCTTGAGAACCCCAAGTAGTAAAAGTATTAAAAAAATATATATATATATTTTTTTTTTTTGGTAAACTAAGCTAATGCCCCTTTAAGGTATCCATTGTATAAAAGGTCAAAATATGATGTCTGCTAAGGTACTATAATGATTAAATTCTATGATAGAGAGGTATATCCTGTTCTTTTTTTTTTATTACCATTTTGCATTACTATAAACATGACTAATGTCAAACCACTAATTTCTGAATCAATCTCAATGACAATGATGATAAGAATTCACCATAAGCCTTTCACTCAGGTGATATAAAAATCAGAAATTTGTTAACACACACACACACACACACACACAAAAAAACATATAAAACAGAAAATCCAGTACTTACCCTTCCAAATCTAGAATTTGTAAGGAGTCTAGCATACTTAATGGACTAATATCACAGATTTCGTTATAGGATAAGTACAGTTCTTGAAGACTTAACATGGAGGATATTCCATCTAACTCTTGTAACGCACATCTAGACATCCATAAAATGGTTATATTTCTTAATGAAGAACCCAGATCTCTGTACAATATAGAAACATTGAAGTTGTTAACAATTTAGCAAATATGTGATTTGCAACTGAAATGAAACAATAACTGCTTATACGTGTTATGTAATGTTATATTTTGGGTTATTACTTAAAGAGTCATTAGCTGTGTTTACGAAAAAAAAAAAAAATATTATTTTAATTTTTTTTCTACTTTAATTACTTAATAAGAGCTATACACAGGCATAAAAAAATCTTATACTCCTATATATTTTGTGAAAATAAGATCAGGTCCAGTGTGGCATTCATATACAAACAGTAAGTTAACCAGTCCAAATGTGTCTTTACGGGTAATTGGGTTAATGTCTCAGTCACTACCTTTTTTTAGTCTTATCTGTGACTCAGTACTAGAAATTGAACCTTTATTTATGAGTCAACACCCCTATCTCCTTAAGTGGTTAAAATGAAAATTAGCTGGTGAAGACATATCAGGGGCAGACCCATAAACATTGTCAAAGGGCAGTCATTGTAGAGATTAATTATAGAGGTGGTCACAAATGATTGTGATCTACACTTTTATAACATTGTCAAAGGGCAGACATTGTAGAGATTAATTATAGAGGTGGTCACAAATGATTGTGATCTACACTTTTATAACATTGTCAAAGGGCGGTCATTGTAGAGATTAATTATAGAGGTGGTCACAAATGATTGTGATCTACACTTTTATAACATTGTCAAAGGGCAGTCATTGTAGAGATTAAATTATAGAGGTGGTCACAAATGATTGTGATCTACACTTTTATAACATTGTCAAAGGGCAGTCATTGTAGAGATTAATTATAGAGGTGGTCACAAATGATTGTGATCTACACTTTTATAACATTGTCAAAGGGCGGTCATTGTAGAGATTAATTATAGAGGTGGTCACAAATGATTGTGATCTACACTTTTATAACATTGTCAAAGGGCAGTCATTGTAGAGATTAATTATAGAGGTGGTCACAAATGATTGTGATCTACACTTTTATAACAGTGTCAAAGGGCAGTCATTGTAGAGATTAATTATAGAGGTGGTCACAAATGATTGTGATCTACACTTTTATAACATTGTCAAAGGGCAGTCATTGTAGACATTAATTATAGAGGTGGTCACAAATGATTGTGATCTACACTTTTATACAGAAAATGAATATAGATTATTTCAAAATTAATTCGGAGAGGAGGGGGTGTCAGGTGCAAATGTATATGTGAATAATAGCAATTTTATTCCTTACATCTTTGATGTTTGACTTTAAATGTCAATATTCAAAAGAATCAATATCGTATTTACATCAATATTTACCTGATGGAATGTATTACACTGTTTGACAGTCTGAGTTGAGTCAGGTTCGGTAATAATGAACCGAAATTCCCTAAACTTGTGTCTGTCGTGTCCACTTTAATTTCTAGACACCGTACATCTTCTAAGTTTTGTACACCTGTTAGTAATCTCTGAAATATGAAATAGAAAATAAATGAAAAAACATATGCAATGTACATGACAGGTTTTAAATTTTGCACTTGGAGATTTCAAGATTTTGAGCTGGAGTTTACAATCTATATATCTTAACATACTGAAGATTTAGCACCTCTACAATTATTTCTATTGATGTTAGATATAAATGTATATCCTGATAAGTTTTGTTCACAAATATGGAGACACCAGCTGTCGTTGAAATACAACAAATTTTAATTAGTGCAGGGATTTTCCATCCTATCATATAGGGCCGAAAAAAAGGCCCCATTCCCAATGCAAAGTCAATGCATTTTTCCCCCAATTTGCAGTCAAAATTTTCCAAATGAAGTCAAGTGACAATAAATTTGAAGATATTCTTGTACTTTCACATAGTTCTGTATATTTCTAGATTTCCCAATTTCAATAAAATGTCACAAAAATTCCCAATTCAAAAAGCCCAGGCCCCATTCCCAATAGAGAGTGGAAAATCACTGTACTGCTATAGACTCTTGCCAATTCACATGATGCAGTAATTGTTTATAGTGGGCAATGCTTAACTCAACACAAGATCAACCTTTGTATCAAGTCTCGAAAAGAAACAAATAATTTTCACTTCGTATCCCACGTGCTTCCTGTACAAGAAGGGCAAGTCACCATCTATTACAAAAAGTCTAAAATATCCACCATATCTCATGAAACTGTCAACTTTGAGATCCCAGATTTATATACAAACTTGTCCAAGATTTTGATGGTGGTAACCTTGAATATAAATTTCACGAAAATCTAGAGTGCTAACAAGGTGGACAAAAATAAAATTATTCAACTTCTTTATATCTAATCATATATAAATACACTTACTGATTTTTGCGTTTTCGGGAAATTTTCCCAGTCTGATTGGCCCTGCATGGCCACATTTCTTGAATAAAGGTGGTAGAGCCCAGGTTATAGATTGACAGACAAAAAGACAGATTGAAAATCAATGTGCTTCCGACATCTTTGATCTTCAGGGCATAATAAATATCTTGTCTTTTATACCTTTTCATTTTATTTCATCTTGTAGACCAATTAAAATGACTACATTGTATTTACCAGTTTTCCAGGAGACAGATACTGTTCCATTAACATATCACTGTCCTCCAAAACTATAGGGTCTGGATTGACCCTTGTTTCTGTAAATTCTGTAATTTGTACCCCTCGAGCCAAGGCACTGGCAGGACGACTTTCCAGAGTTGAACTCATACTTTGGAGTCTGAAAGGAAGACAATTATTCATTGATTTTATCAATTTAGCATCTTGCATGTACAAATTTAATTCAACATGGTGGATGACTCACTAGTAGGGTCACTATAAGTATATGAGGTTGTTACACATCACAGTTAATCCTTTGTTCACCCGAGTATATAAAAACTTAACTACATGTATGCTATAAGTAAAGTATACATCAGAGATCAATCTATTAAAAAATTTATCTCTTTTAATGCCCCCATTTTCTGATACAAAGCTTGGCAGATCTAATGAAAAACAGCTAAGGGTCATATGTGAGTAGGTATGTCCTGTTTGACCAATGAAAATGCTGTTCTTATAATCTTGGAAATATATCTAATGTTCAAAGGTTCAAATATTAACTGAATAAAGAATAATTGTAAATCATGGTACTGAAACAATAAGGAGAGAACATATATGGTATATACAAAATAAAAAGTTTACCTGAAGTATAGACTATCCTGAGCCACAGCCATTTGAAAAGAATCACTTTGCTTTATTTATCATCGGTATCAGGTTTTAAGTAAGAAAAATGAGTAGACGCATGTCTGGTAAAAAAAAGAAAATAATCATAAAAAATACACAGGAAGTAATGATGAACTTTGTGATTTCTATCTTAATCTTATTGTTAATGTTGGAATAAGATTCTTCCTAATATTGATTTAATTAAGGCTAAAACTAAACGTTATGCAAATAACTGGAACACACAATCCCTATATTTTTAAAACTCTTTGGCCAAAATGATTTCCTTGAATATATTGTATTAGTAAAAGGATCAATCAAATTTCAATATTTTGCTATTTCTTTTTCGAAGGGATGATTTATTCAACATAAAAAATGAAATGTTATCTTGAAAACTCCAGTCCCTTGTTTTTTGACTAATCTGACATGGTATTACAATTAATCTTATTATTATTGATTATTTTGATAAAAAGATAATGATGATAATAATGATGATGATAATGATGATAATAAATATTTCAAAAGATCATCTATCAAACACAAAACTGTCGCTTCTCATCAATGTGACCCTGGTTCAATCCTTCACTGGACAGGGTAATATGTTAGATGGCATGGTGGCTGCTAAGTTGGACTAGTGGGTTTTCTTTGGATATGTTGGTTTCCTCCCACAGAAAGTATCAACGCATGCCAACATCAGAGACATTGAGAGACATTCATATAAGTTGATATAACTTGTTTGTTAATCATTGTAAAATAAATAATGTTTAAACTTTAAACAACTCAACATATAAGATTTAAGACTGAAACATTCATCAGGTTGAAGAATCCCACCATTAGGTCATCATTAAAATCATATGTTCCAAACAGTGGGGCATGTAGGTAGATAAGTTTTTTTCTATTATTATTTTGTGTTTTATTTTGGTGTTAATTAGACAAAATTTCTAAATTTTTTTATACAAAAAAAAAATGAGTGGACAAAACAGCATAAAAAAATATCCACATTTTTATGTGGGTTGGTTGAGTGGTTGCTCATGTATCTGAAATCAGTCTGAAATAAGTAACATCCTAGTATATTTTTAAATGCCATGTCAGTGTCATTTGGTTTCTGAAAAAAATTGTGAAATTGATCAAAACTGTATTATCAAAGCCAAAAACATCTGCATTCATGAAAATTATCCTATTTTGGTCAGTATTTTTAGCATTCAGATATATCAAATTAAACTGTAGAATATTATGTCTCAAAGTTCCTCTTTCAAAGCATCAAGGATTATCTCAAAATATTTTAAAATACCATTGGTTGACTTGACAACTGTGATATATGTAATCCATAAATGTGTGCGAAGACACTCTTGACATATTACCAGTTACATACATTTTGTACATGTATTGACTATCCCTATATTTTGAAAGTCTTTCCCGGGTAATAAAAATAAAAATTATAAACCAAAACATAAAAGTAGTACCACATATTTGCCCCTTTTCTCATATTTAAATTACATAAGGAAAAAAAAACATGATTATAAAAGCAAGTGCATTTGGAATAATAGTTTACTGTATTAGAATACTGGTAGTTTCATTTGCCAAACTGTATACTATTGACAATTAAAGTTTAAGTTTTATATTGAAATAACAATAAGATCCCTAAATTATAATATTTTGTTAAATTTTCATTAGTAAATTACAAATGTTTTGATGTTATATAAGCATTTTGAAAATATAAAACTTGCTTGTGCTTGAAAAATTATTAAAATGTTGTAAAAAGTGAAACAATATCTCAAAATCAGCTGTGAAGCAGTGTCACAGAATTTGGTGTTACACAACTGATTAAAAAGTAAAACAGTTTTAGATAGATCTGTCTAATTTGTAAGCTGTATGCTATATGTTATCAAAATAATTTTATTAATTTCCCCGAAGTGATAATCGATAGGCATCAGTTATTAAATTTAATTAAACAATTTTTCATAAATGTTTACTTGAAATTCTCCTTACTGTATCACGGAGGAAAGGGAAAGTACCAAGAAATACGGAAGTCGTAGATGGGTTCTACAACGTGAAGTCGAAAAAGTCCAAGTGTGTGATTTCAGTTTTGGAGGAATAATCACATTTTCAGTACTTTTTAAACATGATTACGCTTTTCAAAGTAATGTTTAGTGAAAGCATACATATATTAGACACTTTGTTGACACGCAACTTCGAGCAACAACTAGAATCAGACATCGATACGTTGGATGCTTCGGATGGAGCGCCTGTAACTATGGCGGGCTGACATATGTCGATGTTTCACTGCTACGGGAGATAATCCGTACTGTCAGAATGGTCATGGACAAAGTCGGCGTGACCAGATTTACGGCAACTCGTTTCCGCGAGTTATGATTGCTTGCGGAGGTGTAACTTTGGCATGAATTTGAAGCAGAAGGTTCAGACTATTAACATCCGAGTGACCCTGATTGAAAACTGATTTATATCAATATTTTTTTTCATTATGTTGTAAAGAAATATTTTTCTTTCATCGTAAATGAAAAGTTTTCATCCAGGGTCACTCGGATTCGTAAAATTCAGCATTTTCTGCAATTTTTAAGGCATAAATGAACAATATCCATCAAGGAATAGCTCCAACATTTATGTCTAAAATCCACATGTTCGTTGACACAGAGATTTTATGAAAGCCATTTTCCCGTCACGAGCCCACTTCAAACCGTGATCTTAGTTGTGTAGCATCCCAAACCCCTCTAAAATATGATATGCAGTAATAAAGCATGATTTTATTTACATTTACATATGTTTTTTACAAACTTGAATCTTCAATATAAAATTTTCTAGCCATTTGAAAACATCGAAAATTCCGAGAATTTACCCAAATGCCCAATCTGAATGACGTCGCCTTTGACATCCCTACCTTAACTTAAGTAACTTTCTACCTGTTCTAGACTGTTCTCCTTTACTTCAAACTCAGTTATTAAGAAAAAATATGACATAAAGTTATATTACTGACATTGACAGATGAATTACTTGATAACAAAAAATAGTCCAGTGCTATCTAAAGTTGCCAAATGACACGTTCACTTTCAACCTTCAACATGATATTCGTACAAAGACTTTAAATTTCATGTTGATGGAGGATTCGTTCTTGGAATGACTCATTGTTTTCGTCCTGATAACAATTTTCAATGATTTAGCAACAACTTAACAATCAAACCTTTTGGATGAGTTTTTACATTCAATGAAATATTATTAAGAAAATATTGATCTACAAAGATACATCTCAGTCTGAGTGAATTTCGATTTCCCCAGGCAAAGTCAAGCTTCCATAACAACGTGAACTTAAGACTCAATGTGTCTTGCTCAGATTTAATTTCATCACACAAGATGAAGATGATGAATCAAATTACCAAAACTGTGTTATGTCTGCAACCATCACTGTAAAACTTGATGAACGGTTATCAACTTTTGACACAACTAATTATTCTATAGTTCGTTGCAACGGACGCAACTTCGCCATATTGGAATTCTACCAAGTACGCATGTGCAGACGGAAAATCAAGGTATTTGACAAAATCTGTTTGAACGACATTCCGAACCCGTATATTATATACGTCAAAGTATTACCCAATCTCGGCATCATACGGGCGAATGAGTTTATTTCAAATGTCAAAACAAATTTTATCCTGATATTCGAACACACTATTAATGTTTCCCATGATTATTGCCATCCAAAATATATGTCAGATATTTGTCCCCAGTTTTCCGCTGAAAGACGCTCGAACCCTACTGTACTTTTTTTCTGTGTGTTTTTTCTCTATGCTCACGAATTTTGTTTAATTGATTGTTTTTTTTTAAACAAAATCATTATTTTATACCTACAGCACAGTTTGCAAGATTTACAATCAAGTTGTTTTTTCAACACGACGTCGCCTGATACGAGTTCATGCGATTTTTATTTATCGTAAATATTTCAAGTTTGGTTTTTGTTGTCGTATTATTTAAAACCTATAATTCTCTTAGTGTTGTTCATTCTTACTCCATATAATATTGGAATTGCATGTTCTAAAGATTACAATTACGTCAGTTATTTTACTTAGTTCATAGCTTAAATAAAGTTATAATTTTTTAGGGTCCTCAAAACTCTTTATCCGGGTTCTTTATATATAGGGTCGCCGCTATTATATATATATATATATATATATATATATATATATATATATATATATATATATATATATATATATATATATATATATATATATATATCATAGGCGTCGGAGCCGGGGGGCTAGGGGGGCTTAGCCCCCCCCCCACTTTTTTTGCAAAAATAGGCATAGGTGTTGAAAATTGGGGCTTAGCCCCCAAGACGTTTCTGGCGTGTGTGTGTTTTAAGTTGGTTTAGCCCCCCACTTCTAGCGTGTGTGTGTTTTAAGTTGGTTTAGCCCCCCACTTTCAATTTGCTTCCGACGCCTATGTATATATATATATATATATATATATATATATATATATATATATATATATATATATATATATATATACATATATATATATATATATACATATATATACACATGTATATAAATAAAGTAATTTTGTAACATTAAAAAAACACGATTTCTTTCCTTAGAAAATGACTTTTAAATATCAAAACAAGGAATATTTTCCACAGTGCGTTGTTACACAAACGCAGGCAATATCGCATTTGATAACTGCAAATAAGTATTATTGGTCAAAACCTATTGTTTTCAGTAAAGATATAAGCTACATTTACATATATTTACTCTATTTAGCTGTTAAAACTATGTAAAACAATAAGAATAAATAAAAATTAATAAAAAGGGTGTTAACTGAGACAACTAGGTTTAACAGAAATGGGGTTTGGGCGTGAATTCGATCTGATTTCATAGGATTGAAAAAAAAAATCGCGATATATATATATATATATATATATATATATATATATATATATATATATATATATATATATATATATATATATATATATATATATATATATATTAAATCGGTGGTTGGAAAAAAATTGGATTCAATACACCGGTTACAATGTACCCGGGAACAGACAAACCGTGAGATTCCCACAGGTAGACGGACAAATTAACGTTATCACACAATCAGACTAGGTATACCACAGGGACTCAATCTCTCACGTCGGAAGTTTTTAGGTTAAATGGAGAGTAATCATAGAATAAGTTTATCGAATGTAAGAAAAATGTTGGAATTTTGTGAACAATTCCCACCTTTTATAGAAAAAAATAAAGGTTTTACATACCCTCGCTGTTCCCATCCTGAATCCACGCCATGTTATGCGGACTCACCAAAAATTCGACAACTACCGATGTCTTAAGTTACCTGTCACTATGAATATTGTGGTGCATATAACTTAAAGTTGTCTATATTATGTAGTTCTTTACGTACGCACGCCAAAATCACATTAATGAGTTAAATCTAGTTTTTCTCAGTTAAACCTAATTTTCTTCAGTTAAACATATTTTTTCAATTAATTATAGTTTTCTCGGTTACCCACATTAACTCGAGAAAAACTAGGTTTAACTCGTAACCCACATTAATTAGAAAAAACTGGTTGAACTCATTATTGTGATGTTTGCGTTAAACCTAGTTTTTCCCAATTAAACCTAATTTTCTTCGGGTAACCCTAGTTTTTCTCCAGTTAAATCAGCGATATATAAAGCTAAATATTAGCTTTATATATCGCTGGTTAAATCTACTTTTTCACACATTAACTGGAGAAAAAGTAGATTTAACTGAGAAAACTAGGTTTAACTGAGCCAAAATATTAGTTAGACCAGCGATATATAAAGCTTATATATCGCTGGTTAGACCTAGTTTTTCCAATGAAAATGTGAACAATCGAGAAAAACTAGGTTTAACTCTGATCATGACACATTCACATTAATGAGTATTTGTGTGATTTTGGTCCAGTTATTCCTAGTTTTTCTCCAGTTTATATGTGTTACGAGAAAAAACTAGGATTAACTTGAGAAAAACTAGGTTTAACTCGTAACCCACATTAACTAGAGAAAACTAAGCTTTATCAGTTAAACCTAGTTTTTCTCATTTAAACATAGTTATTCTCCATTTAACCAAGTTTTTTTCTCCAGTTAACATAGTTTTTCTCAGCAACCCACATCTACTGGAGAAAAAAATAGGCTTAACTGAGAAAACTAGGTTTAACTGAACCACAATCATATTAACAAGTGTTTATCTGCCTATGATTTTGGTCCAGTTAAATCCGAGTTACGATAAAAAAATAGGATTAACTGGAGAAAATCTAGGTTTAACTTTTAACCCACATTAACTGGAGAAAAAAGTAGGTTTAACAGAGAAAAACTAGGTTTAAATTGAAAAAAATCTAGGTTTAACTAAGGAAAAGAAGTATAAGTCATTAATGTGATTTTGGAGTGCTATACATGCATACAAGTTCAGAGTCTAACGAGGCATCACTAGTCATGAAAAAATACGCTAGCAATATACGGGTACGGAATACGCCTTATTCATATCCATGTGACAAACCGCGGGTAATCAAACAGCTGATGAAAAGCAGAGCAACATACCGTAATCATAGACATGCCACCACGTAAACGAAAGCTGACAGGTTTGAATAAATGCATATTTAACTTTGATGTAGATCCCTGTAATTGAATGGCAATGAACTCTGCGTCTGTTCTAAATTATTACATGTATTTTTATAGAAAACTGAAGGTTTTTGTGATACGAATTGCATAATCAAATTTCCCCATTAGAATAGAAGTAGGTTTTGCAGCAAGCTAAGTGCAAACCTCTAGTGGGTAGATATGAGCAACGATATATAAAGCTAACATATATATCGCTGATATGAGGACATCATCTTCATGGATTGAAGTAGGATGAAACATCCGGTTTCCGGTACTTCGATTTACCCCTTAGTATACTACCATATACTACCACATACTACCCCGGTACTACCCTAATAATACCATATACCACCCAATATTACAACTTACTAAGTCATTTTGATATAAACTATGAAATTATTTACGATAAAAAGATATATTTTTAACAATAAATCCAAGTCAGATAGGCGGGTTAACCAATTCCAGACAGTTCCACTTTCTTCTGGCTTGGATTTATTGCTAAAAATAAATTTTTAATCGTAAATAATTTGTTCATTTGTGTCAGAATAACTTACTTAGTAGTACCCAGTATGATGTGGTAGTATCTGGTATTATGGGATTGTATGCAGTATTAAAGGATGGCATGTGGTTGGCTACACATTGTATACAAAAACAAACAATTCCAGATTTACATGGCACCCACTCTAACATTCTGAAAATCCAGGTCCATTTACTTATTTCTGGAATAATGGGAAAAATCACTAAATATGATGCTCTAATCCTGCTCTTTGAGAATGACACTACATGTATTATGGAAATAATTTACATTTTTAAATTGTTATAGTATGGCAGTATTTAAAATCAACCAATCACAGACTGTCAAAATAGTTGTCATATTCCCGAAAAAATGTCTTCACAGCAATTAGACATTTGATTTATTTTTCAGTAAGACTATCATCAGCACCCTCCACTTAAATATTACCGAAAACATTAAAATTACTTTAAAATGCATGTTAATTTCTGGATATTTTTCCTTGATGTATTTTGAAGAAATTCTCAAACAGATTCATATTCTTTTAATGTTTTCTGCATTTTATAATGTTTTGGGTAATGTATTTTAGTAGGAGGTGCCAAAGGAAGTATTTTCTGGGTTTTTTTTCTGCATGTCAGTCATGATGAATGATGCACTGATTGATCACATGGAAAAATGAATGATTATGAGCAAACTCTCAGTTCTGTATGCACAGTGTGTGGAGCTTAAATGCAAATAATCAACTACATGCGGTTTAAGCAGGTTTGGGGGAAATTAAAATTGTAATTGTAATTAATTGCCATTAATTATAAATTTTCAAGTAATTGAAAGTAATTTGTAATTGATGAAAAATTCAGTCACAAGTAATTATAATTAAGTACATTCTAAAAATTTGGAATTGACAATTACATTTCACTTACATTATAATTACATGTACTAGATATTGATTATTCCATGCCAGGTACTTGGACAAATAAATGGATCACATTTTTCCATTATTTAAACCAAATAAATATCTTTACACTGTTGAGTCTATACTTGAGGCTGTCAGTCATCTTGTTAGCATGTCTAAAGAAGGTAGAGATGCAGAAGACAGCTCAGATGAGTCTTCTTCACCCGTACTAAGAAACAGAAAGCTGAACACTTTTTCAGTTTTCTGCCCACTAAATCTTTATGTAAGAAAAGACATAATATTTGTGGTATAAAATATGTGAAGTAGTGACACACATATATTGTCATTATTGGTGAAGATTGTGTAGAGAGATGTTGTGATCCTTTGGAGTTCTGGGAAGTGATTGCTGCATGTAGATTTCCAAAAATCTCTCAAATTTTAGCTAGCAGAGTACTTCCCATCAAAACACGGACTGAAAAAATTTTCCTTTTACTGCTTGGTAAATACAGGAAAAATGATTGAAAATTTTTGTTAAATCTGTTTTTTTGCCTGTGTCTGGCTATATGTAGGGTCCTCTAACATATGGGTACAATTACAATCAATCTAAGTCATATTTTTAATGTAATAATGTAGTAATACATATTACAGTTATCAAAGGTGGGAACACAAAATTATATAAACCAAAAACTGCAACAAAATCATATTAGAAAATGACGATCAAACTTTACAAAGGAAACAAATAAAGTTTAAAAAGGACAAACTTGACTGAATAGTCATTCATTGATTTAGACTTGTTAGGTCCTTTGACTTTACGTGCGGTCATTCCACAGCATTGGAAAATGATAAATGGTTATTTGGGGTAAAACCATGGGAAATTTGAAAGTGAATTATGTAGGTCCCAGACCTTGGACTTGAGAAATTTTCAGTCCCTGTTAACAATACCAGCAACTTCTGCTCTGTAGAACGGCTGTTCAGTGTCACAGGGAAAATATTCTGTCCAGACAGAAACAGACTTTCTGATGATCAATTTGAAACCCTTATGATGATCAAATGTAATTCGAAAATATGATATTTCTAGCCAAATTTGACAGATTTGGAAATGAGAGCTTAATTGTACAATGGTAACTGATTAATGAATAATTATGCTCTGCCTATTGTGTGAGTATGTATTTGTATGTATGTTATTACTTTTTTGGCAAAGATAGGCATAGGTGTTGAAAATTGGGGCTTAGCCCCCAAGACGTTTACTGGCAAAAATGAATAATTGGTACCGGTGTTTTAAGTTGGTTTAGGCCCCCCACTTCTGGCGTGTGTGTGTTTTAAGTTGGTTTAGCCCCCCCACTTTCAATTTGCTTCCAACGCCTATGTTTATGATAATTAGTTGTGTCTGGTGGTTACAACTTTTCTCAGCTGACAAGGTCTAAGTTATTTCCACCTTTCCAGTTGAAAAATTGACTCATACATGTGGGAAACATGTAACTGTTTCACTGACTAATTGCTGAGGCATGATACATTGTACATGTCTCCAATGCACCAGTTTTGTTATGAAGAAAAAATTTATTTGTTTATACATTTGTTTTTGATTCCATTTTTTCCAGAAGAAGTTGATCAGAAGACTGGGATCAAGGCCTCTGGAAATGGCAAATCAGAGAAACAGAAAGGAAGTGATAAACCATTGTATTCCTGTTGGTTAATGAAATCTGAACCAGAGAGTCGATTTGAAAATGGAATTGATGTGAAGGTATATGTAGTTGTTTACTCAAATGTATTTATGTGTATCAGTCAGTATAAATATGTTGTATAAAATTTAATTGTTTAGAATCTTATTTTGTGTAAAAATTTAAATTCTGCTAAATACTTCATGAGTTAACCATAACTTTGTTGATGTTAAACAAAATAAAGAAACAAATAGCCAATATCATTTCAGGGATGGTGAAATTAACTTCTACTTAGGTTTATTTTTAGAATTGTTGTTATTGCAGAGATCTATTGCTCTTTTCCATTTGAATTGGAGATTGTAAAATGATGTAGTAGATGGGAACATGCATAAGAATAGATGGTTTGTTTGTTTACTGTTGTTTAACGTCCCACTCAAGAATATTTCACTCATATGGAGACGTCACCAAATGCTGGTGAAGGGCTTCAAATTTTGACCTATGGTCAGCACTTAGGGCCATTGAGCAGTGAGGGTTCTTTAACGTGCCAACACCTGCTGTGACACGGGACCTTGGTTTTTACTGTCTCATCTGAAGGACAGGAAACCAACCTGCTCCGGCTGGACTCAAACTCACGACCTCATGATCAGGAATCAAGCATGCTTCCGACTGATCCTGGCTGGCTCTAAGAATAGATGGTAAGATTGAGTTTCCATTAATGATGCAATAACTTTAAATTACAGATATTCTGCATAATGATAAATCTAAAAACAATTTATTTCAATAGTTTGGAATAGAAGATCTAAAATCTTGTGAACAGCAGACAGCATGTTGGGACGGTGTCCGAAATTATCAGGTTTGATATTTTTTCTTGATGAACGGTTTATGCTAACACTAATTCATTTTACATACATAATATGGAGTACAAATGCCATTTTTGGGGAGATTAATATTACAGGATTTTGCAGCTGCTAAATTCCTGATATATAAACAATACTGTGTCAATACAAGGAGTCAATACAATTCTTCAAATTATTTGAAAGACCTTACAAAAAAATATTATATTTATTGATTGTTGAATGATGTTGATACTGTTAAAGGGAGATAATTAGAAAACAGACAAGATAGAAATAAAATGATAAGCTAAACAATAGATCACATAAAAGATAACAAGTCTGTATATGTTATCAAGTCACAAAGTAATGATCTTTCGCTTTATGATAGCATTGGGATTCAAGACTGTGTCAGAAACTGCATAACAAATCATTTACAATATGTCTATGCTATAGAGTTAATACTTTTGAATGATTCCCTTATCTCGACACCCCGCTGCGAAGTTTAAGTCTGCATTCAGACTTTCAGGACACTACAAGCTGAAATGTGACCTTCAACTAATAAGGATCCCATGCCAGTCTTTGAAGTGTGAAAAGTTTTGGAATAAGTAATACAAATTGACACTCAATCTTGAGTATTTAATTGCTTGACAATTGCATCTACAGAATAATTTAGGCGTATTTAAGGATAAAACAAGGATTGAGGTCACTGGTGTTACAGTTATAACGACATAATTAATTTAATGATGATTTGACAGGTAACATAGTAGCAATGTATGTGTATGTAGCAGTGGTTAAATGGTGTTCCTACTAGCTTGGCTAGTGGGGTTACCCCTTTAGCTCAATTGGTAGGCTACCAGATTTATAATCCAGGGGCCCTAGGTTCGATTCCCAGCAGAGACAGTTATTTGTCTCTGTGACATTTGGCGCCCACGTTGGGACTAGGGTTCTTCTTGGATAGAATACAATTATCTATCACTTATTTCACAATAAGTGATTGTTACCTCCGAATGAAGAGTCGGGACGTCTCTTTCAAAATGGAGGGGATAATGTAGCAGTGGTTAAATGGTGTTCCTACTAGCTTGGCTAGTGGGGTTATCCCTTTAGCTCAATTGGTAGGCTACCAGATTTATAATCCAGGGGCCCTAGGTTCGATTCCCAGCAGAGACAGTTATTTGTCTCTGTGACATGTATATTATCAGTTCACACGAATGATATAAGTGATGTTAAATATGATAAAATATACCAGTTATTAAACATAAACAATGTATTTTTTGGTTCTCATGTCCATATTTTAATCTCTGCCGATTTCGAGCTCATGCTGTAGGCCTAAAACAAAATTGATTGAGTGTTGTCGTGATCTATGTGTTAGCATCCCTGTACTCTTTAAAACTAGAAGTTAATCAACTACAGATGTGAATCCACCTAAATATTATTTTACTAGATTGTTAGATTTTCTAGGCATACCCACAGCAAACGGGCTTTGTAATTTTTCAAGTGTTCAACGTCATTGTGGTCTTTCAGGCCTTTGATTGTTGTTTTTATTGTCAAGCTGCTGTATTTCAACTTTATAGAAATGATTGAAAATACCAGCATAAAAATTCAAAATAATGAAAAGATGTTATGTTCCTGATTTGGAATTTTGGGCAAAAAATTGGGAAAAAATAATATGATTTGCGCTTGGGAATATAGCCCGATATAGGCAATAAATTTGGAGGGAAAAAAGCCCTAACTTGTTTAAGTTATTAACAAAAATATATGTAAACAGCTATTCTGATGTTTGACTTCGTTCATAAGATTTCATTATAAGCATTGATTCTATATTTTTTCTTGTTTATTGCAAAATGACCTGACTAAAGACTGTGCACACTTTTGTTTCGCACAGTCTGCACAATTTTCATTCAGGTCATTTTGCAAATAACCCCCCCCCCAAAAAAGTTGAAATCAATGCTGATATAATTACGAAGAGATAGACCCTTTCACGATAAATGCGTTCCTACTAATTTCACCTGCGCACAAGCACTTCCGAGTGGTATCAAGAAGTTTCGTGCTCAAACATTTCTACCCATGACAATTAGTACCCAATTATAGACTAATTGTTCCCTGTGTACGATTTAAATTTCATTGGGTCTGATTTGTGTTGAGTACGAAACTTCTTGTTACCACTCGGAAGTGTTAAGTGCATAGGAACGCAGTTATCGTGAAAGGGTCTATTTGAATTTGTAACAGTTTTACATATATGTACTTGAATTTTTAGCCCACCATCAACAGATGGTGGGGTATTCATATGGTCCTGCATCCCTGGTCCGTCCGTCAGTCCAGAACAGTTCTTGTTACCGCTATTTCTCAGAAAGGACTGAAGGGATCGCCTTGAAATTTGACATGAAGGTTCCCCTTGAGGTCTAATTGTGCATATTACATTTTCAGAGAGATCAGAATCCAACATGTCTGACAGGCGGCCATCTTGGATTTTGACCAAAGGAAGTTTGTTACCGCTATTTCTCAGAAAGGACTGAAGGAATGTCCTTGAAATTTGACATGAAGGTTCCCCTTGAGGTCTAGTTGTGCATATTACATTTTCAGAGAAATTGGATTCCAACATGGCTGACAGGTGGCTATCTTGGATTTTGACAATAGAAGTATGTATTTCTCAGAATGTACTGAAGGAATCTTTTCGAAATTGATTATGAAGGTTACCCCTGAGGTCTAAATGTGCGTATTACATTTTCAGAGAGATCAAAATCCAAGATGGACATCTGTCGACCATGTTGAATTCCATTCTCTCTTGAAATGTTATATGTTCAGTTCAAGTTCAGTTTCGCTATAATCTTGTGAAAAAAGGTATTTCACAGAAATATGGATTTAAGTTCAAATTCAATGTTGAGACACAAAATAAGAGAAAAGAACAGTCTGTCATAGATCAGACAATAGAACATTCCATGGTGGGCGCCAAGATCCCTCTGGGATCTCTTGTTACAATTGAATGCATCCATACACATTCTTATTATTATGTTCATATTTTCTTTTACTGTTCTAAAAGGCAAGGAATTTTATGCAGCAAATGAAGACTGGACAGCAGGCTTTCTTTTACCATAGCAACTGTAAAGAACCGGGTATTGCAGGGATAATGGAGGTAAGGAATACATCCAATTGAATGTGATATATTAGACATGACTTATACATACTTTTGACTATAAATTCCTGTATACTGTCAAGTATTAGTTCTGCAAATGAAAGCCACAGGCTGCAGTGTAACTGTAATTAAGTTTGCCCACCAGAAAAGTATTTTGGATTTATCCAGATACAGTTGAACTTCCATGATTTAAATTTTCAAACTATTTACTAAGTCCTGAATAAGTTTGCAACATAAAGCTACTTGGAACAACATATAAATAAAACTTTTATAAGTTGAATTTCACATTGTTTCTAATATATGACTGGTGGATTGGGACCCATTGATATAAAATCATACAAAATCCCTATTAATAAAAAGCCAAAATTGTCCTGTTTGGGAGATTGAGCTACAGTACACTGTATATTAACCTGGGGAGATTTCAGGGATTTTCTACACTCTTTTGGGAACTGGGCTTGGGCCTTTTGATTTGGGAATTTAAGCAACATTTAATTGATATTAGGAAATCTAGAAATATACAAAACGGTTTGAAAATACTAGAATCTCTTCAAATTCATTGTCATTTGACTTTAATTGGGAAATTTGAACTGCAAATTAGGGGAAAAATTCAATGTTTTTGCAGTGGGAATGGAGCCTTATTTCGGCCCCATATGAAAGGGTGGAAAATTCCTGGATTTCCGCACCTAACCTTTTCAGTTTCTTATAGGGGTCGGGGTCTCATGTTTACAAATTAGAATTGAAAATTTGTAATATAATAATGAAGATTTTATGATTAAATTATAAGATTTTCATCATTATATTACAAATTTTCAAATTATAGTTGATAAACTGATATTGATGGAAATGAAGTTTTGTGTTTTTATGTGATTCTCTAAAATACATATGGCAGGAATGATTGGACAATTAAGTAGTTGATGTGAAATTAGTATAAATATTAATTACCTAAATGTAATTTTGCAACTTTTTATCTCAAGATAATAATGAAAAGTATCAAGTTTTTTACTTAAAAGTCGTAAAACTTATGGTTTGTTTTTCAATTAAAAGTCTCTAAATAATGGTTTAAACAAATTTTTAAAAAATTGTTAAATAAATTCTAAACAATTTTGATAATGCTGTGTGAACATTGTTTGCAAATTAAAATTTGAAAATAACAATGAAAAACAAATGTTAGAACCAATTTGTTTACATGGGAATTGAAACACAAATCTGTCTGTCAGTCAGTTTTAAAGGGCCATTAGCTATATTTACCAAATATTATTATGGGTTGTTATGTATTAACAACCTATTATGGATTTACTTAGACTTTTCATCGAGGGCTATCCTGTTAGCAGTGAAGAGGTCATGGAGGTTGCATTTGTAAAATATAGTCCAACTCAAGAATTCAACTTTTACAGAAAAGTCAAATATTTTGGTGTTAATGAAATTAAATCTAGTTTGAATAATCATCAAATGAAATACCACATAATTCTACTTACTTCTGCCTTTCGAAATTATACAATACGATTTGTAGTCAGGTTAAACAAAATGTCATTGATCTATTTATAAATATGGAATTCCACTATATAAGATTCCAGTGATGGTGAGCCTGCCTTGAGAAACTGCAGTATTACTCCGCCATTCATCATATTGATATCGACAGCTACAAGCATACAGTGATGTAAATAGAAATAATTACATATCGCTGATACCAACGGAAGCTAAATCAGTTTCTGTTGAACTCTCTAGAATATGTATGTTTTCTAGTCCACGGAAAAGTTAAAATAAAAGAAGAGTTATAAGAGGGAATAGCATCAAGTAGGAGGTGCTTGTTATGCAAATTGCATGTGAAATTCATTATGAGTAAGTTCCTGTCCATTTTGAAAACTATCAAATTAACGTGTTTGTCAGCTAATCGCTATACATAACCTGCCTTAATGATATTCCTTGTGCATATTTCCTTTATTTATACACCCTATATGGTGACCACATGCCTTACATAACCAGCGACTGCTCAATTTCAGCAGACGGTCACTTGTATACTGTATTTATATTGGTATCGCGAAGGGAGGTAAGTCGAACATTGAATGTTACAATTTCCAATTATCGTTTCCGCAGAAGTTGGGGAAAATCGCCATGTCCATTGTCGGGTGTTTACACAACAATTATCACAACTTTTGAAGTTCATCACAATTAGATTGGGATGTATAAACCTAAACTTTTTGTGTAATTGGTCTGTTCATAATGGATTTCAAACAGAAACGATGTCTTCAACATAAAAACCTAAGTTTTATCCATTGCCGAAAGCGTTGATGTCTATAAGTGAAATTGGTGATAGATCATTTTCCTACTTAAGGCCCAAATTATGTTGATGAAAAATTATTTCTTTAACAATGAACTTTTAACAATGAACTTTGGGTAAACTGTCTATTAATTAATACAAGATAAATAACATTGTTTAGTTGTTTATTTAGTCTATGCAGAGTATATGTTCATGTACCACGGTAATAGCCCTAAATAGGATTGTTTGCGCTTGATATTACAAGCCCTAAAATTTGTTTTAAATCACAGCCATTTTTTACTATGAAAAAAATTTATTTTACCTGTTCCCAGGTGGTTTAAACTTGAGTAGGTTCCATAAATGCTCACGTTTTATTTTTAAATTGGTGTTAATGCACGACCGACAATATTTAAAGTTTGTGCGGACGATACAACAAATAAAATTTAGAATGTTAATTTTGAATTTATTTAGAGGCTGGAAATTGAATTTTTTTGTTTTTAGATCTACATTCATTTGATTTATTTTCATTCTATATATTAGATATAAGTAGTTTAAATCCCATGGCTATTTTGCCAAAATAACAACCCATTTCATTACTTTCAGTACTTTGATTTTGTTTCTATATTAACTACTTGTACTTGATGTACAATAAGAAGTAAGAGCTATACACAGGCATAAAATCTTATATTCCTATATATTTTGTGAAAATAAGGTCAGGTCCAGTGTGGTATTCATATACAAATAGTAATGTTGAATTTATCATTTGCAAGTGAATAATTGCGAAACTGGATTTTTCAATCAATTTTCACAAAATATATAGGAGTTTAAGAATTGTTATGCCTGTGTATATCACTTTCTTGTTATTGTATACCAATTGAAGGAGAAAAAAAGGAAAAACAATTTTGTTGGAAAAAAAATGCCGCTTTAAATTAATGTACACGTACTTAGCACAATGCCAGTCCAAAACACCCAAGTCATTCCAATGTGACCATGATTTGTCAGAGGTTTTGTTTCATTATGCCAAAATATATATTATATTTGCAGTAATATTGCTTGGTAATTGGTAAGCCAAGATTTCAGAAGTTTCATTATTTTCATCATCTTTTCCAGATTGTAAAAGAGAGCTACCCAGATCATACACAGTTTGACAAAAAAGATCCACATTATGATGTGTAAGAATTTACAAGAGTTGTCTCTCTTGTTGTCATATTGGTATTCACATGTACTTTATAGTCTCCTAAGCTACTTGTCATCACAAGTACATGAGGTGTTTACATCATTTTAATGTTTTCAACTTATTTAACTTCTTTATACATGTTGCACCGAATTTTGAAATTTTTAAAATTATCAGAAATTGTGATTTGAATTCAAACATGTCAAACGTCCTGAAATAAAAGATAAAATTCTCCCTATAGCTCCAAACAGAAAGGTAGATGTCAATATACATAGTAATATTACTTGGACCAGTGGAAGATGTATCACAACCAAGAAGATGCATTTGTTTATGTCCAAAGCATAATTCTTCATTTCATGCACATCTAATTGCTGTTATCCAGAAAGATTCTTTAGGATCTAAGTAACAACACAGAAACAAATACAAAAAAAACCTCAACATTCAAATGAATATTTCTGTTCAGTTATTCATTATTATTTTGTGTCCATGGTTTCATGATTTTAACAATTCTTCAATTTTAACTCATAAACCCCCTGAAAAACAATGGACTCTTCTGTATATCGCGACTTAAACCAGTCCAAATGTGTCTTTAAGGGTGAATGAGTAAGTGTAATATTTGTACTGGTATGATTTACAGAAAAGCTGATCCTGATAATCCTAGGTGGTTCATGGTGGATGTGAAATATGTTAGAATGATGAAGAGGTACATACCACTCGCAGAACTGAAGAAACTGCATCTGGAGCACAAAACCTCTGGAGGCCCACTACAGGGTATCGCCCTCTTTACCAGGGCCAGACTTTCTGTTCAGCCATTGACTCAAAGTAAGACAGTATTAAATAATGCTTGAATAATTTGATTTACATTGTATTTGGCCAATGATCTCACTAGGGTCAGGGTATGAAGGTAATTAATAATATTTATGACACCAGCTCCAGGATTAAAAGGAAAGGACCAAAACTTTTAAAAGAAGATAAGTTTAACAAATCCTCTACACACTGGATTACATTGAAAGCAAAACTCTATGCATACTTAAATTGAGCCTGTAGATCTTGCGAAAAGTAATGAAATTAATTACCTGAGGGGTTTTGTACAAAAGGTGGATACTCGGAGTGAGTTTAGGTGAGTTAGGGACCTTGGTTGGGACTAACCACAAAGGACAGGGCTCTGATATTTCACATATAGATTCCTTATGACGAGAGCTTTCATTTGGTACCTTGACTTTTCATCTAGTGGCACAGATATACAATGATGACAGATATAACTAATCCGCCTTTTATACCTGCTGTGGGACTTGATTTTCCGGAGAAACAATTACAAATATATCAGCTTTATGGGGATAAGAATTGGCAATGTTTCAAAAGAATTTTTTCAACACACATTTTTTTTTATTAAAAGTTCATACGCTTTTTATCTTCGTAGTTCAGTTTTAAGATAAAAATGCTGCCATTTATACCTGAATTTAAGAAAACAACTTTATGTAGTATATACAGTCAAACTTGCCTTAGCGACCACCCTCATATAACAACTTCCTGTCCATAACTACCGTATTTGGACTGCGACTTGAGAAATACTATATATTTGCTCCTTATATAGCAACCACCTGCCTTACGAGACCAGCAACTGCTGTATTTGCCCGCTGATAGTTATCTTACTTGTGTTTATTTACTGCTTACTGGTGGAAAGGGGATAACTCGAAGATAATTCTCACGGGATATTGCTAGAACTAATCAACAACATGATGCAATACATGATTTTTTGACAGTTACAACACACCTGGAGGTGTCAATTAATGTCCCGGGTGGTAATTAAGCACTCAGATGTGCTTTTTGACGGGGTGTTTTTACAACCAGGAACTAGCAATCATCGCCGACTGATTGATGTTTTGTTTTCGATTGTCAGTTATAGACTTAAGTTTCCGGTGATGATTATTTAGTCAACGAAAGACTAAGACTAAAAAATAAAAAAAGGATACGCTTTGCTACCTGGTGTCATTACAAACGGGAGCATTTAAATATCATGGCTGAATGATTGATGTTTTGTTTTCTCGTATTCAGGAATGCAATGGATTAATTATCTTAGATCTTATCTCATGGAACGTCACTTGATACGCAAGTCAACATCTCAATCCAGAGTAAAATCACGGGCGCTCGTTGCATTGGATTATGTCTAATAAAATGAAAATTAAATGAAATTCATCTATCTACAACTTTCTGTCTATTCTTAGTCATCTGTGTGACTTAACACAAATCACCAACTTTGAGCAGTTTTTACGAGATTTGTCTCAGTTTTAATAATGTGCTGTCTCATGGCATATCCGCGATGTATATAACACAATTTCATCATAAATTAATTGAAATTAATTAAAACATTGAATTATTTCTTATTCTTATTATTTATATGTTGTACATGTATAAGTACAGGGATTTTTCCTATGCCTATTTTGGGTCCGATTACAGGACCCTTCCCAATTCAAAAATGGCTTGTGTATTCCCAAAAATATGCAAAAATTCCCAATTTGGAATTTCAAAAAAAAAAATGTATATTTTCCCAATTTTCCAGATCCTGGATCCAAAATTTTGGAGGAAGGAAAATCCCTTTAACATTACAATGTACATTTACTAAATGGAATATCTAACCAGGGAAGAAATATGTGATTGGAAATAATGAAAGTCATCTCCGATCCTTTGGATTTCATAATATCTCGTGTACATTTGACCTTTTATATAAAGACCACCTGTCTATAAAGACCATTTTTGTAATTCCCCAAGAGCAGTCTTTATATACAAGTTTGACTGTAGTTATATTAAAACATTTCATTGAATAAAACGATACATTGCTGAGTCCATATAGGGTAGGGGTTCAAAACCAATTTAGATTTGGCTTAATCAAGTAAAGACAAAGCATTTAAATATTATTGGGGAGCATATTACCGAGTCCTCTAGAATCAACTAACGGCCGCTGAAACTTTCACTTTTAATACTAATAAAACTACCAATAGGGTCGGAAAGTCTCAGCATGTGACCTCCTAGAGATTGCGAGAAAAACAACTTCCTGGCAGTAACTAAGTAAAAAAGTAACATGACATTGTTAAAAAAAAATGAAATAATGAAAATAAATATTTATACGGATCTGTATCATTCAGGTATTGAGAGCCCAAACCTCCCTCTTCAAAATCATACCAAAGTTTCTTCTGAGCAAGCTACATTCAGAGAGTTGCATTTCATCCATGGCCATTCTGACAGTATGGGTTTTCTCCTTTAGTAGTGAAACTTCCCCGGATATGTCTGCCAAAACTGAAATCAATTTTATGCTCGGGCTTTTTCCTCTCCACATTATAGAATCCGTCTACGACTTCTAAATTTCTCCGGACTTTTCCTTTCCTTTGTGATGCAATAAGGAGAATTTCAAGTAAATAGTATTGAAAAACTGTTGAATTAAATACAATTTCTGACCATATCCCCCCCCCCCAAATATACATTTTTACTTATAAATAAAAAACCATTCACAGCCCTACCCTTAAACCATATATATTATTGATTGTTATACCCTTGAAATATACACTTATTACACTGTTTCATATCAAAGCAGGGACCAGCGAGACATATTATTACATGTAATTCTAGTTTTACTCAATGCAGGTCATGACAAGCATTTTCACTTTTAGAGGTTGACAGGTATGGTTAAGCTATCTTGGATTATAGCAGTTTATATTTGGTATTGTTATAATCTTGTGAGAAAGTACTTGACAGATATTTTGGTTTTAGTTCAAATTCATTGTTGAGCCACAAAATAAGAGAAAAGAACAGTCTGTCATAGATCCAATGAAGAACATTCCATGGTGGGCGCCAAGATCCCTCTGGGATCTCTTGTTTAAAAGATTTTTCAGAAACAAATTCCATTTCAGATTGTTGAATCTGTGCTTCTGTCCATGATTCCGTGATCGCAGAAAATCACTGAACCTATATTTCACATACATATTTCTGAGGACCAGAGCCTTCATTTGGTTTCGTGACATTTGACATAGTTAACTTGATCTTAGACTTTGACCTACTTTTAAAATTTTTTAACCTAAACTTAAGGAATAAAAATTTTACCAGTCCTTTGACCTTAAAATCTGACAGCTGTGGGTCAAATATCTGGGCCCGAAGTCACCAAATTTACTCAATACTCAAGCTCAACTTTTATTTCATTATTTTGACTATAAAATTGTTTACAAAATTTTTGGATTTTAGTGATTAGGAAATGTATTATGATTTTTAATTATTTACATATAAATTTTTGCGTCACACTTATGATTTTCCTGTAAAAAACGAATAAATACGTTGAGTACGGTACTCAAGATTTGAGTACGTACTCAAATATTTTTTTAATATATCTGAAGTTTTCTTCAAATGACCAATAATTTTTATTATTATTTACAATTGTATGCTGACAATATACAAACATGTCCACAGTTACAGAATAAAGTTTGCATTTTTTTACCTTAAAATCGTGAAAAGTTAGTTGAGCTTGAGTATTGAGTAAATTTGGTGACTTCGGGCCCTGTTTTGTATTAAACTTGGACCATGATATACCTTAAGCTGAATTTTAACCTTCTATTTGCAAAGTCATCTATCTGCAATTGCGTCATTTGAAACAGAAAATCAAGAGAATGAAAAATATCAATCTGATGTGGTTTGTTCACACTTTACATTTCATATGATTTTTGTTTTGCATTTTGTAGACGAGTGGGACTACATCTTATCACTGGAAGGATAGAGGTGTAAATAAACAGATTTTAGGAGCAGGTAAAAGCACACAGGACCTTGAAAGGATGTGAACTTCATCAGAGTCTGTTGTTTTAAAGTCCTGGATAAGCATTGTACAATAGAATGACTGAACAAATTTATGTAACATGACATTTACTCTATAATGTGTAGGACCATGCACACATTATCTATGTGAGTACAGGGTATGAATCTGTCAGGTGGAACTTGTCACAGTTTTGTTGTATAGGTCATATCAAAAACTTGTCCAGAGGGGAAAACTTGTTTAAAATGAGGTCTGTGTATTCGATAACTATAGCTAATCAAAGCAACATGTCATAGAGGAGCACCTGACAAAAAATGGATGTATAAACAATTTGAAATACTTACCAAGGATATGTCATACACAGAAGAATGTAAAACATTGTAATATACAATGAAATACAAATGTATATTACACAGCATATCAAGGGTTTATATTTATTTGCGGCAGATGAACTAATGGTGAGTGAGCAGATATTAAAATAGGTTAAAATGATTTATGCGTAAACAAATGGGATTTCAAGATTTCCAGGTGCAAGAGAAATGATCAAGTACCTTATTTGAGTTGTAGATAGAAAAATATCAGTCTTGGGTGGGATGGATTAATATCCAAACCTCAGCTTATATGCCTTAGCTGATATTTCTCTATCTGGAACTCAAAGCTGAAATAGATTATATTACAATATTATGTGTTATAATATACCATTGTGTCATAATATGGAACTTGTCATATATCAGTCTGTGTCATAATCTGAACTGTGTCATATACCAGGCTGTGTCACAATCTGAACTGTATAATACACTAGGTTGTGTCACAGTCTGAGCTGTGTCTTACATAAGACTGTGCCACAGTCTGAACTGTGTCATACACCATGCTGTGTTACAGTCTGAACTGTGTCATACACCAGACTGTATCACAATATGAACTGTGTCACAATCTGATCTGTGCCATTCACCAGGCTGTGTCAAAATCTGAACTGTGTCATACACCAGGCTGTGTCACAATCTGAACTAAGTCATACACCAGGTTGTGTCACAATCTGAACTATGTCATACACCGGGTTGTGTCACAATCTGAATCCTGTCATATACCAGGCTGTGTCACAATCTGAACTGTGTCATGTACCAGGCTGAACTTGTGTCACACCTGTACCCTGTCACTTACCAGGCTGTGTCACATCTATACCCTGTTATGCACCAGGGTTAGTCACAATCTGAACATTGTCATACACCAGTCTGTGTCACAATCTGAACTATGCCACACATCAGGTTGTGTAACAATCTGAACTATGTCATACACCGGGTTGTGCCACAATCTGAATCTTGTCATATACCAGGCTGTGTCACAATCTGAACTGTGTCATGTACCAGGCTGAGCTTGTGTCACACCTGTACCCTGTCACTTACCAGGCTGTGTCACATCTATACCCTGTTATGCACCAGGGTTAATCACAATCTGAACATTGTCATACACCAGGCTGTGTCACAATCTGAACTGTGTCATTCACCAGGTTGTGTCAAAATCTGAGCTGTGTCATACACCAGGTGGTATCACAATGAACTATGTCATACACCAGGCTGTGTCACACCTGTACCCTGTCATATACCAGGCTGTGTTACAATCTGAACTGTGTCATGTACCATGCTTAGCCTGTGTCACACCTGTACCCTGTCATAAACCAGGCTGTGTCACATCTGTACCCTGTTATTAACCAGGCGGTGTCACAATCTTAACTGTGTCATACACCAGGCTGTATCAAAATCTGAACTGTGTCATACACCATGTTGTGTCAAAATCTGAACTGTGTCATACATCAAGCTGTGTTACAATCTGAACTGTGTCATACACTAGGCTGTGTCATAATCTGAATTGTGTCATACACCAGACTGTGTCACATCTGTACCCTGTCATACACCAGACTGTGTCACATCTGTACTCTGTCATACATCAGACTGTGTCACATCTGTACCCTGTCATTGCCAGACTGTGTCACATCTGTACCCTGTCATACACCAGACTGTCATTATCTGAAAATTGTAACACAGGTTCTGGTATAAACAGACATCTTAACCAAGGTCCACAAATAATTTTGTTTACCAGTTTACTCGCAGATTCTCTCCATCATGTTCACCATTTAAAACTTCCGGCCACCAAATCAGTAAAAAATTTGTTGTACGTAGTAGTAAAGACTATTCATACAAACAAATAAATCTAAGGACAAGTGATAGATCCGCAAATGGCAAAACAATGGGAAGGGATACCAAATAAATATCAATTCTGGTGAAAAAATTGGCAAAAAGATAAATTATGTATATCATAACATGTTATTATCCAAAGGAAATGAATATGAATTGTGACATTTAAATAGTTGACAGCTGATTTACTAAAGTGTATATAACACATGCTACTGAAATGTGACGATAATTGAAATAAAAAGAATAGCTTCGGCCAAAGTCCTGTGGACATAGAGCAACATGTCATGTTTATGTATCCGACTGTCCCAGAAAAATGTGTGTTGAGTGCCTGTATTATTTTAAAAATGGCTTAATGATTTTTAACCCAACTATTTACTTTTATGTGCAAGGAAAATTACCTACAGGGGGAGTAAATTGAAAATAGTTATTGACAAAATTGTTCGACAGTTTCTGGAGCAGAAACAAAGTACAAACAAATCAAAAGGCTGCATTTCAAATGTCTTATTCATCAACCATTGTTTAATTTGATGAGTGTAAATAATTCCAGTAACACCCAATGCCTGCTGTATTTACCAGGGAAACCTAATGAGTACAGTTCTAATCTCATTTGGAAATATATATTTATATGTGTTTATACCTTGATTTTTTTATAAGGAATGTTCAGTTATCCGAAGAACCTTTCGGACAAATCTAGGACTAAAAAAATGCTATATGTGTGACCCATTGCTATAGACGTTTCTTGAAAGGTAATGCTACTCCAAAATAAACATTGATTTTATTAATTTGTCGTGTTTATAGCAGGAAATGTGAAAAAAATATTGTTCATCTAAAAAATTGCAGATTAACGTAAACTCTTCTACATATGAATTGTAAATTCCTAGCTCTTTATGCTTTTCACTCCACAGTGGTGCATGTGACTTAAAACAGAGGTCAGATGACGTGAAAGGCGTGGCATATAAAAGTACACTCACTACACTGGTGTCAGTCTAGAATACGTCTAAATTTGTGACACTCCATCGGGAGTTAGTGACATCTCCATATGATTAAAGAATTCTTGGCGGGATGTAAAAGCCAATCAAACATGTTTTTTGCATGGTCATCATATTTAAAGGAACTATGGAAAACAATTGCAGCAATCAGTAGGAAATCATATTCTACGAAATCACCGATGAGACTGGTGGACATTCTTGGGTATCTTGTAACCGGGTTCTCTCCTCCGCCGTATAATACTGCTGGCTGTCAACATATATAATGAATAAAAAGATGAGTGTAGTGTAAAACATAGATTAAATTAGTCGGACAAACATGAAATGAATTCACCAAATGCAATTCCGTTGCGGCATGGTCGGAATGATTTGTGGTGTGCAAGCCAACGGGAGGGGGTTTAAAGTCTCGCCACGTGGGCTTGTCCGCCCCAGAAAGCCTAGATACTTCCAATCCTTGTGCTATAATGTCTTTTGGCGTTAGTACACCTGCAGCAGGCCGACACTATGTCAATAAAAATATATATAGTATATACGTGTTCACACGTGTGTCTGTATCATTTTGTTATATATAACGCAAGTAAATATTCATTTTATTGACATTGTTTCGGCCAGCTGTTTGTATACCATTCGGCATGATTCGGCATTTTACTTTGCTACGTAGACTACTACCAGCTAGCTTTTGTAAAAAAAAAATTAATATATGTGAGCTTATTTTAATATAATGACATCGGCTGTTATTGCCGAGCACAGCAGACGACTTTGAAAATATCAAAACATTATTGCTTTTGTACGGTCTGCAATAACACACCTTTCGTATGTTATCTACGAAACGTCAATATGTATTCGCACGGTCCAGTGGACGTTTTATCAATTAGAAATGATCAGGATTAATATTAAAATTCAGTCACGGATTCCTTATGATCAATTGATAGAAATTCAACAAGGAATTTAGATATATTTAAATTCAGGGTGAAATCAGATGGTGTTAGAATTTCCTGTAGTACGCATTCAGAAACGTTGTCTGGACATTATTACATTAATATTACTACATTAACAACCGAATACAAGTGGTACATGTGTGTAAAATTATAATTTATTTTTTAATTTCATCTACAGAATATCTGAATAAATTCCTAAGATTTAGAAAGACAGTGTTCCTTTACCAAGCGCTTGGCACAAAACGTGTTAGTCAAAGGTCTTTTTGTTGAGACTTAAATCATATTTCCTATGTCATGGAAGCGATGACACGTAAAAGAAATCTATTTTGGCTTCAGTCCGTTGCATAAGTAAAAATTTATTGCTCTGTAACATAAAGATTGTAACATATCCATATAGGTATGCTCTATATGTATATATGTGTGTATCAGTTATTGTATATTTTGTGCTTTTGTGGCTGAGTATCGCACTTTAAACCATGAAATCTTTCACCTTTATTAAGAGCGGGTTCAAAGCCCTCTGGAACCTGAGTTCATTTTGTGAAAAAGTTTGCTAAGTTTACTTGTAGAAGGGCAGTACTTATATTTTCGCGGGTAATTTTTAACCGTGTTCTCTCATACACCATTATACATTGGTCATCGATATATAACTGGAAAAATGTTGATTGGCGTATTACAGTATTATTATGGCGTATAATTGGCGTATATGTTGAGAAGTCGAGACAGGAAAAATAATGTTAATTTCTGTAAGCTCAGAAGCTTACGGGGTGCTTCCTCACAGGACCCCGTACTGGAAATGTTTCCCTGGATAGGGCCTACAATGACGGCATTAAGCGGAATGGCACAGATCCGTCGACTAATTTTGAGTGCACATCATTTGTACTTAGCTAGGTCACTGAATTACCTTACGTACTGGCTACTGCAGGTCTGGCTATACGCCAGTGTGTGGCCGAGCCCTTTTAAGAGACTGTAAAAATTCGTCTCTAAGCATTAAATTACTTTGTTGCACTTGTATTAAGTTGTGAAATCCAGGATTTCAATATCCGTTTCTCTGATGTTCAATTAAATGTTTTATCATCTCCGATTCCCTCACCCTCACAAAACGGGTGGTCTGTTTACGACATACGGTAGAAGATGTATTTCAACACATTAAAACAAACTCACACCTACTTGTTATAGTTGAACTTACTTTCTGTCGAGATAACAACAAAATGTGAAATAGATTGTAGAAGTGATAATGCATGTTTGTTAACGATGTTTGTGGCCTGTGATTATGGTGGTACTCCATATTTTGAATTTTAAAACGAATTTCATCACTTGATGTTTTATTAACTGCATGCTAATATTATTCATATTTACCGATTTAAAGTTTAAAGGTTTTTCCGTTTATAATATTTAAAAACATTTTCAGTCTTTGATAAAAAGATTCCTTCCCACATATTTAATTCAATAAATTTGGTAAAAAATTATTTAATTTATTTTGTTTATTAGCCCATTCACCCCTAAAGACACATTTGATCTGGTCTAAGTCATTGGTTTACAGAGTTAACCATTTAGCAACCCGGGTTTCTGTAGTCTTTCTTTGGGTAAGCAGGATGTTTTACTCTACAATTTTAACCTGGCCACCGCCATTTAACTGAAAATCCAGAAGTTGGATCAGGCGACAGATGGACAGACAGCCAAGAAGTGTATGCACCGATCTAGCTTTGATTTCAGGGGCACAGAAGCTTATAACATATCTTCTAGAATAAACAAGATATCGCATTCAATGTAAAAGCCATTTGAAGATCACAAGATATCTTGAAAATATTCATACTTCTCAAGATATCGTTTTAAGTTAACAAGAAATTATTTTTTTAACGAGTTTAGAAGAGACCATTATATATGCGTTTATCTCCTTATTTTTTTATAACAATTGAGAGATCCTACCATTATTGATCCAAATTTATGTAGGGTTTGGATGATAAAGATGTGACAGTGCGGGACGAATTAAAATAGTATTTGCTTCTTCATATTCCCAAAAGAATCTTAATCGTAATGGAAAGTATATTTAGCAATACTTCATTTTAAAGCTCAGAATCATGTAGATTAGTTTGAGATGGGTCAAGGGCAACTGAGACTAGAAAACTCAACCTTAGGACATTCACTGAAAACGTTTATTTTTCATGCCTCATATATTTTGGATAAATTTGAAGCTGATTACAACTAATCCAAACAACGGATTGCTTAAAAAAACCGGAGTTTTCTGTAACTTCAAAATTACATGCTTAAACTGTAGGCTGGTAAAATGGGGTTAGAACACGAATCTTGATCTAATAAGATTTTATTTTTACAAAGATAGCAACTCTTACATGTGATGGTACGTTAGACATTAAGAGCAACCACCGCTACCTAACATTGCCTCCACGCGTACACTTGGCGTCTAAAGCAATATTGCTACAAAATGATTAACAGGACGAAAAGGAGCAAACATATAAACTATTGTTTATATGTTGCTTACAGTGTAAACTCTTAAGTAGATAAATCAAGGATTCTGATGTAAGATTCACATTTTTAAATTTCAGAACAGTTTTCTGAACATAATGATTTATAAATATTATAAACATAATACCAAAGTTATAATGCTCAAGACGATATCGTTTCTGTCAATTAGACTTCATCAGTTGAGCTCCATATTTGAAAAGTATGTGTATTTTCTAACAGATAAACAAACAAATCAAAAAAGGCCAAATAATATCTCTAAAAGTATAGCCGAAATCCGTCTAACAGTGTAAACCTTACTAGATAAAAAAATGACTATCTTAGCTTTAGAAAATTTTCGAATTTAAATGGTGTTATGATTTATCTAAGACCTAATATTTAAGTTTCAGACTACTTTGTCACTTCAGTGTGGTCGTTTTCTACCAACTGAAAACGCACGTGACGTCGTGAGGCGAGCGCTAGATGCAAGAATTTTCATTAACTGTCTGGCGTCACCGTCTGTGAGAAAGTATACAGCAATCGATATGAAAAAAGTTAGGATTTTTATGTCCCTTTTTATTCTTAATTGTATATATATATGTATATATATATATATACTTTTGCTATTTGGGATTCCTGTCACATTATTTAGCAAGGCAATTTTTCATGTCCGCCGAGTTACATGGGCTGTCGGTAAAGGCGCACCTGCGCACATGAACCCGTATAACGTGCCGAATACGGTACTCGGAAATCCTTGCATCAAGTGCTGACCGACGTTTGTGAATAGCCCCAGTTTTATATCCCTGATTTGTTTTGTTTTTACGTTACATCTTTTATTTATAGAAGAGTAAGTGAACATTGCCCTAACTGAAAATATTAAGACATACTTCTACATTTTAAAATCAGATCTTGATAAGTTATTAATATTTTTACCTACTGCATTTACTCAAATAGATTATTACACATACTACAGTAACTTGGGGTATACGTACTGCATCCAGTTATTGAACACTTTCACCCCTAAGTTTCTCATTGATATGCCCATTTTTATTGTCTTCGAACAATTTATTTTGGTCTGTAGGGTTGAAAGGGTTAAAGGAAGGATCTGATTTGGTCATCCGTGTAAAACGGTCGTAAGTGGGGCCCTAACACCAAGTCTAATACTTAGAACCTTTCGTAAAACAGCCCCTGCATGGATCAATTTTCTACATGCCTCCGGGTAGTTTGTCAATAGATTTCACTTTTCTACACTACAACGTTTGTGTGAAAATTGCTTCTGCTATTCATACGCATCCCAGTATTAGACACAAGCGACAAATTTGTAAACAATGCACACGTGTTTTAATTCCGTAAGCAATGTTTGTCTGCAACAAACAATTTATCTTTGTTTTTCCTTTAACAGATGGGAATAAGTTTTTGTAACGGCATTCTGTATGTTCGGCCCGAGGTCCTAGAATTGGAATCCTCAGATGCGTATACAAGGCGGACATCAGGGTAATTAAGAGCTTAAAGTGTCTAATTTTAGCCCCAATTTTTTTTTCATCCCACAACATCAAGGTTGTCTAATATTGTTGAAATTGTTTTATTATCTCTATTTTTAGAGTTTCATACATATACCTGTCGAGCTGGGCTGTTGAAGTTTTATTATTTGTATCGCGCAAACACCTTTGTAGGGGAGGTAACTTATCTCGCACTTTTACATGAAAATTGAAGTCTTGGCTTAGTTTGGGACGCACTGCTTAATTACATGCTCGGATGATTGACTTTATGAGTTAAGCAGATACAAAACTTCTAGGTCATGATGTCTCTACTCTCCTGACTGTTTATTAGTGCTTGTAATTGTTCAATTTGTATACCCAATTTTCGCATTGTACGAGATCGTTATCGGAACTTTTCTTTACATATCGAAAAATCATAAAGTATCCGAGCCCATTGGCTATCACTGATAATCGCAAGTTTGCTTTCAGTAATTATCTACTTTATGGTTCTATGAAGGTCAATTATGTTATTTACTTAACCAGTCTTGGCCACTCTGAAAAGAAAAAATAGTTTTTCAACGGTGATCAAATTTATTTCAAAAGCAATTTATTACTTAAAACATAGGAAATGTTAGCTGCATATGTTTATATTTTTTACAGGGATTACTAAAGAGATAGTGTATTTTGATAAAAATAAAATAAATTGACCAGTTAACTGTGTGAGATATAGAGGCATATGAAGACGGTGTATTTGGCTTGGGAATTATAGTTTCCAGTGATTGTGAAGAATGTGTACAAAAAGTACATCACCTCGTGTTTATACGATTGTAATCATGGAAGTACAAGAGTTTAACAAGAAAACAAATCAAGTTTTCCTGGTGCCAACAAAGACATTTAAAAGTTCTGATTAGAGGTAAGAGGGATCAACGTTCCCCAAGTTTTCATTATAATTATATTTCCATTAGATTTGTTTTGAAACGGATAGTTTTAAGCGTTTAGATTTGTGATTTGTGTGTTTTTTTATGTTTCTATTAATTTTTATATTTGTATATTCACTCGTTTATAATCTGTCACTTTCTTATCATTCATTTATGCGTCACTATATTATTATTATTATTATTATTATTATTATTATTATTATTATTATTATTATAATGTTGTTGTTTCGTTGTTGTTGTTGTTGTTGTAGCAGCTGCTACGTTTGTTGTTTTGCAATATAGTTGAGTTGTTCCACAATAGGTTTGTTGTAAACGTCATATATACGATATCTGTAAATATACGCATACAAAATAGAAATGATTCTAAGGTAAAGTTACAAAAGATATACTAATGCACATATGATTCAGTTAAAGTTCGATTTACTGATAAGATAAGATAAGAAACAGAAATTGAAATATTTAGATCACCGGACTATTCTTTCCATGAATACGACGTAAGTGAACAAAATGTATCTAATTAGAATTGACATTGGAACAAAGATTTTAGTCAGTCATGGTATATGGTAGTTTTGTCCACACGAATTCAAAAATAATGTAAATCCACGATTTACGTGTTTCTTTATTCAATTTTTGTACCAACTTTATACACACATTACAATATCCGCACCTGTTTGATGAGGGGGAGAGCCACGGCTCTGTGACGGAGAAGGGGTGTGGATAGTTATAGCAGTGCTCCTGAATTATGAACATTTTCCATACTAGCGAGAATACACGTTTAGAATACTAGTAGATTACTATACTAAACTAAAGGTACACTGAGAAGAAACACATTGTTTATAATTTATCTAATACGTAAATGTTTCACTGAATTTTTATACAAGGAATAAGATAATTGATTAGTGTTGCTTGGTAGAAAACCAATATAACGTCTTTATAATATACGAAAAACACTTCATTTCATTTGCTTAGATGCCCACACATATTTTGACCGTGCATGGATAGAACTGCTACACACTTTGTGAACATCTTGCACCTATTTTGTAAGGTCGTTTTTCCCCAAAACCTTTTTTAACTATAGATACAGCGGCGTACGCATGGCGATAAGCTGTTCTCACTATATAATGTATATAAGATGAAGTATATTGACTTTAGTTTCTGTACTAATTCTTTTTGTTGTGTCGCTACTTACATCATCAACTGGATGAAGTCAAAAGAGGTCTGTAAAATTAATGGCAAATTTACTACCGCGTTTAAAAAAAAGAAATTTAATCGTTTTATATTCCACTTGAATACAAATTAATACAAAAGTCGGCACATGAAAATAGCATTACAAACAAATAGTTTTATTATCTGCCTTTATAATTAAGAAGCCGTATCCAGTTAGTTAAAAATAAAAGGAACCCGATGTATGACTCAAATTTCTGATAAACAGATAGACATGAAAATTATTGTATTTATATCTTCTGCATTATGGTGTTTCGTAGTCCAGTTTGTAAAAACATCTTGCTGACTAAGATTACCGACTAATGATAAAAAAAAATTCCGACAGAAACATCAGTTGTTGCTTATTCAGTTATTGGGAGTAGCTTATCTCATACACGCATATCCTTATAATCTTAGAAACCGGAACAATAAATGTCAATACGGACCTTTGATTCAATTAACATTTCGACATTAAGGACTCGCAGTTAATTCATTTTCCCGTTATAAATCTGTTCTGTACGTGATTAATTGACACTTCTTTAGCAACTCAAGGCAAATATCGTTGGGTTCATTTTTTTTCGTCAATGATAAAAACCTTTAAAATGTAGATATGCAGTCTCGTACCCCCTGACTAGTGACGTATGTGTTTTATTCTGATATGACCGTTTGGAGTTATTCACTGGTCAGCGGAGTATTTGCATCATAGACACAATATTCAATGGTCGAATCGGAGACTTCAACGTGTTCTTTTGTAAAAAGGCTTGGTATGCATTACGTAGAACGTGATTTATTTAGCACGAGAGACTTGAAATACGCACGACGATAAACCTAAACAATTGCTTTCGTCTGTATAATTGGTCTAAATGTTTGGTACTTCACCTGCCTTGGCGGCATCTTCATTATAAGTGAACACTATTGATATTGCAAATAGAATATTCCAGATTGTTCATAATTACCAAGTTAGCAGTTGGGGTATTATATTTCAGAAATTGAATGTTCCATACTGATCAAGGTAGCAATTATACTATTTCAAAACTTCTATACTTCTATACTTCTTCCGAGGAAGCAATAAGAGTATTTCAGAATGATTATACTTATCAAAAATCGCAAATATAATATTTACAAAACTATACCGTTTTTATACCTATCATCAGTTTTAACTGGATGAGGTCCGATTTTGTCGTTTTTATTCCGTTTTATCTCCGTTTTCGTTAGGTGTTAGTCTATAATTTAGTCCCGTTACGTTTACTTCAATTTTTAATGACAACGAGCGTAACTGCTAAAACATCAAACATGAATAGCTTTTTTCATTGATAATAACACTGAATGATCTTTACACAAGTAGATTATGTGTTTAAGAAAAGCAAACTATACAAATTGACAATTCTTGACATCTTAATCTTTTTCAAATTACGAAGACCGTGAACTATTTTTGTTGAGATTTTTATCATCTTTGACTTAACAGAGAGAGAAAGGTGCTATTTTGTGTAAAACTATTCAAATAAAGTTCGACGACGAGCAATCTATTTACCATTGTAGTTCTTTTCAACGTGGCTAACGTCTTATTTATTTTTTGAGACGGGCTCTATAGAGCTGATCAGGATTTAAGTTATTTCCGACCTTATTAGACAAAATTAGCAGGAAATGCTACAAACCGTGACGGATTAGAAAGCATAATAGTTTGAAAAGAAATTTGAAATTGATCAAAATATTCAGTTGGACCTCAAAACTTACAACTTATACACATGAATTGTTCGATGCACGCGGCAATACTGGGGTCGGGGTAAGAAGGTGCAACGGCATTGCGCTGAATGGTCACCGTATTTCTATCTCCTTGTCGACCACAGCTACCAAGAACGAACAAAATAAGGTGAATAAATTTATAAATTTCCCTGATATTTATATTTTCATAGGAAAAAAATCGCAAATAGCCTTTTTGCTTTTTTTATTTTGTTATACGTCAGATGACAGTTATGAGGTTACCGATGAGTTGATTGAATATGTTACTGGAGAATTAATACAACCTTGTCTATGGTGTTGTTTTTTGTATTTCAGCAATTAAAGACGGGATCACATCCCCATTATTTTTGGAGATAAACATCACAGCAAACGAGTCGGTGTTTAGTTGTATAATAAAAAAAGTGGTTTAAACCGTCGAACAATTAAAAATTGAGGATGGATTTTTATAATTTTCGTTTTCACATCGTTAGAGATGTGCAGATAAGTTGGTTCACCCTTATCAGATGACGATTACACCAATGAGGACTCACTTTCAACTTTTTTCATTTAAAGGACGTTTAAAAACAGAAACTCGACTGAATTCTTCAGTTTCAGTAATTAACGAGTAATACTTATAATTTGCTACAATGTACCCTACTTCTATTACCTGGACGATATATTTTACAGGTAAGTGCAATATTTACTGCTAATTAATATTTACACTCGTCCATGTTATGTTATTACATTGTTTGCGAACTCGATATCATTGCTTGTTAAAGAATAACACTATCGTCTGAGAATCATGATTTTGAGCTTATTATAGTCGGAAATTTGTAAGATAGGCCATGTTTTATCTTTGGGGGACGCATAATGACTGGGTTATATATATCAAGAGCATTTACGCCACTTAATCTAAAAGTTTATGGAATTTGTAGGACTACAAAATTATACGAACTTTTTCTTAAGTACATGAGATAAGTGTTTATAAAGTGATAATGACGGACAAAGGACTGTTTGCTTTGACTAATGCATTCTAAAAGATTTCTTTCGAGGGCAATTTCAAGCTCATAATTTTTGTCTTTATATTTCTGAACAATTGACAATGAACTATGTAACACAATGTAATGAATCATTTCACGCACACACACTCACACACACACACACACACACACACACACACACACACACATAATTATATATATATATATATATATATATATATATATATATATATATATATGACTGGATAAATGAATGAATGGATGTAAATTTCATTTGATATACATTCAACAAGCAGATACTATCAAATTTACAATAACTCTTTATTAATTGCTAAGATAACTTGATGTTGGTTTGTCTGGCTTAGTTATTAGTTATGTGATAGGTCAATAAAGATTGCGAGTATAGTATTATGTCACTGAAAATAAACAGAGGAAGGAATAAAACAGGCAGATATGCTATACTGTTAGTATGAACAGCGAAATACATTCTTCCTAATTACTGCGACTATTGTACTTAAACACACACACACACACACACACACACACACACACACACAAATATATATATATATATATATATATATATATAATGATATTGTGAGTTCATACTCATTGCATTATTTTTTATCATGTGAATTTAATTTGATGTTTTCCTATTTTTGTACTTTTAGCATAACCAATTAAATACATGTTTGAATGTATTCATTTGAATATGATATGTTTCACAAAAATATGTTTCATCTAATAAGTGTAGCATTGTTTGATAAAACACACATGCATATGGTAATTGAAAAACGTCACGTTAAGATTTAAGATTTTGTCTATAAGACCTGACCAGTGAAATAAATAAACAAAACGTGTTGCTAACTGACCAGTATCATGGCGATCTGTATATTTATATTTCTTGCATGTTTTGTCTGACATATTGCTCGCTGGCTAAGATAAATGCCAATTCCCAGATCTGTTTCATGCATTTGTAAATACGATGTCCATTTCAAGTACTTCCATCTGGCAAAATCCTCAGTTATCCTTGCTTTTGCAATTTGCAAAGGATTGGTGTTCAAATTTTCTTTTTAGAGTATTTTTCCAGTAAATGTCAAAGAAATAGTAATAAAATATGCTCAACACGCGTATTCACCAAAAGGGAACAGGATACATATACAGAAAGTTCAATCTTACGTCAATATTCATGTTTTCGAAGGCGATTGGATATTACGTTTGCCAGCCGCTCTAAATTTTTGTTCATATTACCTAATTAGGATTGCAGTGATTTATCTATATAATTAGTCTTCGGTAGTGTATTGATCGTTTTTTTTTTTTTTTTTTTTTTTTTTTTTTTTTTTTTTTTTTTTTTGGCGTCTTGCCAAGAATTTCTATGAACTTGCATGGAGACGTCACAGATTATTACTAAAAGTTTCACAAATTTTGACCTGTACTATGGAGTGATGCCAATGTAGCACGCCTACTGTGATTGGAAAGCTCGGTTATATAAGTGACCTTTCATATATTGTCATGTGCATTGTCCAAATATTCTTTCCGCACAAATATAAAAATCGCCGATACCAAAGTGTAAATTTCCAGGATGCCCAGGATACATTTGAATTTTGAATTGTGTTTTACGCCACATTCAACAATTTTTCAATTATATGGTGGCGGCCAGTTTTTAATGGTTGGGGAGAGAACCCGGTTACATGGGAAAAATTAACGGCCTACTGCAAGTAAACTGGCATACATTCTCACAAACATCAGCTTAGTTTCCAGCAGGACTCAAACCTGCGGTCACAGGAAGTGAGAGACTTCATGATTTAAAGCGCGAAACTCTAACCACTCGGCCTTGGAGGCCACTCCAGGATACATGTACAAAACTGGTATGATGGATTAAACATAATTTAACATCGACTTTAAATCTACATAGATAACTGCAAAACTATTATTGCTATTTTTCTGTATAAGTTTATATAGTTTAATATAAGAAGCTTTTAGAAGTTATAGACTTGCGTTCACACCCCTTGTGTCTTAATTTGGACTTGGAATTTTTAATACAAAACAATAAATGATAATATTTAGTGAACAGAAACATTTTAGAAATGAATAATAAAAAATGATTAATAGTTTTCTATTATTTTCCTTGAAAGAACACGTTTCAGGTTCTCAAACTTTGGATTGAAAATCTATTTATTTTTGCCGGACTCTCCCTAGACATGAGTCAACATTGGCTGGAAGTTCAGTTTGCGCATAGTAATAATTTTTCGCGATACGCGTTTTTGACTGGAAGAATGATACATACCATGATACATAAATACGTGTTAGTGTGGAAAAAGGACCAATCTCCCTGCTTCGGGGAGAAATTTCATGTCGATCATTTCCACAGCTCGGCAAGCTTCGTCATGGATACAACTTATAATGGATACAGGGACTGAGCTTTCTTTGTCTTTCTCGTAACATGTTGATAGCTCCATTAATCTTATTCCGAGCGCTTTCGAAAGAAATTTTGCCACGTGTGTGAAGGTCTGGCCGGAATTCGAGCCTAAGACAACCGGCTTACGAATCGAATCCTCCACCACTAGACTACTAGCACTAAGTAGACAGTAACTTAATAGAGGGCTATGCTACAGGTATACCGAGGTGAAGTGGCCCATTTGGGTTCTGTCAAAAACCAAAACAACACGATGTATTTTCCAAAAATAGGTTGTAGGCTACAGGTAAAATGTATTAACGTGCACGGATTCCATGCATTATCAAACCTGTGATATTTCTGTCACCCATGTTATGATTTAATTTAGACTCGTTGTGTTTGTTAACCTGTACCAGTTTACCTTGGATAGACCTATACCGCTCCATCAGAATGAAAGTTCTATAGTTTGGGATCTGTGCTCATAGAACCCCAGTAATTTCGTATATAGATGATACTCAATTGATTCCATTTATTTTCTAAAGCAATCGGTACAAAAAGGTGATGAATTCAATTACAAATATTCATCCATTATTCGTGTATGTCTGGCAAACGTTGAAGCAGTCTGTAGGCGATAACTCCGCCAACATTTTACTGTGTTAAATTAGGTAGGATTAAATCGAAGACTTTATTTTTGATATCATGTCGCATGTAAGAAATAGGTCACCTCATGCAGGTGATATTTGTGTTGATTAGTTTTTGTTTAATAACCTGTCACCATATATTACGTTAGTAATTATATGAGCTTCGTCAGTTCAGGCGAACTCTAACAGATTAAGATCTTCACTAAAGAAATACATGTATACCAGTGATTTAACTAACATGCTTACCGTAACTCGGAAATGAATAGTGTCTTCATTTTTTTCCTTTTTTGGGACGTGTATCTATACACCGAACTTTTATTGAAAGTACCTACAATACCGTGTATTCATACCGTGTATTAAAATTAAGATCAAGTCTAGCCCCCATTTTAACCAAATACCTTCAGCTTGCTAAATGCAAATATTTGTTGAGCTAAACTGATGAAGTCTTATTGACAAAAAACGATCGTCTTGAGCATTTGTTTTGGACTCTTTTTTTGCAAAACTCTAACTTTGGTATGATGTTTATGATATTGAACGAGTACTACTGTTACAGAGAGTTGAATAGCGAGGGGCAGGGTTATTATATTTCAATCCTATTGCTTTTGGATATTCATGGTGTATGATTACTGGGAGTCAGTTGCATCATTATATGAACAAAGAGAGAGAGAGAGAGAGAGAGAGAGAGAGAGAGAGAGAGAGAGAGAGAGAGAGAGAGAGAGAGCATAATCTTTTTTTGTAAGAAAGTAGGCCAGTTTATCTGCGGAAGGTCGGTTGTATCTTTTCGGGTTCTCTCTCATCTTATAACAGAAAATAATGTTGAGTGCGGCATGTATCTGATGATGATATATATATATACATATATACATAGGCGTCGGAACCGGGGGGCTAGGGGGGTCTTAGCCCCCCCCCCCCACTTTTTTGCAAAGATAGACATAGGTGTTAAAAATTGGGGCTTAGCCCCCAGACGTTTCTGGCGTGTGTATGTGTTTTAAGTTGGTTTAGCCCCCCCCCCTTTCAATTTGCTTCCGACGCCTATATATATATATATATATATATATATATATATATATATATATATATATATATATATATATATATATATATATATATATATGATTAATATATTGTAATTTCTCAAATCTTGCATATACTGATCCTGTTTTTGTACCAGTACAGCAAAATCCAAGATAGAGCTGCTGATCAAGAAAACTTTGTATCCCTACGCGTATTGTGTGCATTTTTTGTAAACATGGTGGATGAAGGAGATTCTCGTGTTGGTAGTTTACATTGGTACAATATTGTATGAATTCGTTGTCAGTTACACATAAATAATGCCTAATTTGCTTGCTGAGACTTAATGCCTCGATTGGGACCAAGGACTGACAGATTTCTCTCCGCAGCTTAAAGTGGAGCCAGATTCTATTAATTAGAGTAAGACGATTGTATCTTGATATAATGAATTACATTTATAGCAGTTGTTGCCCTTGACTTATACGCTATCGTATTGCTATACAATCGTACCTGATTCATACGTGAATGCGATATGTCTCGACGAACTAGAAATTGAAGACACCACAGAATCCAATACATACACTTCCTTCTTGGATATTATACTTACTGTGGACACAGATGGAAAATTAAAAACCAAATTATACGACACATAGTGGTTTTGCTTTTCATGATTATATGTCCACATTTAAGCATCAAAATCCGTTTCACCTGCATATGGTGTGTATATCTCCCAGATGATCATATATATCAGTGCGTGTTCAGCTTATGAACATTTCATATACAGAGGCAATGTAAGACGGATAAGTTGTTGTCACAAAAATGTCAGGAATCGCCTTTAATGTCAACATTTCGCAGATATTACGGTCGGTATAATGACTTCTGTTTGCAGTTACAGCGTTTCACTGAGGGAAATGTTGAACTGCCTGTTCGATAATAGTCTTAACCGGGCATGAATAAATTCACTTGAATTTCACTGTGATTGTACGGTAGGTGTGACCTGCAGACAGGGGATGTTTTCTCCCCCATGGAACCTGGATTTTCAGATATCGGCTTTTGGCCAGTTTCTATCTGATTTGTGTAAAGTCACATGGGTCTTCTTTCGATCAATACTATTTGCAAACATGATTTCTACATTCGAATGTTATTACATCTAGACTGGTGTATTAAACTACAAAAAAATGGAAATCAATTACAGATATTACCACCCCTCTCCTCACAAAAAACGTGAAACACTAGTTATTATAATCATCTAAAACAAATTTGTCAAATAAAATAAAATAAAATTTGTCGTGTGAACTGGTGTAACCATTTGCAGTGTATGTGCATTAGAATATAATGTAAGCCATACATACCATTCATGAGATATAAACTTACAGTCTAAGTTTGATTGATGTTTTACGCCACGATTTATTTACTCGATAATATATCGTTTTCCTTTCTGCGTAATCAGTCATGGCACACTGACGCAATCAAATACTGCACTCACCTAGATCTAGTATAACTATATATGATGTGTCTGACGTAATCAAATACTGCACTCACCTAGATCTAGTATAACTATATATGATGTGTCTGACGTAATCAAAAACTGCACTCACCTAGATCTAGTATAACTATATATGATGTGTCTGACGTAATCAAATACTGCACTCACCTAGATCTAGTATAACTATATATGATGTGTCTGACGTAATCAAATACTGCACTCACCTAGATCTAGTATAACTATATATGATGTGTCTGACGTAATCAAATACTGCACTCACCTAGATCTAGTATAACTATATATGATGTGTCTGACGTAATCAAATACTGCACTCACCTAGATCTAGTATAATTAATTATATATGATATATCTGACGTTATCAATTACAGTACTCAACAAGATTTTGTATGTCTGACGTCATTAAAAACAGCACTCACCTAGATCTAGTATAATTATATATGATATGTCTGACGTAATCAATTACAGTACTCAACAAGATTTTGTATGTCTGACGCATTAAAAAACAGCATTCAGCTAGATCTAGTATAATTATATATGATTTGTCTGGCGTAATCCATTACAACACGGCATTAGATCTGGTTTGTCTTACGTAATCAAGCTTAGGGCTCATCAAAATCTTATATTATAGTTATATTTGATATCTGAGGTAATCAATTACATTACTCAGCAAAGCATTCAACTGGATCTAGTTTAATTATATTTGATATGTCTGACGTAATTAATTACAGTACTCAACAACATGTTGTATGTGCGACATAATCAAAAACAGCATTCAGCTAGATCTAGTATAATTATATATATGTCTGACATAATCAATTACAGCACTCAACAAGATCTAGTATGTCTGACATTAAAAACAGCATATCTGACGTCATTAAAAGCAGAGTTTTAAAACCAAATCTAGTATATTTATATATGATATGTCTGACGTAATCAATTACATTACTCAACTAGATCTAGTATGTCTGACGTAATTAAATGCGAGATGTTTTATGTAATCAATAACAAAAGCCAAGGTGATCTAGTAAAATGTTATAGAACATCAGACGTAATCAGTTACATTATTCAACTAGATTTAGTATAATAGTACACATGTCTGAAGTAATTGTTTGTAACTGGTCAAATTTATATATGCAGTATCCTTCGGATGAGAGAGTAAAACTCGAGGTCCCGTGTTGCAGTAGGTATCGGCACGTTAAAGAACCCTCACCGCTCAATGTAGCCCTTCATCGGCATTTGGCGAGCTCCATATGAGTGAAAGATTTTAACGTTAAACAACCTTCAAACGGCATTATATGCAGACGATGTAATAAATTATATAACTATACGTGATTGTTTGAGTATTTCTTATGCTCTAGACGGAAACAGTATAAAAGTCACATGCTGTAATAAAATAAGTACTAATTAAGGCATCGGCACTGTGTTTGGTGAAATGAATACGTATCAAACAAAGCCGTAATTATCATGAAATCAACGGTCGTAAGGTTTTCTGTTTTTATTTTTCTTTCAGTATTACTGGGTATTCTGATTTGAATTTGAATCATTGTTACGTGCTATGACAATGGGTACCTAATTATAAACATAATACCAAAGTTATAATAATCAAAACTATCGTTTCTGCCAATTAGACTTCATTAGTTGAGCTTCAATTTATAAAAAAATGCATATTTTCTGAATATATAATTATTTGCAAAATCACCTGTTATTACATTTGCCCCGAAATGATAAGTGCTATAGAAGGCACAAAAAGACGATACCGGCTACATATCTGATGGATAAAACACGTGCATGGAAGTGGCCGAAGCACATGTAAACATATTCCAAATGCTCTATCCTGGTATCTGTCTTATACATATGTCACGAAACATCTACCAATAAACAGTTATATATTTAGTACATAGCTTACACAGACAGTAAGCAGACGACAAGTACCAAGTGACGCTCCGAAAGTTTGTGGCGTAGTTTTTTTTATATCCGTGAGACAAAATGCGCCATGTTCGAACGACATTGATTGATCCTACTACAACACATCTTAACCTCATATCTATATACATCTACCATAGTATTTTGTTTGTTTGTTGTTACTTTACGCCACACTTAACAACTTTCCAGTCACATGATGGCGGCCAGTCTTTAATGGTGGAACAAAGAACCCCGGTTACAATTTACCCGGGAAGAGACCACCGGTTTGTAAACTGCCAAACCTTTTCACAAAATCAGTTAAGGTTCCACCAGGTCTATCATTGTAAAGAAACATCAAATTTGATCAATATAACGTGTCTACTATATTCTATTTTAGTCAATATTTGCAATACATAACTCTAGATATTCCGTCCTATTTCATGTCTGAAGTTACAGAGGAAATTTCGTAATGCTGAGTTACTGTTAAATTATGTCACAATAAGATAGTATTCCCACCTGATACCGCTGTATTACTAAAACAAATATATTACGAAATGTTCTGTGTATTATACGAAGTGTTTTGGGGTATCTTGCGAAGTGTTCTGTATGCGAAAAAGTTGCTGAGATATTTGATCCTCTCAGATTATCGATAGCAATATTGTTAAACCATATCGTTATCGACGCTTTTATGCCACAGGGGTTACTAATCATTTCAAAACAATTTTTACATTCCTCTGCAGAAATGAAAAATATTTTCCAAATTATGTGTACCTTTAAATGTTTATATAAAAAAGAATAGATAAACAAAGCTAATCTGAATTCAGTTTTATCGTGAAATGTTTTCCTTGGAGAAAATATTTGATTCACTGACCGAAGACCTTTGAAAACTAATAAACTACTTTGGAATGGGATCTGTATGTAAACTTATGCATCGTCTTATATACATTTTTCTATGTATTTTTTACTTTATGTTTAACACCTTGATAATGTATTTGTTATACAGTGACGACCAGTTTGTAATGTTGAGGGATTGCAATATTGCAGTGACAATGACCATAGTTTATTCGTTTTGTTTGATTTGATGGTGATTAATTCCACACTCAACACATTTTCAGTGATATGGTGACGGTAAGATTTTTAATGAAGAGCGAACCCGACTACAATGCACCCGGAGGTGATCACTGGCCTTCTACCAGTAAACTGGAAAACTGTCTCACAAAAATCAGTCTAGGTTCCTGCGGGACTCGGACCTGCACTGACCAGCAATGAAAGACTTCATGATTTAACTCTTTAAACCCTACCGACCACAACAGACTTGTATAAACAATAGAAAAGGACATACCATCTAGATACTTAGGGTTGGAAGGGTTAAAGCGCGAAGGGCTGTTAGTAGTATAGATCTGATATAATTAATAAAATGCATATAAGGACACATCAACTACGCGGTTCCCTTTTTTCAAAGAGTTTTGCTGTTTGAAATTGATGAACAACGAACGATAGGATCCGTGAAATACTACCCGAATCACTCCAAAATCGAGCACATTCAAATAGAAGTATTTATTGTTATTTTGACTGTCCATAACTGCTATTCAACATGTTCTGAATGTTTCAGAGCATTTTCCATGTTCTAAATGTTTCAGGGTTTTTTTTTCATGTTCCGTACGTTTCCGAATATTTACCGGGTTCTAAACCAGTCAGAACATCCGATCAATTGCCCAGCGTCCAATTAAACATTCAATGCTCACTTCTTTTTGAGATTGTGCGAGAGCTGTAGAGATACAAATCAACGATATACTTTATTGTCATGTAATTTTCCAGTCATTAGAACACATTCTGTTATTTATTCATTTTAATTTCATTTTGAATTGTTCTAATCAATATTGTACACCAACCGGTCGTGTTATAACGTTAAGAATAACATATACCTACATAAAGGTTGATAGGCCGGCGTACTTCCCTCTTGGAATGACTTCATTTTTATAAGAGGTTTCAAATCGTACGATTTATCAGACTTGAAGTGAATTGTCTGCAAAGATCTTTCTGTTCGAGTAGTCTGACAGTTGAATTAACTGCACTTTTATAGTTTCTTGATTTTGAAGAAATTCTGAAGTGGGGGAAACGACATTAATAGTCTTTTTGGATCTTTGGTGCTCTTAAAAATAAATTAATATGTAGATTCAATTTTTACTGCATATTTGTCGGAATGGCTAGAAAAATAAAAAGCAGGGATCATACAGTACTGCTTAGCGAGATGCAAAGACTACTTCAAGGAATTATGTGTTTTCTTGTTGTATTAATACAATTTCAGACGTCATTATCTTTCCCTGACTGCGTTCTATGTTTTTATACTTATTATAACTGTACTTACTGCACTGGTTATATTTAACGCGACCTTTGTCACGATGTGTGCGATGGTCAGCCATGATGCTGTAGAATTTAATACTTCATATTGCTATTACAGCATACCAATATTACTTTAAGTGATTTTGCTCTATGATATCTACATGAATGAAATTATTCTGTCCTCCTTCGCATTTTAAACAAATGTATTAATTTCCGTCATTTAATCCCATCCAATCCTTTATTCCTATTCATTCCAGGATTGAAGGTTTTGGATATTGTGCTAATGAATTCAAATTCTTATACCTTTTCGTTTTTGATTTACTGTTTTGTGCACAAGAATTTTTCTTTTGAATTATTGTAACTTATTACTCATATGCTTTCTTTCAATGTTTATCAAAACAGGCAGTTTGGAGGACCTAGAAATATTTGTTAAATAGAAAAGTTCTTTTTTAATGTGTTAATTCTTGATCTGTCCCGAACCCATTCAGTGGATTAAAACACTTAACATTTTTTTGGTATGTAAATACATTCCAGTGCATTGTAAAATGAACTAAAATGTAATAACTTCTTTGCACGACATTCCATAGAAATAAAAGGTAGGATGACAATTAGATCATCATTTCTTTTCTATACGAAGGTCTCATGCATGGCCTAACCATTTGCTTTAACAGCGTAGAATTTACTTTGATGAAATTGTCACTGGGAGAATTCTTCACGTGTTATGTATTGTGTTCGGCAAATCTCATGTGTATTAACATTATTTTTGTAGTTCCATCAAAGCTATTGTTTATGTCAGTATCATGCTATATGGGGGTTTGATTCATTTATTGCAGTTTTATGTGTCTAGCTTTATCCTCTTGACTGATATATTTTTTGCCTTTAAAGATGTAATGACTTTGAGTTTTCTCTTTTTGTTTTTGTTTTGCAAAAATAGTAAAATAACGAAATTTTAGTGTCTATTTGGTCTGATGTATGTCTGAAAACCAGGATATACACGTCACTGTTTACTCAGCATTCAGATAAATGTTGTCTTCAAATATTGTCAGTAATAATAATTCATGCCAGCATTTACTTGGCATTTAACAGATCATAGGCTCATCATACCATGAATCAATAACACATTTCAGCATTTTACATATCGGGCCCATCTTAACACGTATTAGTAACGCATATTAACATTTTAGATATCGGGCAAATCGTAACACGTATGAGTAACGCATATCAGCATTTTACATATCACCCTCATCATAACACGTATGAGTAACGCATATCAGCATTTTACATATCACCCTCATCATAACACGTATGAGTAACGCATATCAGCATTTTAAATATCAGCCTCATAACACGTATGAGTAAAGCATATTAGCATTTTAAATATTATACACATCATGATATGTAAAAGTAACGCATATCAGCATTCTAATTATCGGACACATGATGATATGTAAACGTAACGCATATGAGCATTTGCATACCTCATAACAAGTATGAATAACGCATATCAGCATTCTAATTATCGGGCACATCATGATATATAAAAGTAAGGTATATCGGCATTTACTTGCCATTTTACATATCGGCTTCAACATTAACATCTTGCATACTACAGACTAATATTTATATGTGAGAGTAAGAGGCGTCACCATTGTACATACTACAGACTCATCTTTATATGTGAGAGTAAGATACGTCAGCATTGTACATACTACAGACTTATCATTACATGTAGGAGAAACGATTATCTGTATTTACTTTACATTTTAGAAATCATTGGCAAGTAATTATATGTTAGAATAACAGGTTCATCAGTACATGTAAGTGTAACGCATATAAATATTTTACATACCGCAAGCTCATTATATGTAAGAGAATTACATATCGGCATTTACTTCGCATTTTGCATACTATGTGTTCATCATTACACGTAAGAATAACGCATATCCGCATATACTTAGCATTTGGCATACATGAATCTCATTACACGTAAGAGAACCGCATATCAGCATTTACTAGACATTTTACACACCTTACGCTCATCATTACATGTAAGAGAACCGCATTTCATCATTTACTTTTCACATACCGCGTGCTCATACTTCAGGCTCGTCATAACATACACCGCATATCAGCATTTATTAACAGTTCACTTACCGCATACTCATTACTTGTAAAAATAATGCATATCAGCATTTACTTAGCATTCAACATACGAGCCGCTCATCATTACATGTGAAATAACTGCACAGTACTATTTTCTTAGCATTTTATATATCACAGTCTACTCGAGTGTCCAAGTAGCAAGGTGGTTAGCGAACCTGTTGCTCATCAATGCGACCTAAGTTCGATCCCTGGATTTTGAGACGCTATGGTGGTGGTCTTCTTTATTCCATGAATTCAAAAGTTGTCGTTTTTACTGATATAAAGTCTGTGGTATTTGTTAAACGAGAGGTATTGATATTTCTACAGATTTATCATAAGTTTTTCCAGCAAACCAGAAACCGTTCTTCGAAGAGAAACCTGTGGAAGGTGATGTAATAAGTGTAGTACATTGGACCAAGCTACACAACAATTCGTGTTGATACATTAATCAAGATGGTAGAATTGTCGAAATGTGTTAAAGTATCATTTAACCTGGTTTTCAGGGGGGGAAATGTAAATCCTAAATCTAGGGAAAAGCTATTTTGTGTTTATTTTATTTCTCGTGAGAGTCTTGGTAATATCACAATATTATTAAAGTCCTTGTTTCAACAGAATGCGCATGAATGTGAATAATTAGATCATTTGGACTTCAAAGCTTCAGCAAATCGATCATATTCAACTTACGTGTACTCAGTTTATTTAGTTATTATTTTATTTTCATTTAGTTGCTTCTTTATTTGAGAAATATTCTTTTATTTTTATTCTATAAGTGAGATCATGTTTGGAACTTAAATTAGTATTAAATGCATGAATATCATATTGCAGGCCCACTTTACAATGCACACGTTTTTCTGAGTAATTTTACACTTCAACAAGACCGATAAAACAGCAAGGAAGTAAATATTAACACAAAACATAAAATTATTTTATGCTCCTTTTTGTTCCGAAAAGCAGTTGTAATTAAACTACAAGTATTTGACAAATCAAACACCTCACACATTTATTCCATCTTGATTGATTTCAATAGGAGAGTTTAAACTGTGTGGATATATGCCCTAATGCATGAAATCACGATGAAGTATTGTTGAAATAAAGTGAGTATTCTTTTATAGGGCACGGGATGAATATTAGTGGTTTTAACTTTTTGTTGTCCTCTAGTTATAACTTTGGTATCAGAAAGAATATTTAAGATGGCACGAGGACATTTATGTAGCTTTTTATTTTGTTTCTTATTGTTTTCGCAATAGTAATAAATGAAATCAATAAAAATTGAATTATAGTCCTCAACCGTGTTAAATTGGTTTTTGACACAACGTTATTGTAAATATCCTAACATACATTAGACACAATTCTCAAAATTGTTTTTGAATGTACTTTCTTGAAATCAATTTAAACAAAAAGCGAACTTTACCAACGGTTTTTAATTTAACTCGTATCTTTGCAAGAAGTTGTTAACACATAGAATTAAGTATCTGTCTAGAGCAAGTTTCTTGCAGTTTTTGTCTTATATGATTTAGAAATTGACATTCATGAAGATTTTGTAATTGCAATTTTCAACAATATATAGACGATCATGATAACCACTTGATGAAAAAAGTTTGTGTTTGAATTGTCGTTGCTACACTAATTACAACAATAATACAAATTATATATAAATTCAAACAATCTGCAATTAATCTCGTGGGCGAAATTATATAGAAGAAAGAAACACCATTCATTTCTTCACTCTGCCTCTATTTTCTGTTATAATTTAATGTTGCACTTTGTTAAAATTAAATCGTTATCTCGAATTTATTAAGAAAGTAAACCTTTATCGTTTCTGGCTCCAATGGGAACGACCATTGTGTTATACTAGCAAACCATTAAACTCATGCTTAAAAGTTTCGTATACAAGAAAATAAATCGTGTTCTTTTACTCAATTAAGGATGACTTTTGGTTAAATGGTTAAAACGTTTATTCTTCCTAAAGTCTAATATATATATATATATATATATATATATATATATATATATATATATATATATATATATATATATATATATATATATATATATATGTATGTGTGTATGTGTGAAAGAATTTAAGTATTGTAAATTTCTAAGTGTGTATGTATACATGTGTGTAAGTATGTATGTATATATGTAAGTATGCATGTGTGTGTATGTATATATGTATGTATGCTATATGTATGTATGTATGTATGTATGTATGTAAGTATGTATATATGTATGTATATATATGTATGTATGTATGTATAGCGATATGTAAATATGAATTATCATACGGAGACAAACGCAAGGGCGTGTAAATAATTTTTTATCTGAGAAAAGGTACAGAAGAAGTTTAATTGCAGTGGTAGCCTGTTTGGTCTCATATTTGATCCTCCATTTACCATCCAGTGATCGCATTTATAAAGGAAAACGCGACTGTTAATTAAAATACAAATCTGTAGTAAAGTTATTATGACAAATTGATCAGATACCGATTATGACAAAAATTGTATAATTTGTGACAAGATTTATCATGTCATGTTGCGAATGGGAAATATGTCGTATCATTTCAAGGAGCGGTTCATACTTAAGTTTTATCATTTATATCACCAACTCCTGAAAAACAATGGACTCTTCTGTAACTCATTGATTCAAGTCAGTTCAAATATGTCTTTAGGGGTGAATGAGTTAAGGTAGCGATCCAAAACTAGTCTCCGGTCGTTCGTCCTTTGTTGCACTCTCTCTGAACTTTTGTTAATAGTTAACATAAAATCATAGGCCTGAAAATAAGATATTTTAGCAAGGAAGTGAAAATTGAGATATGTTCTCACTTTTGTTGTTGTTAACATCACACTTTGGCACATTTATGTTTTCCTTGATCTGATATATAAGTGTAAATCATATTTAACAACTTTCAATGTCTAATTCTCATTTTTGTCGTAATGGCGGTGTTTATCTATATCTTTTTTGTGGTTTGTTATTTCAGTTTATTATTGGCTATGGTGCATCATGTAGATCAGCCGAGTATATTTTTTTTATCTACGTTTATTCAGTTGTTAAGTAAACAATAGAAGGTGAGCCAAATTTATAACATCATAAATACGCAAAAAAAATCCCAGGTCAAACACAGGGGTGCTTGCCTGTATCCTCCTCGCCCCCGACTTCCACCTGTAATACTTATGATTCAGTTCTGAAAAAGGAGTTTTTATTAAATTAAGAACTTAACTATATATCATACATTGAAATATCTACCACAACTTTGTCCGTGAAAAAAATCAAAAAAATGATATGGTCAAATGCCAAATCAGATACAGTAGATAGGGACATTGCAACTGTAGAGGGCATTGTAAATATTGTACCAGGCACAATTATTATAAAGTAAATTACTACTCATGTTGACATATTTCCTTGTCAGAACAGTATTCTTCAAATTATGCTCAAATGACAAGAACATGTCTGCCTTATAGTGTATGTTTCATTGCATTTCGAAAATCACATTATATCAATTTTAGCCAACTTTAATTTAATGTGCCACGGCTAGGTGTTAACATTGTGAAGTTTAAAGTCCAAGAGACCCATGACTTTCACTTTTAATGTCTATCAATCGACTAAGAAAGTGTAACAGACGGAGATCTGGTATCAGCTTGTACCTTTTATTCACCGGTCGTGAATTAAATGCTTTAATTATTTTTATACCGAAAATTGTTCCCTAGATGTAAGATAATAAGTACATATTACAAGTTACGATTGGTGTAACCGCTTGCTTTGGTCTGGTGGTAGGGCGTTCGACTCAGAAGCAGTAATTCCCGGGTTCGATTACCGGTACAGGGTAAGAACATATACTTCTGTTGGTAGTGCCAAGCGCTCGGAATACGGAGTGAAAGTCATGGTTCTTTTGGATAAGACTTAAACCCGAGGCCCCGTGTCACAAAAGGTGTGACAAAAAGAGTCCTCACTTCATTGTTGTTAGTCCATAGTGGAGGTAAAAATTTGCAGCACTTAACTACAGCTGATGACATTTCCATATAAGTGAAACAACAAAAATAAAAGAAACAAACATAATAGGATTAATGAAACATATGGATAGAATCTATTATATCATATTTGGACTCGGTATTTAATATAAAATTTCAGATATCAAAACATAAATCTTCAGGATGTCCAGAATACATAAACAAATCTGGTGATATTGGACGAACACAGACCTGTGTTTATACACGATATTATGTCTGTCTCGAACAAATTAATACCTCTGATCTACTTCACTGATTGTTGAACTTTCAACTTTGTACCTACAAGTATCTTATTCACAAATGCTGTTATTAGGGGAAAGTAAAGATAAATATCAGGCAATATAAATAGAAAATTACTTAGACTGTCTGGTTTCTTTTTAAAAGATATCTAGAAAACGGAATTTGGCCAAATTTTTTGAATCTGTAAGTTGTTAACTTGCAATTGTCTTGTTATGTTAATATCATAAAGATACATCTGTACATGTTGAATAACAGGAACAGAACTATACCGGTTTATTGACTCGGTGCTGTGAGGGTCACCAGACGATACCCCCGTTCTGAATGTACGTATGTATATTTATAGATATCCCAACACTTCCATTAATTTTTATGGGGAAACTATAAATGAACGACATCTGATTCAATACAGAGAATCACGATTAAGAAACTTTAGAAATATTATTAACCATAATAAAACAGCACTCTTCTCAAATAAATAAGTATAATGAACAGGAACTTCTAGATGAATCGGTAACGTAAATTTTTGTTTTCAAGACTCGAGCGCATATTCAATATATATATATATATATATATATATATATATATATATATATATATATATATATATATATATATATATATATATATATATATATATATATATATATATATTATATATATGTATATATATATATATATTTATATATGTATATATATATATATTATATATATATATATATATATATATATATATATATATATATATATATATATATATATATATATATATATATATATATATATATATATATATATATATTAATCGCACGTGTTCTTGAATTTGAATTCTTTGAGGTAACTTTCACAGATTGTCTTATTTCTATATTTACGACTCTAGGTGTTTTGTCCCCGTAAGATGTTGACGTTACCCGGAATAACAAAACTCGTGTGATTTAATTTCTTTAACAAAAATACGACGTTTTACTCAGGTAAATAATTTTGGAAGAATCATTTGAAAATAAAATCTATTTTAGATATCGTACTTCTCTATGCCTGTACCGTTTAAGTGAAATTTAACACCACTATTTAAAATAAACCATTAATTGATTATATTTCCCATAAAAAGGAATTGACAATAAAACTTAACACATGACCATCAAAAGTGAATTATTGTTGTTTGAAATAGATTACTATCAGTAAGGGAATTTAAATTATCAAGCGGAAGAATTTGGACGATAGCAATCGACGAACATAAATTGTGAAGTTTGGAGGAGGAATGCTTAGTTAGAATTGAAATAATGCGTGATAGGAGAGTTTCCGTCTGCCTTTTTGTATTATTTTACCGTTATGTTGAGTTAGATTTTACCGATAATTATTACTACAGTTAGCGGACATTGATCGGACTTACGAGTGTTAAGTGTTATGATATATTACTTAGCTGTATCAAATAAAGCGACACGACACATTGGTTATCTGTCACAGTTAAACTGACACAGACTATTCGTTGCATAGTTATTGACAACTAATCGGAGACAACAATGATATTGGTTAGCTATTGATAACTAAACCGACAGAACATATTGGTTGGACGTTGACAACTAAACTGACACGACATATTTGTTTCTGTAACAACAATACTGACATGATATATTGGTTGGTTGTAGCAACTATACTGAACAGACATATTGTTTGGCTGTTGACAACTAAACTGACACTACTGGTTGGCTGTAAGAACTAAATTAGCACAACATATTGGTAAGCTGTTGTTAACTAAACTGAGACGAGATATTTTGGGGTATAACAACTAAATTGACACGAAATATTGGTTGGTTGTTCGCAAGTAAACTGATACAACACATTGGTAAGCTGTAACAATTAAAGTGACACGACATATTTGTAAGCTGTTGACAACAGAACTGACATGACATATTTGTTGGTTGTAACAACTAATTTGACACGACATATTGGTCGGTTGTAACAACTAAACTGACATGGTATATTGGTCGGATGTAAAATTTAAGATGACAAGACACATATATCTACCTTTGTTGTAGGAAGACTTGTGTTCGTTATCGTTATATTGTTTGAAGCAAATGTTGTTTCATTACGGTAATAATGGCAATTCTCATACGTATGGCAATTCGATATACCCAAAACGAGCTAGAAATTAAAGACACAACAGAATCAAGCGCACACACTTCCTACTTGGGCATTTTACTTACCATAGAAGCAAACAGGAACTTAACAACCAGACTATATGACAAACGCGACAATTTTGGCTTTACCATCGTTCATTTTCCACATTTAAGTAGTAATATCCCGCAATCACCTGCATATGGTGTTTATATCTAACAAATGAACTGATATGCAAGGGCGTTTTCAATATATGAACATTTCATGTACAGTGGTAAATTACTTATCGACACGTAATTGACATAGGGATGTCGAAAATTCTATTTGATGTCAACGTTCCACAAATTTTAGGGTCGATATAATATCCTTCTTTGCGATTACTTTGTTACTTTGAAATGTTAAGTTACCTGTTCTACAGCGGTTGTGGAGTCATGTGTACCAACTGTAATGAGGATTTGTTCCTCATATATTTTATTTAAATTTGATTGTGGACTCGAGGCAGTACCTTGATTTCCAGAGGTCCATCTTTGTCCAATATTGTCCATATTAATTTTGTATATGTGTCCTGGACATCCTGAAGATTTATAATTTGGTACCTGAGATTTTTATATCATTCATTTTCGTGCTATTTAACAATCTTATTAAAACCGGTCTCTCATCGCTCGTGTTTGCTTATGTCACGTAGAGGTTATTAGAGTGACCTTTCGTAGGGTATGTATTGTTCGACCATTGAAAATTCGATTTACAAGATATTGAAAGTATGTCAATTGGTAAAAATTAATTTTCGTCATAAACAATTTTTGAGTTAGAAATATTCTGGATTCTGAGTATTAATAAAATTCTGTTCTTTGTCTCAAGGCGGAAATAGATTTTAACTTTTAAAACACAATAGACAGCCCATACACTACGATTATGGAAAAAATAATTGCTTTTACTGTTATTACAATTTGAAACTTAGAAATGCATAATTATTTCAGCCAAAATATTTATTATAACTCGACTACAAAGAAATTTGATTATGTTTTCATAATTGTAAAACCTTGTAATTTTATCTGAATTGTTTTGGTAATATATGAGAGGCATTCGTGAAATAATGATATTGTAGCCTACAAATGGGGAAAGAAGAAAACTGTGGTGTTGACAACTTTTTTCATTAAAATTGACCTCTAATTTTAAATACCTTGTCAATGGCCAATGTAAAAGTTAAGCACAAATGCAGTCTATGGAGACACAGGTTTACAGAACTATGTTAAGATTCTTATGGGAACAAACTGTGCTCCGTTCATTATACGACGCGGATTTTAGTGAAATTCAGAATAAAAAGGAAACTAGTCATTTATTTGAAATTAAGTTATACCATCGTTCTTTTATTAATATATGGCAATGTTGATATTAATGTGATCAGTCGCCCTCAGTGTTTGCGTCGAGAGCGGGAGTTCCCCTCTATTCGTTCCTCGATCATGTATGATATTTATTTCAAACGGTAGTGATATTTCTTATGCCTAACACTCTGCAAGTGAAGTGAAATATATGCGTTTATCGGATGAGAGGTCAAAGTAGCGACAAGATTAACACCACCACTGCATAGACATTGGTCCACTGCATATTCAAATAATTCCTGTACTTCACGCGATGCTGGTGACATGCACTTATAAGTATACAAATCTTGGCAGCACATAAAAAAACGCAAAAGAAGAAAGCAGGCTGCCTTCAGTTGTTCTATGCTATAATGTTGGTATTGCATGATGATTGATCAGATTTCTTTAACCCTTTCACTCCTAAGTTTTGAAATTGTTTGAACCTGATGTTAACGTGCCGCAAATTTTACGGTCGGGATAAAAGTCTTTTTTACGATCACTCTGTTTCACTTAATGAAATATTGAGTTACCTGTTCGATAGCGGTTGATGAGTGGTTGTACCAGTTGTGGCGAGGATAGGTTCCTCACTTATTTCATTTGAAGTTGACTGTGGACTCACGGCGGGTCCGTGTGACCGATCAACAGGGGAAGCTTACTCCTCCATGGCACCTAATCTCACCTCTGGATTTTAAGGTCCGTGTTTGTCCAATATTTACCAGATTTTCATATGTATCCTGGATATTCTGAAGATTTATAATTTGGCATCTGATATTTTTATATTTTTGTATTGTATTAGATTGGTGCTATGTGGTTAATAACGATAGTAATGAATTCTCACAAAAAATTTTGTTTGATATTGTATTCGAATTATTTAGTGCAGGTCATTGTTACAAAATCGATGACTTGTCAAATGTACTTTTAATATTAATATATATTCACAGAATACATTACGTAGTTGTCATATCTTCTAATTTCTCATACAGCCTTACCTAATATCGTTCATCTTCTTATTGTTTTTGTTTGTTGACGATGCATTATGTCGTAACCAATTCAACCAAACAAACCATAGAGGACTAATGCAACGGGAAAGAATCGGAATTTGAATTTTGAATAGTGTTTTACCTTTATGTGTACACGGAAATGGTTGTAACAAACAAGTTGTGCTTAAAATATAGTTTTCCGGAAAATACCATGGAACCAAGTTTTTATTAGAATACAAGGAACCACCGAAATTCTGGACAGTAGACATATTTGATTTTTCCTACAGGAGATGGCTATGGGGGAAATCATGGAACAACAAGTAATATGGCTGAATCGGAATTTGAATTTTGAATAGTGTTTTACGCCACACTCACGAATTTTTCAGTTACAACCACTAGGTCGTTGCCACTGCTGGTGGACCGTTTGAGTCACCGAGGCTATACATAAATCTAGTACCTGGTATTTCGGTACCAGCTGTTCATTTTATACTATAGTAATATTTGGCACTGTTAACATCATTTAAATTCAAAAATGTTTTATGAAGCTAAGATAGTCATTTTTTACAGTGGTTACTCTTAGACGGATTTCGGCTATACTTTTAGAGATATTATATGGCCTTTTTTAATACCACTTTTTCTTTAGGAAATACACATAACTTAAATTGGAGCTCAACTGATAAAGTCTTATTGACAGAAACGATATCGTCTTGAGCATTATAACTTTGGTAGTATGTTTATAATATTTATATGGTGGCGGCCAGCTTTTCTTTGGTGGAGGAGGGAACCCGGTTACAATGTAGCCGGAAAGAGACCAGCGGTTTTTCGAAAATAAACGATCAAAATTTCTCACAAAATTAGCTTAGATTCCAGCGGGGTTCAAACCTTCGCTGATCAAAAGTTAGATACTTCATGGTTCAAAGCGCGATGTTATAACCACCCGGCCACCAAGCCACCCCCCAAAAAAAAAAAACTCAGAAAGAGTATACCGCTAAAAAGATGGTGAAAGGGTTAAGATTGAATTTTAGCCTGATGGATTTTGCCGTACACCAAATAAAAGGATCGCACATATTTCAAAATTTTAAGAATTCTTATTCATTGTCACTGGTTTCTATATGCCACAGCTACATGAACACAAATGTTTATATTGCGGTGGCGCCTAGCGAAAGGCCTCAGATAAGGTTCTCAGCCCCTAGTCTTAGCCAGTACTTTTAAAAAAATAGTAATATAAACACAGACGGGAAATTAGCAACTAAGCTATACGATAAACGCGACGATTTCGGCTTTCCCATCGTAAATTTTCTATATTTAAGTAGTAATATCCCTCAGTCACCCGCATATGAAGTTTATATTTCACAAATGATCCGATATGCCAGGGCGTGCACAACATATGAAGATTTCATATACAGAGGTAAACTACTCACTGACAAATTATTGACACAGGGATATCGAAAACCGCGTTTAATGTCAACGTTCCGCAAATTTTACGGTCGGTATAATAGTCTTGTTTGCGACTACTCTGTTTCACTAAGTGAAATGTTGAGTTGCCTTTTTCGTTGGCGGTTGTTGAGACGTCTGTACCAATTGTGACGAGGATACACTCCTTACTTGTTTCATTGGACTTTACTGTGGACTCACGGCGGGTGTGACCGGTCGACAGGGGATGCTTACTCCTCCATGGCACCTGATCCCACCTCTTGGCTTCCAGAGGTCCATGTTTATCCATTTTTACCGGATTTGTATCTATGTCCTGGACATTCTATTGATTTATACTTTGGTATCTGAAATTTTTATATTTCTAGGAGACTCATAGTGAGACACGGTGACTACTCTTTTGAGAGACACTCGAAATTAAAAAGAATTAATAAAGTCGTTGGATTAGATTCTAAACTTAGGTTCCTTATCAGGCGTAACACATTACAGTCTCTTAAAGGGGCATTAGTAGTATTTGTTGTCGTTTTTAACTTCTAAGATTGATGTACAATAGCAAAAAACGAGATATTCATAGGCATAAAAATTCTATATAGTTTGTGAAAATTGCTCCAGAATCCAAGGATTGTACTTTTTTTTAAATTGCAATCGAAAAATTCAGTCTTACAATAAGTATATGAATACCACACTGGACCTGACTTTATTTTCACAAAATATATAGGAATATATTATTATTATGACTGTGTATGGCGTTTATTGTTATTGTACATCAAGTACAAGTAGTAATAGTAGAAAAAATTAAAATTTTTGTAAACACAGCTAATGCCCCTTTAACTGCATTGGCCGCTGTCCACGTCACTTGTACAAATATGCGGCATTTCATGTACATTTGGTGACATATATGTGAACAGTTCTCGATGGTGCGTAAAAATAATAAAATGATGTGTGACAAGAAGTGTTTTCTTTTTCTGTTGTAAATCATAACACTTTGTATACTTAATATTATATTTTTTATGGTTTTATCTCAGAATGTCATAAATATATATTATCAGATCTCATGAATCGAACTAATTCTAGTTATTTTGATTTCAGTTTTAAGCTTCTTTAGTGTTCTCGCCATTGATGACAATTTTGTACATATCAATTTGCGAAATGGCGTAGTCCGAGGATACAGTCCATATATAGAGTTTATCCAATCGCCTTTAAGTGTACCCGGAAATGGTTGTAACAAGCAAGTTGTGCTTAAAATAAAGTTTTCCGGAAAATACCATGGAGCCAAGTTTTTATTAAAATACAAGGAACCACCAAAATTCTGGACAGTAGACATATCCGATTCTCCTACAGGAGATGGCTATGGGGGAGATCATGGAACAACAAGTAATATGGCTGAAACTCAGATTCACAATAAACAGTTAAGAATATATGGTAATGATTTGCCTGGTCATTTAGACGCATCGTCAAATGGCGGACTCCTCATACGCACAGTGGATAATTTTGTAAAACGTGGAAGTCGAGCAAAAATTGACATAAGCAATGAAAGAGTGGAATGGAAATCCGGAAAACATAAAGATTTCCTAGAGTCAAGGTTTCTTTATACACTCGCTGGACAGGAGCCACTATATGGAATAAGGGATGATTATGTTTACGTGGGATTGAATCGTGTGGTAGCTGGGAATTTCAGAAACGGAAGTGGATTATGCGAAGTCACGATTTCGTTATATTCATTGGGTAAGTGATGTTTTTTTCATTTTGTAAATGATTATTAACTTCTATTACTGCCTGAAGTATTCATAAAGTAAGGACGGTAAACATAATGCAGATACTTTAGATAAAGTATAAATCACATAAATTTATATGCTGGTATTTTATTTGCAATAAATGTCAAGGATTTCCTGAATGGGTCGTTTCATGTATGTTTGCTTATACTGGTCCAAGAAAAAATGTTTTCCAATACTGATAATCATCCAATGCTATCTGAAAATGTTCCCACTGGAAATTCGGTACATTAAACATATATTATATGTTTCTGACAGAGCATTGTTACTTGCGTTTGTTGATTACTGTATTGCATTTCTTAGATATATTTTGCCAGATCACTTTATATATATAAATCGATATAGGTTACGGAATAGGTGGGTTACGATACAGGGTTAAATATACATTATATAATCGCTAATGCCTTCAATTTGATTACCCGAGTTTAATTTTTCAAACGGATGTCAGTACGTGAACTTCAGTGTGATACTAAGATCAAGCGCAGCATAGTTGATGTTTTAAGGTGTTTCATCAATGGCAAGATATCAAATACGGAACAAAAATTACCAGATTGATATATTCTTAACTAATAAAGTCATTCAATAGAATTTCTAAGGGGGAATTGCGAACTCTTATGTTTCGGGCTTTTGAAGGGTGTCAACATTGAAAAGAATTGTATGTGCTACCTAGCATATGTTATTCATGATAAAAATCTTTTAAATGGTTTTCAATCCCTCAACACAATATAGTTTATTTTATACAACGTTTACATATGTATGAATGTCTATGGTTACGTATGTACTGAAGTTAGGAGTAATAAATGATTACAAAATATTATAATCTATAGTATATTTTAGTGGAAACATTTCACTCGTCATGAGGATAAATAACTGATTCTTACAGCATTCCTAGAGTATCGTATCATTTTAAACACCTGTATAAACAATTTGCTCGAACACTCGGGGAATATTCCGTTTGTGCTTTCTGTGTCATATCATTGGTCAATATTTTATATGATCAGTGTTCTATATTTCATATCTATGCTGGATATAAATACACAATGAATTGTTTTAACACTGGGTCAGCAGATATTACTTTTTATTTTCACAATCCAATTTTAAATATCAAGAAGTCGCTAGTCCTAAGTTGTAAGTCTTATTCTATTTGATCCAAAGACAAAACTTTGGACCTTTTTATAAACGCTATAGATATTGATAGTGTATAGATACGTATACCTGCTATATTATATATATATATATATATATATATATATATATATATATATATATATATATATATATATATATATATATATATATATATATATATATATATATATATATATAATCACAAATCCAAATCCTTTGTAAAATGCCTTACGACCTTTCGTAAAATGGACCCCTGGTCTCTGAGATAATAATGCAATTTTGAACACTGCCTTTCATTCTTTTTTTTCACCTCTGAACACGAAATGGACCTAAAATTTAAGCATGTTATACATTTATCATATGAAATGTTACGATGGCTTTATGATCTTAGTATTTTACTTTCATTTCAAATTTTCCCGGTTGTGTCAAATTTCAGGCCATAATACTTATAAAATCATATAATCAGAAGATTTATAACAATCAATGTAATGAACACCCAACTTCCAAAGCCAAACAGTATCGTAAACAACGTCTTATACATTTAATGTCACCCCATTTTTCATAATTTCTTTTTTTAAAGGATCATTTTGTCCACCTTATTTGCTTCTAGTTTTCTTTCTTATTCAAAAACATTGATGGACCGTCTGCTTATATCTTAATTATAATCCAAATTTTCGAAATTATTTTTATAAAAGAGAAACAATGCTATTATTATTTGTTGCTTAATGTGTCAGAAAACCTGTTTGTAATCAGATCAATGATAATTTCAGTAAATACAATTCAAATGAATCAGCGATAATGTAAACAGGTAATTGTGACTTTATCTGAACTTTGTGAAAATTTGTTTCCAATAGTCTAACCTAAATACTTGATAACTCATTGTTATATTCAGAAGAAAATGAGCAATGTTGTGTACAAATATTCATATACATTGAGGTAAAATTAGGAACAAACTTTGGAAAAATTAGCAGGATTTTTGTTTTGTTTTGTTTTCTCATTTTATCTACCTGTTGGTTTGAAAATGATTCTTGAAAGGGCCCCATGGCCGAATCTATATATAGAACCATGAAGTCTATCACTTCTGGTCAGCGCAAGTTCGAGTCCCGCTAGAACGTAAACTGATTTTTGTGAGAAAATTTGCCAGTTAACTCGCACCAATCTCCACCAATAAAAGGGGCCTCCGTGTCCGAGTGGTTAGAGCATTGCGCTTCAAATCACACGGCCTCTCACCTCTGGTTCGAGTCCCGCTAGGGTCATTTCGGAGTAAGTGGGAAAGTTTGCCAGGTTTCTTGCGGAAGGTCGGTGGTCTTTACCCGGGTAACCGGAGTTTCTCCTCCACCAATAAAAACTGGACGCCATCATATGACTGAAAAATTGTTGAGTATGGCGTAAAACAAAAAAAGAAAACAAATCAAATCAAATCCACCAATAAAAACTGACCCTCACCATAACTGAATAATTGTTGGGTGTTCTTAGATTGATATACAATAACAAAAAGATATACACAGGCTTAAACATTCTTAAATACCTATATGATTTGTGAAAATTGCTTGAAAAGTCTAGGTTTGGCTTTTTAAATTGCAACATATTAACTCAACCTTACTATTTCTAAATGAATACCACTGGACCTGACCTTGTTTTCACAAAATATATAGACTGTTCATGCCTGCGTATAACTGTAATTTGTTATTGTTTATCAAGTACAAGTAGTAAAAGTAGAACAAAGCGATATATATATATATATATATATATATATATATATATATATATATATATTATATATATATATATATATATATATATATATAATTTATATATACATATATATATAATTTACATATACATATATATATAATTTCCCTTTAAAGATCATTCGCGTTCAGTATTCTGGTATTATATCTGCATTCGTCTACAGTCATTCATTTGTTATGTACTCCGATTTTGCTTAACATTTAACAAATGTTGCAGAGAATAACATTGACTATAAACAATACATGTTAATTTTACCACAAAACTAATGATGTAATTACAAATAAATTTCACGTAGAATGAACAAAGGATCAGGAACATTTGAACTTAACACATATACACTTACACTGGACTACTTCCAAAAGCTGAACATGACAAAGGGGAAGATTGCGAGCTCTTTTCCCGGATTTGTTTAGTCTATTCTTGAAGTAATTTGTTGTCTATTTATACCAATAGTAGGTGCAGTCTAAATAGTTTCTTGATCCTAAACGTTCTTCTTTATTTGAAGAGGTTGGCACTGAAATGTCAGCAATTTATTGTTTTCCTATGCTTGTTTGTTTGTTGACGTTTTCTGTCCAGTAAATATGCACTTAAGTATATGCTACGCTTTTATAGAAAAAATGTGAGAAATGGGCGTCAACCTCCAGAACTGAGCATCAGTTTCTATGAAACTAAAAAGTGATTTATTTTCAATTCAATTCGTTTGCATCTTGAGGAAGAAATTAATTTAATTCCGCACTGCCTTTCTATCTTTGTTTAGTGTGTGTGTGTGTGTGTGTGTGAGTGTGTGTGTGTGTGTGTGTGTGTGTGTGTGTGTGTGTGTGTGTGTGTGTGTGTGTGTGTGTGTGTGTGTGTGTGTGTGTGTGTAATTGTGATCTGTGTCTTTAAGTGAGCCGTTGTGTTAAAGGGACATCCGTGTATACGTAGAAACTAACCTGTTAAAGCTATTCAATTCATTACTTTTTGCTGTCTGTCTTGACTTTATCTCTTAGTTCACTCTCTTTGAACAATCCTTTCTGTCCCAGTTCCAGGTTGGATATCCAAAACTGAAAAGAAGAAAGGCATACGTGAGTGTTTTAATTATGACTTCAATAGAGCTTCGTAGGATATTTTTTTCAGTAGAGCTATATAGGAATATGTTTATTTTTATTTGTAAAAAGGGAATAGTTGTCAATCATTCTGGTTAGCTAAATGTAATTGTATTTGTAATTCTGAAAGTATTTATATTATGCTACGCCTTTTTTCAATTTTATATTAAATGCGACAATGTAAATACTTGGACTGTAACATGATGTACAAAGTCACACACACACACACACACACACACACACACACACACACACACACACACACACACACACACACACACACATATATATATATATATATATATATATATATATATATATATATATATATATACTCGGGAAGAGACCACCGGCCTTCATTAGTAAACTGGCAAACTTTCTCACAAAAACTCAGCCTAGGTTCCATTGGGACTATGACCACCGCCGACCAGAAGTGAGAGACGTCGTTTTTCAAAGCGCGATGCTCTAACAACTCTGCCACGAAGACCCCATATATCAACTCGTCTGTGGATGGACAGCAAACATTTTATCTGATCATGGTAGATTTTAGATACTTCACAGGGACTATCGATGCTGTTTTGTTGTTGTCGCATCGTAGTTGATGCGCAAGATTTAATATACACAACACAGAACAGTCAGTGTTATTTTTTATAGCTACGTGTTCTTGCGTAACATTATATTTGCGACACAGGTTTACACATATTTATGTATTGGATTAGCGGGGTTTTTGTCTTGTGAACCCTTTCTTTACCTGGACAAGTTTAAATTTTAGGTAATAAAGCATACCATTAAAATTACACTGACTAGAGTAATCGTTCCTAGTGGTCACCATAAATAAGAGATTCTCCAGTGAGAAATAAAACGTTTTTCCATTGCACCTTGTCATAACCGAAAAGTGAGTAGAATCATCCGTATGATGATCAGAAGGTTACTCCGCCCCGCCATCTTATGTGAATCGAACAATACGTTATACTTTCAGTCTGAAATTAGAATTCATATGGTGATTTATGATGCCATCTAAAGACGATTCTAATTGTTTGTCGAGAGGAGATAGAACTCAGCAAGTCTAAATTGAAAAAAAAAAGAAAACCGTTTCCTGTGAATAAGTCTCAAGTATGACCAACTCAGAAACAAATATGGGCCCTATCCTCGACCCACCCTATGCTTCTGCGGTCATGAATCAATATGATATCATGCCTTGATTGGGTAATGTGTTGTCAATTTATCCACCGAGCATTTTATCGTATGCATATTTCACAAGCTGTTCACAAACGAAATTTGTCATGAAAAGACTTTAAGGACCACACTTATCGTGACATTACATACATTATAGAAATCTATGATATTCGACCTTCTATCCAACGCCTGTGTACATTATCAGAGACTAGAGTAATCGTTCCTAGTGGTCACCATAAATAAGAGATTCTCCAGTGAGAAATAAAACGTTTTCCCCTTGCACCTTGTCATAACCGAAAAGTGAGTAGAATCATCCGTATGATGATCAGAAGGTTACTCCGCCCCGCCATCTTATGTGAATCGAACAATACGTTATACTTTCAGTCTGAAATTAGTATTCATATGGTGATTTATGATGCCATCTAAAGACTACCTAGCACTAGCTTTAGATACCCGAACCGGCAATATAAGCGAAAGTCTGATGAATGTTCTCAGACATAAGTTTTTGCTTACAAACGTATACAATGCGCTAATTCGACGTGATTTGAATTCGAATGATGATTACTAAATCGAATCTGGTGGATATTACTATCATATGATCACATACACAATTTGATGAATGCGATAAACGTGAAACCTACTTCCGGAGAAGTCTAGGCTCAATTTAATAAATTTCCCTTATACAATAACTCAGTTTTATCGGAATAAATGATCTCCGTGTATCTGGAGCAAACTGATATGAGCTATAGTTGACTTTGAGCGAGGTGTAGAATAGATAAAAGACTTTTATGTAGATAAGATACCCACAATAAATTTTCAAGTAATTTGATGGTTAATGGATAACTTTACTAAATAATCTAGATGTATTCGAAATAGGGAAAGCTTTGACACTGCAACGACAAGATTTTATTCAGATACTTGGTACTCATAGGGGACCTCACAAGGGACAGAACCTGTTTTTGTTAGAATTAAGTCAGTTAAAGACTAGGAAAAAAATCATTATCTATGAATATGTTTGTAATCTAAGCGGAATATATAACCTGGGTATTCTTTAGTGCTTCATGAACTTCTTCATTTTATTTTTTTAACGCATGTCATTTAAATTTCCCTAATTCCGTAGAAGAAGTTTAGTACTTATATTTCGGATACACATCACGTCTTCATCAATCGAAAGTTACTTAATAATCGGTTTCTTTCAACAGAGAATTAACAAACAACACCTATTTTCACGTGGACAGATATCGAATCAAAGCAGTGTATGTAGCGACTGTTTATTGCATCTCTGCTATGAAATGCTTTGTGGTTTTATTCATTCCATTACCTACCTGATAGCTAAAGAGGCGCAAAAGGGGTAAATATTGCAATACGAGAAACATATTTTCATGGAAATCTTTATTTTATTATGTTACAATTTTAATATGGCGAAGTATTAAAAGCTCATTACTTTACTTTTATTATTCCATCTGTAGGATTCACAAAAATTAAAATATCATATCTATTACATAAACTTTTGTGTGTACGGGACGTTTACAATAATCTTGTAGTCATTTTTACGACTATGTATGACTTACGTTTCTACAAAGAGATGGTTTTACATCCATCTCGTATGTCCTGTAATGAGGATGATTTTAATACATGTCTTTTTAGTGTATAACAATTGCGAGTGTACGAGAACACGAAGTAGTACTTTTGCTAATAAATAGCCTATCGAAAGTGTTACATAAATTCCGTTACAGCAAATGCCTTTGATTTGCACTTGTGACATGATAGTACTGGAACATACATTTTCAATTCTTGTAAAGACATTCTTGATATATGTTTAGGTAAATTCTTATATACCGTTATATATTTAGAAGTTGTTGTACAACCAGATGACCCCGTTACTGGTATTAGCAAAGCTCCAAGGAAATGATTCACTCTATTTATTGATTATTTTGATCTGTTTGGATTTTCTTCTTATCTATTTCAATTACATCAATTGCGATCATTATTATGTATAACAAGATGTTATCAAGATAATATACACAATCAGAGAGAGAGAGAGAGAGAGAGAGAGAGAGAGAGAGAGAGAGAGAGAGAGAGAGAGAGAGAGAGAGAGAGAGAGAGAGAGATTTTCTGTTGTATATAACTTAATATACAATCGTTCATTTATGAAGTTAATATACAAGTATAAACAGGCCACTTTCATAAGAACGTCAATGTTGGCAAACGTTATTAGAACTTATTTTACCATTATTTGTATTTTCTTTTGATTGCTTTTTGATTTTAAGTAATGTAATTAAGCGTAAAGGTTTTGATATATGGCAGTCCTATATGAATTTTAATGATGATATCTATGCTTGTTAGACATCAAGCATATATAAATATATATTTATATATAAATAAAAAACAATTTTAATTTAATTTAATAATAAATCAAACTACATATGAACTGTATATGTAATTTGTTTTTTAAAGTCGGTTTAGAGACGTTTTATCATATTTCTTTCATCATGCTGGGAACATCGATAAACTGAAATTCCGATATTAACTGAAATATTATTGACTCGCACAAAAGAAGCACTATAGAGTCAGTATTTACTTTCTAGGTAATTATAGATTTAATATTCCCATCAGATGAGATAAAAGTGCACACTGTGTCCCCGGAGCAATCTAGTAATTGTAATAGGTATTGATAACATACATAATATACAAGAGGTCAAGTGAGTTCAGAAAAAAATTGATCGTCTGGGAATGTCAGGTGACTTGCTTTGTCTGGCAGACGATTCAACCGTATCCGGTCAATTGCGCATCAAATATTATAACAAGGCAAGAAAACGTACACAAATTACACGTACTTAAAATAAAGATGATCGAATGTTTTGTTGAACTTTGATTTTCTTCGAGATAAACAATTATGCAAGGGTAGGGGTGAAATGTCATGGACAGTAATTGGTCTATTCATTTTTACGAATAAAACTTTACTCCATACGTTACAGCATGACTTATATTCAAAATAGCAATGATGCAGATAATCGTGAAATCATCCATGTTTTTCTTTTAAAAAGAAAGTTAAATGGAAATGTATTGCAGATAGCAAGATTAATCTAATAAGACGTCTGAATGAAGACTGTAACTTACAAAGTCAAAAATACAATGGCAATATTCTGTAATCTAGAAAACCTGACATCTTGGAATTATTCCTTCACATAATCCAGTACGATAAAACAGTCAAGTACAATACAAGGCCACAGATGTAGTGTAGGGTTCTATGTAGACAAAATAATGAAAAAAACTATTATAATTAAAAGATATATATATATATATATATATATATATATATATATATATATATATATATATATATATATATATATATATATGTGTGTGTGTGTGTGTGTGTGTGTGTGTGTGTGTGTGTGTGTGTGTGTGTGTATTCATTGTGATATCAAGTTAAATGAAGAAGTACCAATGGATAATCGAAACTCCAAGTCTTTTAGACGAAGAAGTAAAGAGAGTAAAATACTAAGATTTTGAGTTCCGTAGTGCAAGTACCAAGACTATACCAAAATTGGCATTCAACGGATGAACAGCGGCTTTACAGAGAGTAATTAAATATTACAGACTGTTACATAAAGATATTCAGAACTAGTGTCAATGTTTATTTTAATTTTGTATAAATGTTGAAAATATTTCGATGCGTTAAGACTGCAATATGATTTTGTTGATTATGATACAAAAATGCATTCAGAAAGTAAAAGTCCATTCAATATTTTGTGGACGGTATGAACAAAGAACATATGTTTGCTATAGTACGGCTGTTGTTAAAAAATGGCTACATGCACACTCGATTAAATTTGATTAGTTTAAACCTTGAACTGCCTTTTTATATTAAACTTGTCATACTACTACAAAAGCACTAATTGACCTTGTTGAAAAATTTATTTAACTATTTGCTCTGACATATTCTGACTGCCTTCTGTCATGTCAAACAAATATTGACTTTTCTTAGCGTAACGGAAATTATGTAATCATTTGTACACCAAAAAGCCTATAGCTCAGTGAACAGTATCATTATATTATTTTCTTTAAAAGATGTGTATATACATAGATTCTCTCGGCACCACGAGAAAAATGCTCTAAAGTCAAGGGAATTATCATCTGAAATTTTCACAGCCATTATGTATGCAGTGATTGTCGTTTGGTGACATTCATTGTACCTGGGGATCATATGATAATTTTCTATTCCCCAAATACATAGATCTCTGTGTATATGGAAGTATAGTTAGAACACGGAGTATAATTATTTAAGAATGATGTCATATATTATACAGTGTCGGCATTATTCTGAAGTAAATATTGATCCGTTCAGAAATTGTTTAAAAAAAGATTGCATGGTTTCTTAACTTGTGAATGATGTACTCAAATTTCGTGCACATCTAAGCGAACGGCAAAAGAAGAACTTTTGGAGCATTTTATTACGGTATTTATTCGTCTTAATGTTAAGCGTCAAGTGAGAGAATACTTATTAAATCCGACAGGCAACATACGGAAAAATGATGTGAAGTTAGCTTTAATGTACAAAGAAATTGGCATTTAAAAATGAAGGTAAAATTTCCATGTCAGATAGAAGTGCATTTTTTGCATTCAAGTAGAAATGTACATTCTAACATTTCTGGGTGTTGTGATGAAGAATGGCGAAGTATACAACTAATTGTCTGATTCATCGTAAGTGTTTTCTTCGTGTGAACCAAGTGGATGTATACCTTGAAGAAATTGTAGAGAAAAAATAAGCAAAAAATGTTCTCTTTCATCTTAATCAATGATAAAGTAATGGACAAATTATTCAGTTAACACCGTAGTGAGAAAAGTTGCAGTTGAGCGACATTCTTTTTGTGATTCGGTGACTATGAACTATTATATTGTCATCCGAGGGATACCTCAGTAAACCAATCGCGTTCAACTTGGATATGAGAAAACTTTCATTGACATTTATAACCAAGAAATGAATACTGCATCACTCTCGGTGTATTAAAATTTGACCCGAGATGCCACCATCAACGAAAAATATTTTCCGAACACAAAGTTATCTAATCCATAAAGATTTTACATTCGTGAATAATTTTACATAATAAGGATTGGGTGAAAGAAGAACAAACCCGTCTGACTATATTGAGGGTAGTTCTTAGTTAAATATATATATGTATATATACATTTTCCGGTGGAATACCAGCTTTGGACCATGACTGATGTAAAATTGTTGATAACACTCTGTGGCTGTGTGTTATTCTTGATATTGATACTAGCGGACTTGACGGATGGTAAGAAGAAAAACTCCCGACAGAGGTCAGGTATGGTTAAATATTGATGTACTGTTTACTAGTATCTATTGTCTGTGTTAGGTACCACCTCGTGACATTTCCAACAAAATAGTCAAAATTTGACCAGATTCATGTTTAAACACACATCTGGTCATTCTATATTAATGTTATTAAGTCAAACAGGTTTTATAGCTTCCGCTTTTCCATAAATTGGCGTCGATGTTGTCATGGAGATTATTTTGGTTCATATCTATACGCGAAATAGAAAATCGTATACCACATTGGGTGGCAATAGTATTGTACTGAATACACTTGGAGAAAATACCTCTTTTATTCTTTTATATTGATAATTCAAAACAAATCATTTAATATCGCAATATCTCACACATTTGTCTGAGCAAGCTTGTTTTATTACAAACGTATACTGGAGATGATTCGAGTATAGGGTAATTTTATATTCCAGATATGGCACTGAAATTTACCAGTACATAGTTCATCTGTGTTCTAAGTATTTAAATTTTCGTCATCGGGAAGTTTATGAATTTGACTCAAATTACAAATGTGATTTTTAGATGCGATAAAACTGTCACTCAAAACTCAATAACTTGAATTAAATCGGTTTTCTATTCATGCCATTTCTTGTTGATCTTAAGACGCGAGTTTAATATACTTGTCTGTAGCCTACCACGTCTATATACAAGTTCAGATTTTTCTTATTATAGCTAAAAACATGAAAGCAGTGATTTTGTTTTTGGGTAAATATTTTCCGCAGTATATCCATTTTCTTATTTTCGTTTACTTGTGTTTACATTATTTTAATTTCACGTTAATCCATGATATTCAAATGAGCAATAACATTGTATAAAGAACAAAGTAACGTTAAATATATCTCTAATCATTTTGTTACCCATTATAACTTCACGAAATACCAATAAGGGACAAATTAAGTGGGCAACACTTGAATATTAGACTTCGTAATCATTACGTCTTCTCCAAAAGATTTTAATCTTTTAATAATTTTCTTTAAAATGAAATATTTAAATCTTTTATAAAATAATGAATATGCAACATACTACCAGGAATATAAAGTTATTAAATTTTCTAACATATTTCAATAATACCATATTGCTATCTATAACTTGAATAATCTTGGTGTTATTGTCTATGCATGTTACAACATCTATTCAATATATTCCTATCTATCTATCTATCTATCTATCTATCTATCTATCTATCTATCTATCTATCTATCTATCTTCTATCTATCTATCTATCTATCTATCTATCTATCTATCTATCTATCTATCTATCTATCTATCTATCTTTCTATGTATGTATGTATGTATGTATGTATGTATGTATGTATGTATGTATCTATCTATCTATCTATCTATCTATCTATCTATCTATCTATCTATCTGCCTATCTATCTGCCTGTCTGTCTGTCTGTCTGTGTGTGTGTTCATCTTTCACACAGATACACACAGAGATATATACGCAAAATGACTCGTGAATGACGTATAACACAACAAGCTAATCAAATAAACTAATTAATTTTTTTTCAAGTTTCATTTTGGCGATCAATTCTAAATTCATTATAAGATTTACTGGAGCTATTGCGATTTTATTAATTAAATATATGAATTACGTAATAAAGATTGCTGAAAGCATATAGATGCGTGTGTGTTTGGGAGCATATGTTGGTACTTAAAACTTTGAAGTTTCCAATTTCGCTATGAAATTTTAAATGTTCTTGGTTGTAATGATCTTCCAAATTATGCACAAAAATCCACCTGGAGTAAATTAACATTTCTCTCAACGCTTATATATTGCACGATGTAATGACTGAAAAATTGTGACCGAAAATAGATTAGCAACACATTGTTTGTGAAAGGGGTAATTGAAGGGGTAGTTTCACATAACAATGTATCATATTGTATCTAATAATCGTTATTGTTATTCTCTCATCCATATTTCATGACGTGAAGTGAGACTTTCACGGCCCTCATAATGAAATAACTTCATTCTGAAAATGTAGATGGATATATTAAGAAAAACGTGTGTGCAAGGTACGTGTTGGCGTGCTGATGTTGAAGAAATGTATTGTGTTCTAGGAGGAAATATCAATATATATCGTAGGTACGAAAGTGTTAATATTAACGAGGTCTGTAAGATAATTCATAGGTATAGTTACTGAAGTAATTTGTTGTCTTGTACCTAGTTTGGCAGAACTTTTCATTCTGTATTAAGCAGTTGCTTGCCTATTACAGAAATGTCTCTCAATTGTTAACCCTTTCACCCGTAAATACCTAGATGGTATGCTCTTTGCTACTGTTAAGACCAGTCTAGTTTGGTTTGTAGGGTTGAAAGGGTTTATGATACTACACATATGATATTTAGACATATGCTCTGATTCGTTCTACTCCAGAGGAACATAAATAGTTTTTAATAAAAACATAAACACTTATTAGTTTTATGAAGTGCTCAGATGAGTGCATTTACTGTGATTTACGATATCACATTTGTTATTACTATTATAAAGATCCATCTTTATGACCAAAGGCTATTTTCACCTGAAAATGTATCCAATTTTATTACTAATCAGCAAAATGAAATCATACCATGAAATAATATATCTAAATCATGTAAAACAAAACATTTTGTACATAAAATGGGTGGGTGGGAGGGGAATCGGACAGCTGAAGATACGTGTGTGAGCACTCAGGGTGAGTCTTCGAGTGACCACAAGAACACGCTAGTCACAGTAAAACTGCACATATCACGTGATGTTACTAAATTTACAATGATACATTAATAAACTTACGAAACAGATTATGAATTCATGTATATATGATCAACTCATAGCAGACGTATTATACATACAGTTGAACCTCGCCTAAAGACCAACTCGCTTAGAAGACCACCTCGCATTTCAGACTGCAGGTATTCAGTCTGCTTGAAAATGTCCTAATAAATATCTAATAGGAACATACCCTCACTAAAAGACAACTTTTAAGTCAGTCATTTAAGTCATCTATATAGCTAGGTTCCACTGTAGAAGTACTTATAATGGGGGCATGTATCATGCTATCGATTTGCTCACTTACAAAGTTAGTGAGCATGTCGCCAATTTAAATGAATTTTATACATGTTAAACGCCATTGCCATACAAGAGCGTTCATATTTATTCTGAGTATTGAAATGAAGATAAAATATTTTCTGTGATGATTTCTATAAAATAATCATAATGTGTTAAAAGTCATATCATTAGATCTGGTAATAATATTTCCCCTTCATTCTGTGGATAATATGAAGAGATCGAGTTGGTTTAATCAAATGCATTCAGTCATACATAAATCATTTCTAATTTACATGACACTGTATAGATTTCAAATGTAACATAAAGTTTGATGAAATATATCTTTGTTTGAAAGTGACATTCAGAGGACATTGCTCACCATAGAATAGATCTGGATACAAATGATTTCTAAGACTTGCTCATAAGTCAAATTCTATCATTTCATCTGCGATATCATGGCTTTTGATTACAAGGTATTATTGAACATCAAACGGCTATTATTACCTCATGTCTTTTCTTATTCCTTTTGCAAAGTGAACAAAGCATTTGAGTTTATTTGTGAGTCGATATATCTGTTGCTTAAATGATGCCTAATCCCATATATTTTGGATCGATGCCATCAAGGCGTACACACGGGAACTTAAAACGCCAAACATCCATATGTTGTATAGCAATTAAATTGCAATTACATGCGGCTACACTGTCTATACATCCGTAAATCTGTGATGCTAATGTAAATAAAAACTTATTTTAAGTGAGTTCATTCAATATTACCTGTTGACAATAATCTCCCCTGATGATTTGTACAGTTCAACCAGTTATTTCTAAACCACATTATTGAACTGCTTTAACTCAAAACCTCAGGAATATTAAAAAATGTCTGAGTCACCTAACTTTATGGAAGAGGAGTTCCGTATTGTACGAAAGTAAATTGAAAAAGGCAATAACCGGACATAAGGAACGTGTCTGTGATCATTACATATATATGGATATATTTTGAGGCAGATACATTTTTTTAACCTTTATATGGGTATATCTACCTTGTAGTATTTTGTCAATTATCGTACAAAATGGAATCTGCTTCGAAGAATAACATTTATTCAATTTTGAAATGTTATTATATTAGTAACGTGATGTTTTAGAAAAAAATCTTGAAAACTATATTTACAGTTATTGACCAATAGTCCCGTTTTCTAAATAGATCGATTATGAGCAAATATTTGCATTCTCTATATCATTTGAGATATATTAATAGATTAAGATGTCATTGACACAGACTGTAGTTAAGAAACGTAATATATACAATCATTCTGAAAGTACTGATGAATCAATACTTGTCTACTACCAGTGAAATCATCGTTAAATAAATATCAAAAATTTCCAAGTGGGCTATCTGAGGGACAGATGGACTAGCGCATTGTACTGAAATGATTTTTATTTACTTTTCAAATAATAAAGAGGGGTCCCCGTGGCCGAGTGGTTTGAGCACCGTGCATTAATCCACGAGTTCTCCCACCTGTGAGATGAACGGGTTCGAGTCCCACTGAAATTAAACTGGTTTTGTGAGGATATATATTTGTCTACTGTATGATGACTGGTGGTCTATTTCCAGTTTCATTGCCATCGTATATTCCCACCACAATTGACAACTGGCCACCTTCATTATAAATGAAAACAAACGTGATTATTGCATAAATGTATTTTTAATATATTGATTTAAAACGAATCTCAAAAGAACAGATACAAAATGAATACGAATGTCGTTCTCAGTGATAAAATGATCCCTAAAGGTCGATTGAAGAAAATTTAAAGGGACATTAACTGTTTACCAAGAAATATATTGACTATTTCTACTTGTACTACTTGTACTCGATGTACAATAACAAATAAGAGCTATACACAAGCATAAGATAATATATTCCTACATATTGTGCGAAAAAAAGGTCAAGTCCAGTGTATTATGCAAATATACAAATGTTAAGGATGAGTTAATCAATGGCTAGTGAAAAAGGTGCCAAACCTGGGTTATTTTCACAATATATATAGTATTTAAGAATTTTCATTTTATATCTCTTTTTGTTTTGCTATTGTATATTAATGTAAGTGGTAGAAAGTTAAATCAGTGTTTTGAAAAAAATAAATAAAATAAGAAATGTAAAAAAACAACTAAAACCCTTTCAGTATTTCCTTGTATTGAAACTGTGAAATACGTAAACAGCTGAATACACGCACTTATGTACTTAATTGCGTGATTGATCAAAATATCTGTCTCTGTTAAACGTTCAGGTTCATTAACAAAGATAACTTTTAATTAACATTTTACTTATTAAACTACTTTAACGTTATATAAAGAGTACAGATCTTAGGAAGTTGAGAGCCAATACACTCACAGGTGAATATTGGCTAAACACAGACCTCTCAAAAAAAACAAAAGTGGGTTAGGGTGTCAGAGAGTAGCAAGCATTGCTTGCCAACCGGTCATACCTTTGCAATCAATTCTAAACCCACAATAATATACGACTAAATTCTGGTGACAGTCGGCATAGACGAATTAACAACTACTATTAATGAAGCAACTCAATAGTTAATTAAGCATGGTAATTGCAAATAATGTCATTATACAGAACGTAAAATTTACGAAATGTAGACGTTAAACAAAATTTGTCATAATGATGTGACAATGCATCAAGAATTAGTTCACCACTGTATATGTACATTGAACACACACCCTACATTGCAGAGTACAGTAAATTCTGCTTTAGTAATCACCTGTGTACATAAAGACCAGCTTCCTAGAAAGACTGGTTTTGTTGTCCTTTAGGGGGTCTTTATATAAAAGTTTCACGGTAGTTAGAGCCTCGCGCTTCAAACGGTGAAGTCTGTCCCCTCTGGTCAGCGTTTGTTCGAGTGCGGCTTGGGTCTAAGCTGATTTTGTGAGAAGGTTTGCCAGTTCATTCACGGAAGGCCGGTGGTCTCTTCTCGGATTCATTTTAACCAAGCAAACTGTTTATGTATTGATCGTACGTGGGTAGCACTTCTATATATTGAATTGTTTGGGAGATACAAACATCATATGGAGGCGATAAAGGAATATTACCAGGTATATGTGGAAAATTGACCAAAAAAAACCCTGAAGCAAACATATTTGTTGTTTAGTTTGGTTATCAAATTGCCGATCATGTCTATATTAGTTAACATGTCTAAGTATGAAACACTTACCCTAGAGATATGTAGTACTTGGAAGTATACATGGGGTTCACATAAGTAAGGAAGTTGTTATTGTTGATTGACAAACATCATATATTTATCTGAATGTCAAATTCATTCAGTTCTGAGGTTAATGACTAACATAGTATTATGTTTTTGTAAATTTAAGTATCCCATACAAATATAGTAGCTCAAAATATGTAGTGTTTTACCAATCAGCATAAATATATAAAGGAAGAAGACACACATGAACAGAGGACAGTGCTTCTCTAAAGAGACTCCGCTTTCGGTGGTCTAGTTGTAGATCATTCGCATCGCTAGGGGAAGGTCCCGGCTTCGATTTCCGGTTCCGGCCCTTCCGGTCCATACCAAATACATACAAAAATGGTAGTGGCTGTTTCTTAGCCATGCCCTTGGCATACATAGCGAAATACACGGGTCTTTCGGATGAGACTTAAAACAGAGGTCCCGTGTCGCGGAAGGTGTGACACGTTAAAGAACTATCACTGCATTGGCGTCAGTCCATAGCACATGTCAAAATTTGTATCACTTCACCAAAAGCTTTTGACATTTCAGTATAAGTGAAAAATTCTTGACGGGACGAAAAACAACATTAAATGGACAAAAAAGGGTTGATATCTAGGTATCACAAAACTAGCTTGTAAGAACCTAACATTGCTTAGATGCCAGACTGGATAGGACTGAATGAAAAACGAGGCTTTTCTTCGTTTTGAAATATGGTGGAATATGGGCCTGAACCTTACGTAGATGTGGGCATTATTAATGTTTAAAGCAGCTACACCGTTCTTTGCGAATAAGACTTCCATAAAAAGGCGCATCTGTACAGTATGGTTATCGCCTGTAATTTAAGGAACGCAGTTTTGAACCATGTATGATTGGCGATGTTCACATAAAATTTGACCAGTATGTTGTCTAAACCACGGTGTCCTTAGAATATAAAAAGTCTCAGATACCAAAGTATAAATCAATAGAATGTCCAGGAAATAGATACATATCCGGCAAAAATGAACAAACACGGACCTCTGAAAACCAAGAGGTGGGATCAGGTGCCATGGAGGAGTAATCATCCCCTGTCGAAACGGAAACGTAGTTCTGAAGGGGAAGCAATTGAATATGGAGTTTTAACGCACCGCAAAAGCGAAGAAAACGTGACACTATCTACTTGCAGTTTTATTTGATTATAGATATCCGTGACTTATTTCACGTCTTATGCTTGACATTGCCTACTTGTGGTTTATTGTGAAAAATATGTCCGTGACTTCATTTGCGTTTCATCAAAGTTTCATCAAATATGTTTTGTATCGTAGGCTTGACACAATGGATGTTTTAAGCTACTGTTGATTAAAAACTCAAATTGAAGAAATTTGTCGTCCTGTTTCATTTTTATGTAGGCGATGGTCCTAGACATTTCTTTTGTAGAATCATGCAAATATATTGCTGCGACTTAGTGTAATACATTTTATAGAATAAAAACTATAAAACCATAAATGATTTTTATATATATTTCAATACGTAGACATTCCTGTGGTCACTTGGTGGGAATGGGATACTATGTAATAGTAGCAGTAAAGGAAAAAATATGTCATTATCATTTATGTGTGGAATGCTTGCGGTTTCATATCACTGTTAATGTCCTATCGAAGCGTTTTACACTATATAACACTGTGTAATCATGATATCACAGACATGGACAATAAATATAGAAACACTATAAATTAAGTCATTAGACCTAATTGCTATATCATATTATATATCAATGACATGGATTCCCATTCACACATAAGCGGAAACATATATTGCTAACTGCTATAAAAACGCTTACTGCTGTCTTGTGGTAAACCAATGGCCGCATTTTGGGAATCACACCGAGACCAAACCTTAGACTTAACTCAAACACAAAAAGTCACCATTCCATCGCAAAGCGTTCGACGGACCACGTGAGGATACGAGTCTATAGAATGAAATTTCAATTGAGGTCCCGTGTAGCGAGTAAAACTTGCCTCAATGAATGTCATTTGTCAATTATCATAAGAACAGGACCCAAAGTTACGAAAGCTTCTCAATACTCATACTCACCTAACGTTTTTATGATTTGAAGTTGAAAACACATACAGTGTATGCTACAACTGGGCATTTTGTATATTTTTTGGTGCATAATTGTCAGATGTTGCTAAAATATACAATTTCAGATGCCAATTAAGTATAAATCTTCAGGATGTACAGCTTACATAATTAAACAAATCTGGTAAATGTTGCTTATTTGAGGGAAACTTTAAAAACAAAAAAGTAGTTTGAGTTCATATTCAAATATAAAGTACTGATGTTATTTCTTATTGTTAATGGTAAAATAATAAAATGAACATGAATTAAAATAACACAGACAATACGTTTCTTATTCAGTCACATTCAAGAGTTTTAGAAAATCATATAATAGATTAACGATTTGGCCTTGTATTTACCACTTTTACTTTCGGAAATATATCTATATTCAATTCAAGCTCAGCTGATTGAGTCATATTGACAGAAACGATCGTCTTGAGCATTTATTTGTATTGGCCTCCTTTGTAAAACTATAACATAAGTATTGTTAATAATATTGCTAATGCTAGTAATATTAATGCCACTATTACTACTACTACTACTACTACTACTACTACTACTACTACTACTACTACTACTACTACTACTACTACTACTACTACTACTACTACTACTACTACTAACAATAATGTATATATATATATATATATATATATATATATATATATATATATATATATATATAGATAGATAGATAGATAGATAGATAGATAGATAGATAGATAGATAGATAGATATAATGCACAAAAATGCCTAACGACAGGGGAAAAATGAAGTCAAATACCAATTGTGTGTTAGTGTGTGTATGTATGTGTTATTTGATGTAATTGCATTATCCTAGACCTGAAGAAGGGACAGGTCGTTTTGAAAATTTGACTTCAATTTTCATTAGTCATCTCAGTGCTTTATATAATTTTTTTTCATGACTTGTATCTATTTGCTTATACCCGACACCATAGGGTATATAGAGGTTTCTGTTTTAGTGCTTTGTATGTATAGATCTTATAGTTAAGCTCCGGTATTCAGTATGATTAGTGACCTCGAGTTCAGGTCAAAATCTACTTGACCTCGTTTATCTTTGATTACGTCTAGAGTAAGAGGCTCTTTCGCTTTTATTGTGTTTACGTAATGCGCAGACGTTGAAGCTCTGAGCTCACAGAGTCCTTGGCGGGACACAACGCATGGTTACCACTCAGTAGGTTTACATGTACTTTAAAGCTTTAGAACACATATGAAGTCTTGTTATGGCAAATATTGTACTACGTTTCTACCGTATTGCTAAATGTTTTTCATTACGGCGGACTACTGTAGATATAGATAATGAAGTAGAATCGAAGCAAAATCGTGTTTATGAGTTAATGAGTTTCCATTAAAGCAGATAATGGTATGATAAAGTCAAACGGAAGATCTTCTATGTCATTCGGAAGACCTTATCTTAATAAAAACCAATTAGGATATTCTAAGTTTTTTTATGTTTAACGTCCCTATAAATAAAAATCCTGTCTTTTTATCAGAAATAAACACAAAACGACAGAAAAAACAAGACATTTTAGGTGAATACAATTTATGCACATTTTATTGTGTCTAATTATTGTTAACAAAAGGAAAACAAAACTTAATATATATCTTTGGCACATAAAATAAATAACCTTTGACATGATCGTTATCGGAAAGATAAAAAAATCCAATTTTATTCCCTAGATGTTTGTGTTTCATTTTTCTGTTTTATGACATCAAAACCAATCTATCGGCGAACGGGAAACAGACAAAAAATCCCCAAAATGGTCTTACTTACGGAGTTTAATTCATATACACGGCAATGGTTATCACATTTAAGTACAAATTTTCCATCAGTAATAATTCTTTAAACCCATTATTGAATAATAATTTCTTCATTGATCGAAAAATGATAGGAAAGCACCTAAAGCCAATGTATATTCTATTTATATGTTTAACAGGCATTGCTTTATTTTCACTTAAAATCTTTAAATCACTTGTCTGTCAATGCATTCATAGTTTGAGTTTTGAAAAGGATACTAGACTGCGCTTGTGATTGTTTTCATTACGGCACTATTTTGGTCAATATGACTTTATAACATAGCTGCAGTTCATTTCATATAACATCGAAGTTTGGGGTTGTAAATGCCAACCTCATCGATAATTGTAATAAAAGATTGAAAAATACAGTTTGTTCATCATTGTAACTAAATACAAAACGCAGTCTGTAAGATTTTTCAATATACATGTATTTCATTATCAACTCTCTTATACACAAAGTACATACAAACTACCCTCCATCGAATGATAGATAAATTGATATCCTCACGTGTTTCATTGGACTTGACTGTGGACTCACGGCGGGTGTGACCGGTCGACAGGGGATGCTTACTCCTCCATGGCACCTGATCCCACCTCTTGGTTTCCAGAGGTCCGTGTTTGTCCATTTTTACCGGATTTGTATCTGTGTCCTGGACATCCTATTGATTTATACTTTGGTATCTGAGATTTTTATATGTAAACTAAGGTATACGAAATCACTGAAACATCATTTTTGAAAGATTGATTTGTAAATTTATTTAAAGCGGCATTACCTGCATTTACCAAACACATTTTTCTTTTTTATACTTGTTCTTTACACAGGCATAAAAAATCTTATATTCCTATATATTTTGTGCAAATAATGTCAGGTCCAGTGGTATACATATACAAATAGTAAGGTTGAGTTAATCAATTGCAAGTAAATAATTGCTAAACTGGGTTTATCAAGGGGTTTCACAAAATATATAGGAATTTAAGAATTGTTATATATAAAAATTTCAGATACCAAAGTATAAATCAATAGAATGTCCAGGACATAAATACAAATCCGGTAAAATTGGACAAACACGGACCTCTGGAAACCAAGAGGTGGGATCAGGTGCCATGGAGGAGTAAGCATCCCCTGTCGACCGGTCACACCCGCCGTGAGTCCACAGTCAAATCCAATGAAACAAGTGAGGAGTGTATCCTCGTCACAATTGGTACAGACGTCTCAACAACCGTCAACGAAAAGGCAACTCAACATTTCACTTAGTGAATCAGAGTAGTCGCAAACAAGACATTTATACCGACCGTAAAATTTACGGAACGTTGACATTAAACTCGGTTTTCGATATCCCTGTGTCAATAATTTGGCAGTGAGTAGTTTACCTCTGTATATGAAATCTTCATATGTTGTGCACGCCCTGGCATATCGGATCATTTGTGAAATATAAACTCCATATGCGGGTGACTGAGGGATATTACTACTTAAATGTGAAACATTTACGATGGGAAAGCCGAAATCGTCGCGTTTATCGTATAGCTTAGTTCTAATTTCCCGTTTGTGTTTATTAAGTAAAATGTCTAAGTGTGAAGCGTGTGTGCTATTTGGTGTTTTATATCAATCTAAGTAGTAAATAAGAAACAAAATAATATATATATATATATATATATATATATATATATATATATATATATATATATATATATATATATATATATATATATATATATACATATATAACACTATAGCTAATGCCTTTAAACTATTCCTAATAATCGATCTCCCAGTTTGTTGCACCACATGTTCTAATTTGTCGTGTAGTATACATAGTTTTAATATTGTTGAAGTGACATTATTATCAGGTTTTAATTTTCAGAATTTTTATATATGTGAAAATACATTCATCTGACGCAGTATGATTTTGACATTTAATCATACGCCATTTAACTGTAGTCTTTTTGTAAGAAAGGGCGTATACAATCTATCAATTATAATTTTTCAATATAGAAAATGTAATTTTGAGAAGAAAATATGAATGAAGAAGTTTAGAATGAAGATTGCAGTTAAAACATTGACATACTTAAAATACATATAATGCTTGTCTGGTATAGGATGTATAATAAACCAATTTAGAATTTGTTTGATTTCAATTTAAGTTTTTCATTGACTGGAAGTTTAGATTTGATTCTCATATTACCTCTTACATAATATAAATAAGTAATGTGTTAAACGTGAAGTTAACTTTGCTTTACGTATCATGGCGATGATGATGATGATGGTGATGATGATGATGATGATGATGATGATTATGATGATGATATAAGATAATGATAATAATAATAATAATAATAATAATAATAATAATAATAATAATAATAATAATAATAATAATAACAATGATATCCCGGGCACGGAGTGCAGTGATTGATATTAGAAATTTATGATGTTTATATAAACGAAAATGAGACGTGAATGTTCTTTTACGCATCAATTCCAGTGATATCAATTTTGATTAATATCACAGGGTTTTTCCGGTTTGTTTGAGAATGTTGATTATTGCCTGGCGTCAGGCTGTAAATTGGAATGAACGAAAATAGTAAACGAAAATGTTTAACAAACAAGATAATTGTATTAATCAAATATATACATCAGTTTTACTCATCGTTTTTTGCTTGCTTTAAGTAACACGTTTAGATAGGAGAGCTTCAATCTGTTTGCCATTTTTCAGCACCGCTCTTGAAAACTTTCAACAGTTATAGACTGGAACATTGTACAGGATATTACGCACCCGTTACGTTTATATCGTTAGTGCGCTTTATACATTAATCATTTATCTAATTATTGACATTATCAAATTCCTTCAGCGGGTTATATACCATAGGTATAAAAAGAACATCGGAAGTTTATAAAATAAAAATAATACTTTAATATATACTTAAGATGTGAAAATAATCTTCTGAAACAATTCTCAAAGAGTTCATGGTTACTAAAAGTAAAAAAACAATGAATGCAATATAATTTCCATAAAATGACGATGAAACGAAATTGCTCATACACAAGTTTTCTGACTTGAAGCAGATCAAGTTTAGAACTTCGTATGTTCTGTGACTGGCTCTGGCAGTACGTTTCATATTGTTATATGATATTTCTGACCATAATTGCCGGTTACGTATGTGAAATTTCCCCGCAGAAAAATTAATCAATGAAAAATGTCATTAGCTCTGTTGCCATTTCTTTCCGATTAGTGTCATTAGCCTTTGTGAGATTTCAAATATATAAATTTATCTGTAGTTTGGTTTTAAAGTAGTTTGCAAACACTAGATTAGGCTTCTGAGTTTGGGTATAAAACACCTGTGTATTAGGGTTTGACAAAAATAATGGTTATTTTTTTAGTTAACATTAAATAAAATAATCAAAATTTCAGTATACATTGCAAACACCGTCATATGGGTATCTAATGGAAATATTGAATATTATTTAATTTTCAACATATAAAATCTTCAATGAAATACATAAATAGACTGTTTGTAGCTTCTACAACCATATCAATACATATGCATTGGAATATTGCAATTCAGACCACCAAACTGACTGACTCATAGTTGTCTGATTAGTGAGGTGGCATGTTAAGTGAGATTCTGTACTTATTGAATATTTATCAAGAGACTGGAAATTTATTGTCTGAAATCTGTGGTGGTCTCCTAAATGAGGTGATCTTTGGCGAGGTTCCATTGTACTCTCGCACACCATATATATGACTTAATCAATTCTGAATTTTAGACCTGATGAAAAAAGGTATCCGGGAATACATCACCGGCCTTCCGTAAGATGCAGATATCAGCTGCCATAATTATATCGGAAATGAATGTATAAAACGAGAGATAGATATATGACAAAATGTAAATAGGTTCCTCAGATATAATACTGGCCTTGTGAATATTGAACAAACACAGTCCTCTTAAATATCCATATATTAGATGCAATGAAGGAGTAAGCTCCCAACTGCCTGTGTGAGTCTGATCAAGAAATTGATCGGTAATGCACGGACACCAATTGTGTGTTGTACACGGTCACCAATAAAATGTTGTACACAGTTACCAATAGATGTGATGTTTACGATCACCAATAAGAGTGAAATACACGGTCACCAATAGGGGTGATGTACACGGTCACCAATAGGGGTGATGTACACGGTCACCAATAGATGTGATGTTTACGATCACCAATAGGAGTGAAATACACGGTCACCAATAGGGGTGATGTACACGGTCACCAATAGGGGTGATGTACACGGTCACCAATAGATGTGATGTTTACGATCATCAATAGGAGTGAAATACACGGTCACCAATAGGGGTGATGTACACGGTCACCAATAGGGTTGATGTTCACGGTCACCAATAGGGGTGATGTACACGGTCACCAATAGGGGTGATGTACACGGTCACCAATAGATGTGATGTTTACGATCACCAATAAGAGTGAAATACACGGTTACCAATAGGGATGATGTGCACGGTCACCAATAGGGGTGATGTACACGGTCACCAAAAGGGGTGATGTACACGGTCACCAATAGGGGTGCTGTACACGGTCACCAATAGGGGTGATGTACACGGTCACCAATAGGGGTGATGTACACGGTCACCAATAGGAGTATAAATATTATGAACATAATACCAAAAGTTATAGTTTTGTAAAAAGGAACCAAACCAAATACTCAAGGCGATTGTCAATAACACTTCATCAGTTGATTTCGATTCTAAAATAGATGTAGAATTCCGAAACAAAAGTGGTATAATACAAGGCTAATGTAAATGGATGATAATGTTTGCTTTTTAGGAGTCCACAGTTTAAAATCTGCTGTCAATTAGAACTATTACTTCCGCATAAAATAATCACTTGGTACCGAAAGTTTTCTTGATTTGGGGTTTGTTTCTTGCTTTGTTTGTTTGTTTACTATTATTCTTGGTGCTAATATTTAATGTAGTAACTATTTATAGCACAAATGTTATTATATTTATAAATGCTACAGATTGTAAACATGGGAATGTTATCATCTTTAATAGACTTCATCTTTACCAATAAAATAATATTAAAAAAATCAGAATTATGTACTAAAGAAACTGAAAAGATCAAAGAGGAAAATATAGAGAAATTATCAAGAAAAAGGTAGTTTTATGAAAATAATGACGATTGGAATGGTCAAATAGAAGAAATGTGAAGAATATCTAGAGACTCTGAAAATAAAGTATACATGAAACTGCCAGAAATACGATTTGTCAGTCGTTGGACCAGTCACCTATTGATATGTTTAAGTTTACATGATTTTGCTATTAATAACCCTTTGAAATATTTGTGTTGTTTTTATTTTCATTTATATTTTACCACCGCGGTGTAAACAACGATACGTATTCTCCCTTCAACCCCCAAGTATCTAAGTGGTATGTTCTTTTCTATTGGTTTAGACCATGGAATTTTATGGTCTGTAGTATTGACGGACATACTGACACACATACAGTCATGAGGATCTTCTGCGTCGTACATATATGGACGTAAATACGGAACATAAATTTTTATCGCTTTATCTATCGCATCTTTCTGCACTTTTCAGACACAGTTTGTCCAACCAATGTATTTAAAGGGCATAAGCTCTGTGTGTGTGTGTGTGTGTGTGTGTGTGTGTGTGTGTGTGTGTGTGTGTGTGTGTGTGTGTGTGTGTGTGTGTGTGTGTGTGTGTGTGTGTGTAGGTATGTGTGTGTGTGTGTGTTTAAATATTTCCCCTTTTTGCTAATTAGGTTGATATACAATAGCAAAAAAGATATATACACAGGCATGTAAATTCTTAAATATCTATATATTTTGTGAAACGTGCTTGGGAAACTCAGGTTTGGCACTTTTTCAGTTGCATTGATAAACTTAACCTTACTTTTTGCATATGAATACCACTCTAGACCTGAACTTATTGTCACAAAATATTGCGTATAACTCTTCTTTGATATTGTACATCAAGTACAAGTAGTGAAAGTACAAAAAATAGAAATATATTTTTTGGATAGCCTCTCTAAGCATAAAGAATATTTCCATGTATTGTAGATTTAGGAATGACTTATGAAAGAACAGAGTGATAAAGATTTATTTGCTCTTAACCTCGTTCCTGGTATATTCCAAGCTTTTTATTTGATTGACTTTATTGCTATTAAAGTGAACGTTAAACAGGGATAAGTTAATTGGGTTTTCTTTGTTTAGAAAAAACCAGGCGTATTTGTTCTTTTTGTTGATACAAACTGGTTTATACCGCCGGGAGCTTTGGAGTGCTTGAAGTCAAGAAAGCCTCTCAAAGTAACAGAACACATTAAAAGTCTAGATATCTGTTCCCGATAATTCAACACCTTTTGAATAACATTACATGCCTCGAACGCTCGTAAGCGTTTGAGAAAGGTATTTTAAGTAATAATAAAATTCAGGTACGACCTCTGCTATGAAGAAACTGATATTTATAGTATATACTGTTCACCTTTGCTCTTTCTTTCATCTATTGTCATATATGGGTGGTCTGTCTCTGAAATTTTGTGCGTTTATAATTCAGCTGGGTTTTTGCCTTATCCAATAAAACATATATATCTCTTTATCATCTGGTAAAGATGACAATATATAGTCAAATGATGGAAATCTTTATTGAAATAGAAAATTATATTTGTTGTGTATTTTATTTTATGTTCTCTTGCGCAATTGGATAGAAGGCGTGAACCGAAAAAGATAAATGTTCATCAGTGTGGTATTTAGTTGGAAGATGACTTTTTAATGTAGATTATTCGTGATTTAATGGAGAGTAATTGTAATAATAGCTTATCTTGATTGCGGAACAAACACCTATTTAAAATCAACAGACATGAAAGGGTACAAACTCATTGTGATTATCACATCCCTGTGTGTTGTGACTTTTATGGGCCTCTTTCAAAGGAAAAGACGAAACCACAGATGAATTATAAAAGATGGAAACACTCATTTTGATTAATGGATATATAAAGTACAATATTATATGGACACTTTTATTTTACATTTAAAACACACAATTTTTATCTAGATTTTATGGATAATTGAAAAAAGTAAAAAAAAAAAAAGAAGAGTATTTCATCAGACATGTACAAATAGAGCATATTGTCGTGGTATTTTAACTTTAAAATTCATCTTTCTAATGAAATCTGTATAGCTTTATATTTGTCAGTCGTCGGTAATCCACTGTATGTACATGATTGATGTAATATTATCAACGATTTCAGTACCGTATCCATCTTCTCCACGCCTTAACACACATAAGGCACTGGCGATATTTTCTCATGACTCTACCCCATAAATCCTTCCAAAATCAAACATATACTCTGCACTTGTCTATTTTGCTTTTTTGTAAATCTGTGTATTTTAGGTCAGTGGAGTCATTCGTTTTGACCCATGCAATTCGTTGTCTAAAGGGTATGCATACACTTTGGAACATTTCACTATATTCACATGAACCAGTAGACTAATTAAGTATGTAGGATCTTTCAGATTAGGGTAACACTAAATGCATGACTCTAGGTCTTATCATGTTGTATAGATATGACAGGGAACCGGTAAAGACCTATCGACTTCCGGTTATTATTTTTATTTACATCTATGTCTATGCAACAATCCTATATTATTTAGAATCTATCTTCTATTATCTGTCCGTTTAAATCGTAATTTATATTTCTAATGTTTCTTTATCATCAAATATTTTTCTTCCAGATTAGAACTTAGTCGTAGAAATTCCTGAAATATTTCTATGATTAGGATAGACCATAGAAATGGACGATGTAACATGTTATTGTATTTCGGAGTACAAATCTGTTCCATTGAACATCAAAATGAACTTAATTTTATCTAATATTTGTACGTTGAATCTTATTGGAATAACGTTGCACAAGTAAAGTGTCATGATATTTTTTTATGTAGAATGTTTGTAACACGATGTCATTGCATGTTGGTATTTTTCAAATATTTTCATCTTCAGGTCTTCCATTTATAACTAACCCCACCATACAACCATACGATTCTTTTGTAACGCAAAAATCTTTAACCAACATCGTTTTATTGTCATGTTCAGGAACATTTTTCATCATCATCATCATCATCATCATCGTCGTCGTAATCATCGTCTTGATCATCATCATCATCAATAATATTAATAATATTAATAATAATGATAATAATAATAATAATAATAATAATAATGATAATAATAATAATAATAGTAAGAACAATAATGATAATAATAGAAAAAATTATTAAGATCATCAGTATTAATTATGAAGACACATAGAATACAACTTCAAACAAACATTTATCCCAGGATTCTGTCTTATTTACAGATATATTAATGTGACGGAAATAAACCTGTACTAGAGAAGATCATAAACACACTGTTAACAAGTCTGGCCACCGTTTTATGGTCTACTCTATCACTTATATCGACCCGGCATTGAACCATTAGTACAGAGGTCATATAAGGATATATCTATAATTGTCACATCTCTTTCTTCAAGACACTCGTGATTATTTTCGGTGTTTTTCTATTATGGGTTATGTTATTGTAAATTGTGTATCAGCAATGTGTCTGGTAAATGTAAAGGTAACAAATATAGCAAAGCAGAAATAGTCCCCGGCTTGCGTATCTTTATAATTATGTGTCAACCCGCTTACCTGGCCTAATGCTATTCCAATTTTAGATTCTAATAGTGACTTCTGTTTCAACGTTCGATACTTTTGTATAAACCAAAGATATTGTCGACCACTCTTTCGCCATCAGTCTAACATACATTTGTACAGCTGAAAATTACTTGAAATCCTCGTAACTGGTCACTTTACTGAGGCTATTCATTTGCCCATATATAAACGACATTTGATACATTTTATTGGTGACATTTTAATCACCAGTCTTATTCTATTTTACCCAGGTAATGCCTGTGAAAAGGGTACTCACACATGTCACAAAGATGCTCTCTGTATCAACACAAGGCGGAAGTACAGGTGCCGCTGTAAACCGGGATATTATGGGACAGGAAAAATTTGTTTAGGTAAGAATAAATTTTATATGAAGATAGAGATGCAGTTATGAAGAGATCTATTATTTATTTTGGTGGATTATATAACATATTGACTTTTATTCAAGATTTTGTCGTAGTTTCAATCGTCTCCATCCTTTATGTAACAATGAACTGAAATTAAAAAAGAAGTTTGTTAAAAATATTTTCTGCATTACTCCATCAGTATTATTACACCATAGTAATATTAGTAAAGTTTTGGAAATTAGTTATAGTTTCTATCGTATGATTAATAAACATATTAAAACTTACAATATGTGTTGCCTTCTCATAATCGTTATAAATATCACTTTACAACCAAATTGAATTATTGCTCCCCTGTATAGATATCCAATTACATTATTATATACCCTATAATGAAGCACTTTACTGCCAGTCTAAAACATAGTTTATCACCTAGATATGTTACATAAAGATTTAAACAAGATCTCGGGAGCCTAGATCTCGAGACAAGTTAAAATTAAATCGAAATTTAATTTTTATTAATATGTTTTCTTATTACTGTTCTAATGACCTTGAATATTTTAGAGCATTTTGAAGATAAACGTGCAATAAAATATACTATATCTGAGTGATTGATATCCATAAAATTCGGACTCTGAAATACAATTTTCACAAAGGTATTGGCCACGGGCTTGGCATCTAAACCTGTATGTAGTGAAATTAGTTTATCAAATTCTGTATGTGCTTAATCTCGAAATTGCTACAAAACTAAAATTTTCCATATAAAACAGAAATACGAAACTGATTACATTTAGCTATATGTGAATTACTGGACATGGGAAATAGAGAAATGCAATCGTCAACAACCAACTTATCGGGAATAATATTAGTCTGCTTGTTCAAACCTAACTGACCCTAGTGGTAATTTATTAATTGTTTCCATAACGTAAATGTCCATCATGAATCGTGTACGTTATAGCATAAAAAGGGACAGACATTGTCGTATCAGTGCAATTCATTTTCACGTAACTGAAGGTGAGAATTCTCCTGAAATAAATACATTCTGTTTAGTGCGTTTAAGTACATATAGGGCAGAGAAAATAGAATTTTGCGGAAACTAAAACTCATGTGTACTAATAACGTACATCAAAGTATTTCTAAATATACTATATAACACATACGCAATTTTCAAAATATTTGGTCCAGAGATGTGAAAGTTGTCTATAAAACCTAATGTAAAATATGGATAGAAGTTTACCTCTCTTCCGACGTCTTTAGTTACTAAATTGAACAGCGGTGATGAATTGCGAACTGTATAAGGTCCGTTTCAGACCGCCAAAATTATAAAGTTATTTAGGTCTTCCGTGAAATATCAGTTAATATACAAAACCACTAATACCCAGCTTGGTCGCGCCTTTTATGGCATTTACAGTCTCGCAGGATTTATTATAGGCCTAGAAAAGGGTAGCATTTGCCCTCTAAAAATGTGGTATATTCTGTTCAAAGGGTGAATTTGACATTAAATGTGATTCGCGATCTAAATTTTTACATAATACATTTAAATGATATGCGAAAAATACTTATTAATGATAATTTTTATTGTAACATTGATTTATATATCTTTTCCCGGCCCCATGGACCTACCGAAGATGTTAAAGCATTAACCAGTCTGCAAATGAAACCGAAATGGTGAGGTCACTAATCATTCAAGCAACAGTCTGATGCCCAGCGAAATTGTCCCACACAATACCTCATTTTAGAACCGATTATATGGTTTGATTTTAAACCTTTGAACAATATATAAATACCATTTATATGGAACATAAAAATGCCACCTAGATCTGTTTCGCCAATTTCTCTTATGGAATATACACAAATTTTGATAAAAATGACACTTTCAACACCACAAATCTCCGAAACTAGACTTTTCTGAGATATAAAGCATATATTCAGACCTAAATCGCATTGTCGCCATTACGTTTAAAACTCAAATTCTGTCGAATTGTTTCTTCTTCCCAAGATGCTGCATTGTGCTACTAAAACGGTTCTTGGCCCTGAGCATTTCTCTCTGAAAGAAAGAAACATTTACTAAATTGAACAGCGGTGATGAATTACGAACTGTATAGGGGCCGTTTCAGACAGCCAAAATTATAAAATTATTTAGATAGTTCGAACCTCGGTTTTCCGTGAAATATTAGTTAATGTACAAAACCAGTAATATCCAGCTTGGTCGCGCCAAATTCTGTCGAATTGTTTCCTTCTTCCCAAGATGCTACAATGTGCTACTAAAATGGTTCTTGGCCCTGAGCATTTCTCTCTGAAACAATGAAACATTTCCGCTCAATTCAATATTAATCTTTGACACAACCCCTTCAAATTTAATTTTATTTCAAATCTCTTTAACTACGTGAAAAGGGTTCTATATATTAAATTTGCATATGGTAAACGTGTTTATATTCAGTTGATTGGTCACTTGTGTTCACATGACAAATAAAGTAGGTTATACAGGCTGTTCTGCTGATTGTTTAAAACCATTGTGGTGAAATGACAGAAAATTTAAAGATTTTCTATGAGTACATGGCTCAATCTTCCGGATGGATTTATAGAGTAAATTCTGTGCAGTTATGTATTGTACAAGCAAATTCATTTTACGTAAGAAAATGGATCCAGATATAAATGCCTTTGAGAAAATCGCGAAAAACCTTGTCCTATATGTATCCAACGCACCGCGCGTAACTACAATAGATAAGTTACTATCTCGTGAATACACGATAAAATACTTGATGATGTATAATGAACATTAACACGCAAAATCATACCTAGATTTGACGGTAAAGTATATCTTTACGATACGTGTCTAGTCAATGAAAGATTTGCTTTAACGAATCGTGGAAGTGAAATGTTTGACATTTATGTGTATGTACGGGCATATAGTAAAATGTTTTTTGTGTCCGTGATAATTGGAATACGGTTTTGAGAGATGTAACGCGTGTACTTGGTTCGGACTCGCGATGTCGGTTTCATTTACTAAACAAAGCATACTCGCTGTTTCTACATGTTTTCAGACGGGTTCCTTACACTTTTTCAGCATAGTCGTTGTCATTGTATTTGATAGTTGTTCTTTGATTCAGCTAGTCTCAATTTGTTTCTATCACAAAGTCGTAGTCGATATACATGGTATCCAAAATTCAGTATAAATTGCCATTTTCTCTCACTTGAGACTGTTTTATCCGCGAATTTTGATGTCGGGGAAATGCAGGGTAAGATAGGCCCATTCCGGAAGTGCTAGCACTACTGTTTCAAATGTTTTTCTCGTCTGCAATGAGGTAAAGTTGGTCCTTTTTACTGTTTCAACCTGAGAGAATAACAGTCAAACGCCATTTTGACTGAGGGATGATGAGGCAAGTATCGTCATAGACAAATTTAACTTGTGTTCACACGGATTGAGATTTCGCCATCCCTCCCTCAAAGTGGCGTTAGATTGTATTAGCTTTTCGTGTCTGATGGTAAAGTAAATCCAGGTTCTCTGATACATCTATCATAAAACAGTCGAGTGAACATCGCAGTTATCCTCGTTCTTCCTTTACCACGACTCTCGAAATGCTGGGGGTATAACATTACCTGTCCGTTCTTGAATTTATTTTATCATTTCACATATGATTTCAAAAGTCTGTTTTCTTTGTCTTTTATGAACGTATACCCTGGTGTTTTATTAAAAAAAAGACTCTTTTAGTTACTAGTACATGCGGACGCCAGTTTGTAATGGTTGAGGGAAATTATCTTTACCATGCAACCAGAAAAAGACAGTAGGCCTTCCACAAATAAGCTGGCAATTGTTAATTAATTGAACGAGGACATGTTCTGTTCTGTTCATTTTATACCTAGTATTTTCAAGATTAAGGTTCCTTTGAATTTTTGTCTATTGTGAATTCGGCTTCATTTTCATAACTTGAAATGTCCGGCATGACCAGTGGTCAGTTTTGCATAGATTTTAGCTAGAGAGATTTGATTGACATTTCTGAATATGAATTAAAAATGTCAAGCTTAATAAATCAAAACTTTCCGAGAAGATATTTTAACGAAGTTTACATATAGTACAAAAAAGCAATACTTGAAACTTTCCAACCTGTATGTAAGATGCTATATATACATATTTTGGAAAACTCGAAATCTGATATGAAAAAAATGTAAAGAGAGTTTACCGCTAGGTGGGAAACATGGTGTTATATTTGTCAGAAAAATCATTTACCCTTTCACAAGTAATTTATTCTTGATTTAATTTACAACAATTAGGTGGGAAACATGGTATTATATTTGTCAGAAAAATCATTTCCCCTTTCACAAGTAGTTTATTCTTGTTTATTATACAACAATTTGCTAACAGACCAATTAACAGCAACTGGCGAATGTACCGTTTGTTATGTTTAGGAGACACATGCTCAAAGAGGTTCAATATACCTCTGGTCGTGTGAAAAAAGGTTCTTCTGTTTCAAAAATAAAGTAAAATATGGAAAATAGAATGTAAAAAAAATAAAATGACATAGGTAAAAGTTATAACTTCTTTAGAATAAAAACGATCTTTGATATTTAGATCAATCGGGTCCAGAAAAGTTTGCAATATAGAAATGACTTTTTTGAGAGATTGTTTAGTACAATAAGATATTACAAAGGACCTACTGTTTATTAGCGATGTGATCTATCATTATCTTTAAATGCACAGACTAGCTTTAACCTTTTCGGAATATTCTACCTATAGGTAGCCCCACAGAAAATATAACACATTTACTCTTTCAATGAACCAATGATATTACCAAAAATACTTTGGAAATTGGCATTAAATAGCACACTAAAAACTGAAACTATTTTAGTGCTGCACATGTAGAATTCCTGTGCGAAGTTTAGTCTTCCAAGACAATGTACATCAAAGAGTTTTACATTATAAACAAGATCTGTTTCTTTTTACAAAATGTCAACGGTAAAAGTTCTGCTATTAAAAGCAGCTGAACGACATACATTCCATAGTGCTAAGTCACAGGTTCAAGCTGCCACTCTAAGAAGAGTTGGCTTTTTTAAAGCAATTCCGGATTTTACACCATACCCATATTTTACAGTGTCTATGAGGTGATTTGGTTTTGCAGTTTATTATCCATTAAACCGCTCATCTCAGTTTGTGATTAAAAACAGATTTAGGAAATAAACAAGATGAGATACACGATCAACATTTTTTACTCATTGACATTTTCCATTCCGTTGTGAACACAACAGACTTAGCTAGGTATATGGCCAAGCAGATCGTTCACTATTTATCGATCTTAAAATTATAAATAATATGCAAACGAAGTACAATAACATTATTAGACGATTGATTGAAATTATTATCGTTTTACAAAGTGATAATTGTGAAAAAGCATGATAATTACGATTATGGAAAAAGAAAGCATTTCTATCCACTAATTTACATGAATGATTTTCACGACGAATCACAAACTTAAGGATTTCTAAGCTACCTGTGAAATGAAAACAGTAAATATGTACAATACATTTATATATATATATATATATATATATATATATATATATATATATATATATATATATATATATATATATATATATATATATATAAATAGAGAGAGAGAGAGAGAGAGAGAGAGAGAGAGAGAGAGAGTCAAAGTACACAAATCGATCATATTCATATGATAATTGCTGTAACGCAAGGACGTTTTTTAATGTTAATTTTTGCGTTCATGTGATTGTGAATGGGATGTATTCAAACCTTTCAATACAATATTGTAATCTTTGAAATGTGTTTTTTTTAAATCACTTAATGAAATATTACGTTATTTACAATGTTATTCATTCACAGTGATGCAATACGTCTTCGTATCGCTTAGGACGTGGTATGAGTATTATTTTACTGAAGTATAGGTCATAGCGTTATTTATGGTGTAATAAATTTCGAATTGGTCTATACACCACGTATGGTTTATGACGTGATATATCTCAAATTATTCTATACATTACGTATGGTTTATGGCGTGATATATCTCAAATTTGTCTATACACCATTGTATGGTTAATGAGGAGATATATCTATAACTGGTCTATACACCACGTATGGTTTATTGCGTGATATATCCCAAATTGGTCTATACACCATTGTATGGTTTATGGCGTGTATATATAAAATTTGTCTATACACCACGTATGGTTTATGGCGTGATATATCCCAACTTGGTCTATATACCACGTATGGTTTATTGCGTGATATATCTCAAATTTGTCTATACACAATTGTATGGTTTATGACGTGATATATCCCAACTTTGTCTATACACCATTGTATGGTTTATGACGTGATATATCCCAACTTGGTCTATACACCACGTATGGTTTATGGCGTGATATATCTCAAATTGGTCTATACACCATTGTATGGTTTATGGCGTGTATATATAAAATTTGTCTATACACCATTGTATGGTTTATGACGTGATATATCCCAACTTGGTCTATACACCACGTATGGTTTATGGCGTGATATATCTCAAATTGGTCTATACACAATTGTATGGTTTATGACGTGATATATCCCAACTTTGTCTATACACCACGTATGGTTTATGACGTGATATATCTCAAATTGGTCTATACACAATTGTATGGTTTATGGCGTGATATATCCCAACTTTGTCTATACACCATTGTATGGTTTATGACGTGATATATCTCTAATTGGTCTATACACCACGTATGGTTTATGACGCAATACAATAAAAAAAAACGTTTCGTTATCGTACTGTGTATGACGCTATATATACCAATTATCATATTGTTTATGGCGTGATGTATAACAAATTCTTCTATACACCATCGTTTTGTTGACGTGACGTCATCAAATCAAAATCAGCCCATATTTTTGTATAATTACGCATGGCAGGAAATACTAAAAAATCTTCCTTTCTCTATCGTACTTTGTATGACGCGGTATGTCAATTATGAATATATTTCAACTATATATTATATATTATATATTATTATAATACATCAAAGTAAATTATAGAAGTTAAATCAAATAAATATTAATAGATCGATGTGTGTGTTGATATTTTATACTTCATATAATTTAAAGACGTAGTGTGTTACTGAGAGGAAGCTATACATAAATTGGTTTACACACAACTAAATTCAATTTAATCAATCAGTTCACCAACTTTTGAAATTCTTCGCAAATTGTGATAAGATAATGTAATAAAGTTATGCCGGTATCCTGTTCAGAATTCGTTTGTGCGTCAAGCTTGTTTGTAAAATATCAACACCAGTCGATAATTTAAACGACATGACCATGCAGTTTGTAAGTAAACTATCTAACCGGTCTTAGATTGAAAGATCTGAACAAAATTGAGGAAGTGAAAGGTCAACTACAAATTAAGTTAGATCAAATAGGTGAGAACCTATGTGTGACTAAAACAGCCTTTGGGTCAAAGGTCACAGGTCAAAACCGATCTTCGTTTGAAAAGTCAAAACTAGTGTTAGTATAACGTCTGAACCATATTGTGTTTAAATAAAAAAGAAGCTGCAGTCAGTCAATAAACGGTCAGAACCAGTCTATGGGTAAAGTCAATATCAGACTGAGTAATGAGTCAAAACCAATCTATGAGTAATGGTCATAATGACTCTGAGTAAGGATTCAAAGCCAGTAAATGGGTAAGGTCATGATAAGTCTATGAGTTAAAGTTATAATAAGACTGAGTAAGGAGTCAAACCAACCTATGAATAAACGTCATAATAAGACTAAATGAGGATTCAAAACCAGTTTATGGGTAAAGGTCATTATAAGACTTGGTAAAAGGGCCAGAACCAGTCTATGAGTAAAGGTCAAAATAAGACTGAGTAATGTGATGAAAACCAGCGTATGAGTAAAAGTCATAGTAAGACTTAGTAAAGAGACAAAACCAGTCTGTGAGTAAAAGTCTAGTAAGAATGAGTGAAGGGTCAGAACCAGTCTATGAGTTAAGTTCCTCGTGTTGAGGCAGTTCCGATTTATCGTTTCGAATACCCATTGGTACCTCATCTTTATTCTTCATACCTGTTATATATGATTTTTGCTTTTAGATGAAGATGAATGTGCTTTTCAAAATGGTGGATGTGTGCATTTCTGTGATAATACTAAAGGAAACTACACGTGCAGCTGTAGAGATGGGTTTATACTTGATCGAGATGGGCATAATTGTATAGGTTAGTGTCCGATGTTATTAAGATTGAAATATGAGCAGAATTTTCATACATATTTAAATGTTATATATCACAATGAACTAGAAATTACAGACACAACATAATCAAACACATACGCTTCCTACTTGGACATTTTATTTATTATAGACAGAGGACAGCAACTTAACAGCCAAGCTCTACGACAAACATGGTTATTTTGGCTTTCCTGTTGTTAGCTTCCTCATTAAAGCGGTTTTGTATTGGTGTTGTTGTTTAACGTTCCACCCAAGAATCTTTCACTCCTATGGAGACGTCACCAAATGCCGATGAAGGGCTTCAAATTTTGACCTATGCTCGGAACTTACGGCAATTGAGCAATGGTAATTCTTTAACGTGCTGACACCTACTTTGACACGGGACCTCGGATTTTACGGTCTGATCTGAAGGACAGGAAAAGCCTGCCGCCTTCGCCAAGGCTCGAATCCGCGACCCTCCGGCTGCGAATCGATCACACTACCGCGGAGTCATGAACTGTAAAGTAGTAATATTCCCTTTTCGCCTGTTTATGGTATTCATATCACGCGGATGATCATATATGCCAGAACGTGTTCTACATATGGACATTTCATAAACAAAGGCAACCTGCTTACTGATAAGTTATTGTCACAAGGATATCAGGAATCTTCTTTAATGTCAACACTTCGAAAATTCTACGGTCAGTATAATGACCTTGTTTGCAATTACAGTGTTTCACTGAGTATGATGTTGGATTGCCTGTTCGATATTGGTGGCTGAATCGTCTTTGCCGATTGTGAAGAGGATTCGTTCATCACTTATTTCATTTGATTTTTACATGTCACCTGTCCAAATTTACCAGATTTCTATGATTTCTCAACTGGTATCTGTGATATTTAAATATTATAGTACTCTAGATATAAAAACCATTTACATAATTTGTACAATTTCTTTGCAATTTCTTTAAATATGATACCATGCACATTTAACTGATTTTATTTACCAATGGTAATTATTATTCTTATTGAATTGTTGTCCTCGCTCTTGATTGGCCGGCCATTAATTGCCTGTAATGGCTTGGTCACCAGCTAACATGTGTACAAAAATCTATTGTTTTATATAACCAATGGAATTGATTAAATGGGGCATGATGGTAATTAGCCATGGAAGCAAACAAAGCAATGTACAATATATTAAAATCTCATAAACTCTTGAGTATGTCCAGGAGACACTATACAAATCTGGTAAGTATTGGACATACGTGGACCTCAGGAAATCAAGAGTTGGGATCAGGTTTTATGGAGTAGTAAGTTTCCCATGCCAGCCGGTCACACCCGCCTTGAGCCCACAGTTAAATGCAAATGAGATAAGTGAGAAATAGATCCTCGTGACGGCCGGTAAGATGAGATATAAGAAAGATATTGTAAATTTTAACAATGGTTGTGAAAACACACTCTTTTTATATACATATATCCATTACTTACTGAATATGAGTAATTGTATCTATCTTAAGTATAAACACAATACCAATGTTATAGTTTTGTCAAAACATTAAGATCAAAACAAATGGTCAAGACGATTGTATTTCTGTAAATAAAACTTCTTCATTTGAGCTCAAATTTAAGATAGATATTTATTTCCAAAAGAGAAAGGTACTTTATACATATTTAAAACTTTACATGTGTTTCTATCTCTGTCATCAGACTGCAGTGTATTGTTCAGCTGCGATGATCAAGTGAAGTCTAATGACGCAGAAAGAAATATTTTAGTGGTTACTAAAGTAATATTTGGCACTGATAACACCATTTAAATTCTAAATTTTTCAAAAGCTAAGATAATCATCTTTTTTACAGTGGTTACTCTTAAACGGATTTGGCTATGCATTAAGATTTATTTTTGGCCTTGTCTTATACCTCTTTTCCTTTTTGTAAAATTGAAGCTCAACTGTTGAAGCCTACAGGACAGAAACTTTTGTCTTGAACATTATAACTTTGGTATTATGTTTATAATATTTAATGCATGTACCTTATTTATTAAATCGTGTACATAAATTCAAAATCCACTCTTCTTTCAACAAACATACCACAGAGCAATTCTTAATCATGCCAAAACACTATGACGTCATTAAATATTTTGAATGAATATAATTATATTGAAAAAAATAGTTTCGGTGCAAAATTTCGGTACCAGCTGCGCTTCAATATGACGGTACGTGTTACAATGACGTATTAAACTGTATGTAATAAAAGGCCAAATAATTGACCTGGATGTATTGCCTAATCCGCGTAAGACTAACCACAATAAAATGACTTTCTAAACTTTGGACTCAACAACAATACTACTCGTACGAAATATTACTTTTATATAAAATGATCAGTTGATACCAAAAACCAGGTATTGTGTGTATGCATTCCACCCTGAGATTCAAACGATCGACCAGCAGTGGGAACGACCCAGCTGCAAATACTATAAACAAAATACAATATATATATATATATATATATATATATATATATATATATATATATATATATATATATATATATATATATATATATATATTTATATATATATATATATATATATGCCGACACCTACTCTGACAGTGGAACCTCGAATTTTACTGTCTATCCGAACGACAGGAAAGCAATCTGCCGCCGGCTGGACTCAAACTCACGACCTCACGATCAAGATTGGAACGCGCTACTGACTGAGTTAGGCCGGCTCAGTTCATTTTAGCTAGTGGTATATATACATTAGCCAATATACAATTGCCATACCTAGGTGAAGCAATGTCCTTGATTAAAAGTGCAGAAATGATAATAAGATATACATAGTAAAGACAAATAACACAAATTGATATTTATAGAAAAAAATAAGTTCAATGAAAAACACCTTAAAACATTTCTAGTATTATAAACAACTCATTCAATTATTTTGCAAAAACAAGTCGTGATTGTGCAGAACGGAATTAAGATTAGAACGCACTGAAGTATATGTTTACATGTACATTCTTTAAATTCTTCAAATGAATTACGTTTCAGGATATCGGTTTTTTAACTAGATATCACACTGAACAGCAGATCTTGGATTGAATATTAAGTTACAGTGAAAAGTACTGACTGAAATAAGTTATAGAAATATTGTTTCTAAATATCTAGTCTAAGTACAGTATGAACAAAATAAAAATCAAGGGCCGGTTTCACTAAAGGTGAACGGAAACGTAGACGTAACTCGAGCTACGATTTTATTTACGTGTACGCTTTTTACAAAAGGGCGTAAACGTGTGCTTACTCGTTACCTTACATTAAGTTACATGTAATCTGTGTAAAAACTAGAGGTCCCGTGTCACAGTAGGTGTCGGCACGTTAAAGAACCCTCACTGCTCAATGGCCGTTAGTGCCGAGCATAGGCCAAAATTTGAAGCCCTTCACCGGCATTTGATGACGTCTCCATATGAGTGAAATATTCTGAGTGGGACGTTAAACAACAATAAACAAACAAACAGACATGTAATCTGTAGTAGTTTGGAGCAGACGTAGACTCAAACGTTAGTTTATGTGGAGGATGAAAGATACGACCCTTAGTGAAAATTATTTTCGACGTAAGACTAAATTTACTTCTACACGTAAAGTTACGATCTTTCGTGAAACTGTTCCCTAGTTATTTTACTCCAATGTTCTCAAAGCATTTAGCAAATATCCCGCGATTGCTAATGATGTGGCGATATTATTAAAGAAACGGAAATATATTATATAATAAGTGATATAGTGATAATCACTACGGGACAACGTCATGTATTAGCATTTTCACAGTGATTTGTCCCTTGATTCAGGTTCGTTAGAAGGCCCCTTGCTAATATCAAATGTCCTTTATTTTCTTCCCAAACTACTAAAATCCGCAAATAATGATTTACAATATCGCAGAAAATTAAAATCAGAAGTTTGGATACGAAATATCTTTTGATGACATTTCGGTCACTTAAATGCTTTGATGTAATAACAGTATAAAGAAAACATCTAGATGATTACGATTGTTAATAACTTGTAAATCGTCATGTCTCACAACTCGAAATACAACGTTACATATCAAACAATAATTTAAAAATAAATGACGCATAAAAATTCTTATCTATTTGTTTTTGTTATTTATTTTTTCCCCAAAATATAAGGCACAAGTACCTTTGGAAAACCAATAACACTGATTTAAAATGTTCTTATCTTCTATTTGCAGATAAAAATGAGTGTTTAGAAAATTTAGGTGGCTGTCAGCATCAGTGTGTAAATACATTAGGGGGTTACGAATGTCGTTGCAATGCCGGCTACTCCATAACAAAAGATGGAAAATCGTGTCAACGTAAGTACATAAACTATCTCTGTGGTCCAATTGACATAAGTTGGCGGGGCGGAGTAACCTTTTGATGATTATACGGATGATTCTACTCACTTTTCGGTTATGATAAGCATCACAGAAGACGTTTTATTCCTGACTGGATACTGGTGGGTATAGTGACAAGTAGAAATGATCACTGTATTAGTCTTGCCAGTGTTATTTTAAGGTCGTTATGCTTTATTACCTAAAATTTAAGCTCGTCCAGGTAAAAACAAGGGTTCTCAAGATTCCACCCGACCGCTAGGTTATATGGATTTTACAGTATAAAATATTATGCAGGAATTCATCTGAAATCAGTAACCACTGCTATGTTCCGTTTCTTATCGTCCTTTGTGTAGTTCGATACTGACTTGTGTTAGTCAAAACAGGAAATACTCAGATTAAATTAGAATGAAATAGACTCACAAGAATAAAAATAAGATGAAATTATTGTTTTACACATTCAACTGAATAAAACATACTTTAGAAATTTAACTCTGTACCAACTTAATTGATTCGGTTGTAAGTTTACTGGACGCAGTGATAAGCATAATAAGCTTCGATAGATAGTTCTTTTTTCCCAATATTAAGCATACCTGATTCAGTTGTATACTTTTTAAATTAAATAATAATACTTCATGATTCAGTAGTAAGTTTAATTGATTCAGTTTGTAAGCGACCCGTGTGTGATTCATAAGTCGGTTAAATTGATTCAATAGAGAGTTCACTCAATTAAGTAGTAAGCTTAATAGACTCATTTTGAGCTTATATGATTCAGCAGTGAGTTAACTTGATTCAGTACTCCTACTTGATACCGTTTGTTAGCTTACTTGATTCAGTTGTAAATTCGATTTTGAAGCTATTTGATTCAGTGGTGGGTTTTCATTATTAAGTAGAAAGCAAACTCAATTCCAAATAAAAATGACTTGATTCAGTGCATATATTAAGCTTATTGAATCAATGAATTTAATACAGGCCAAACAAATGATATCGCAAATTATTATTGCTTCTATTGATTTACGAAAACAAAGTGAATTTCAGTTATGACCCTAGAAAAGACGACCGATTGGTATAGGTGTGTTTCGAGTATATGTTGATTACGGATTTTAGTTCGTCGAAATGATAAAAGAATGTCCTTTTCTGGTACAAATGGTCTTGTATAAAACATTCAGTATATTTGAAAATGTTCGAAAGAGTTGTAAACCAGAAAGGCAAAATTCCTATGATTTTGAATTTTAAATGATTAAATCTAAAAGGCTTTTTTTACGATTTTACATATAACCATATATGATAAGAAATATCGGTTAATGAGGAGTGCGACTAACGAAGAAACAATTATGGTCATATTTATCTACTATGTTGGTCAAGTATTTTATATGAACTATTTCAAACAAATGCATATCTTAAATCATCGGTAGTCCAAAGTCATAAATCAACAATCCATAAGAATATCTTACTGTATATATGTATATAGGAGTACTGCTTCATTTGATACATTGTATGTCTATTTTAGATGGTAGATGGTGTCAAGAAAAACTAGGTTGTGAACATTTCTGTCATAGTCAGTCGGGTCGACTACAGTGTGGTTGTCGAGAGGGATATAGACTTCATTCCGATAGTAAACACTGTAATGGTAAGATCTTTAATTACAAACATTTAATTTAAGATACAAAATAACGAAATGTTACATACTAAAGCGGATAATGAATAAAAATATAGAATAATTTTCAAAACATTTATCCGTTCGAGGTTCACATGAGGATGCTTACTCCTTCATGATAGCTGATCCCACCTATGAGACGGTAGGGCGCTCGACTCTTGATCGTTAGGTCGTGAGTTCGAGTCCAGTCGGCGGCAGATTGGTTTCCTGCCTTTCGGATGAGACAGTAAAAATCGAGGTCCCGTGCCACAGCAGGTGTCGGCACGTTAAAGAACCCTCACTGCTCAATGGCCGTAAGTGCCGAACATAGGCCAAAATTTAAACCCTTTACCGGTATTTGGTGACGTCTCCATATGAGTGAAAGATTCTTGAGTGGGACGTTAAACAAAAATAAACAAACAAACAATCCCACTTGTCGATTTTAAGAGGTCCATGTAAGTCGAATTTTCACTTGATTTGTACATTGTCTCGTGAACCTTCTTTGATTATTTTTTTGGTACCTGTGATTTTTACACAAAACTGTAAATTTAATTACATAAATGTTTATTACTGACATTCAAATTACGGAAAAACTATGTAAAATTTTGGATATAAAAGTGTATAAACAGACTTAATGTGTTGTTTCTGGAAACGATTGGTATCCCTTTGTTTCATCGGTACTTTTATTTACAGAATTGAAATTCTGAAAACCAAAATCCATAGTGATTCATAGAAACGATGCTACAATTATAAGCCACATTTGAAAGACATGCTTTTGAATTTGCAATTCGGTTCACAGTAGCTATTTCTGTCGGCAAAGAAGTGGTTGAGAAAAATGCACTAATTATGTATCTTTTCCTCCTAACTTTTACAGCACGTGTTTAATCATATAACATCGTTTCTAAAAATGCCATTGAAGTGTTGCTAATTAAAGAAAAAAAATATTTTTCAAAAATATTTCTACCTGTATTAATTTTTATTAGATTTCCTTTTCATACCAGAAATATAAAAACAGAATATTTGCATTGTATAACCAGTGAACCACTCAAGAACTACCATAGCATAGGTACCGCTAAATTATAGATAATATGCACGTCGTTTATTCGTTAAGGGTAATGGTTATAAATACCTGTTGGTAATTACTTTACTGTAATACGTGTCTTAGTACCATCTTCAAACGCTAGATGAGCTGTCAGCATCTCATATTTGCTGGAGTATCTTCACTTTACTGCACGCGGACCACCGTAAATATCTCATAAATTTAAAACCGTCAAAACACATAACAAAAATTTTATGAACACATAATTTTTTCTAGTTTAGAATTACGGAATATATACCGAAACAATGTAGGTTATTCTTTTTGTTCATTCGTTTCTATTGTTCTGTTTATCAGTTTTCGTGGAAACAATTTAACTGCTTTTCAATTTCGTGTACAATTCATTTAGTGGTTTTTACATATGTCAATTCTGATTATCTTTGGTGGCTAGATTTACATCTATTCCTTCACATTAAACAGAACATGAAAAACAGAAGTTATCTTTTGTTAGTTTAATATACATAAGATATAAAGGACGACTTACTTTTATTGTTTGAAATGACTGTTTATCTGATTATTCCTTGTTTTATATAACAATGTTGATTGTAGAACAGTCAAACAGACTAAAAAATACAAAAAAAACCCAAAAAACAGACAGACAACAGAATAAAATATATATTTTAGTTCGTCTAATTTTGCAGAAGTCAAATTTACACATCGTCAGAATAAAGAAGTGAAGTCATGTACTTGTATTAAACTACTAAAACTCTTTAAAGTATGTGTTCAAATGATTTACATTTAATTATAACACTATATTAAACAAAGAATGTTTCTATCGATTTAGTCTGTGAGAGAATGCTCTCATGCCGAATAATTGTGTTCAGGGTCGATGATAATTATAATGATGGGGTTCCGACAAATATTTTAAATGTCATCTCAGAATTAATCAAAATCTCTTAAACTTTATAAGAGTCAAAAAAGAACAGAACGTTAACAACAATGCAGACACGGCACAAGTACATTTTAGTTGTGAAAGTAATCATGTGTTACATCGCAGTAATAAAATCTCTCTCTCTCTCTCTCTCTCTCTCTCTCTCTCTCTCTCTCTCTCTCTCTCTCTCTCTCTCTCTCTCTCTCTCTCTCTCATGTCCTGTTTTTAAGTAGGCAATAAACATCAGATCGATTTTTTTGTAGAAGGAAATCCATTTTGTATTATATATATATATATATATATATATATATATATATAGTCTAACGCGGTCTAATGAAATCCAAGGCGAATGATTTTTTTCAAATAATCAGATGTTTCAATATAATCTAGCTATAACGGTAATAAAGAGGCAGAAGGGTATTTTATTTAGTATATTTGGTATTTTGATATTTAGTATTTTTGGTATTAAGGATTTATAATTTGGTATCTGGGATGTTTTATATTAATAAAAGAGATGTTTAATTAACAATGACAATATTTGGCAGAGACGTGTGCGGCAAGAAATGGAGGTTGTCAGCATAACTGTACAGATACTATTAATGGTCCTGTATGTAGCTGTGCCACTAAATACATATTAAAAGATGATAATTCTACCTGTATAGGTAAGTTTGATTGTTTATTGGTGTTTTACACTTAGTTTACAAATGTTTATTATACAGTGACGACCAGCTTTTATCTTTTGGAATTAACTTGAAATAATCTCGTTTAATATGTTCCCGAAAAAAACTTCGGCTCTCTGCCTGGTAACTGACAGATATCCTAACGTTATCAGCTCAGGTATCAGCAGGGTACAAGCCGGTACTGACTAGTGCTCAAAGGCCGATGCTCTAACCAGTCCACCATGGGTTTCCGAAGTTTTATATGTATGTGCAAAAAGTGCGTTTAAGTGTATATTTAGCATTTTGTAATTTGTCTCACAGAGACGAGATGCTAATTCCATACTCTATTACATTCATCTAGTGTTAAATAAGAACAAAAATTACCATCGTCGAGACATTATTCCCTTAGTCATCTCTAGTTTATGGCCATTTTCAAGCGATGAATATCGAATCAAACAATAATGGACTACTGAAAATATGCTTAACGCCGTTAATGGCTGTCGTCAGAGGCAGTGCAAGGTACAATGTGTTACTTGCTATTTGTACGCACCATCGCCTCGTGTACCCGTCGTCTCTATTCCAATTCATTGACTGATTTCATGAAAGGTTCATGTTTCCCAAAGAGGTACGTGTATATCATCACCCCCATTACACGTCACATTTGGTTATTTATAACGTTAATTGCTATAGGAACAAAGTGGGTGTAGTCATTTTACCTGAAGCGAATGATATAATTAACCATCTTTTAACCTTAAACTGTGACCCGTTACATAATGTGGCAGAGGTAATTGTTGTGAAATGGATCAATTAAATCATCTACCTATTCTTGGTCAGTTAAGGATACACTGTATAGTTTTCGTAGTCATGGAATAAGAACAGTCAATCTCTAGTACGTATACTTAATTTATTGGATATAAAAATTAATATTGGTATGCCAAATTTTAATAGACTACCCCTTTCCGTGGAAAGGGGGCTGTGTATTATGGCTGTAAGGAACTGTCTTTTGTTTCATCTGTTTTTCAATCGTTCCTATTGTCGTACATTTATTACTGACAATTCAATAATACAGATAACATACACCCAATGGTTGAAATAGTGGTACATTGTTTTGTTTGCTTGGTTTTGTACGCCACACTCAACAAGTCATCCGGTGGTGATCGAGAGAACTCGGTTACAATATACTCGGCCTTCCGCAAGTATACTGGCTAACTTTCTCACAGAATCAGCTTAATTCCCATCGGGGTTCGAACCCACGTTGACCAAAAATGAGTCTCCAGGTGTTTCAAGTGTGATACTCTCTGTATATCTATCCAATAGGTCACGGAGGCCCTTGTCCAACCATTGTATTGATAATACTTTGGAACAGAATCTAAAACATATATATATATATGATGTATGTCTAACTATAGATAATATATATTTCGTCGTCTACATCGTTGAGCATATAACATGAATTTTTTGACTGGGGCAAATCAAGCTTTACAATTTGTTATTCTTTGGATGTATTTTAGATTTCACTTAAAACATTCAAATACACATCATGTTTTTAATTCATAATCTAATAGGGCTACACCTCCATGACACATGATTGCACTTCTCTTTTTTCAGAGGTCCATGTTTTTCTAATGCTCACCGGATTAGTATATTGCAGTCTGAACTTAATCACAATAGACCTTCTTTTGTAGTTGTCACATTTCGTTCAGTTTTGTGGAATATTTTGTACTCAGATCGCCTGACGTCAACAGAAATGTGACCTAGATAATTTCCGGTTTTGTAATGTCTACATCGACGACATTCAATGATATCTTGTTTCAGGGCATTTGAGTGGGGAAAAAGTTAAACTAAATGTTCATTCTTGTAAAGTTGACAAGTGTCATGTTTCACTTAAGGTTACTTCACAAATCTGGTTCCTTTCACTGTACGTAATACATATATATTTCTTGTCACCTATGCAATAAACTTATTAACCGGAAGTTATGTATTACACATTTTTCGTTGAAGGTGCATGATATTATTACGAACCATGTCGGAACGGAAAAATTCGGAAAAGGTCTATTAATACTAAAGTATCTGTTATTTTTACACATCAAAGACAAAGTATATCTGTAACCTCGGCTGACACTTTTGGCTACTGTGACTTTATTCTTAAATGACTATGAATAAAGCCTATAAAAGTGCCACAAAATTGTCACATATACAACCTAGATCGGAGACTCATACATTATTTATGTGCTGAGCTTGTATTTACCCTACTTTTTCAACCTACATCAATATCATTTAGTGAAAATTCCGGAATTTTGTTTACACTGAAGACAATATCGATGCTAGATACATTGAAAATAAGAGAAAGAAAGTTTGGGGTATTTCTGTGGAATTATATTTAGTTCTTTATAGATATGCGCTCTAAACAGATGAACCACTTATAAGTATTTCAAAGTTTCCCAGTTTTACATTTTGTATTTCAGCAAAGTTATTTCACATTCTTAAAGATTTAGAAATACCATATGCAATGTTGAGTTATTCGTTCGGTATATGTTTTGAGTTGTCTGTACCGGTTGTGACAAGGATTTATTCCTGACTTATTTCAATTGACTTTGAATGTTTTATATTTTATATTATTCATACATTGAAGCATCTTGTGAGGTCAACAACGGTGGCTGTGATAGAAAATGTATAGACACAAAAGACGGGCCCCAGTGCACATGTCCACATGGATTTAAACTCCATCAAGATAGAAGAACATGTTTAGGTATTGTAGAAATATTTGTGGATATTCTAATGAAATATATCTTTTCCTCTGTATCATAGTCCGTTATTCTTTTATAAGGACCCTCTTGAATGCTCCGTATCTTCATATCATATTGTTTTACCATGTCCGTGTCACCCTATTACTCACCAGTGTTGCAATCTACCTTGAAAAGTCAGGGAACTTTTATTTTTCACAAGGTCAGCGAGTTGTCAGGAACGTTAAAACTTCTTCAATAAAATAAAATTTCAGTAGAGAAAAGCAAACTTTTAATTTAGCGGCAGCCATTGTTGGTAAAACATAAACAGGATACTGTTATATTGTCAATTATCGCCTATGCTATATAGAGGAGGAGTGACCACCGAACAAAGGGTGTTTTGGCCGGTGAAAATCAGAACTTGTAATTATCTTTTTCTTAACTAGTTGGGGGTAGCTATGGACTTCTTTTATGTTTATCCACTATTTTGTCCGTTTGCATATTGAGTTCCGGTAATCTTCATAATAACTTAAAATAATTTTTCTTTCCTCGGATTTGAGCGATCAGACATTTTCTTTAAAGCAGTTTTTAAACCCTTAATATTTTTTTCACTTCTTCCCCGTATTTTAACATATTACGCGATAATTTAATGTTACTTAACTCATTAACCCTGTAGCCACATTTTAAAGGATGATTAAATCCACTGCCAGAATTCAGGAGTGTATGATTAAGAATCTAAATCCTAAAAAAACTTAATATGTAATATTAACTTGTTCACCTCTGAAGTATGACTGTAGCCCATACTAATCATTGATGTGGGTGAGTCTAAATGTGACCGCAGGGGTTGGTGAGTTAAGAAATTATTCTGCTTGCAGATGAAGACGAATGTAGACACGACAATGGTGGTTGTAGTCACCGCTGTGTTAACACAGTGGGAAGTTTTGAATGCGTGTGTCCAAAAGGTTTTAAAGTACAGGCCAACCAAAAGGTCTGCATAGGTAAGATACTAAATAGATGCATTTGAATAAATATAATTTCTTGTTACACTTTTAAACTCAGTGATGCAATCTCTGCACCATTTAATATTCAGTCTTCAGTATTCACCCTTGAAATTCCGTTTTATTTATCTGTTTTCAAAATTGAATAATTTGGCAGAAATAAGATTTTTGAAATTTTCAATTTATCTTCTAGTATTGCAAAGGATTATTTTGATGCTTAACAATGTTCCAATACACAAGTAACTGATGATTAAGCAGTGAATGGTTCATTTATCATAGTGCTGTTTTCCTTCTCAGAATATAAACTCCCATTATCGTTTAACCAGATAGTTTCAGTGAAAAGAAACATACGTGAAGTGATAAAAGAAATGTTTAAACTGCAGCGATAAAAAAAAACAAAAATAATATCACATTAAACAAAAATTTATTACTACTGCATTTAAAGTTGCATGTCACAACATCACGGTATTCAAAAACAATATATATGTTAACCTTAATTGAGATATATATACAAACCCGTCTTTCCGATGTATTTAAAAATCAAATCATTCACTTCAGAAAGTGACAGTTATCATATGTTTTCTTGATTTTTTAAATGCAATATTACATTTGTACAAAAGATAAATATCATTGTTTAGACATCAGCGGCACTTAACGTCAATAGAATTTCCCCGTTACTCCATCAACTACCTTGTAGATCTTTAAGCACGTTGTCGGTGCAGTCACTGTAGTGTATTGTAAACCATTAATTGAGGCTATTATTCATTCCCTTTGTAGATGCCGACGAGTGTGAATTAAATACAACATGCGATCATAACTGTGTTAATACGCCGGGAAGCTTTTATTGCACGTGCCGTATAGGATACCAGCTGTATGGACTAACGAATTGTGCAGGTTCGAATCTTAATGTGGCCAGATTATTCCATTTCTATTAAAAATCATAAAAGTGAAAAAATAACATTGGAAATGGAATTGATGTTGAAGAAAATTAATATATCAAAAAATTAATGTTATTTAGGTATTTAATGCATATTATGAGTTTCAATTCTATGTTAATTCAAATGAATTATGTTATTATTTCGTTACTACTACATGTATGTGTTAATATCATTGAAACTAGTTGATAAAACAGATAGTTGAGGTAAACAGACATAAAATACATGCGTTTCTCTTATTCCTCGCGACAAAAACAAATTCCATTATGTATATTGAATCTCAGACGAATGCATAAATAATTTTGAATTTTGATTGAACTGCTGTGAAACAACAGTTATATATATTAACTCAGACAGACAAACACACTGTCAAACAGACAGATAGATAGATAGATAGATAGATAGATAGATAGATAGATAGATAGATAGATAGATAGGTAGATAGATATATACATGGATAGATAGATAGATAGATGGATGGATGGATGGATGGATGGACGGATGGATGGATAGGAAGATGGATTGGTGGACAGACGGAGAGATAAATAGATGCAGGATATATCAGATGTGTATACTTACGATTTCCTGAGGATTTTCTTTTAAAAAAGACAGGCCATTTTTCTTAATGTCATAATATCAAACTATACGACATTTCTACTCTTTACACAACTATTTAAAACGGAAAGTTAAAAGAGAAACTTTTTGGCATCATCAACAAATGTTTTTTGTTAACTAAAAGTGTCACCCGAACATTTAGATATCTTGTCATTTGTTATTATGATACTGATTTCGTCCAACACCACTCTGATTCAAGATAAGGATGCTGGAATTTTTAATAGACAATATATTTGTAATATTTGGAGATCTTTCAGCGAACTTTTAACATTCCTACGGGAATCAAAAATTTATTGGCTGATTTTATTCTTTTATTAACAAAATTCATTAAGATGCTTCTGAATCAAAAGAAGTAAAAACTAGTTGTAGATTTTAATTGGACCGTTCGGTATATCGACAACGTTTTGTCAATTAGTAATGACAATTTTCATATATATGTCAATTCGATATATCCCAATAAACTAGATAGACACTACAGAATCAAGCACTCACGCTTCGTATTTTGGACAGGCTACTTAATATGGACATAGACGGGAAATTAACACCAATGATTTCGGCTTCCCAATGGTCAATCTTCCATATTTAAGTAGTAATATTCGCTATCGTTTGCATATGGTGTTAATATCTCAAATATGATCGGATATATCAGTGCATGTTCATTATATGGACATTTCATATACAGAGGTAAACTACTTACTGACAAGTTATTGTCATGGGGTTCCGAAAATTTTACGGTTCAGTATAATGCCATTCTTCGCGATAACTCTGATTTACTAAATGAAATATTGAAATACCCGTGACGAGGATATTTGCCTCACTTATCTAATTTGAATTTGACTGTGGAATAGATAAAAAGACAGACAGGCAGACAGACAGACAGATAGACTACCAGATAGATAGACAGACAGACAGCTAGCTAGCTAGATAGATAGATATATACATAATTAGATAAAGAAATTGACGTATTAGCATTTTAAATAATTTCATTGAATTATACCATTTTACAGATGCAAACGAATGTTCTATAAATAATGGTGGCTGTGCACACACGTGTGAGAACAATGTCGGAAGTTTTAAATGTTCCTGTAAAAAGGGTTTCAAACTGCACAGTAATGGAAAAGATTGTGTTGGTATGTATAAAGTTTCAGCTAAATGTTTACTCAAATATCCTGATTATAATGATAAGTCTACCTGTGATTCATTTGAAGAAAATACGTTTTCTATTATTATCAATGTTATTTATGAAAATCAACATTGGAAAATAAGTCTCAAAACTCAATTATGACATATCGTTTTGTTTGTTTATTGTTGTTTAACGTCCCACTCAAGAACCTTTCACTCATATGGAGACGTCACTAATTGCCGGTGGAGGGTTTCGAATTTTTGGCCTATGTTCGGCATTTACGGCCATTGAGCAGTGAGGGTTCTTTAACGTGCCGACACTTACTGTGACACTGGACCTCTTTTTTTAATGTCTCATCTGAAGGACAGGAAACCAACCTGCCACCGGCTGGACTCGAACTCACGGTCAAGAATCGAGCACGCTTCCGACTGAGCCAGGCCGGCTCATGACATATCGTAGTAAGGAAAATTCCAGAATGGCGCATAACCATACAAATAAATGTCATTGATATTCCGTGTTATAATTTTTATATTTAAAGGAATAAATATTTTTATATCTTTTCATTGATGTATAGCATGGAATGAATGTTTGCCATTTCCAACACCTGTCAAAGCAACAGTAGCCTGCTCACAGAAAGGAACGGATCAGATTTGTACTGTGCAGTGTCGTCCCAAATCAAGTCCAACAATTTCTGGGAAAAATTTTGTTTATACCTGTGGAACAAATACTCAATACCAGTGGTCCTATACTCTTCAAAACAAGACATTACCGTCATGTTCAGGTATATCATGTTACATTGGTACATTTTCGTGAAATTTTTTCTATGTTGCCAATTGATACCATACATACAGTATTAATCAAAGAGACCTGAACAAAACAATAATCTGCCTAGAAGAGTACTAAATGAAGAAAATATTACTGTTTATTTCAAACCATTTCTAAATTACTCAATTTTATCCACTTTCTTGATAGAAAGAGGGGAAGAGCCTACAGCTATGCCTACGTTAAAAACATTAGCTCAATAATTTCAATTCCTCGTTTATTTAACGTTTGGCATCGCCAGTACTTAAAGTTACCAAAGAAAGGTCACAATTAAAGGTCTAGAGCTTTATTATCGGAATATTTTAATACAGAAAATCTACATTAACATTAGTCTTCTCCAATCCTGTAGAGAGGACAACACTAGCCAATATCGTCATGACAATTCTGACGGAAATAAAAAAGATTCTCATATTATAATGATTAAAATCACCCAGCAGATTAATTGTATATTTTTGCTATTTCTGAAGTTTACACAATATACTTGCATCAAATTTATTCCAGAAAACTTGAAGTTCAGTGGTCAAAATATCCTTGTTATATTAGAAGTCAGAGGAAAAAAGTTTACTGCCATAAGACACAGAATTATTCCAGAGCAACATAAATAAAGCACCCCCATACAAGGCTAAAATATTATAAACATAATACCAAAGTTATAATGCTCAAGACAATATCGTTTCTTTCAATTATACTTCATCAGAGCTCCAATTTGAAAAGTGTTTTTTTTTCTAAAACCATATCTTTGTTTCTCTTTACAGTCGATGTCGATGTTCCCCGTCTAACGAGAAAAGCTACATTTATTTTCACTGCTGCGAAGTGTCGGACTAAACGGAAGTTAAGAGAAGAAATCAGACGTAATATTACTTCACAGTTAAATGGTAAGATGTAGGTTCTGAATTGTATATTTTGATGACATTATAGCTCGAATCTTTGTGTTAAATTTCTTATACATAAGATTTTTTGTTTTTTATACAACATACTTTTTGTGTACTAATATGAAGCCTTATTTTGTCGGATCGACCATAAAATGATTTTAAAGACTCTTATTCTAGTAGCCAAATCCAGAATTTTTGATTTCGTGATTTGTGTTTTGTTTTACAATGGATTCAAGTACTATATCATATACTTTAGTGATTTTAAGTGGATGTCACAATGAATCATGTGTTAGTAGTATTTCATGACAAATTGTGTACACGACGTCAGTGGTGCATTTTTGTGTGATATTGAAAGTGGGTAAGGGTAAACATGATATTGTAATTCAGTGTAAAACTAGTTTACATGTGTCACAAACACATAACTACAAAGGAACGTACATAAATATATTTATATGAAATGTGGATATATTCTGTAACATTTTATATTGTTTTTGGACAACATAGTCTCATAGCAGATTTTTTTCTTCATTTTTTAAATAAATAATTAAGTCAAAATAGAATACTGTTGTCCTTTTGTCAGTCTTAAAAGGAGAAATTACAGCTACTTTTCAGTGGAAAACCTCTTAGTTTTGTTCTGTTTATTCTTATTCTTATTCTTCTTCTTATTATTATTATTCCCAGAATCTGCGTCCACAGATTCCTCAAAAAAACGGGACGACTTACAGACTTCAAACTTACACCGATGATAGATCACCAACTGAAGATGTGCATGAAACTTAGTCAAGGTCATTGGGTCAAGGTCACAGAGACCAAACGTGAAATTTTATGTAACGCGATAACTGGTGACAGACCTAACACAGGGACATGAAACTTGTGTCAATAAGTCAACATGACATTCTCCAAAACTGTATACTTTTCTGACGTCATTGGGGGTTAAGGTCAAAGGTCAAGGTCATGTAACGCGAGAGACCAAAACGTGAAATTTGTATGTAAGTCGATAACTGGTGACAGACTTACCACAGGAACATGAAACTTGTGTCAATAAGTCAACATGACGTGAATTATATGTAAGGCGATCCAGAACTGTATACTTTCTGACGTCAACATGACATTCTCCAAAGATCAAGGTCACAGAGGTCAAAACGTGAAATTTTATGTAACGTAATAACTGGTGACAGACATACCACAGGAACATGAAACTTCTGTCATTTAGTCTGCAAGACATTCTCCAGAACTGTATAATTTTTCAAGGTCATACATTCAAAGGTCAAGGTCATAGAGACCAAAATGTGAAAATTTATGTTCCGTAATATCTGGTGACAGACTTAGCACAGGAACATGAAGCTTATGTCAGTTAGTCTCCATTACTTTCTCTAGACCTGTATACTTTTTCAAGGCCATTGGGTCAAAGGTCAAGGTCACAGTGTTCAAAATGTGAAATCTTATGTAATGGGATAACTGGTGACAGGCTTAACACAGGAACATAAAACTTATGTCAGTTAGTCTCCCTGTCTTGCGTGAAACAAAGATCAAGGACAAAAGACTAATTAAATATACTTATCTTCGACATGACTGCCTTTACATGGACAGTGGAAAGCCCGTGTCTTTGACAAAGTCTAGTTTAGAATTCAAATTAAAGGGAAAAACATAAAATGCCAATAATTAATTTATTTTTCCCATAATCAATGCAAAGGGAGATAATTTGATAATCTGATTTTCACATTTGAAATTATGCATGTTTAGTATCACTAGATTACAATGTTCCATCCTCAGTATAATACATGTAAAGAAAGACAAATAGACCTGAAAATTACTGTCTGAAATTATGTAAAAGTTCTACAATGCAGCATTAAACTAGGGTTTGACTGTGCTGTTATTTGCATTCTAAAGGCATCATAATTTTTTTGAATGTTAAATTTTGCAACAGGTACTCAGATATATTTTAATGCCACTGATTTATGACAATGCCTCAGTAATTAATGAAAATAATACCAGTTTTTACATGCTCTTACTGGAGTAGATGGACCTAGAACTTCTTTCTTTGCTTTAGGGAGCTCTGTTGCTAAGTGGTTTGTATACCTGGGAAACAGTGGTTTAGCGTCTGTTTTTTATGTCACATGGCAACCCCTAATAGGGTTTTGCTTTAGATTTCTCCTAGAACATAGCAAGATCATTGGTCTACTTGAGAGTAGGAGTCTGCAGTTTGAACCCCCTTGTCAGCTGGGTGAAAAGAGCTAATAAAAGGAAAAATAGTGTTGGAATTCCCTTCAATCCGGAATATATTTAGCCAACTGATGCTTGAAAAAGTTCAGTATCTTGAAGTCTTACTGCCTGGAAGATTTAGTATGGCATCCCTAGGCTTGTAGAACTTAAAAAAAACATTATCCTTTGGTATTACCTCCTGCATTATTCTTGTATTAGATATCTCCATTGACGTTCAGTTAGCTGTTGGTGAAGCCGTATTTCTTTGATACGTTTGAGAGCATACACAGGTCCCAATTTAGTATATGGAAGCTAGAAAGAAGCTTTTTACGGATGTGTTTAATTTTATCAAATTCTGGAGCATGCGTTTATGTCGCTAGAATTTCTATCCTTGTTTGGGAAATTGTCAATCTAATTATCTGATACTTGGTATCTTGGGAGTTACAAAATGGCATTTACAAGCTTGTTAAATTTGATACTTTTCAGTAGGAAGTTATACATGTATCCTGAACTACCTGCCACCATAGCACTTGTGTTGCTAAATATGCCCACTGAATTACTTTCATTGCTAGGGAAATAATCAAATAATTTGGTACTTTTGAAAGGATAAATAGGTTTTAGTGTTTGTTGGAAATTACAGATTTAAAATTCCAATTTTGGGATACATTTGACTAGTTTGTATCTGGAAGCTAAAAACGTACCTCTTAAGACTTTTAAAATAAAAAAATCTTGTGGAAGTATATCCTGCCCCTTTTTCTTGTAAAATTCAAAAGATAACAGGGGAGCATACTCCAGAACCACCTATTAATGTAAGAACGCCATAATCTAGCGCCTGTAAGCTTCAAAATGGCCTCTCGGGGCTTGTTTACTCATCAGCCCATGAAAAACATTGGACTTTTATGTAAATCAATGACTTAGATCAGTTCAAATGTGTCTTGCGGAGTGAATAAGTTAAAATAGAAAATATTCCTGGTGGTTATTCTCCCAACCTCATAACATTTGTCCATGTTTCATATTTCTGAGTGATACCCATCGTGACACTTCAGTGGAGGGGTATTGAGGTCATTATATCCTGTCTGGATGATAATTCAGCTAGCTTTCAAATTTCCAAAACTTTTCTAAAAATGTTGGTGTCTACGACGACACAATGTAACCACTTACAGATTAATACCAACTAATTTGAAAGTCTATGCAGTGAAACATGTATTGCATAAAAATGTTAAATCATAGGCTAAAATCGACCTGAAAACCTAGCTTATTTTGGAATTATTAACTTTTTGTACAAATGTTTATTTGTACATTCTATACAAGAGGTCCACAGGGACTTCAGGACACTTGAGACGAAATGATAAAATATATTGATGTGGAGGAACATATTTTCTAAAACTTGAGCCTATCGTCACCATATGGCTGATTTGGACAAACCCGTGACTTTGAATCAATACTCCCCCAATTTTTTTTTACAAATTCTGTAGAGGATTTTATGCTCTTTCTAAAATTGTATTCGGTTTTTCTTTACACGTCATATATGTGAAGAAGAAGATTTTCTAAGACAATGAGTCGGTAGCGCGCTCGACTCTTGATCGTAAGGTCATGAGTTCGAGTCCAGTCGGCCGCAGGTTGGTTTCCTGTCCTTCGGATGAGACAGTAAAATTCGAGGTCCCTTGTGGCAGTAGGTGTCGGCACGTTAAAGAACCCTCTCTGCTCAATGGCCGTAAGCGCCTTGCATAGGCCAAAATTTGAAGCCCGGCATTTGGTGACGTCTCCATATGAGTGAAAGATTCTTGAGTGGGACGTTAAAGAACAATAAACAAACAAACAAATCTAAGACAATGAATATCACCATTATATATGATTAAATTTGCCCCACCCACCCACCCACCACCTGAACCCCTCCTCCATTGTTAATATATTTTAAAATTTTAATTATAAGGCTAGTGTTCCTTGGAAAATTGCATTCACTTTTTCTTTACAATTCATAAATAAAGAGAAAAAGATTTTCTAAGACGAATTATATATTCAGTGTATGGCTAAATTGACCCCGTCCCAGACCCAAAACCATCCCAGGGTAATAAATTCATAATTTATGCGGAAGGCATTATGCACTTTATCACACAGTATTCATTATTTCTTAGCAATTTATAGATGTAGAGGTTTTAAAAGTGTATAGTCACTATATGGCTATTTTTCCAAAAAGCCAATGACATAAAGTTCCCTTAGTCACCTGAAACTTAATGATAGTTAAGTCTATTATGGGCTCATACATATAATAGTAAATGAATGGAATTAGTAAAAAATATTTTACCTTTAAAAGTATTATTGTATTAATAAATAGTGTTTCTCTTTTGCATTAAAATTTATATATACATGCATTTCATTTGGTTATGTGTACATTGTGTCTTGTCCAAAATTGATAAAAGAATCTGACATATTTTAGGGATTACTATTTGTATGTCCTTTTCAGAAGTTCAAAATGGCTTTCAACATACAAAAACATGTATCATATTTTTTTTTCTATTTAATTTGTCTTTCCAACACAGTATATATCAGTCGTTGTTTTATACCATACTACATGTATAATTTTACTAACATGAATGCCCCTACACCCTTTACTTACTGATAATTACAGTCGTTCAATAAATAGGCTGATAATTTTTATTATAAACATTTTCTTCCGGCGTCCGACTGAAATTGGTAATGCACCTGATGTGTAACTTGAAATCAGTGTCAAACAAACGTTTTCAGGGGTGGACCACAAACTCACCATATAAAGCATTTTTCGGATTTGGCTACTAGACTATCTACACTGCATATGAAAACTGTTTCTGTCTTTGAATCTACTATTAGGGTATCAATCAAAACTAAAAAAGTACTTATTCTAATTATGCTTATTCTATGCCATTTCATTTTGATATTATATATCTCTTGCACTTTTTCATACATACTGTTTTGGTTGAAACAATTTCTGTTCTAATTTAGTAAATACATTTATCTGATTAGTGTCATAATGGGGTCATCGCGGACAAACACATACACACACAAACATACAGAGAGAGAGAGAGAGAGAGAGAGAGAGAGAGAGAGAGAGAGAGAGAGAGAGAGAGAGACACACACACACAAACATGTACTATATTTTCTGTATCTGTTGAACCATTTTGTTTTAAAAACCTGTTTTTATTTTATTTTCATTCACTTAAATTACTTGTATTGTTTGTAAAATAATTTACCTGTTTACATTAATCAAGGGCATTTATCCAACACTTGGCTAAAGTACATGTCCAAAAGGTGTTAACTAATTTGTATATTTTGGTTCATAGGTAATCGTAAAGATCAGTTAACACAATTCATTGCCTATACTTTTGTGTTACATCTTTGTTGCATAAATATCTAATGATTTGGGTGTTCATATTGACCATAATATTTCATTAAACTGTCATTTATAAAGATTGTAAAAGTACTTATATACATACAGTACATAGTGTGTGTCCTATTTCAGAACAGAAGAAATACAAATGTCGGAAACTTTGCAATGTCAGTTATGTTAAGATAGATTGTAATAAAATTCCTAAAAAGTTTAGACGTCTAGCCAAAGGGGGAACTAATGCAGTGATCTCAGCGGAAGTTGAACTAGAAATAACACCACTTCCGCCGAAAAGTAAGTATAAATTTTAAAATGTATTGTATTAGGACATCTTTCAATGAAATATTTGTATTCTTATTTCTTTTTTAACGATTTAAAGAAATGCATAGTGCACTCAAAACATAAATAAATGTCAAATACATATGTATAAGGATTTATCTGAAGTTTTCTTAGCTCTGTTGTGCTTTGTTTTGTTTGTTTTAAGGAACTTTTACATTTATGACAATATTTCTTTTCTCCTTAACATCACAACTCAAACTTGGATGAGCCTAAAGTATATACAAACCTTACGGTTACATTGTTTTGGTTAGGATAAAGGAAGTAGTATTGTTATTCATTCATTTATCTAAATTCTGTGTTTTTACTTATAATTTAGAAAAATGTGATGCAGATTGTACAAAGAAAAGAACCGAGCGACGACTCAAGAAAGCTTTGAAAAAATTGAGAAAAACTGTCAACAAAAGACAGCTATACTTCCGGTAACAGCAATCATTAAAACTTATCTTCTTAAATGAATTCTGTTTGGGGAAAAAGACATGTGTATATGGACTCGTTAAAGTTGGTCAAATACACGTATAATGTATCATGCATTGCACGACTTATAGATTGTGAATGCTGCAGTTTTAGAATGATGTTGATGATGATGATGATGATGATGATGATGACGGTGATGAGGATGATGATCCATGACCCTCTAATGTAATCTATATCACATTCTATGGACTATTTAGTCTTCCTTCATTTCAATACGCGTGCAAGAAAACGAATTATCTAGTTAACGGTTACTCATGATATCTTATTTGTTGTAGATACGATAAACAAGATGTGTTAGTTGCTAAGAAATCCTTAAAATTCAAGAAACAGCTTGGTTACTCATGTCCGGTCGGAAGAACTCTAGTTGATAACAGCTGTGGTAAGATACATCTATAAAATATACACTCAATCTTATTTGACATATTAAATCCTCAAAAGACTTATAGTGGAATTTTGTTGCTTTTTTAGGTTTTTTGGAAAATAACGAAATATTCAATATTTGGTCAATGCCGTGTCGACTGATCAGTGTCAATTCAAATTTGGATGACAACCAGTTCTTTACAATCTTCAGTGATGGTTTACGGTTGTAAATGCATAGATTCCGAACTAGATCTATTATTGATTTCGTTTGATTGTTTGTTTCATTGAAGGATATCCTATGCTACACTCAGCAACTTTTGGTTACATGGTGATGGCCATATTTTTTATCATGGGCGAGATAACTCGGCTACAATGTACCCTGGAAGAGACCATTGGCCTTCTCACAAAATCAGCTTAGGATCAAGTGGAACTCGAAATTGTGCTGACTGGAGATAGGCTATCATTAAGAAAAAAGTCAGCATGGTTGTGTACAAAAAAGCATATATTGGGTAAAAACATTATCTCTAAGAGTCTGGCGGTTAAACCATGTATCAAGTACATTCGAGCACTTTCCATCAACCGGTCACATGTACAAGTAAAGTAAAGAAGATCATTTTAACAATATTCATCATAATCGGCATACATTATAAAACCAACCATTATAAAAAATGTAAATAAATATTCCAGAGAGGTAAACACGTATTAACAAACATAATTTCACATATCCAAAAAAAAAAATCTATGTTACAATTTTCATTCAGTTTATCACTGAATACTTTGCCGCTCTATATCAAATGATCATGCGTCGACAGGATCTAGCATATCGAATCAGTGTTGAGACTAAAACTTTATTATCAGCTGGCAAAATGGATGTTACTATTAAAATATTTTGGAAACGTATGCAAATTAAAATACCTGAGATCATAAAATTACTTTCTAATTGTGTACTAATTCAGTATCTGTTTGATTTTTTATCAAATGCAATTGATGCTACAGTTCAGTTTAAAACATACTTTGAAACGAATGAACGAGTAAAACCATCCCAGAAACTTTAGGTTTACTAAAAGACTTGATAAAGAAATAAACTTGTGTATGTGATTATACTTTTTAAATTTACATTTCAGTTGCATGCAGTTCTGGTTCCTTTTACAAGAAGAAAGAAAAAAAATGTATGACTTGTCCAGCTGGCACTTTCCAAGATAAAGAAGGAAGAACTTCATGCATGAACTGTCCAAAACGCAAAGCCGGTCTAGGTATTGCTGGTGCAAGGAATGTGTCAGAGTGCACAGGTAATAATGATAATTATCCGCTTTTAGACAACTACATAGGATTAAATGTATTTGTATTATTCGGTTATATTTACATTTATATTATATATGTACATTACGTAGCAGTCTCCCATAGATTTATTCTAATGTAGACGACATTTATATCAGCTATAAACTAAGTTCCTCGTATGACGTCACACAAATATGTATCCTCATTCATAACATGACGTCACATCGAGATATATACTTTACTGTTCTACCTTGCACTTTCTGTTCTATCACAATGAAGCCCATCATGGTTAAGGCGGGATATTCGAGTCTCATTTAATTTATTTTGGTTTTTCAATTTGAAAAATATGATATGTAAATATTCCGAATGAATGCTTGTCAGAGTGCATATATTGTCAATATGGCTGGCGTTTGGGCAGACGCCATTCTATTTGTATACCACCCAAACGGGATCCATATTGACAATAAATGCACTCTAACAAACCTTCATTCGTTGAGTATTTCCATACAGGATGTTGATTTTACTTATATTTGTGTAATATCATGACTTTGTGAAAGATGCATCTTCAGTACTGATAAAGCTCTTTATATCAAACATGTTCCTTGCTTAGCACAATATCTGCACGACGATACTTGGACATTTCATATTATCCTTTTTCACTAAGTGTAAAGTTGAGTTGCCTTTTCTTTGACGGTTGTTGAGACGTCTGTACCAATTGTGACGATGATTCACTCCTCACGTATTTCATTGGACTTGACTGTGGACTCACGGCGGGTGTGACCGGTCGACAGGGGATGCTTACTCCTCCATGGCACCTAATCCCACCTCTTGGTTTCCAGAGGTCCGTGTAGTCCATTTTACTGGATTTGTATCAACGTCCTGGACATTCTATTGATTTATACTTTGGTATCTGAGATTTTTTATATTGTAAGTTTGTCTGAGTAATATGTCAAAAGACTTCACATAACTGAAACAATAATTAATCCAATTGGATATAAATCTGCTGTATAGTTAATTGTTTAATTTTGTTTTTATGTTGTTTCAAAATATTATAATTCTTAGGAGGTATTAGATGCCATTAAAGCTGGTAGAGTTTAATAAATCTTAAACATTATCGGTTCATATTTTTGTAGTGCTGTGTACCCCTGGAACATTTTCATCAAATGGCAGAATTCCATGTTCATCATGTCCAGTTGGATTTTATCAGACTGATTATGGTAGAACAACTTGTATGCAGTGCGGGGGTGGTTTGACCACGAAAAATACTGGAGCAAAATTATTCAAGGAATGCAACCCCAAAGGTATATTTCTTTAGGAATTTTTCAATTGTAGACTAAGCATTTTACTTTAAATAAAGAGAGTAGGAAGTTAACACAATCTAGGAAAGTAACTATTATTAAATTATTTCAATATTCCTAAAGCTATCAAACGACAAATGATAATGCAATAAAAACTTTTGTATGGTGTCATTGCAGTAAAATGTGTGGCCGGTCATTTCTATGACATCCAAAAACATACATGTTTGCCTTGCCTAACTGGAACGTACCAAGAAGAGGGTGAACAAAACTTCTGTGTAGCATGTCCTGGTAATACCATAACAGATGATTTAGGATCAACAAGTCTAACTGACTGTAAAAGTAAGTATATATGCATACATGTATATGAGTAATTACATATATCTACATACGATCATTGTAGTTCAGCCAACATAGGATAATGTGAGCATTCCAGTATTACTCGAAAATCGAGCAATTACGAATCTTAATTACAGAATTTGTATGTGACATTTTATCCATGTATTAATTTTCTGTAATTTGACATTATTATTTCACAGAGAGAGAGAGAGAGAGAGAGAGAGAGAGAGAGAGAGAGAGAGGGGTATATGGGTAGAAAGACACATAGATCGATAGATACAGTCAAACTTTCCTTAGCGACCCCTTATATAACGACTTCTTGTCCATAACGACCGTATTGGACCGCCCCTTGAGAATTGCTATATATTTGACCCTTATATAGCGACCACCTGCCTTACGCGACCGGCGACCGCTGTATTTTGTCCGGCGGTAGTTGTTTTACTTGCGTATAATGATTGCTTACACTTACTACTCGTGGATGGGAGATAACTTGTAGATAATTATTGCAGGACATGTCAAGACCTTATCAACAACATGGCGCAATACACGATGTTTTGACAGTCACAACACACCAGGCGGTGTCAATTAACGCCCTGGGCAGTAATTAGGCACTCAGACGTGCTTTATGACAGGGTGTTTTTATAACCAGAAACTAACAATCATCTCTCACTGATTGATATTTAGTTTTCAATCATCAATTAATGACCTAAGTTTCTAGTGATTATTATTCGGTGATCTACTATGCTGGGGTTTCTAGTAGACAGCATCTTCGTGGTTTTGCGGGAAAAGTTTTCCAACAGATTCTCGGCATTATAATGAGTACCAATTGTGCACCTCTCTTGGCTGACATATTTTTCTATTCATATGAAGCGGAATTTATACAGTTTCTGCTCTCCAAAGGAAACAAATAGTTACTTCTCGGTTCAATTTTACTTACAGGTATATCGACGATGTTCTGTCCATAAATAATTTAGAATTTCAGAATTACCTCGGCGAGATATATCATGTTGAGCTAGAGATCACTGAGACGACAGAGAGCAACACATTTGCTTTTTACCTAGATTTACTCCTGTCGATTGGAAAAGACGGTCAACTTCACACATCCCTCTATGACAAATGAGACGATTTCAATTTCCATATCACAAACTTTCCGGTTCTGAGTAGTAATATTCCATCTTCTCCTACCTATGGCGTTTTCATTTCACAACTTATACGTTATGCCAGGGCATGCTCTTCTTATGAATGTTTTATTCTGAGAGCTAAACAACTAGCCAATGAACTACTTACACAAGGTTACGCTGTTGAACGCTTGGAGTTGTCGTTTAAGAAGTTGTATGGTCGATACGGGGATCTTGTTAAACATTATGAAGTCCCCCTCTCAGAGATATTTAATAGTATTCTGGATCACGGCCACAGACAGTAACCCGTCTCACCAATCATGCTTTTCACCGAACTTGATCTCATCACCAAACTTGACCTTTTTACCGAATTTGACCCGTTCATCGAACTAGAAAGGTTTCCATGGAACATTTGCGACGATTGTGGCATGCCAGCAGAAGACGCTGACTCCTTTCGGACACCTGGTCTTATCCCGTTTGGGATTCGTAATTGTTCTTCATGTTGAGACAATTTGCACATCTAATTCGTCGTGTTCTAATGGACTTGAGTTTTTTATTATTGATTGGTACTTCTTCAATTTTACTTCGAAAATGATACACTTTGTGACAAGGTGTCTTTACAAACAGGAGCATTTAAATATCATCGCTAAACGATTGATGTTTTGTTTTCTCGTATTCAGGAATACATTGGGGTGTTTATCTTACATATTATCTTATCGAACATCACTAATTGATTAGCAAGTCAAAATCCCGATCTAAACAGTAAAATCACCGGCGCTCGTAGCATTGGATTATGTCAAATAAAATGAAAAGTAAATAAAATTCACCTATCTACATCTTTCTGTATATTGTTACACTTCTTTGCGACTTAACAACACAGATCACCGACTTTGACCACTTTTTAGATATTTGTCTCGGTTTTAGGTTTAACAATATGTCGTATCCTCGATGTATACAATTGCATCATAAATTAATTTAAATTATTTAAAACATTAAATTATTTCATATTCTCATTATTTACATGTTGTACATGTACAGGAATTTTCCTATGCCTATTTTGGTCCTGTTACAGGACCCTTCCAAATGCCAAAATGACTTGTATTATCCCCTAAATAAAGAAAGATTCTCAATTTGGAATTAAAAAACAATATATTTAACAATTTTCCAGACCCTTCAGGTAGGAAAATTTCTTTAGTATTACAAATACAATGTACATTTACTAAATGGAACCATGTAAGAAATATGTAGTTGGAAATAATGAAAGTCATCTCCGATCCCTTTGATTTCATAATATCTCATGTACCCTTTATTTAAAGACCACCTGTCTAAAAAAACCGTTTTTATAATTTCCCCTGAGAGGTCTTTATATACAAGTTTGACTGTAGATAGATAGATAGATAGATATATAGATAGATAGATAGATAGATAGATAGATAGATAGATAGATAGATAGATAGATAGATAACTATAACTTTAATTAAACACAAATATTTTGATATGTTTTCTTTAAGAGGATTTTAATGTGTTACAGATCCGGAATGCGGAGGGCATATTGGAAAGTTACAAGGTTATATTGAAAGTCCAAACTATCCTGGAAATTACCCAAACAACATGGAATGCATATGGAAAATCAAACCTGATAAGAAAAGGAGAATACTCGTCATAATTCCAGATATTTTCCTTCCAAAAGAAGATAAATGTGGAGATGTTCTAGTAATGAGAAAATCAAGTGTGTCATTATTTCGTTATCTATGGTTTTCATTGATGCGATATTTCATAGTCATAATTAACTACATTATGTTAATAAGAAGATACAATTAGTACATAAACAAGTTTAATCCATTCAAAATGACTCATAATGACTGTTATGATCTATTTTAAGATCACCATCACTGTATCACCAATCAAAGCTGTCGGTTGTTAGTGATGATAATCAAATAGATTAAACTTCTAAACTTTCATTCGTACAATTCAGGAAACATCTGTCTGCTCTTCAAGTTAGTGAAAATCACCTGATGGGTTTTTAGAGATTCTAATGAATCTTGGTATGGAAAACCCTTTTAACGGGGTAAATTGTTTATTACATAAAATAAATTACTTTTATACCGTAGCTAGCGCATATCCTTTAAGATCACCATCACTGTATCACCAATCAAAGCTGCCGATAGTTAGTGATAATAATCAAATAGATTAAACTTCTAACCTTTTATTCGTACAATTCAGGAAACACCTGTCTGCTCTTCAAGTTAGTGAAAATCACCTGGTGGGTTTTTAGAGATTCTAATGAATCTTGGTATGGAAAACCCTTTTAACGGGGTAAATTGTTTATTACATAAAATAAATTACTTTTATACCGTAGCTAGCGCATATCCTTTTAGCACAAACCTGTATAAGGCAATTTGTTTTGCATTCATCACGCCCATTCTCTAAACTCTTATTTAAAAACTGCGTTTCCCCACTTGAAGTGTAGACGATAAAAGTTAACACTTTAAACCCTACAGGTCATAATAGACTGGTGTAAACAATAAACAATATCGTACCATCTAGATACTTGGGGTTGAAAGTATTAATAAATCAGCAGTGGATGCGCGCACTGCCTCACATATTTACTGAAATCTATTAATATGGGAAGCGAATTAACCTTTGTATCTAGTACATATTTCTGTTGAAAAATAAATGATAATTTTACGATTTATTAGTAATTTTATGACTGATTAAATTTAATCATTTATTAGTTCTATGTATAGTCATTGCTATTGTAGGCAAACCCTCATCTTTAACCATGTATGAAACATGCGAGTCCACAGAGAAACCAATAGCTTTTACATCTCCAACGAGAAGAATGTGGATAAAATTTAAGTCCGACTCCAAAAATACAGCTGCTGGATTTTCAATACCGTTTGTAACTTACAATGGTAAATTAAATGTTTTTACACTGCATTGTATATAATTTTATGCATCCTCAGAGTACTCAATATGCATTACAAATCTCGCTAAATTTCGTTCATGCACGTCTACAATATATAAAAAAATATATTTTTATATTTGAAAAGTTAAAGAAAAAATGAATGCATGTTTAAGAGGAGGATCCATATTTATATTTTGTGTATTTCGTTAGTGTGATTTATTATGAATTAAATGTGTAATTATACATCTGCTGATCTTGAATCATCAATTTTGCTGTAAATCGAGGTGTAAATAGATAGATAGATAGACAGACAGACGGACAGAGAGATAGACAGACAGACAGACATATAGATACAAAGATAGATAGATAGATAGATAGATAGATAGATAGATAGTTAGGTAGGTAGGTGGACGGACGGACGGACGGACAGACAGACAGACAGACAGACAGACAGACAGTTAGTTATTTAATTAGTTAATTAGTTAGTTAGTTAGTTAGGAAAAAAGACACACACAGGGATATGAACAATGAGAGATAAAAGAGAAGTTAGATTATTACAATGATGATTTTATTATTTCAGAGGATTATCAACCTCTGATAGAGGATATTGTACGTGACGGTAGATTATACAGCTCCTATCAGCATCAATCTATTTTAAAAGTAAGTATTCTCCGAGTGTGAAAGTAAGTTTACAACATCTGTGAAACTAATATTACACTGAGATTATACTGTTTGTGAAAATATTTAAAGTGGTTGTGAAAGTAGTTATATACTGTGAAAAGGTTACACAGTGTGTGAAAGTGATATCAGAGGTAATATAAACGTAAGTTTATACTCTTTGTGAAGGTATGGTTGCGATTACATTGAGTTTACACTGTTTTATGACAATTTATAGTGGTTGTGAAAGTAGGTATATACTGTGAAAAGGTTACACAATGTGTGAATGTGATATCAGAGGTCATATAAACGTAAGTTTATACTCTTTGTGAAGGTATGGTTGCAATGATAGTTGGTGCGCGTTTACACTCTCTGTGAAAGAAAAGAAATACACTGATGATAAAAGTACGTTCGGTATGATTGCTGTTTATGAAAAAAAAGTTATATTGATTTTAAAAGTTTGTTTATATTTATCATTAAAGAAAGTTAACACTCTTTCTGAAAAAGTTAAATTGATTGTGAAAGTTTGTTTACATTTATTCTTAAAGAAAGTTTACACTCTTTGAAAACAAGTTTACAGTCATTTTAAAGCAAGTATATATTGATAGTTAAAGTAAGCTTACAGTGTCTGTGAAAGTAAAGTCATACATTGTTTGCGACATTAAGTTTACAGTAACAGTGAAAGTAAATTTACATTGATTGGTAAGGTGAGACACAGTTTGTGAATGTAAGTTTACACTGAACGGGACATTACAATCATTGTGAATGTATGGTTAAAGTGATTGTGAACGTAAGTTTGCAATGTTTGTGGAAATAAATTTAATGCATAAATCTTCTCTCTGTCTCCATTTGCTCACTAGAATTAGAATATTCCGTTCTTGAACTTAAAACTGAAATAGATAAAATAAAATGTATAGCGCATGGTTTACATTATGATACGAATTTATTGTAAACGTTGAATAATGCAGCACTCCTTAAGCTCTGTTGTACCGTTGCGGTTTGCTGATTGTGAGGCTAAGTCAGGCCCGAAAATACAGTTTTAAGAATTGCATACTGTAAACGTGAATATTTCCACCTGTTGTTAATTACGCAATTTTCTTATGAAAACCATACGTGATATCGTATTTTACTGTGACCAATCCTCTACTGAACGATGATTCTTAGCACAACTGTGGGACTGGTACGCGGGGGTAATTTACACGAAAATACTCTTCTTAGCATATTTAGTGTAATATAAAACATCTCAGATACCAAAGTATAAATCTTTAGGATGTCCAGGACACAGATGCAAATCCGGCAAAAATGGACAAACACAGACCTCTGGAAACCAAGAGGTGGGATCATGTGCCATGGAGGAGTAAGCATTCCCTGTCGACCGGTCACACCCGCCGTGAGTCCCAATCAAGTCCAAATCAAATACGTGAGGAACGAATATCCTCGTCACAATTTGTACAGACGTCTCAACAACCGCCAACGAAAAGGCAACTCAACATTTCACCCAGAGAAACAGAGTAATCGCAAACAAGACTATTATACCGACCGCAACACCTGCGGAACATTGACGTCAAACGCGGTTTTCGATATCCCTGTGTCAATAGTTTGTCAGTAAGTAGTTTACATCTGTATATGAAATTACCCCCGCGCGTAAATTTTCACGTTTACAGCAATTGGATTACATAGTGATGCTGGTACCCATGTCCTATGCTTTGTAAGCTTTTAAAAAATAATGTAGTGTTTGCTTTAATGAATGTCATTTTTCCTTTTGCAGGACAGAAAATTATTAAATGTACTGATGGAAGTGATTGCACAGCCTTATAATTACTTTAAATACGCCAATATTTCACACACAATGATGTCGGAATCTTTCATCAGATTATTGGCAACAAAAGTCCAGAACTTCTTCTATCCATGATATTATTGAAGATACTTAGGCTATAAAAATACTAGAAAGAAATTGTGTAATTATAAAGAAAAGACAAAAACGTCACGTGATTTGTAATGGGATGTATAAAATTCGTCCGTACTCAACAAATGCAAATGCAAAAGGATTTTACTTGACCGAAGTACTTCAAGCATGAGTGGAATCTAACAAGAAATAAGCTGATGTGTGTGTGCTGAGCAAGGAATTATTTAAAAACTGTGAACTATAAAAACTTTAATATATGTTTTCTTATTGCAGAATGTGGATAATTTATATATATATTGTTAGTGATGCTTTTATGGTGGACTATTTTTGTAATATTGCATTTAAAAGAGACAAAATGTAGATAATAGCTAGCATTCATGATATCATCTATAGATGGAATTATTTGTAAAACGTCTTGAGTTTTACTAGACGTTTTACTCTCATGTCACCACATTACCCGGATGTGGTATATATCACCGTTTTAACAATGTTAACCAAGCTTTTTGATTTAAAAAAGAAAATTAGAATACTAAAAATAGAAGATAATAAAGTACCAAACTATTGTTATTACGAAATCATATGTTTTTCGTTATCTAACAGAATTAATAATAGTTCCCGAGATACTGTATCCTGTTGAGGTACGATCTCGAGAACATTTAATGCAAAGAGATATATAGGTGCTGGTATTGCCTTAGATCGTATTTCTTTTTACAGTGTAATCCAACTATGGGAGTCACATGGATGAGGCTTTTCGCAATGTTGTATATTTAATTGTAGATTTTATCTCATTTTATTATACGTGCCTGATATGGAATAGATTTCATTGAATATATTTAAAACATCTTGAACGACATATTTTGACGGCCAATTTCAGATTACATCAAAATTGTAATGATGGTATGGTTTACGGTCTTTTTACTAAGAAACACACTAAAGCGACATCTACTGGTTGATTAAATGAAGGATGTTGATCAACTAACCATCTTTTAAATGTTATTGAATTTGTCAGTGATAATGTTTATTGGCAAAAAAACAATTTTATAAAGGAAATATTCAGGTAACAATTATTCAAAAATTTTAATTTTACGCCTTAGTCGTATTATTATATAAAGGGGCTATGAATCGGATCGTATTCATAATATAGTTATTCTGTGGTAAAATAAAACATCACCTGACCACGCGGTCATTTTGGTTAAAGTGTAATATACATGTAGATGTAAATTCCCTCGTGAAAGAGACGTTGAAATACGTCTAACACAATAGTCCCAAACTATAGAAATTGTCTGCAAAGTCGTATAAATTGAATGTTTTAACCCATAGCTGAATTTAAAGCTACATTCTATGATTGGTTCAAGGACCAAAGTCGTAGGTAAAGTAACAGGGTAAACACACGTGAAATCAGTGCATTGAGTTCGATGATACTCGTGGACTTAGCACTTTAACGAGGAAGTCCTTATATTTAATGATCAAAAATTGAAAAATATTTATTTTTGTTTGTAAGTTCATTGTTGGGCTAATCATAACATTGTTTTGTACAGGTGTACAACAGGTATACAATATTTGTGTTTTCTAGGTACATTTCTAGACTAATTACTGTAATTTGTCATGTGTAGATATTGTGTCATGTCGTTAATTGCTGTAAGCATAATTGATCATTCATGGATTAAACTTTCATTACAAAAATTGAAACAGTCTCACACTGCACTTATTTCCAAAGATATATACAATGTATTGATAGAAAAGTGGTTTCGGTTTCTGATTTTAAACATGGTTTGAAACTAGTTTCGTTATGTTTGCAGTTGTGCAGTAAATGACAAGTTTGCATTTTAAAAATAACTGATATATTAGAACTTGCTAGCACTCTTGCGTAAATCGGGTTTAGTGTATATTTTGTTTGATGAAACAAAGTATATTAAAGCAAGGTATTCGCCTGTCATATTATTTCAGCGTCTTTTCCGCCATCTTTGTATGCTTTGGACTGCATATAAAACATTGAAATCACATCTGGAGGTAGTTTGATCGTTTCCCGAAATTGTTAGACTCCCTGACAGATGAGAACCCCAAAACTAGTTTCAAACCAATTTGATGCAATAAATGAAAGGTTTACCAAACTATTTATAGACCAGAATCGGTTTATAGATGATAATTTCACGCGTAGTAAATACTGCGTCGGACTTGTGTTCGAGATTCTTACTCCTACATGGCACATGATCCCACATATTGATTTTAAGATGTCCGTGTTTGTCCATTTTTTGTCAGATTTGTGCCTGTGTCCTGGACATCCTGGGGATTTGTGCTTTGATATCCGAGATTTGTTTTTACAGTTAAAGCAAATTTGAAAACTTGGCAGATTTGCACAGGATATCTATTTCAACAAAATATGATTCCTATAAATACAAATTTTATTTTACAATGATTAACAATTGAACATCAGCTTATATTATGTATCTCGTTGACTCTGGATAGATATAAACAAAACTACACAGATGTTTATCCGTTTTTTCAGTTCTTGTGTAATCGCTGTAGCGTAGCTCGAGTTGAATCCACCCGCTCAAACGACCAAATGCAGTCTGATGATACGGATAGAAACATTTGTGTTGTTTTGTATTTATTACACGCCCCTTATTTATCTTAAAATAAATAAGATTCATTCCGCTTTTAAGGACACCATCGAATATTTTGGATGGCAGTAATCTCATTTAGAAAAATAGCTCCCGCAAAATTGGGCGTATTGTAATTGTATGATTACTCATGCATGCAATAAAATAGCATGCACAGTGCTTACTGTGAGAGGAATGAGGCGTACCCGGGGAAAAACCCACGTATTCGACTTTGCGACCACCATACCATTTGACATATTCCCTTGTCCAATCCGATAATCAAACCCTGTTTGCATTGGTGGAAGACATTCATGTTTTTGTATAGTTCCACTTTCCTATTTATATATCATTTATATGTTGTGTACTTTTATTCTATGACATTTAAAACATCCGCAATAATCATGTACCACTTTATATGTTCCCATCATGAGTTTGAGTTAATGTGTTGAATAAGTCCGTGTAAAATTCATCGTCCCCATCGCTTTGTTTTTATATTTTTACAAAAAACAGACATTGACTCTATTACTTATTTCATTGAAAGTATTATATCATTGATATGGTTTCAAAATGGCGGGGCAAAAGTGGTAAACCAGTATTGACAACGACTTCAAAATAAGTAAGAAAACTACTAGCAGAAATTGTCCTTCATCACTTTTGAAATTCAACTTAGTATCGATATTCAGGATTAGTCAGAAGTGAGTTACAAAAAGCAGAATTATATGTCACGTGTAAACGAGCGTTATCCAGATTATTTTGCAACACAAATATGCTGTAAAGCATACAATATCATGGGACAAAATATGCATTTAGTCTTTACCTGGGCCTAGAACAAGTACTCGGCTCCAAATAAAACATAAGTTATTTCATTTGAATTTAAGGGGGAGAAGGACAACTGGTCACGTGACCAGAATAGAAATATAGTAACATAATCCGGGACTGATGTTGGCAATATAAAAAGTCTCAGATAGCAAGGTATAAGTCCTAAGATGTCCAGAATATAGGTACAAATTTGGTAAACAAAATGGCCAAACATGGACGTCTTGAAATCAAGAGGTGGGATCAGGTGCCACGGTGGAGTAAGCATCCCCTGTCGACCGGTCACACACGCCGTGAGTCCACAGTTAAATTAAAATAAGATAGGTGAGGTACGAATCCTCTTCCTAATTGGTGCAGACGTCTCAACATCCACCATTAAACAGGTAACTCAGCATTTCACTTAGTGAAACAGAGTAGACGCAAACAAGACTATTATACCGACCTATCTAAACAAAGATGACAGACGACACAAATCTGTCCACAAAAGACATAAATTGAATGGCAAATTCACATCAAGTAGTAAATTCATTTGTGAAAAAGTCATGTGTTTTTGTGTCAGTTATGAAACACAGCTTCATATTGTCTGGTCTCTTTTGTCCCTCTGTCTGTTTCTCTGGGTACAGTTACATTTTGACATTAATTATCATCACTTTCTTATTGTATATGATACCTTTGTGAAACTTACAGGGAAGGCTCATTGTGATGTGTGTGCATCGCCCAGTAATGGTCAAGGTCATGTTCAAGGTCACACTCAAGGTCAAATGGTGATACAGTCCTCTTTTATAGAATTTTTTGTTAAAAAATACTCAATTTCGACATACTTCTATTTCTTCGTATATACCTACAACTTGTTGTATTGACTTTAAATACTTGTTAACCGTTTTGTATTGATCATTTAAAGGAAAAATAAAAAAATTGATGACTAAATGTTTACAGTGACCGAATTTAAAGTGATATAAGCTGTCACAATGATGATTTTCGTCCCATGACATGTAGACGAGAATATGATAAAATGTGTGTTAAACACGTGAAATGTTGTAAAATATCTTCTTTTCTGAGTTATTTGTTTTATTAGAATTTAAGTTTTCCAGTACCTTAAAAAATCCGGCTGTATTTTCGTATGCAATGACCTTTCAGATAAAATCTGAATATCAAATGTGCTTCGTAATTCGGTCAGGAGGATCTCGGTCCTTTACGCGCTCGATATATCGGCAACCTCGGCTCTTGAAACAATTGGGTGTGTTAAAGTCGGCCGATTTTATGTGTTTTATATTTACTTTTAAAGTAAACAGGAAGTGATTTTAATTGAAAAGTACATGTATTATGTAAAAATGTGCTTTGCAACGCTATTTTAAATACCTGAAACAAATCGGATCAATATATAAAAAAAGATACCAGGTCACTAAAAGACATTTCTCCAGTCTTTAATGTTACCTTGAAATGAATGCTGACATTGCCAAAATCTAAACAATATAATTGTGAAACTTATGCGAATCTCCTGTTTTACAATCGTGCCGCCATGTCCGGTGGAGTTGGGCAGTTCATATTTGTCAAGAATGATAAATCAGTGTATGCGATGGGGCAAGTTAAAAAAGGGTCGAGATCATCCAATATACCCGGCACCTGGACAGTTTCAGAAATGAGATTATGGGTGCTTTGAAACGACGGGAAAGACCAGCTTTGCTTGATTTAGGTATGAAATGTTGATATACTAGAAAAAACGCTAAGGATAATTAGAAAAGAATATATATTAATATCAAATAGCACGTCGTTATTGGAAAATCGGTAATCACCCGATATACCCGGCACCTGGACAATTTCAGAAATGAGTATTTTGAAACGACGGAAAAGGCCAGTTTTGCTTGATTTAAGTACGAAATGTTGATGTACGAGAAAAAACACAAAGGGTAATAATAATAGAATATATATTAACTTCCAATAGCACGTCGTTATTCTTCGTAAGAATTACCAAAAGTTAATGTGCAATGGCCAGAATGATATTAAACTAATATTACGGGTTACGTTTGACAAATTTGGGACAATTATACATATGCATTTGTTATTCTAACCACCAGATGGTCTCTTTGAAATATAACCGAGATAAGATATTACATAAAATGGGCATGTATTTTTTCATTTACGACAGCTCATATCGCTTTAAGTTGTAAGTGTTATAAACATTTGATATTTTCGGGGTCATAGTTTTCAATCTTTCGTCCTTCTATCCACCAACTCTACTAAAAGCATAAAACACAATTGATACCATGGCGTTTGATCAACTTTTACAAAGTTAGCTAGAAAAATATGAGTTGTGTAAATAAATGACAAGGTTTTTTTAAAATAATGAATAGGATTGTTAATGAAAAGAATCGAAATTCTGGAAAGAGGCAAAACTCTTGCATATGTATATGCCCACAAATATGCCATATTATTAACTCTTTTGATTTAGTCATTCATTAGGGATAAGTATACAAAAAATAAGAAAATTTGATAAGTTTTTTGTATACCCAGGGTACCCTTCTTCCCGTTAACAATGGACTCATTGCGGGTGTGACCGGTTAACAGAGGATGTTTACTCATCCATGGCACCTGATCCCGTCTCTGGGTTTTCAGAGGTTCGTCTATGTTTAATTTTCACCATACTTTGATATCTGTGATTTTATATGTTGTTCTGTAATAACTACCTATAATGAGCTTACTTCGCCTTTTCACCGAGGGCTATTCTGTTAGCAGCGAAGAGGTTGCATTTACACTTCCTGTAAAATAAACTCCAACTCCAACTCCAACTCAAGAATTCAACTTTTACAGAGAAGTCAAACATTTTGGTGCAAATGAAAATAAATCTTATTTTGGGTAATCATTAAATGAAATACCACATAATTCTACTTACCTCTGCCTTTCGAAATTATACAAAACAATTTGTTGTTAGTTTCAATACAACGTCATCGATCTATCTATAAATATAGTATGCCACAAAATAAGATTCTAGTGACCTTGAGTCTGCCTTTAGGTTGTGATAGAAAAACTGCAGTATTACTCCGCCATTCATCATATTGATATCGGCAGTTACAAGAATGCACCGATGTAAACGTGTTTGTCAACTAATCGCTATACATCACCTGCCTTAATTACATTTTTTGTGCATATTTCCTTTATTTATACACTTTGTATGATTGCCACGTGCCTTACATAACCAATGACTGCTCATTTTCAGCCGACAGTCACTATTGATATTGCAAATGGAGGTAACACGAACATAGAATGTTACAATTTACAATTCTAGTTTCTTCGTAAGCCCATCACCATGTCGGATGTTCACACAACAATTATCACACAATTAGATTGGGGTGTATAAACATAAACGTTTGGGTAATCGGTCTGTTTATGTTGGATTTCAAATAGAAACGATGTCTTCAACAAAAAAGGTTAAACAAAAGTTTCATCCATTGCCGAAAGCGTTGATGTCTGTAAGCGAAACTGGCGATCATTTAACTATGAAAACGGCGATATATAAAGCTTATATAAGCATTCTTTTACTATGAAAAAATTATTTTAACCTGTTCTCAGTATCATGTTTGATTTAAATTTAAGTAGGTTCCATAAATGCTCAGGTATTATTTCGAAATGAGTGTTAATGCACGACAGACAATAGACAACATTTAAAGTCGGTGCAGGAGATACAATAAATAAAATTTATAATGTTAATTTTACATTTATTTAGAGGATGTATTGAGATAAACATTAATTAGATTTTTTCCATTTCATATATGTAAAATAGAAGTAGTTTGAATCCCATGGCCAGTTTGCCACAATAACAACCGATTTCAGTACTTTGATTATAAAACTATAGCTTACTACTTCAGTTATTACCCTTTGGTGGTCCTCTTGCAGTTTTTAAGAAACGTTAAACTGGTGTAGATTTATGCAAGTACATTATACATACTAAACATTGTTGATATTCCATATATTTTTACAAAATGGTATTCTATAAAATGTTCTCGATGTGGATTAATAAAAATCAAGATTTTTTTTGTCTAACTTTTCAGAAAGTTAGGTTACATATATGAAATTAATATCTTTGTCACATTTATTACGCATCTGTATTTGTTTAACTCCTAACAATACTTCTCTGACCTCCGGTTCACCTACTTAATAGCATTTATGTTGCATCTGTACATCTGTCAGAGTTCATTTGCAATTGATTTTGTACTATTTAAGTTAGTTAAGTATAAAGGAGGCTCGTCTCACAGGAAAATGTTGTTGTCCGCCGAGTGATCATGTTCATCCCTGAACATTTAAGTGGTATGTTCTTTTCTATTGTTTAAGACCAATCTATTATGGTCTGTAGGGTTGAAGGGGTTTATACTGAAATCCCTAGTTTCCATGGTAATCAAATGGCAACAAAGCAAGCATTGATCAATTCTATATCAGTATTAGAACGCAATCAATTTCTGTACGACAACTGTTATCATAAAGTTGATTATAAAACTAAAAACAACATGAACAAACATATATATTTCAACGTCATTGTATTGATGTTTAAAAGAATTTGCTTTGAGAGAGAGATAAAGAGAGAGGGGGAGAGAGAGAGAGAGAGAGAGAGAGAGAGAGAGAGAGAGAGAGAGAGAGAGAGAGAGAGAGAGAGAGAGAGAGAGAGAGAGAGAGAGAGAGAGAGAGAGAGAGAGAGAAAGAGAGAGAGAGAGAACCTGTTGTCGGGTATATTTGAAAACTTTCAGGAATCAATGGCTCTTCTGATGTGAGCATATTGAACACACGACAGTGCTGAAAGTCTTCAGATATCCATGAGTGTGTAAGCTTGTCGTGTTAAAATTTCGACTGGTATTCTGATGTATGTCAGTGACATGACTGAGTCTACAATTTTCAGAGATCCAGGGGTCATCGTGTGTAAGGGTGTCATGTGAAAATATCGAAAGTGATCAGATTTCAACAGGTCTTCTGACACGAGCCATAGACATAACTTTGTCGATACTATTGATCTCAATTGATTCTTTCAATATTCATATAGCTATACACCTAGCATCACATCCAAGCTATTCAATTACAAACAGGTTTTGCAGTGCCTGGACATCAACCATTTTCTACACAACACTGTCACATGTTCATGTGCATCATCTCCCTTCAAATATAATCCTATCGGGCATGTCATCACCGGCGACGTTTCTATTGTTGAAAATGAAAATCTCAAAAGTCTTATTTAAGGGGCCCTAAATACCTTTGTCTGAGAAGCCCCGTTGATTCCTTTAACTTTGGCGACAGACAATTTCCCACAGTTTAGTTATGTAGTCCTGTCGATAGATTTATGCCAATAGACTGGACCAGGGCCAAACATCAAATAAAGACGTAGAACCAGACACTTTTTCTGAAGGTTTAATGGCTTAAAGCCTACATACGTATCATTGAAATAAAATCTCGTATTCGAAAACTTAACGGGACTATGAAATACACGTTATCCCTCTGTATTCAGTGATCCAGAAGTAGTAACTGAACTGGATAGATCTTTACATGACCAATATATTGTAGCCTGGTACAATAAGTAGACAAAGTCTCAAATCAATATAGTTTTTAGCTTTTGTAAGGCACATTTACTATACTTTTTTTACTCTTTATTTATTCCACACAAAAAAGGTTTAATACGAATTCTGGTTTTTTTTTCACTAAATCCTACATACAACATGTAGCTCACTTTCAAAGGACGAAATCCTTCAATTGACTCACGTGTCCGTCTTACTTACGCTCATTTGATATTTACCAAACAACGGATACCGATTTTGAGCCACCATATAATTATATAATGTTCGGATACCTAAACTTCGGGCATTCCTATAAAACCCCTTTATAAGCAAAGATATTCATAGCAGGATCCAGCAAATGTTCTATCCAAATCTTTATCTTTACTCCCTTCACCCTAATATATTGACAGCCATTACAGGCTTCAACAATAATGATATACGCGTTTTGCGTATTCCAGAAGCGGTGTAAATCAGATGTGTATACTTAAAAATTCTAAACAGCTTTTTGGAACTTTGAACGGCACACACTTTTCACGAATTCACAGTATCATAAACTTGATTTTACTTCTCTACTCTTTACACAACTATTCCGCACACACACAAAAAACATTAAAGAAAGACAGGATAAGTTTTTTAGCATCATAGACAACTGTTTTTTTCCACTAAAAAGGTAATGGTACCCAAAAATTTAAATATCTAGTAATTGGGGGATCAGGAAACTTATTTTGTCCAAAGTTCTGCTGACCCACTCTGATGCACTTTCTACACATAAATACACTGAATGTTGATATAAAAAACATGCTGGAATTTCCTAATAGACAATATATTTGTAATGTTCGGATAAAGACATATGTCGGGTATTTCGAACAAACTGTCGGCATTTGGCCTATAGGGGCCAGCAACCAAATTGTTACTGCCTAATTTAAAATATTATTGGCCGACCTGTTTCCTTTTTTCAAAATACGAAGCAGACTTCATTCAGTAAAAACTGCTGAATCAATGAAGAAAAAGTTAGCGGTGTTCTTGTTAATTTGACATTTAGATATACCGACGACGTATATTTTTTGTCAATTAATAATGACACAGTTAAGGATTGTTTTTTCATACATATGTCAATGCGATATATCCCAGCAAACTAGAAATTAAAGATACAACAGAATCAAGCACACACGCATCATACTTAGACATTTTACTTAACATAGACAGACACGGGAAACTAGCAACTAAGCTATACGACAAACGCGACGACTTCGGCTTTCCCATCGTAAATTTTCCACATTTGAGTAGTAATATCCCTCAGTCACCCGAATATGGAGTTTATAATTCAGAAATGATCCGATTTCATATACAGATGTAAACTACTCACTGACAAATTATTGACACAGGGATATCGAAAACAGCGTTTAATGTCAACGTTCCGCAAATTTTACGGTCGGTATAATAGTCTTGTTTACGATTACTCTGTTTCACTAGGTGAAATATATCGAAAACCGAGTTGCATTTTCGTTGGCGGTTGTTGCGGACGGTATAATAGTCTTGTGCCAATTGTGACGAGGATACATTCCTCACGTATTTTATTGAACTTGACTGTGGACTCACGGCGGGTGTTGACAGTGGTCGACAGTGGATGCTTACTTACTCCTCCATGGCACCTGATCCCACCTCTTGGCTTCCAGAGGTCCATGTTTGTCCATTTTTACCGGATTTGTTACTATGTCCTGGACATTCTATTGATTTATATTTTGGTATCTGAGATTTATATATATAAATCTAACACGCTGAACATTTATGCTCCGCAAACCGTTGCTCTGTGACACAAACACATTATAAACAAATAACAGGATAATTTTGACAAGTAATTCCATAAATAACAAATTACACGCATTTCAAATACTTCCAGTAATAAATATGTAATTCTAATGCAGTCTGTTTGCTTCGCGTTATTTCATTGGTCGATGACGTTGAAAACTCCCAGGGGATTCACGATTCCCTGCTAGGTTTTATATATGACGTCACACAAAGATCTGCTGACCGACTTTGATGCACTTGCTGAACATTACTATTTAAATATTTTGTAATGCATATTGAAACATTTTTCATTGTCTAGAGTTCCTTGTTTAAAATACAAAACACAAACACAATATCGTATCACTAAATCGGTATCGAAATTAATATGATAAATTCATATGATAAATCGGTAACTAGATTCTATTTTTAAGCGAATCAATATACGCAACGAACTTTACAAAGTAATTTGGCCATAGATAAAGGAAGGAGCCAGCATAAGTCAACGTTTCATATCGTTACTGTCATTAAAATGCTAATTTAAAATATGTAGGCATTAGAATAGGTTTACCATGTGACTGTTTTACAAAAACTGACAGGGTATCGGCGATTCCCCTGTCAGGTTTTGTAAAACAGTCACGTGCTAACCCTTATTAACACTTATCATTCAACCTTATGACGGTACAAACAGGATGTGCTAAATTATAAATGTTATATTCCATAATGAACACTTCCGTTTCTCCAGTACTTCACATCAAATGATGTTCATCAATTTGTATATTTTTTTTCAAATGAAGTCACATGCACATACAATGAACACAGTTAATGATTGTTTTTCATTTTTAAAGCATTACGTAAATATGCAATGTATCATGGAAAAATGGAATAAATAATGACCATGTTTATTAAAGAAATTAAAGATACAACAGAATCAGGCACAAACGCTTCATATTTAGACATTTTACTTATTATAGACACAGACGGAAAATTGGCAACTAAGCTATACGACAAACGCGACTATTTCGGCTTTCCCATCGTAAATCTTCCACATTTATGTAGTAATATCCCTCAGTCACCCGCATATGGAGTTTATATTTCACAATGACGATATACCAGGGCGTGCACAACATATGAAGATTTCATATACAGAGGTAAACTACTCACTGACAAATTAAGTAGTAATATCCCACATTCACCGGCATATGGAGTTTATATTTCACAAATGGTCTGATATGTCAGGGCGTGTTCAACATATGAACATTTCATATACAGATGTAAACTACTCACTGACAAATTATTGAAAAAGAGATATCGAAAACCGCATTTGATGTCAACGTTCCACAGGTTTTGCGGTCGGTATAATAGTCTTGTTTGCGATTACTCTGTTTCACTGGGTCTAAAATGTATGCTAGAAGTGTTTAAAAACCCTTTTCGTATCGGCGTTGTTGTGACGTCTGTACCTATTATGACGAGGATTCATTCGTTCCTCAATTTCATTTGGTCTTGACAGTGGTCTTATTGATACAACGCGTGTGACCGGGATGCTTACTCCTCTATGGTGAACCTGATTCCAAAATAATTCCCACCTCTTTATTTCCAGAGAGGTCTCCGTGTTTGACCTATTTTTTGCCGGATTTGTATCTGTGCCCTAGACACCCTAAAGATTTATACCTTGGTATCTGAGATGTTTGGCGCGAGTCCTATATTTCATATTCGGGTTTGAAAGAAACTCTTCATTTCTATAGGTAAAAAATTTTGAGGTTATTGTAAAAATATTCGACTGCTTATTGGTACCGGAATATTTCAATATATGTCACAAATAAGAGAATTGAAAATACAAATGGCCGAACGACCCCATGGATAGTTTTACTGAATAATGTATTTACTATTTGTATACACATACGCATTTAAAATTCTGCTTATATTATTAATGGGATATACCAAAGAAAGTTCGAGTGTGACTTATAAGAAAGGAGACAGCTAATATTCATTCATGACAGCTGATAGTAGACATTTTTTACCAGTGAGCTGGGAACCATGAAGACTGATTCGTACGTAACTTACGTAATTATTTCACACGGTCTGATTTCACACGATGCCAATGACGAATTGTTTCATACAAGAATATCCGGTGATGGCAAACTAATTGACCTGTTGCACTAGGCCTCTTTTTCTGTTGTAACTACGAAGCGAACTTTCATTTCTGTGTTCTGTGGTTCTGGTCATAGCATGACCTAGATATATCGTGATATGGGCCTGTAGGCTGTACAATGTGCTACAGATGTAGATTTTGTCTTGTGTTTCTGATTTCTTTCTGTGATTTTTGTTTTGTTTTATGGTAATGTATGACTTTTATGATTAAATAAATAAGAAATAAATATGTGATATTCTATTCTTTATTGGTTCATTCATGCATTCCAGGGGTCGATTGCAGTCGATGTGTAAATATTTGAAATTGAACGAAGTACCAAATGATATTCGAAACTCCAAGTCCATTAGAATATGATAACTTGGATATAATGACAGTCTCAAAATGAAGAACAATAATTGCATATCCCAAACGGGATGAGACCAGGTGTCGGGAAGGAGTCCCCTGCTAGCATGTTACACCCGTCGCGAATTTTCCATGGAATATCAATCTCACGAGTGCGGATGTCAATAAAGAAATCAATAGATATGTATTTTATAACGACCATTGTTATATACATTTCGCTTTAAATTGCTGTCTGCTGTTCGTCAGGGAAGTGATAAATACCCGAGTCATTGCGAGTGTCACAAATGCACACGCGTGAGTATATATCTGCCATAATTTATCAGTCAATCATACGCGAACATAATCTTAAGTTTTCCAAGTTCAAGTTCATTCATTCGCGCGTCTAGAGTTGGGAAGAGGATTCAACTTCTGGCCTTTCTCTTTACAAAGTTTTTAAGTATTATGTTGACTTCTGTTTAAGGATACAACGGAATGTTCTTGTTACTGGTCGTCCTTAGGTTTCTACAGCAATGTGCGGCCTTCATTAGATTTTCCTTCCTAAATATTATGTAGATTATCGGATTTGCGACGATGTGGAAAGCTGCAATTTTGCTGATGTTGAAATACTGAGAATCATAGACTGATGTATCTGTTCTCACATTTCCTATGACAGTGACAACCTGCAAACATTCAGATCAACGTATGAGTATAAATTATATTTTTTATTTACAGGTATATGGTATTTTCATATATGAAAGTTGATACATGACTGGCCTATAGTTCTAAATCGTCACCGCTTTCGGTAGTCTACTGGTAGAGCTTTCGAATCGCAAACTGAAGGCCCTAGGTCCGCTGGCCTAAAGCTGGTGACATCTCAGTATCAGTGAAAAAATATTAACGGGATGTAAATCAAACAAACAAAATTCTTAATACAAAACCCAAGGTTGTGTAGCGTCGACAACAGAGTTCAAAGTCACTTATCTATCGACTAAGATTTAAAACAAAGATTCGTTTCCGCGGGTAGCCATTGGACGTCGGGTTTTCACAGCAATGCTGAATATCTATATAACAAATTATATAAAGGTAGAACAGTGAAGTACTACATTGTAGCTTATAACTTATGGGACTCTCATTGTGTAAAATTTCTCAAAGGAAAGCAACACAAAATGAAACAAATTTCGGCGAATAAAACGTTCTTATATAGTGTAAGCATTTAGCAATGAGACGTCACCGTCTGTCTATTAAAGGGGCATTAACTGTGTATACCAAAAAATTCTTTCGATCTTTTCTTTATTTACTACTTGTACTTGATGTACAATAACAAATGTTATTGTATATCAATCTAAGCAGTAAAAAAGATCTTTTGGGGAAAAACACCTGTTATGCCCTTTAAGTATTAAAATCAGAGAACAATGCAATGACAAAGACGGGGTTAATTCTAGAAAAAAAACATGCATTTGGGGCTTTAGGGGTTGCTGATGTTGATAATATTGGTCTTTTTTACATCCTGCCAAGACTTTTTCACTTATATCGAGATGTCTTCGGTTTCAGGTGAAGTGTGACAAGTGTGCTAGGGACTGACCTCACTGCAGTGAGGTTTTTTTTATATTATGCCTGCCATATTCTCCGGCGAAAGACCTATGACTTTCTCTTCGATTGATGCAGAGGAACACTCACTACCATTGTTAAAGTATTAGGTAGAATTTTCTACTACTAGAACGCCGCAAGCGGTATCATTTCTTCGGTGAGCGTGGACAGAATAACAGATTAATCATCTTATGCGACTCGGATAACGTTAATTTTTGCTTACATGTGATCAAGAGAGATATACATCACAAAAGAATTATACAAATGAAATGAAATTAGTTTTACAAAATAAACAAATTATTTGAATAACTAAAAATGGAATTTGTCAACAAAACTATTACACAGTCCCATCTACAAAATCTTTAGCATTAGAGTCGGTTGAAATGGAAGATTACTTAAACGAAACCTTACCAACAAAGGAAATCCGCAAGTAGCCGCTACCATCCAAAGTAACATCAAGAAGATTGTGCTTGCTATTTTATCACCTCTGCTTATATTACCTCTCTTACTTTGCGTGGATTTACGAGACTCTCTGGAGATTCTTTTCAGAACGAGGGTACATAAAATAATCGGCACCACCAGTGAGAACATTAAGACAAAGGAGAAAACGAAGACGTACGCTTTGGAGATTTTTTCTGGAAGATTGGGTGTATGACACACGTTATCAATAGACTGGAAGACATATTGTCCGTAGCCACTCACAGGCACCAGAACCAGGCCTAAAGAAATTATCCAAACGACAGTAACGATGATAACGACCTTCTTGTCTTTTGTTTTGTTATCAGTGTAACTTAACGGAAACCACACGAGAGCAAATCTTTCCATGAACATGGCCAGTATCAAGAAAATCGAAGACACCAAAACGAAACTTAAGACTATGCGAGACGCTTCACATAAAGTAGCCTTTTCTGTAGATATCGTAGGTGCTGTTAGACTGAATCTGTACACCAATGTAGACAAAAACGAAATGTTTCCAAGCAAATTCGTTATGTTGAAGCCCAGAACTAGACGATCAAAGTTGTTGAACTTATTCCTCGTATTGCATCCATAGTGCATACAACATGATATCAAACTTAACAACAGAGCACCCGAATATATTCCAATATCCACCCTGATATCATCAATAACAGGGTACAACTGTGTCATGGATGTTTTAGTCATGATTTCCGTCGTCTCCATTTTAAATCTATGCTACACTCTGCGTATATTAAGAGATAAAATGAATCAATGTTCATTTGCTGTAATGAAATATGTTTTAAAACATTCGCCCTTTGATTCAAATATGCTACGCAGGATATACACTAATTTCTTACTTCCGTTTGTCATTCAACAATTGAAACAAATTATTTATTCAATTGTTCATTTCTGAATACATATATATATATATATATATATATATATATATATATATATATATATATATATATATACACACACTCATATATATATATATATATATATATATATATATATATATGAGTGTGTGTGTGCGCGCGCGCGCGCGTGTGTGTGTGTGTGTGTGATAGGGCTATATTTTATCATTTCAGGATATCTCTATTACAGTTTTTTTTTTATTATGATATATTTCAATAAATATATATACACACATATATATCAATAAAACCAAGCGTGTTCGATTTAATTATCTATTTATTTATAGCTCTATTGAATTTATATACTCTAGGCATGTTAATATGGATTGGTTAGTTTTATTATAGTTCATTCTGATTGGTTGGCGTGGTTTTCCCTCTCGATGACAGATTTTTGTGATTGTTCTGAGGGACTAAGTGAAATGGCAGACGTGTGGTAAATTCACAGAATTTCATTGCAACACATCCACAACAAACATATTAAAAAAACCTATAGAACAGTAAGTTACTTAGTTCTTCATTTACTAATTTATTCCTAAATTTCCAATTACTTACCTCATAAAACATTATTCTAAATACGTATGAGTGAACCAAGTAAGAGAACAAGATATATCGTTTCATAAGCTATGTTATATTTGGTCAAGATCACATCAATTTATTATTACTTCGTTTCATTAGATATAATTTATATGAAAATGCTATTAAAATCACTTATGATTTTGTAGATTAATTTACATAAAGTTCAACTAAATCACGAAGTCATCACTATGTGATGTGGACCCTGATTCACAATCAGGTACATGTCTTTCCACTGATGTATATATTTATTATGAATACAAATTATGATTATATAAATTAATGATTATATATACAATGTTTGATATGTGCATAATTAACGATATTATGAATAATGTATGGTTAAATCAAATTTAAGGGAAATAACTGATATTTATCAAATTTAATACTGATTGATGTTATTTCTTTATACATATATTCATAATGTTTTATATATATTACAGGGTTTTAAAACTTATATACATACATAATGCATTCATCTGAATAAATGATCGAACCTGAGACACGGGAGTTTGCGTTATTCTATATTGATACCAAAACCCGGTTACAGAAATGGCGCCCACGTTGGGACCCTGTGGTATAAAAGATTATTCTATCTATTTGAGATTCTTGGAACGTTAGTGCATGGGCACTTATTTCGTATACTCATCCTGTGCTTGGAAACCTGGCTGTGTTAGCGTATCTGACAATACTTAGTGCATCGACACTTTTATCTTGTGACAATTGGTCAGTGTATCAGAAATAGACTTTTTTGTGAACATTATTTGTGACAGTTAAAAACTTTATGTTGTGTGAATGTTCTTACTTTTGCACATTGAGATTTATGTACATGTACGGTAAGGTTATCTAATATTCGCCCATTTTTACACAAACTATAAGGTCAATTTATTTTTCACACCCATTTTTGAGTACTTTATATGTAAAATAGAAATATTTTGGTACGAATTTCTCGTGCAAAAGATTTGTGTATGAAAGTTATATGCATAAGTGACAGTAAACATAAACTAACTACCTCACATCTCTTAAAACTCTTATTTACCTTTGCATGCCTCATTGACGATGTTATATAAATACCACTATCGACACCTGTACAATTCACTTTGATTACAAATCAAAAGAAACTTACATTCATTAATACATACCTGTATATGCAGTCCCATGTTACATATACATTCGTGCGTCTGTCATATATTGGTCAGTTATCAGTCTGTCATATATTGGTCAGTTGATCGTCTCTTATATATTGGTTAGTTGACCGTCTGTCATTGAACACATATTCTGTCAAAGTTGAATTTAATCAGCCACTGTTTCAGTGCTTTGTAACACTGACAATTTGATAATTCATATCGTTAATAACAGTGTTCCAATGGTCAAGTGAGAGAGCGTTTATTTTGTAATTCAAACAGCCACTCGTGAAGTTTAAACGCGATATTTTATATGCCGAACAGACACCTTGCAACACTGGTTTACATTTGAAATTGCTTTGAATTTACATCTGATAGAAATACAAATTTATTCTTCACCTATTTGTTTAGAACCTAATATATTGATTACATTTCAGTTGTTTTAATGAATTAGATAATCATAATTCATATATTTGATCGTGTAATTTTTTTTTTTCATATAGAACCTGTGCGAAAAATCGTCACGCATGATTGATCACACCAACAAGTTACCTTTTCTTTTTTCAGTTGGAGTTATCTTTCTTTGATACACTTCCGCTTGAAATAATCTCCATAGAATTTCTATTTCAGATTTACATTTCAGCACTAATTTTATCTTCGTAACTCATAGCAGTAGATTTCTAGTTTCAGAATTTGACATTTTACTAATGTGTGTGATTTTATCATTGTTTTCAGAGAATTGTGTTAGTCATAAGAATTGAAATTAAACTTAGATTATTTCAGCTTAGATTTGTTAGACTTAAGAGTTGCACGTTAAAATCTAGCTATGGCGAGTTCAGATTATCTAAGGATAAACACATTGAACTGAATGATGCGCAAGTTCAGAGTATTATTAATTATTTATCTAAGTATACTAATTACAAGGTTTTGACAAATGATGAGTACTAATTACTTAAACCTACTGCACAAAGTATACACCTGCTGCACGCCTGAAAACATATTCAGTCAAAATAGAGGATCCGCCTCAAGTTCAAACGTCGCAATTACAACAAAGTATAGTTTATGATTCGTCTGTTATACGTCCACGATTTCAGAACTTTTCAGGAGATACGAAATCAGACACATCTTTTGAAGTTTGGAAGAATGATGTTAAGTGTGTATTAATTCCAAATAATATCATAGTTCAAGCTGTCCGTTCATTTCTGAAAGGTAAAGCTAGAAGCTTACTACTCACATTACCTACAGACGTTACACCAACACAAATCATTCAAAAGCTCGAAGGCGTTTATGGCAACATATATCCTAGTGAGCAATTAATACAATGATTTTATGCTGCTAAACAGGAAGAAAACGAGAGCGTCGCAGATTATGGTATGCAATTGGAAGGCTTACTCCAAACATGTATCGAAAGGGGGTCGATCGACAGTGCATCTAGGAATGAGATGTTAAGAACCAAATTATGGTCAGGATTGAGGGATATCGACCTCAGGAACGCAAGTCGATTTAAATACGACACAATAAGCGATTTTGAGACTTTGCGCATGGAACTTAGAACTGTTTAACTTGACATTAAGCCATCTGGATCATCCATCACCTTTAGTGATAAGAAGAAACAACAAGTATCTAAAATTGGATATGCAGATACGAGAAACGATTCTAGAGCTTTCGATATTATTTTAAAGAAGATAGAAGCAATGGAAAAGCGAATGAATGCGATGGAGTCTAGCATTAGATCAACACCGTCTACTCGTGATCAATCCACCATTACGAATACTCAACAAAGTGCATCGAGTAATCAAGGCAATACCCAAAAAAACATTTAACAGGCGCGGATCCGGAAACTATTTTAGACACGGATCACGGGGTGGATCTAGAGGATATTTTCGAGGTTCAGGATATAGAGGTTTTCAGAGACAGAATTTAAACGAGTAGAAGTCTCTAGTGGGGGACAACTTAGGGACTTGGGCACAATCAATTGTCCCATAGCACAATTGCACACTGAAAACGATTCAGAGGCGAGAGATGCGGTCAATATGGTCACGTTGATTTTAATTGCTGTATCAGATTGGATCATTATAAAATACTATTTTATGATTTTATTCTTTTATAGACAAAGAAATTAAGTCTGTTGGTACATCAACACTTGTAGGCTCATCGAACGAGACTCGGGTTCAAATACAGGGTGTAATTACCAAGGCTTTAATTGATACTGGATCATCTGTATCGACTATCAGTCAGAGATTTTATGATATATACCTCAATCATATACCACTGCAGCCAGTAGAGATTTTGATTAAACTTGAGTTTGCTGATGAATCACACTTACCGTATCATGGTATTGTTGTCTGTGAGTTATCTGCCCCTGGTATATCAAGTGATACTAAGAAGATGAATTGTTTATTCTTAGTAGTGAATGATACCAATTACCATGCCTCTGTACCAGTGCTCATTGGCACGAATATTTTATCATTTCCTTTAGCTTCGAGTAGAGATATATTTGGTGCTAGATTTTTGTAGAACGCACAGTTACATACACCCTGTTATCTTGCGTTTAGGTGTATGTCATTACGTGAGAAGGAACTAGTTAATAGGTCACATGTTCTTGCGTTTGTCAAGTCAGCTGAGAACAAGAATGTCATTATACAACCAAATAGTAGTGTCGTTATAGAGGGGTACCTTTGTAATGAATTACCACATCAGCCTGTTTGTGGAATGCTTGTACCGACAAAGGATTCACACATATGTATTTATAATGTTTACTCAAAACACGTGTGATTCTATTTTGGGAATCACGTGCTATTGTTTTACTAATAACAATCTTTTCCATTGGATGCCATACCTGTTCTACAGGTATATCGGTCTCTTTCTTCTATTGCACGGAATTTTATGAGTCGACGTTCATTCGAGCCTCATACAAGTATTCAGCCGGGTGTGTAAATTTTTTAAACAATGTCCGATAACGAAGAAGGCTTTTTGGAGAGAAATTCTATGAATACAAAACGTGTAGAAAATCATCAGGAAGTGCAGTCTGAATTTGCAGATACATTTGATTTATTTAAAACCTATTTTGACCGCAAATTGGGCGAATTGAAATCAGAATTAATTTCAGAGCGAGACTGTTTAACCAAAAAGTTGTGTGAAGACTATAAATTCAGAAGTGAGTGAAAGCGCATTCAGTTTCATTGTAATGAGGATATTCTTGCTGGTCTAAAAATACATTCTCGCACTTGGAATACAGACTCTTCTGTCGCAAACTTATCGACTAGTTTAAATTTCAAAACTTAAAGACAGAAACAAGTTAATTCATATCGCCGATTTTTCGCCCGCTGGTTGAGCCACTGTACGTGAATACTCCTGTAATGATGTTGCTGATAACGAAGATGATAGGAAAATCAGACAGGCCGAAAATAGAGCTCTCAAATTCGTTAAGGAAAAGGGGAGGATCCACACCCCATATCCGCGGCCTTACGAACAGAGAACTAACTTTTCGCTCAGGTAATTCCAGTCGTTTTCCTGTTCCTTCTCAGGCTACTCAACAGCCCTTTCGTTCAGGCGTCGCACTGCGTGAGACGTGCCGTGGAATATTTGCCACAACTGCAAACAATACGGTCACTGGAGGAAAAACTGCCCAGCAATCTACAGATGTCCTCTGTCAACAGAAAGAACAGCACTCAACAGCAGCGCCCAAACATCAACGTAAAAATTCCGGGCAGGCTCTAATTACCCACATGGACAACTCTGTTGATGATAATTTTTTTTTTTTTTTAATTTTGATTGTTTTGAATTTTGTACTTTTATTCAGCAAGTTCATTATTTCGAGAGTCTGGATAAATCTCTAGAATATACTGGTGTTAAAGGCAGACTTGCTTCGAGAGTTAAAAATTGGATTAAATTACGTGCTGACAACTTTGTCATTGATACAATTAAAATGGTTATTTAATGCCATTAATTAACAATCTACCTTCTATGGTTTTCAACAACAACAAATCTGCTATGAAAAATGTTGAATTTGTAAACCAAGCCATGAGTGAATTACTTAGTTCCATATGTGTCGTTCAAGTTCCTTTCAAACCATTTGTTGTTAATCCATAAAGCGTAGTTACCAACAGTTCAGGCAAAAGCATACATATTTTAGATCTCAGTATTTTAAACAAATTCATTAAAAAGGATAAATTCAAGTTTGAGGATTGGAAAATTGCCTTACAATATTTTTCAAAAGGTAGTCATTTGTTCAAATTTGATTTAAAATCGGGATATCATCATTTTGATATATGTCCACAACATCAAACTTTGGGGGGGGGGGGGTTTCTTGGCAGACAAGTTTTACTGTTTCACTGTTCTTGCATTTGGTATTTCCTCAGTCCCTATCTGTTTACAAAATGTTTAAAATCTTTGGTGAAAAATAGGAGAAAAAAATTCAATAAATCTAGTGTTGTATCTAGATGACGGCCTCGGTATTTGCTCATCTCTTGATGAATCTCGCTCTCATTCCATGTTGGTAAAAATACTTTAAATGAAGTTGGATTTTTAATCAATGAAGAAAAGTCTATTTTCACTCCAGTTCAGTCATTAGAGTGGCTGGGCATTATATGTAATGCCATGGATTACACGATAGAAATTCCTGCTAGGCGGATCAATGATACCAATTATTAATATTTGTTATTAATAAAACTGGAGGTCCCGTGTCGCATTAGGTGTTGCACGTTAAAGAACCCTCACTGCTCAATGACCGTAAGTGCCGGGCATAGGCCAAAATTTGAAGCCCTTCACCGGCATTTGGTGACGTCGCCATATGAGTGAAAGATTCTTGAGTGTGACGTTAAATAACAATAAACAAACAAACTTATCCGTATTTTCCCTTACATTACTGCCCGACAAGTGGCTGAATTTACAGGTAAAATAATTTCCATGTCATCTGTGTTAGGAAATGTTACAAGGTTAATGACCAGGTACAGTTATATGGTTATTGAATCTCGTGACTCTTTGGATTGTGTATTGTTTTCTACTATTTTGAATCAGGTACTCAGAGAACTACATTTTGGGGTGGAAAATCTCTGGTGTAAAATGTAAATAGTTAGCGTCTTACTCTACTGCACTCTAATGCAAGTGATTATGCTTGTGGAGCATTTACTTTAGAGATTGATAGTAAAATATTTTACAGTATGTGGATGGACGATGAGCGAGAGAGAAAAGCAACACTTGGAGAGAAATCAAGGCTATAGAGTTGGAATTGTTGTCTTTCAAAACTTGTCTTAAGGAAAAGTCAGTCAAATGGTTTACTGATAACAAAAACTGTATTCCTGTCATTAGATGTGGCAGTATGAAAGAGGCCCTTCAAAAACTAGCTTGGTCTATTTTCAAAATATGTACAGAAAACGCTATTTCATTAGACAGTCAGTGGAGCCCCAGAGCCATAAATTGTCAGGATGATTACATCAGCAAACTAGTCGATCACGATGACTGGGTTGTGTCAGAAGATTTTTTCAATTTGTTGAATAATATGTGGGGACCGCATACGATCGATCGTTTTGCTAGTTATCTCAATTCTACACTGCCTAGGTTCAATTCTTTTTATTGGAACCCCAATGCCGAAGCTTTCGATGCTTTTACTCAGAACTGGAAAAATTAAAACAATTGGTTCCACCTATTTTTCTGGTTATTAAAATTATTAAGCATCTTATTTTCTGTTGTGCCGTCGGTACTCTTATACTTTCAAGATGGGTTACCGCTCCATACTGGCCTCTCATTTTTGGTGAAAACCTAGTGTACAAAAATTATGTCAAACATGTTTTAGAATTTGAGAATCCTGGCGGTATATTTGTTCATGGTACCGATAGGAATTCTATTTTTGGCAGCGATCGTTTTTATTCTGCTGTCTTAGCTGTAAGAATTGATGCTAGAGATATTTAATCATGATGGTTTTTTTCTGTATCGAATGAATGTATATCAATGATATATAATGTGTATATATCAATGATAGTCAATAAAATAGATAATGTTAATACTATAATGATAATGCTAATACTGTTACCTCTGTGTTTAATGCATTATCTTTACAGATCAATGGTGTAAGACTCGAAGATGTAACTGTTTTCAGAGTATATTGTCTTGATACAGTTCTATACGTTATCTTGGAACTTGTGTTAGACTGATTAGATCGGATACACCAGTACCTACGTTTGTTTACAAGACTCTCTTCTCACGGTGTATTTCGTAATTTGATACGGTTCAAATTGTCTATGAAGATATTATTTCGTGGCGTATGACTTGTATTGATTTAGTTGAAGTTCGTTTTGTTGATTAGTACTGTTTTTTCGCCATGCTGGTTTTTTTGTTATGAAATAAAAGAGTATATTATTTAATTTAATTTATGTATTTATTTTAAAATTATAGATTTATGACAGTTATTTGGAGTCATTTGATAGTTTAACGACATGGTCCTAGTATAGAAATACTGAGTTGACACGGTTAAAAAAGTGGTTTACAGGAGTCTTGGAGATACAACATGGTCAGAGAATTTGATAAATGAGTGAACACGTGTGGTATGTTGTTCTAATGTGAAAATATGACAGTTTTAGGCCATCGAGCTCATTTTAGATATTAATGAGTTAAAAAAAACAAATGATAATAATAACAATAATAAATGATGAGGATGATGATGATGACAAGAAATTGTGATTATATGTCAGGTTTTGCTGAAGTATTTAAAAGTGATAGCTGCAAAAAATTGGATTGCGATCTTCCGGTTGAAGAGTTATCTACTCTAGTAGAACAATTACCTCAGTTTTGTTTAGCTTCGCGATCTGAGAATACGAGTAAAGCATACAAATTTGCTTTCAATTCTTTTTGCAGGTGGTCTATATCTCACAAATTTCCTTCTTATTTACCAGCCTCTGTCTTGAGTGTATCTTTATACCTAGTGCATCTGTCTAACTTGGGAAAAAAGTGCAAGTACAATTAACGAAGCTTTTTATGCAATAAGTTGGGCTCATAAGTTAGCTGGTGTTGAAGATCCGTGTAAGTCTGACTTTGTTACTTCCATAAAAGAAGGTTCCCTTAAAACTGAAGGTCAAATGAAAACCAAAAAGGAGCCCATTTCTCCTGAGATGTTATATTTTATTGTTAACAAATACGGTTCAGATAATGCGAATTTAAAAGAAATAAGAATTTTGTGTATGTGAGCTGTCTAATATCAAAAGATCAAATATCATTTTTCACGATAACTACTTGAAATTGTTTTTAGAATCGAGTAGAACTAATATTTATAGAGAGGGAAGAGAAGTGTACATTTCTAAAACAAGTAAGAAAACTTGTCAAAACCTTATGTTACAACGATAGTTAGATCTAGCTGGAATTGCACAAAACGATGACAATTTTATTTTCAGACCATTGTCTTTTTGTAAAGGGTCTAATACATACAAATTAAGAAAGGTTGAAAAACTATCTTACTTATCTGCAAGAGATATTATATTAAGTGCATTTGAAAATTAAGGATTTAACAAAAAACATTTTGGTCTTCACAGTCTGAGGTCAAGTGGCGCTATTGCAGCTGCACATTAGGGTGTTCCTGGTCGTTTATTTAAGAAACATGGTCGTTGGAAAAGCGAAAAAGCCAAAGATGGCTACATGAAAGAGAACTTATCTCAGAGTTTGTTTGTTACTCAAAATATTAGGCATTTGATATTTTAGATTAAAAATTCGTAATTTATAATATTAGTACTAAAACCAACAACACTATATCTCCCAGGATGTGGATCTAAGCAATAGATACAATTCAGGAAAGAATATATAAAGCACTAAAATGACTAACGACTCGGACAAAATTTTCGGTACGAGCTATTCCTTCAACGGGACAAAATGATATAAATAACATGGAAAAAACCGCACGGATACACACTCTCACGCACACACAACCGGAGAGTGAAAGAAATGCTACATATTCCAAGTACAGCGTGATAATACAATAAATAAATGAAAATGGAAATCAAACAAAAGAATAACTAAAAAAGTAAGGTCAAACTATGTCCAACAAAATGTGAATCGTACTAGATCTAAGTGAACATAACAAGAAACTGTAAAAGTACTAAATGAATTTGATCTACAATGTCAAAACACGAAAGTCAATCTGAAAATCTGCACTAATATAGGCGGATTCGATGCATAAAAGGTTCGATCCATCGTTACCCAAACAATATACAAGTTCCAGTAATGGGTGGATTCGGCACAACACAAGTTCGCACCCAAAGGAAGAACGACGGTGGATTCGTGTTAACATCAGTTCGACCTCGAATTACAACGAGAAACGGAATCAAATACAAATTACAAAGTCAGACTTTTAAGATTCCAATACAAAAAAAAAACAAACAAACAAAAACCAAAAAAAACCGAACGAATGAAATTAGAGGAGTATTCTAGTTTCAATCAGTTTGAACTCAAATTATATCGCGAAAGGGTATCGGGCAGAATTCATTTTCGTGAAGACCATTAGCTTATTAATGCCTTTAGGTCTGAAAGATTGAAGCCTGTGTATCCATTTTTTTTCTTTCCGTTTTCTTCCCGCATCGCTCCAAGTATGGTTGTGATCAATAACCACAACTGTCATATCCTCCCATATATGGCCCTCAAGGTTGAAATGGTCACCAACAGATTCCTCGAGTTTTGTTAGTTTTAATGGTGGACCGGTGGTTATTGATGCGTCTGCGGAAGTCTCCAGTTTCACAAACATATTGTTTCTGACAAACTTTGCAAGTGATGAGATAGACGCAGTTGATAGTGTTACATGATGTGCTTTGTAAAATCATATAGCTGCGTCCTGTGGTAGTGCTGCTAAAGTTATTGGTATCGTTGCTGTATTTGCAAAACAGGCATCTGTTATCTAGACAAGTTTAGAAGCTGACAATAGGCAAAGGGTTGTCTAATCTTGTTCTAACTACCATATCCCTGAGATTCCTGGACCTTATAAAAAAAACCAATGGCGGTTCTTTGAAGACGTTTGCCATTCTGTCATTTTTGTGGAGAGTTGGCAAATTCTTCCGTAAAATGATATTACGGTAAGGCGGGTTGGTAAGTAATCAGCAGAGGCACTCTGCTGCTTTCCATTTTACACTTGTATTTGCAGGAGAGTGTTTCTGTCTTTGTACCCATTGCAGTGCCACTGATCTACAGGTAGTGTTCTCCATTAAACATGAAGTTGTGGAATTTTAAAACATGTTCCAGAAGCTTAACTGGGGATTCGGTTGGGGGCGTTTGAATTTTCTGCTCTCCCAGACTTCTCTGTAAGCTTCAATAGCTTCACCTTGTGTGATATTGGTGTATAAAGATGTAACATCTATCGTCACTAGAAGAGTATCAACTGGAATGTTAGAGAACGGGACGGAGTTTTATTCAAATTATCCGTGGTGTCCTTTTAATTAGATGGCAAACTTTCAACATGCGGAGGGAGGTGTAAATCAAGGAATTCCGATATATTCTCCATGGGATGTCCAATGGCACTGACAACAGGGCGGCCGGGCATGTCCTTCTTATGGACTTTGAGAAGCAGATAGAATGCTTTTTTTAATTTTTTTTTTTTTACTTTTTTTTTTTTTTTTCCTTTTTTTTTTTTTTTTGTCCAGGTCTACAGTTGGTAGGCAAAAGTTTGTGGTAGACGTTGTCACCTATTTCTTGTTTTTCGTACATTTCTGTAAGAGTTTCCGTGATTTCATAGGCAAACTTCCCACTAGGGTCAGAGTCGAGCTTAACATAAAATTTCTCATCTGACAATTGTCTCTGAGCTTCAGCCATACATGTCTCTTTATCGAGTACCACTAGCGTAGACCCTTTGTCTGCTTTTTTATGATAATGTCATCACGGTCTTTGAGAGCTCGAGACAGCAATGCAGACCTTTTCTCTTTGTCAAAACTGTCCGGAGAATGTGGCGGTTGTGACAGCAGTGATTCTATAACCTGATCAACTGCTGCTATGTAAGCTCAAGAGCTTCGCATTTACCCGGTGATGGTTCCCAGTCACTTTGTGGTCTATATATAGTTTATGTTCCTTTAAATTTTCGAGGGTGGATTGGGTTGAATCTATTGTCTCAGAATCGTTGCGGGAAAAGTGCTCTTTAAGTCTTAATCTCCGGAAAAACGCTCGAATGCCCTCTCTAATTTGCTGGTCATTGATTTCACGAGGGGTCGGACAAAAATTAAGCCCCCTAGAGAGGAGAGATATTTCGGCATCCGAAAGTGTGGCGTTCGCGGCATTCAACACCGGGCAAGCAGGAGCGTTAGACATATCACTGGATGTATCAACTCTCGTCCACTTAAAGTGTCTGGAACGGTAGGCCTTGCCAAATTCAATTAGAGGCTGAGTCTGCATATTGGCTTTAATTCTCTGATTCAGAGGGACACGATCTCTAGAGAATTTCTGAGTTTGGGTTTTGTGGAGTTTAGAAGAAAGGACCAAGTTATATGTGTTAATAATACTCGCAGCTTCCTTAAACTACGACTGGGTAATGGATTCTTTATGGAATGATCCCAAACTGGATATATCACCCTACAATTGCCCTAACTTGCGAACGTCCCAAGAAAGACAGAGTGACATGTCGTTTAGAACAGTCCCTTAAAATGGAATCCCAGCGACTTTGAAAGTTTTACAGATGGAGCCTATATTCGGCGATATCTTTAAGTTAAAACCCTTGGGTAGGATGTCATGCTCTAGGTAGTTTCTAGATTTGCAGAGATTTAATGAACTTTTTGATGCTGTTGCTTCAGTTGTTCAAATGTATTCGAATCTTTAAAATTCATTCTAGAACTAAATTGGAGACACTATACAACATATAATATAATATAAACAAAAGCACGAAAAAGGGGGGAAAAAACACTTCAAGATGTTAAAGGAGTTGAAAAAGATGATATAGGGGTGAATCAAAATGATACAATTGGTGACAAAATGATATACAAAGCACTAAAACCAACAGCACTATATATCCTAGGGTGTCGGATCTAAGCAATAGATAAAAGTCAGGAAAAGAATATATAAAGCACTAAAATGCCTAACGACACGGACAAAATAAATGTCGGGACGACATGTCCCTTCATCAGGACAAAACAAAATAACACGAAAACACATACACACAAACATCCACTCACACATAATATTTTATTTTGGTTAAAAAGAATATTTTTATCACTGGGAGAAATATAAAATCCAAGGCAATAGTCGGGTTTTGATTAAAATTAATTTTAAAACATAAAACGGGGGACACCCGTGCCCGAGTGATTAGAGCAATGCGTTTTAAATCATGAAGTATTTTCTCTTTGTCAGTCAGCATTGGTTCGAGTCCCATTGGAAACTAAGATGATTTTGTCAGGACGTTTGACAGTTTACATGTGGAAGACCGGTGATTTCTTCACGGGAACATTCTAACCGGGTCTCCTTCTCCACTGATAAGTGACGGCGACCATACGACTTTACAATTGTTGAGTGTGGCATAAAACACCATTCAAATAAAACAAAAGTAACACCGGTTCTTCATAGACATAGCATAAAATTTCCCTAACTTAAGGGGAACGAAGGACACATGGTCACGTAACCAGAATGCCAATAGTTGTTATCTAAACTGGAACTGTTGTTGGCACTGTAAACAAAGATGACGGAAGACGCAAATTTGTCCACAGGAAACATAAACTGAATGGTAAATTCACATCAAGAAGTAAATTAAGTTGTTCTTTGTGAACAGAATAATTTAACATGTTTATGTGTCAATTATGAAGCACACATTAACAATTTGAGATCTTTTGTCTCTTTGCCTGTTTGTCTGGTATAGTCACATTTTGACATAAATTATCATTACTTTCTTATTGTATATGATACTTTTCTGAATCTTACAGGAAAGGTTCATTTTGATGAGAGACTTCAATTGGTATGTAGAGGGTCACAGCTTTCAATATTTCGTCTTTATCCACCAACTCTAATGGGGATTATACCGAGATTTATCTCCCCATGGCGCAAGGTGGTGCACGATACGATAAGTTCTATCAGACGGTATTTGATAAAGGCTAGGTCATTGTTTCACATTGTAAGATTATAACCATGACAACGAAATAGGCAAAATTCGTTTCGATGTCATAATCACAGCTCAGAAAAGTATATTAGTAGTAAATGATTGACTTACTCGTATATCTGCTCGTACGACGGAACGCAAGTGTATTGAAATATCGGTGGTCGTGTAGCTTATTTTTATTTTCAGCCAATTTTTTTCGCACTGTCATTTCGTCAGCTTTACATGATTTAACTATGGTGGCTGATTTGTGTCATCTCGACTTTTCGCCAGGTCAAGGTCATGTTCAATGTCACACTCAAGGTCAAATAGTGGCACAATCTTCTCTCAAAATACAACTTGTTTTATTGGATCTAAGTAATCGTTAATCATTCTGAATTGATCATTTAAAGAAAACGATTAGAAAAAATAATGACTAATTTTCGGTGCGAAAAGTCACTTATTACAGAGTTTTCGAGTTTTCACACGCTAAACGAAGAGTCGATAATTAACGTGTCTTCTGGGGGGAGATGGCACAAATCGGCCATCATATTCAACTGTTTTAAACGGAAATAAATTGTATGTTTAAATATTATCCAATTAGCCTTAGTTGAATGAAATCCCATTTACATTTACGATATAAACTAGATCTATATCTTATACAAGGGAAAGGAAGACGTTGTCAAGAGGGGATGCAAGTCAAACTTGCAGCACCAAGTGATTTCAGCACATTAGATGTATACAAACTGACACTAAGCGGGGTTAAATTGGCACTTCAGAATATCCATTTCGACACATTTTATATTTATTTCGAAACTTGAAAATGTTCGTATGGGCACCCGCGAAGATTCATTTCATCAGAGATTTCTAATCTTTGTGCTTGAATAAGCTAACCCACGTTTTCCTCTTAAACTTAAATGTTATTTCTATCAAAACATAATTCATTGGGAGAGCTAATGAATTTACAAAAGAGTTTTAAGTCATTGTGATGCTAAATAAATTTCTGCCGGGAATTCGTAATGTTAGATTGTACTCGGATTTTTCGATTTAATTTTTATGATATTGACTTTTATATTGAAAATTCATTATTTAAATAATGTTTTCTATTGGAGTTTATCTTGGGACATTTAAATTGATTATAATGAAATCCATCACCAATATAATTCTGATTACAGATAATATAGTTTCCCATGTTTCTTTCATTTCTAAACCATTTGCCTAATTTTGTCGGTAAGCTTAGTTTATGATAACATGTTCTAAATTTTATAAAACAAATATTGATAAGATTTTTTCAAAAATATCAAGATATATATTTATATATTTTAATTTGAAATCTTTCTTGAATATTCTGCAAGATATAACTGTTGATTAAATACTTCAGAACTCCAATTTCGTTTATATTGCAGGATTTAAAAATCTTATCTGGACCACCAAATTATTCAATACTCAAGCGCAACTTTCAAACAATATTTTTTAATATATCTGAAGTTTTCTTCAAATTAGCAATTTTTAACATTACAAAATGTATTTACAATTGTATGTCATCAATATATTATATACAAACATGTCCAGTTATACTACTAGAATATATTTTGCGTGTTTTATCTTAAAATCATGAAAAGTGAGTTGAGCTTGAGTACTGAGTAAATTTGGTGACTTTGGGCCTGGTTTTTTAGTCTCACTTAACTATTTTTCACAAAATATTGTTAGATCAATAGATATTTGCACTAAATATTTCTGAAAAACGGAAAGTTAATACGAACCATTTCATTAACTCTCAATCATTGGGCAAGTTAAATTAATTAATGTTCAAGTTATTTCCAGGGCTTACTATTTACCTCCGTAGCACATTACGTGACAATTAGTAAAGTCCCTTTTAACAATCCGTATGTAAACATAGAATTACTAATTTTAAGAATGTTATCAAATATTTACATACCGACTGCAATGCTCTTCAGTGCAAGTATATAGAGCTATATATTGTATATTCAGTATTTGCAGTCACGTGACCCGAGTATTAACCGCTTTACTTTTCAGCGTAAGAATACATGAACGAATCAATAAAAGAATAGAATATTACATGATTAAGTTGTATCGTACAACTTAATATCGTCTGAAGGTCTTTAAACAATAATTTTGGAATTGTCAGTAGTGGCCAGGGTGAAACTACAACAGTGAGTAGTATTCTCAGTGAAACTAACAATGTGCTTTATGGAGATCCAGTCGTAGCATCTACACCAAAGCGAGTTTCTGATTCGACAAATTCTGGAGTTATGGGGGAAATTCTTAAGTCTATCCGTACTTTGGATATTAAGAGCCGGCCTGGCTCAGTCGGTAGCGCGCTCGAATCTTGATCGTAAGGTCGTGAGTTTGAGTCCAGTCGGAGGCAGTTGGTTTCCTGTCTGTCGGATGAGACAGTGATAACCGAGGTCCCGTGTCACGGTAGGTGTCGGCACGTTAAAGAACCCTCACTGCTCAATGGCCGTAAGTGCCGAGCATAGGCCAAATGTTAAGTTCTTCACCGGCATTTGGTGACGTCTCCATATGTGTGAAATATTCTTGAGTGGGACTATCATGTTTCCACTTTTTGATTTACCAGGGGTTTTACCAAAAAGTGGAAACCCCAGGTAAATCAAAAAGTGGAAACATGATAGGACGATAAACAACAATAAACAAACAAACGACAGACATGGCAAAAAAGCTGGAAAAATAACACCGTGTTGAGGCAAAAGTTAGTGCCCTTGATAATTCGATTTCGTATTTTGAAAAGGAACTGAAAGGTGTTAAAGTGGAGATCTGTGAATGTACAGTGAAAACTATGCAAATGGTTGATGCTATTATAGACAGAGCAGATAACATGGTGTTTTTAGATCAGCGATATGGATGTCAGAGTCTCGTCTTTGGAGAAAGAAAACAGGGATTTGAAATGTGAACTAACAGATGAGAGACAATCTTTTATTTAGAAACATTCCAGAAGTGCCAATCGAAAAACGAAAACACAAATAACGTAGGAACAGAGGAAAATTTACGACACTGGAAAGGAGATATTGATGTGGATCAATCAATTTCACATGTAAGACACTGAAACACGTAAAGCGAGACTTCACGTTTTATATATTGACGAAACATGTGGATCGATTTGGTGGATCTGCCCCACCCCAACTCGATTAGTATATTATAAGTTATATATGGACAATGTATTGTACTACGGAAGTATGGAAGGGACATGTGGAAACAATATTTTATCTCGTGCGCACGACTTATTACTATTTTTCTTCAAAAATTATGTCGTGCGCACGACTTAATATTTTTTTTTTCTCTCATTTGTTTTGTCGTGCGCACGACTTAATTAGCCAATAGTAAACGTCTCCCAGAGATTGTTGGTGTTTAATAAAGGTTTTTGATACCCTTCGCGATTTAAAAAAAATGTCCACCGCCTAACCAGAGGCGGAGTGGGGGACTAGGTAATTCCTATGGGAACTCTTGCTACATCAGAGATCTTGCAGAATAAATATTTGATTTAGCAAGAGTTCTCATAGGAATTAGGGGCTAGGGTGCTTCAGATACCCCTAATAATTTTGTTGAAATTAAAAAAAAAATTATGTTAAAGCTTTTGCAACTTTGTATAATTCCTTTTCACCATTATACAAAACTCATGGACCATATACAATGTACTACCACATGGATAATTTACAATGTACTAAGCAATAATACAAAATACATGTATAACGAAGTGTTCACGAGGTAGACTAGTTGTTCGTATTTCATTGTTTTTCAAAGCTTCTACCTCTCCCTTTCAAGTAAAATTGCTTTCTTGGGGCCTACATACAGGCAGCGATATATAAAGCTAATAGCTTTATATATCGCTGATACAGGTTATTAATGTTGTAGTAATATTTGTGATATATATATATATATATATATATATATATATATATATATATATATATATATATATATATATAGTGAACCCGCTTTACAACGACATTCATTATAACGGAATTTTCGGTATCCGACAAGAATCGCTTGGGAACAAATGTACATGTACACAAAAAGTACTCATTACAACGGAATATTCGGTATCCGACTCCGACATTAGATTCGAGGAACAAATGTACAAAACTCAATGTAAATAAATTCTTTACAACGACCTGACATAGAAGCCACCTGCTGATTCGGCTATTGTTATCAGTCTTGATTTTCTTCATGGTTGAGGTAAAAAAAACAATTACACCGTCAATTGTTCTCTGATCTGCACTGGTATGTGATAGGCGTCAAAGATTAGCCTTACCTGTACTGCAGTAGGCCTAATGTTTATAAAACAGGTTTCGTTAGAACTGAACCGACATTAAAATACAAGCTGCGTACAAATTGAAAAAAAAGATAATTAAATAATTAAAAATAAATACACATAGTTGACAAGTTCCGTTAAGCTACATGTCCGTGCCGATGTAGTTACAATGGCGTATCTTTAAATTACTTCAATTTTTTTGCGATAGCCGTAGACATTTTAGTAAGATTTTATTTATGAAAAGCATTTTAATTAGATTGTATCAGCAATATATATATATATATCACAAATATAACTACAACATTGAACATTAACTAAGGGCCTTGGATCAGAAATGATACTATTCTGTGAAAATAAATCATACAAAAAGCACAAATACATGCATCGTTTATCGATCCATTGTCAAATAATTAAGAACGAAGTATCTCTTCCGTTTTATACTGCGCATGCGTGAGTGAGTGTTCAGAGCGACTTTTTGGAGATTTAAGGTACTTAAATACAAATTTTCTAAAATTTGAATTTTTGAAATGCATTTAAATAACTATAGGGCAATCCTATGAGTCCGAAAAAAGAGTCAAAAAAGAAGAAAAACGGAAAAAAGGAAATACAAGCAGTGACAATGAAAATCATAGTAAAGTTCAAATTCAGGCGGTGAGTAAATCTCAGTGTGTCAATGATTCCGTGGAAAACAATAGCTATGAATTTGACAGCCAACCATTGTTTTCTACCCCGTGTGGAACGATATCACCTGTGAATATGCAATCACAAAATGTACAGGGTAACAACGCATCCACTTCAGTTTGGTTCACCAATACAGGGGTATCAGCCGCACAATCCGGCAGTAGCGGTACCTGTAAGTTCATTCTCTCAGGTAGACTATGGAATGAAAATTGATCAAATGTCATCAAAAATAGATCATGTTGTAACAAAACTATCAAAACTAGATTTGATTGAAAGTAGACTGAAAAACTTTGAGATTTCCCTTGAAAATGTAAACAAAGATGTCAACTCACTAAAACAAAAATTCAGTGATATGGAAAGAGGTACGAATTTCATAAACGAAAAATTTGAGTAAAACTTGAAAATGTCTGAAAATATGAAGCAAAACTTTGCTTATATCGAAAGCGAAAATGTGTCTCTGATAAATAATTTACGTAATGTTATAACGGACATAGAAAAGCTGAGAGAAGATCAACTCGATTTACAAGCTCGCAGCATGCGGGATAATTTGATTTTCACGGGAATAACAGAATCAGCTGACGAAAACACGGAAAATGCCCTGAATGAGTTTTTAGTTAGAAAAATGGAAATTGAACCCGACAATTTGCCTAAATTTCATAGGGTACATAGAGTTGGCAGGAAAATCAACGGTAAACAGAGGGCAATATATTTGTCAACTACAAGGAAAGAGAAACTGTCAGGAAAAGCGCAGCGTCTAAGCTGCGTGGTATTGAAAATAATAAATTTGGTGTAAATGAACAATATCCGAAAAAATCAACGAACGGAGGAAAAAGCTATATCCGTATTATAAGTCAGCCAAAAGACAACAGCGCAAAGCAGTCCTTGTATACGACAAGTTATATGTTGATGACCAGTTATTTATTCCACAAGAAACGGGCCGTCGTGAACACACACATGGTTCCGCCACAAGCCCGCTATCACCCAATGCGCCAATCTACGACGACGAACGATAACTCGTACAGACAAGCCACTGGACGTCGTGGGCGGCGCTAGGAGGACCATGGGGGGAAGCTTAGCGAACCGGAAAATGTGAGTCCAGAACTTTCGTTAATTGACTCTCTTAATTCCGTAAGCAGTAATAGTCAACTAAAGATTATCTGTTTAAATGTGTGTGGTTTAAAAAAACGTTTGAATTACCCAGAATTTCCAAATTTTACAAATGATTACGATATTTTATGTTTCACGGAAACTAAAACTGATAAATTAGATAATATTGAATTAGAAAATTTTATTTTTGAGGCTAAACATAGACATGGTATAGCGTTTCGTCGATCTGGAGGTATTATGTTTGGTTACAAACGGTCACTTTCTGGACACATCACACCAATTTATACAGATTGTAAATATGTTTTTTGGTTTAAAGCTGATCGCATGATTTTACATGCTGATGATGATTGTGTTTTTGGTGTTGTATATATACCTCCAGAGGGATCTCCCTACAGCAATAACGATGCTTTTGACGAAATTGAAAGAGAATTGTTTGATTTTAATTGTAATTACAATAAAATGTTTACTCACGAGTAGCAGATTGTGATGATTTTCACGAACCTGTAGAATTATTTTCTCATGAAATCAATTTTAAAGACCCAGATTTAGATTTACTTTTTGATGTTAATAAACTTAATTTAATGGGAATCCCACTGAAAAGAAAATCGTTAGATCCAAAGAAAAATAATTATGGCAATCAGTTGTTGAGTTTTTGCAAATCAAATAACCTGTATAATTTAAATGGTAGACTAGAGGGAGGTAACTTTACGACCACAAAGTCAAGCGTAGTCGACTATTGTATATGTATGAAACTCGTAAATAATTTTAATATTTTAAATTTTTCTGCGTTGTATTCTGATATTCATTTACCTTTGTCATGTGAAATAAAGAGTAAACAAAATGCAAATGATAGTTTAACTAATGATCACGATTTTTCCAGTACGACAGAAAGAATTAAAGTTTGGGAAACCTGTAAATCAACTGAGTACTGTGAAAACATTAATATTGAAAAAGTAAATAGAATTTTGGAAATAATTAATCAAACTGATGAAAATAATGTGCACAGTGATACTGTTAACAATATTTTTGAAAAAAACTGCTGATATTTTGTTAGAATCAGCAAAAAGAACCTTTGGTGTTTTTCAACAAAAAAGAAAGATTGATTGTAAACATAAATCAAAAGACTGGTTTAACCAGGATTGGAGAAAAGCTCGTAAACATTTTTGTAGAACCAAGAGGTTGTATAAAAAGTATGGATCTATATTTTTTAAAGAAGAGTTGCGTATCACTGAAAAAAGGTATAAAGTTGTTTTAGATCAAAGTATGAATAAGTATAGAACTCAGCTAATGAGAAAAATAAGAAATCTTAGTAAGTCTAATCCAAAGGAATATTGGAAAATTATTAACAAAAAGGATAATTTTAAGTGTAATGCCAATATAAACGATTTTTATGATTATTTCAAAAATATAAATACAAATCAAGAAAGTGATAACAATGATCACTTTCCATTTGGAAATGATAACGAAAGTAATTATTTTTAAATGATCCAATTAATGAGGATGAAATATTAAGGTCTGTGAAACTTTTAAAAAATAATAAATGCTCAGGGGTTGATGAAATTTTGAATGAATATATTGTCTCTTCTATAGATATTATGTTACCTTTATATTGTAAGTTATTTAATTTAATTTTCAATACTGGTACTTTGCTTGGAAATATTGTACCAATTTATAAAAAAACAAAGGTAATGACAAAGATCCTGCAAACTATAGACCCATCACATTGTTAAGTTGTATGGGTAAATTATTTACTTCAATTTTATGTAAGGTTTAACTGATTATGAAGACATTTATGATTTGTTATGTGAAAACCAAACAGGATTCAGACCTAATTATTCTACAATTGATAATTTGTTCACATTATATAGTATAGTAGAACTATCATTTTTATTGAAAAAGAAACTTTTTTGTGCCTTTATAGACTTTAGAGCTGCATTTGATAAATTCTGGAGAACTGGATTGTGGCAAAAATTATTTAGATAATATATTACAGGAAAATGTTTTAATGTGATTTTAACATGTATAATGGTAGTAAGTCTAGAATATCATTAAATAATGGTTCTTCTGATTTTTCCCATGTAAAATTGGAGTGAGACAAGGAGAAAATTTATCACCTTTTTTGTTTGCAATATATTGATTTTCTAAGACTTAATGATGTAAAAGGTGTCTCCTCCATATCTGATGAAATAGAAGGGGAGTTAAATTTATTTTTAAAAATCATAATCATCCTTTATGCGGATGACACTGTTTTACTGTCTGAGTCATGTGAAGACTTATAATACCTCCAATTATTGTAATCAGTGGAAATTGCATGTTAATATTGAAAAAACGAAAGTTATGATTTTTTCAAAAGGTCGAATATCAAACAATTTTAATTTTACATTTAATGATCAAATATTGGAAATTGTTAAACATTTTAAATACCTTGGTATATTTTTTTTCAAAAACAGGTTCCTTTGTTGAAACCAAGAAATATTTAGCAATTAAAGCTACAAATGCCATGTTCGCATTACTAAAGAAGGCTAGAAATCTTAATCTTTCTATTGTTGATCAACTGAACTTGTTCGATAAAATAATTGTACCAATTTTACTTTATGGGTGTGAGGTTTGGGGTTTTGGTAATTTAGAAATGATTGAAAAGGTTCATTTAAATTTTTGTAGACTATTGCTAAATCTTAAATCCAGTACACCAAAATTCATGATTTATGGGGAATTAGGAAGAGTTCCATTATCAATACAAATTAAAACAAGATTACTTAATTACTGGCATAGTATCGTTACTGGTAAACAGACCAAATTTTCGTGTATAATGTATAAATTGATTCATAGAAAGTCATGCATTGGGCAAAACATAAAATGGATTCAAAATCTTAAATCAGTGTTTGATAATAATGGTTTGAGTTATATATGGGATACACAGTATGTAGATAATAAGACTTGGTTGCTAAATTTTTCAAAACAAATATTACATGACCAATTTCAGCAAACTTGGTCATCAGATTGTTTGAACTCTGATAAAGGTGTAATGTACGATATTTTCACAGGTTCTATTTTGAAATGTCAAAATTATATTTTATCCTTTTTACCTAATCCAAAAATTAAATCATTAGCTCGATTCAGGACAACAAATCACAAGCTATCCATTGAATTAGGTAGATGGTTTAACATACCAAAGGGAGAAAGAAAATGTAATTTATGTAACATAGATATTGGCAATGAGTTTCACTATATATTGCAATGTACATCCTTAAGCGAATTACCAAAATTATATATTCCAAAAAAGTTTTATACTAGACCTAACATTATTAAGTTTCAAGAGTTATTTTCAACTAACAATCTCCGCACACTAAACAAATTACAGCAATTCATTAATGTTATAAACAAGAGGGTCAACCCTCCTGGTTAATTACTGTCAACTGTGTACAAGTGTATATGTGTATGTGTGTATATATATATGTATGTGTGTGTATATATATTCTGTTATTTACAATGTTCACTCACGTGTACCATTTTGATTATGTTAAAATGTTTATGATATGTTCTCAATGTTGAATTGTCAACCTAAAGAGAAATAAAGAATTTCTTGTTAGCCAGATATAATCGGTTACCCCTGCTCACCACGGGGAGGTGGAACAAAGAACAAAGAAAATTTGAATTCAGTGCCATTGAATTAAAGTACAATTGACTGGTAAGTAGAAATCAACTCAGGACTACCCTACCATGAAGTAGCCAGAACCGGTGTCAAATCAAAATATATATATATATATATTTTTTTAAACTTACTCTTTATTCTTATTTTTTAAAAAAAAAATATTTTATAAATTTATATAAAAAGTATTACAGGTAAATTTCGCTCAAACATCATACCAAAAATCCAGTAAGATTTACAATGTCCTATGATATCGGCGCTCAAATGACCCTATGTGCGTTTTTATTATTATTATTATTATTATGTTCGCTCTAATGTCCTATGCCAACTGGAAGACACCGCAGGAAGTGCTGGGTAATGCAAATACTAACCAGTAATTAACCAGTAATTCAGATTTTATCATGTATTGTTACTAGCTGTGTTTACATTACACATAAAACAGATCGGTACCTCTTTGTTTTGCATTTTGTTGTTTCTTTATTTCTTAATCACATAAAATCTGATCCGTGCGTACACAAGTACGGAGGTGATAGATAATGGATTAAATACTATTATTTCTCTTTAGATAGCTTTTCTCGAATTCTCCTATCTGTGACACTTGTAAAACATGACCTTGTTATAAGTATTGTTTGACTGGATAAAAGTTTAGTTAAAACACCTGATTTACACTAAATAACCTTGTCTTCAATTATCAAGGTCGTGACACCCCAATTATCTACCGTACAACATGTCGAAGCCTGCCAATAGTTATACAAAAACTACAAACGCCCAACAGACTATATATCTATTTGATAAATAGTTAGTTATTTGTTATGTAAAGCGAGGTACATGTATTTTGCCACCGATTTCCTGTGCGGTAATATAATTTTTGACAGCAAAAGTATATACTTGTCTAGGACTTAAATATTCCACAACTTGTCGAGTGATACACAGTATAAATTTGCCTAGGACTTTAATACTCTACAACATGTCGAGTGATACACTGTCGAATGTCGACAATATACTGTCGAATTCTTTCACTATAATATTGACGATTTCGGTGATCGGAATTATTGGAAACATTTCGACGATTTTAGTTATAGCTAAAAGTATGAGGCTCCAGACGGTGACGTTCGTCACCATCGCTCTTCTATCCATCGTAGACCTGGTCGGCATTGTGCTAAGAATAACCTGTTTATGGACAAATGTCTTCACAGAAGATACCCTGATTCAAAATGGCCTAGTTTCTGTGACACTGATGGATGCTGTAATGTTAAATTCGTCTCTACACGTCTTATTCCTCGTTCTCGTGCAATACTGCCTTGAATTAAAACCAAGATGGAGAAATAAAGTTATTTATATCAAAAACTGTTTTCGAATGTCCATGGTAATTTGGCTTTTTACTATGACATTGGGACTTGCCAAGTATCTTATGACTCATATCAACACGAACCCTTTTTCCAATGGGATTTCATTGTTTACAACTGTGTTCCCGTTTTCTCCGATCTGCCTCATTTTTCTGCTTTGTTATAAAATTAAAGGAATTAAACGGACTTTGTCACGGAGAGTAGATTGTTCGTCAAAGAAAATCAACATATTGGTGTCTGTAATCTTAATTGTACAACTTGGACTTCTGACACCCGCGGCGGTGACATTTTTCGTGAGGAAATTCATGGAATCTGCCATTACGATACATATCTGGGAAAAGTTGCTAGTTATGGGAGTAATCACAGAAGTATGCTATATATTAAATCACGCCATAAACCCCATATTGTTCTTTATATTTTCACCTGTAGTGTGGAGCACGTGCTCAAAATTTACCTCAGCAAGGGACGAAACAAAATACGGAGAAAATCGAATATAGTTACAAAATACATATGATAAAAGTATAATTTTTAAGGTTCAACCGTGTGATATGCAACAAAATGTTTATTAGCTCACTAAAGAGTTTGGTACAGGATGATTCTACAGCAGTGAAATGATAACTACACAAAAATGGCTTATATTGTTATAAAGTCTATAGTGTGCGTGTGTTGATATACCTTTTCAAACAGAGACCAGGAGTTATCTCTCTTTGTTCGACATCTGATTTTGACTGTTGTCTTGCGGTGGATGTGACAAGGAGACCTGATTCCTCGTCGACCTGGATTCCCCAGAGATCCTCGTTTGTTCAGTACCCATTATATGTTATTTTATCAATATTAACATAGCTACTGTTCATATTTTGACAAATATGTTTATATCATGTGTGCCATTAATACCAAATAAATATCATGTGTGCCATTAATACCAAATAAACTTCAAAACGTAAGATGATACTACATGTACAAGTTGTGGCATGACATAGGCCAACTTATACAGGCAAAAGTGATTCTAAGACACGTGTTGACGTATAAGACAGGCAGATTTAAATCTCGCCATCTTACCTGGCTTTTTTTATTATGTGCACATTTTGTACAATAAAGTTATTGAATTTGATATGTTTTAATATGTACTCAGATTTGTACCAGGTGGCGTAAGTCACTCCATTTAGTTATAATGAGGTGACGTAATCACTTCATTAAGTTATTGTAATATATATGGAGGCTAAAAGTCAATGGTGAAAACACCAAAATTATAATTTTTGGCAAAGGTAAAAAAAAAAAACAAAAAGAGTTAAATTTCGTGTATAGAAATAGTAAATAATTTTAAATACCTTGGTATACTATTTTCTAAATCAGGTTCCTGTAAGAATACTATAGAGGAACAAAACCACAAAGCTGTTAAAAAGCATTGTATGGAGTTAAAACAAAATGTGTCCGACATATTCTTCCTTTAGACTGTCAACTTGATATGTATGACAGAATCATTTTACCTATTATACTATACCGTCTGAAATATCGGCTTTTACCAAAAACAAATTAACCGAAATACTTCATTTAAAATATTGCAAATAATAATAAGACTGTATGTTTGTAAATTTAAGAGAATAAAGTCATTGTCAGTTATAATGAAGTGACGTAATAACTTCGTTTCGTTATTTAGTGCAAGTATTAATTAAGAGGTGTTTTAATTCACTTCTCCGTGACCGAGTGGTTAGAGCATGGGATGACTCATCTATATTAGTTTGTAATAGCTATGTTTCCACTGGGACAACCGAAACACATTTATTTCGTATTTTCCTAAATTTTGACCACGCATGGGGATTATTAGATTGCTTTGCGTTTACGTGAGCTCGGTAGTTTGCCGGTTTAAAAAGCATTCGCCGACATAAATCTTTAGAAAAAGAGAAGTATCGTTAGCTTAGATAACATCAATAAATGACTGAGAATTTACATTGACGAATAAGTTTCTTTTTAGAATTATTGAGTTATGGGGGGTCCGATTTCTAATAGTAACTGTCTTGTTTGGGATACATTCTTTGGCGATTTCATTAAATTTTAGTACACACATAATTAAAAAAACTGTCCCAGTTTTGCCTACTTAATTTTTCTCTACATTCATCATAATTACCTTGGTAAAATAACCATATATTCCTTTTAAAACATTTATTGTTTGCAATTGAACGTTGTAAAATTCCGTATATGGGACAGTGGTAGTTTGCCGGTTTAAAAAGCATTCGCCGACATAAGTCTTTAGAAAAAGAGAAGTATCGTTAGCGTAGATAACATCAATATTCGGTATAGTGTGTTGATTCTTTAACGAGTTGAGACATATTATACATATGTAGTATATTACGAAAATGATTTAATTGTAAATTATCAACAAGAAAGTCTGCATTAAAATCACCGACAATTATGATGTTGTCTATATTGGAGTTATACGCCAGGTCTATAGAATGTTCAATGTCTGACCACAGAGAAACGGGCGAGTTTGGAGGTCTGTAAAATGTACCGTAGAGAAATCGTAGGCTCGAAACAGAAATTTCGATCCACACACTTTCAATAGTTGGAATTTCTATGTCATTTCTACGTCTGGCAAAAATTGAGTTTTTAACATAAAGAGCTATCCCACCTTCTAGTTGGTTATTGACAGCCTGATATCCATGTAGGTGGATATCTGAAGTGATATCTGAATCCTTCACCCATGTTTCCGTGAATGGGAGAATGCTGTTGTCGTTTAGTTCAACTTCAAGTTTTAAACGTTGAACATTTAAATGAACGAAAGAAAAATTAGATTCTAAAAGGGAGTTTTTGATGTGAAGTCTACTTGACATTTGGGTGAAAGTCGAGTCACTGCCAGGGGCGATACTCTCATCGGATAAAGAACTATCGTTTGATACTATTCCTGCTAAAGAATTATGGTTTGATACTATTCTTGATGGAGAACTGTCGGTTGATACAACTATCGTTTGATACTGGGCCCGAATTAACGTGTACGTCATTGGATAGCGTAATAAGAATAGATAGTATGATAAATGAATACAAAAATGAACATTGATAAAAATGACTATTGATAAAAAAATTCCCGGAGTTTTATACGAAACAACCATACTACAATTGTCCTTAGTGCTTAATGTGAAAAAATAATGCCGTAAATATAAATACCATGCGAATTTATACAAAATGTGGACAATATATACAGTGAGGGTGTGATTGTCTTCGTTTTCCCAATATACCTATAGCTACCATCTTATGAGATGTGTCTCAATTGTTTAGGTGAATATTGGGATATCTGAATGGACATGGAATATTAATTTAAGATCATAGCTAAAATCTTGCGCGTAGTAAATTGTTGACAAGTGAAAATTAAATTACATTTGACAGTGCTTAATCAAAACTGAATTAACTAACCGAACGTGAAGAAAGTACTAGCTTACTAAGTCTAAGTTTTTGGGGAAAAAATGTTACACAGCACTAAATCAGCTTCAAAGACTCGTAAAATTTTATAGATAACTCTGGTTTTGGGAGTAGCTTCACACATCCGGTATAAGATATCACTCGTTTCTGATTTATATATATATATATATATATATATATATATATATATATATATATAATATATATATATATATAAACAATGTACATACACATAATACACTTGTGCACACACACACACACACATGTGCACATACACACATATATATATATATATATAATATATATATATATATATATATATATGTATATATATGTATATATATATATAATGGGGAGCAAACGGGATATGTACAGTAAAAGTGAACATAACCAGAGTCTAATGATAATACTACAAGGAGTAGATTCTATCTCATGTATATTTTAAGTGAAAAACAATTGTCGAATGGGGATGTACATTAGTGTAATATGGCAATGTAGGCTAATTCAACCAATTCAACAAGCTGGTTGTGATACGCCGTTACTCCGACTTAAGGAGAAACAAAGGAGTCATACAAAGATAAGACATGGTCACGTGCGTTGGGAATTGACAAAAGGTCGATGACAATAGAAACACACGTACAACGAGGTGGTAAAAGGAGACAATTTGGACGCTTGAGAACTATATAAAGGAAAGGAAAAAAATAAATACGCATCGCAAAAATGTAGTGTAATGTGAACCTGTCCGACTCGAATATGTCATAAGACTATCTGTCTTAAACGAGTGATTTAATCTATTAACAATAAAATATGCATAGGCGTCGGAACCGGGGGGCTGGGGGGGCTAAGCCCCCCCTTTTTTGCAAAGATAGACATAGGTGTTAAAAATTGGGGCTTAGACCCCAGACGTTTCTGGCGTGTGTATGTGTTTTAAGTTGGTTTAGCCCCCCACTTTCAATTTGCCTCCGACGCTGATGATATGTACATATAATGGCTGGATAGTTATAAACGCGGATTGACTCCAGCTGACGTGCCAAACAACTGGCTTGCCAACGCATAGGCGTCGGAGCCGGTCCTAAGACTATCTGTCTTAAACGAGTGATTTAATCTATTAACAATAAAATATGCATAGGCGTCGGAACCGGGGGGGCTGGGGGGGCTAAGCCCCCCCCCCCACTTTTTTGCAAAGATAGGCATAGGTGTTGAAAATTGGGGCTTAGCCCCCAAGACGTTGGTTTAGCCCCCCCCCCCACTGGCGTGTGTGTGTTTTAAGTTGGTTTAGCCCCCCCCCCCCCACTTTTAATTTGCTTCCGACGCCTATGCAACGTATGGTCAGTCACTTGATGACGTGCCAGTAAGTACTGGCGTGCCACTGGTCAGTTACTTGCCAGTTATCTGTCCTCTAACCCTATCAAATTCAGTGAAGCATCTAAATAGCAATTTCATACTGGCGGATAACCTGGCTTACAATCTTATTATGTAAACCCACTTGACGTGTCACACCGTGGCGGCTCTATTCGGGCCTCTGCTATGTTCGAGCGTTTACCTAATAGAGAATTCACCTATGATCTCTTCGCCAACATTTAATGTTTCCACTCTCGAAAGTCAGTCAGTCAGAGTTGATTTATCGTGCGGCTTGACTATTCAAAGCCCTTGCCACACGCCGGAGAGGCTCATTGTGTTTAACGGTGCAACCATGATGGAAGTTGTTACACGTGCTCTCACCTACGGAGTAGGCTTGAGCGTTGGATCTGGTGGTGGCTGGCCGGTTTTGGGTCCTCTTCTCCCTGGGTTGGTCGGCCCTCGGCTCCCGGATGGGAGATCTGGCAGATCACCGGCCGGCTCCTCTGTATCTTGTGACTCTGGCCCGATGTAAGAAGAGACCCCGGGTCCGAGGCTTAGAGAATTTTGAATTTAGAGGATTCAAGGCCACACATTTTTGATGGGCAGTTTAAATATGATATCTATTTATAGAGAATTACCACAAAAAAAACCATCCAAAAACAACAAGAGAAGTAAGACTTCTTCCTTCTCATAACACCAGTCCCAACATTCCCTTGGTCTACTGCAAATAAAGTTTTAACGCTTGGCCAAATCACCAATACCAGTACCACACCTAGCCTGCACCACACACAATATACCTATTTTGGCCCTGCATTAAGCGGATTAGCACCGTTCCCTTAAATAAGCTTTAGGCTCCTCAAATACTTCTCAAAGTGACCAACATTATTTTTGTTTTTACACTACCCACGCCTCCTCAAATGTACAATTATATAAGAGAACAAAATTTAATTTATTTATTTCGCATTGTCAACAAATGGATAAAAAAGAAAACCAAAATCATATAAAAAAAATAGAAACCAGTAAACAGGTCATATGAACATAATAGGTATATAAAACTGAATAGAAACATTAAATGAGACAGCATGGTACCGCCATCTGCCAATAAAGGTTTTCACTACAAAATAATGTCACAATATCACTGTCATTTTACATAGTATAGGACTCTTCGGTTTCCTGTACAACAACAACTCCTCTGCTTCCTTCCGTGTACTTGGTTGTACGAATCTTTTTAGACCTTCTTGGCTACTTTTCACACTGCGTACCAACGTCCCTCATGTCAGACCTCCTTGACTGACAATCGCAAGTTGGTGCGTTCACTGGCTTTACCCGTAATCCTACATTACATTTAAGTGTGTTCACATGCAGCAGTGGAAAGAGTGTTCTTTATCGTTACCATTGAGCCATCCTTCACTGCTGCCACCCAGGTTTCATTCTCTTGTCTTACTGACTGATGGTCGGAAGTGGCGGAAAGTTGACTTTCAGCAACAACATCAGGTGTAAATTTCTTTTCTATGGTGTCCTCTGCCAATCTTGACTGCTTTGGCGCGATGGCTACCATCTCCTCAGCTCTCTGAATAACTCATCGTTTTGTTGTCACAGGCGCTGGTTTTGTGGACTTACGAGTTGTGCGTCCCACAATAAGTTTCTGTCGTCCGTGTTGCTGTCATCATCTGAAGAATCCGCCGTATTATCATCTGAGGACCGCTCGTTCTCTGTAATGAGACTTCCTGGATCTTGTTCCAGTCAGTCAGACCCCTCATCAGGCTTGTTCGCCGATTTTGTTGTCACATCCTGGTGGTTCTTACGCCCAAGTGGTGTCGGTAGAGTTCATTGAATAAGTCCCTTGTGGTTCCGTTGGTAATGTCTCCTGATATTAGCCTGCTTGTCAGATTTGTAGTCGCATACATCACAAGTGTATTCCTTCATGGCACATTCAAACACATGACTCTTAAAAGCTTCCGCTGGTGGGCATGTAGTGGAACACATAGGACATCTCTGTTCTTCCGTCTGCTTAGTCGTCTTTGTATTGACCACCTTGAACTGCAAAAAAGAAAATAAATTAAAACTCAGTTTCGTAATCGTCCAGCCAAGTAGGTGGTCTTCTACTTCTGAACTGCCTAACAGGAGGGAGACTGTCATCTTTGTCAATGGATGTGATACTGTCATCTAAAGTTTCAACGTCTGACTCGGAATTCCCCGTTGTTGGTTCGACTACACCGTCTTTGGTACTCTCTCCAATCAATGTCTGAGAATGCAAAGGTCGCATCCTATCAACATGTATAATTTGGGCCAAACCTAGCCTGCCACAGTCAACCAGATACGTGACATCTGACATTTTCTTTTTGACTGTGTACGGTCCATTCCAATATAAAGTAAATTTGGGTGATTTGCCCTGTTGCACTCTAGGGAAAAACACAAAGATTCTATCCCCAGGTGAATATATTTTCCAATGTAATTTTCTATCGTGATAATGCTTTTACCTGCCATACCACGTTCGGTATTCACTCTGACGTGTCGGTGAACGTTCTCAAGTCGCTCTTGCAATAGCCAACACCATGTATTATATGCCAATTGTTTGATTTGTGAAGGCATTTCAAACATAACGTCCAAAGGAGTGCAAACTTTCCTACCCAGCATAAGTGCATTTGGCGTAAAATCTGTCGTTTCATGAATGGAAGATCTGTACGCTATCATGACGAAGGGTAGTTGTTCGTCCCAGTCATCAGTCATTATGGTTGTCCTTCACAAATGCATTGATCATGGCTGTCAGAGTTCTATTGAAACGTTCCACTAAACCATCTGATTGTTGATGGTATGGCGTCGTATGTGTCTTCTTTATCTCAAGAAGACCGAACTGACTACCCTGGTCTGAATGGATAGTTGCCGGTACGCTAAACCTTGTTATGAATTGTTCAACAAGGATTCATGCAACTGTCCTGGCTTCCAAATTCAGCATGGGAAAACTTTCCGTCCACTTCGAAAAGTAGTCAGAGATGACAACAATATATTTGTTTCCTGCCTCAGTCACTGGTAGCTCCCCTAAAATGTCTATACAGACATTCCATTGGGTGTACTAATTTCATTGGTGCTCGTTTTGTTATATTTTCACCCTTTCGTTTGGTACAAAATTTGCAGCCTGTGACATACTGGCGAACGTCCGTTTGAAACTTGGGCCAGTAGTAACCTTGTCGGACCCTTTCGGAGTCTTTTTGATACCCAAATGCTATGCCGTTCATTCGTCGTGACAGTGCTGAAGCACAGTACGCCGTTCTCTGAGTGGAATTAGCGCCTGGTTTGTCACCGTATTAGTGTCAAAATGATCCCACCTTCTGTAGAGGATACCGTCAATCAAATATAATCTATCGAACTGGTTGTACAGAGACCCTAAGATGTAACTCTCACCTTGTACTTCAGAACCTGGCCGTGCCTTACACTCTAACCAAGATTTTAGCCTTTGCAAATCCTTATCATTGGATTGCAGGCTTTTGAGTGATAAAGTATTTGATGGTACACTTATCACTTGGTTAAAAGATATTGTTTCTTTATCCCAATTACCACATGAAACCCATATTGTCTGCAAGGTACGCTACTCTCGGCGTCTGCATTTGAATGTTGTTTGAATTGTCTGTGCTGAATTTGGAAGTAAAATTCAGACGAAACATCAAGCCATCTGGGGAGTTGGTTTTGTGGATTTTTGAATTGAATGAACCAGCGAAGGGAGCTGTGTTCAGTCCTAATACGAAACGTTCGTCCGTACAAGTAATGCCTGAAGTGCTAAATAAAGTGTACGACAGTCAAAAGCTCCTTCCTGGTAACACAATATATACGCTCCGATTTTGACAATGTAGGGGGCATTGCCTAGCCCGAAGGGCATCACAGAAAATTCATAAAGGCCCCTACGTGTAGAAAATGCTGTCTTTGGTCTATCATTTGGTTCAACAGTAACTTGCCAATACCCACTACATAAATCTAGGATGGAAAACCACTTTGCTCCGGAGAGATAGTTAAATGATTCCTGAATAAGTATACGGATACACATCTTTGACTGTCATGTCATTCAGTTTCCTGTAATCTATACAAGGACATGTTGTTTTTCCGTACAAGTACGATGGGAGAAGACCAAGGACTATTTGAAGGTTGTATTACTTTTCGGTTGAGCATTGCGTCAAGATGTCTATTTACTTCGGCGTGCATATGTTCTGGTAGTCTCCGCGGAGCCTGTTTAATGGGTGCAGTACCGTCAGTACAAATGTAATGTTTAACAGACTCTGTCCTGCCCAGGTCAAAGTCATCTTTTGCAAACAGATATTTTGATACCGCAACATAAATGCCTTGAAGTCAGCAGACTGCTCTTGGTCCAGCCCTTGTATTGTACGATCGTGCGACTGATATAACTGTGCTGGTATCTCTTCATCCCCAGAACTTGAGAAAGGGTTATTCTCATCAAGTACATATGTGACAGTCATTTTGTTTGCATTGTCCGTCAGTGTACGGGCTGTGAACGCTCGGTCTGACTTTGTAAAATTCTCAATTGGTTCTATCATACCAACTAGAAGATTGGATACCAAGTTGCCGGACTGCGTTTGAACGAGACAAAGCGTAAGTATTTCAAAACTTGGTGGTAGTACAACTGTTTTGTCTAAGAAGACACGATAACACGTAATTCTTCCTTGCATACACATTTGGACTTCCTGTCCATCCAGAATTATAGTGGGATTGACGAGATCAATAGTACTGGTATGACTTTTCTTGAAGTCCAACCCAAGTATACCGTCAATGCCAATGTCTGCTGCAACAACATTCTGATCCATTGACATATTGTCAATTTTAATTGGGACAGTGGTTACCCCTTTAATTAACAGGAGTGAACCGTCGGCAATGTAAATACCTCCTTGCAAGCGGTCTAATGACCTTCAACACGCAAGGCGTGGAGCAATGACGCTAATAGTTGCACCAGTGTCTATGAGTAGTCTGGCTTTCATGCCGTTTACTTCGGCAAATAGGAACATGCCTGACTATGCAGTCATGCTCGCATTTCCTAAGGAGTCGATGGAAATTTGACGTACATCCTTAACAGAAGTCTGATGCACTTTGCTTTCCTCTTTTTCCTTCTGCTTTGCTTTGAAGAAAAGGCGACATTTTCGCTTAATATGCCCTTCCTTGCCACAGTAGTAGAATTCAAGCTTTTCCCGTTCAGATCTAGATGCACCCACTTCGTTTTTTCACAGTGGTTTTCTTTTGTCTATCTCGCAGATCTTTAATTTCTTTGTGCATTTCTGATAGTGCCTTATTTGTCTCCTAAACCATTTTAAGCACTGGGGACAACTCAGTCTGCTTTGCCGGTTGAATGTCGGCGGCTCTGAGAATACCACCAATTTCTTTTCGTCGCTTTTCAGCAGTACTAAATGCATCAAGCTCGACAGCCAAACAGACGGCCACATTCAAATTCTTAGTCCTCGACTGTTTAATTCTCAGGCGCATTTCAGAGCTATGCAGAGCATCTATAAAGAACTCCATAGCTAGTGTTTCTCTTACATCAGACGGTGCTTCTTTGGTATAGGCAAGGTTTGTCAATCATCTGATGTCTTGACCCAGCTCGGGGACAGACTGATGCTTTCTGTTGTCGGTCCTTTAACTGTGCCCGATATAAGTCCATTTGATTGGATGGGGAATATCTATCCTCTAGGGCAGAACTGCTTGTGCTCCTCCACGCAGTGCAACTGCCAAGAACATACCGTTTTCATTTTGATCCTATTTATTTTACTGAGCTGCACATATCTCAAAGTGGGATTTGAAGTCAATCCAGGATGACTTGCCATCGTATGTAGCCGGCTTGACACTTTTTCTGTTTCTAATATCACTTGCATCAGATCTATTTCTAAAGGACGATTGCCTAGGGGGGTGATGCGGTATGTGCGTTCCCTTGTACGTCAGTACCCAGTAGCACTAGTTGGTCTAACTCACATGACATGTCAGGACGTGAAAAATATCACCGAACGAAACTGGTCTATCCCTGGGTGTCCGGTTATCTGTTTGTCGACCGGGAGTGTTACCCCCACTCAGTCCTGCCCTAGCTAAAGGTGTTGATTGTCGGGACAACTGATTTTGTAAGGCAGCGATCTCATTGTCAATCCTTGAAATTTCGTATGTAAGGTTATCCATTTTTATGCGATAAAATTAAACTAATTATGAAAAATATGTATTCAATCTGTCATACCGCTGCCATCAAAAACATGTAAAGTGAACCTGTCTGAGTGGAATATTTTATTTATGGTTCGCCTCTAATTTACATAGAAAATTACAATAAAACTACAATACATGTATGTCAATTTTCCTCAGACTATCTGTCTTAAACGAGTGATTATATTTATTTACAATAAAATATGTACATATAATGGTTGGATAGTAATAAACACGGATTGACTTCAGCTGACGGGCCAAACAACTGGCTTGCCAACGTATGGTTAGTCACTCCCTGATGCGTCACTCCGTGGCGTGTCACTTGATGACGTGCCAGTAAGTACTGACGTGCCACTGGTCAGTTATGTTCGGGGTAAGTGACTTGCCAGTTACCCTATCCCCTAACCCTATCAATTTCAGTAAGACATCTAAATAGCAATTTCCTACTGGCGGATAACCTGGCTTACAATCTTATTATGTACACCTACTTGACCTGTCACGTCATGGCGGCTCTATTCGGGCCTCTGCTATGTTCGAGCGTTTACCTAATAGAGAATTCACCTGACCAAACAGGTATAGGTCCTCCTGTTCATCAATTGAGTGAATTCTATCATTATTGTCACAGATTAAGATTTTGCCATTAGTTGTCCACGTTTTTTTTAATTAACTTGTTACGCTGTAACTGACGGCAAACGTAAGACAGACGATCTCGATATTTCGTTAGGTCCTCGTTGACCTAAAGAGCGGATTCTTGCTATAATTTGTCGAAGTCCTTGTCTCATGTTTTCAGAGTCACCTTCAATATCGATTTCGGCTGCGGTCATCTCAATACCGGCTTTGAAAGTTACTTCCAATATTTTCTGTGTTGTGTTTTCGCCGGGTAGTTTCTGATATTCCTGATATACGATTGAGAGGTCTTCTCCCATATTGTTCAACGTCATATATTTGTAGCTGTAAATGACGATTTTCTTCGCGCAGAGCTTTTAGCTCATCTTTGCTTTTGATTTCGTCATGTATATATACATGCTTTAATTGCAAGACAGTACAACTCGCTGAATGTCTTCGGATGATATAATGATGTTGTTCTGGGATGGAATGGGTTGGAATTCCATCGGCAAATATTGGGATTGCGGGTTTATGAGAGGTGGATACATGGGTCACGAGATTCCAGGTGAAGTTTTTACAATATTTTTACTCTCAGGTAAGACTTAGTGTCACCTACGTAAGACTTATTATCTCATACGTGACACTAAGTATCTCTTGCGTAAGATTTAGATACTAAGTAAGGATGATAGGGGGGGGGGGGCTTAGCCCCCCCACTTTTTTTTTTTGCAAAGATAGGCATAGGTGTTGAAAATTGGGGCTTAGCACCCAAGACGTTTCTGGCGTGTGTGTGTTTTAAGTTGGTTTAGCCCCCCCATTTTCAATTTGCTTCCGACGCCTATGCAAGCAGAAGAAACATAAATGTTCTTGGAAAGAATAAATACCTCTTCTTTATCTATAAAATTTTCTTACATCTAAATGCTACGTTGTAATCGATTAAACGTATTTCATATTAATACATAAGTCTGTATTAAAAGGGAGCGAACATCTTGGAAGGAATACACCAAACATTACAAGAAGCCTTAACAACACATTTACTTTTCAAATGTAAATTATTAGAATACCACTGTGGGCACTAACAAAAATAACAAATTTAAGTGAAATAAAAAAACTATATATATATATATATATATATATATATATATATATATATATATATATATATATATATATATATATATATTTGTGTGTACACTGTCATTTCATTGTGCAAGTCTCCAAACACGAAGACGAACATGGTGAAGGGGAGATAACTCTTATCCAAGAATATGTACTAATATACCAATAATTTGACAATGTTTTGATACAAAACGGAATATGGGGAAAATTTTAATCAAAGTAATTTTAAATATCTTTATTTTTAATCTATGTCATGCCAAAAAGAGGAAAATATCTTTAAAAATGTATAATTATAAAGTCTTTATCAAAATTAATCCATACCAAAGGAGGAGAAAAACTGAAAAAAAATTAGATTCACGCATCTAATTTTATTATGCTGTGGTTTGTTGTTTAAAGGCTACATGGGTGGTCAATATACATATAATCTTGCGGATGGAGTCTTTTGAACCCTTTCCTGACCCGGACTTTATATTATAGTAAAAAAGCATAACGATAAAAAAAATTATTTTTACATTAGCAAGAGTAATCGTTTCTACTTATCACCATACCAACGAGTATCCACTGAGGAATAAAAAGTCTACCCCGTTAAGCTTGTCATAATCGGTAAGTTAGTAGAATCAATTACTGTATGTTAATCAAAAAGTTACCCAAACCCGCCAAATATTAATAATAAATATATATAAACTGAAAACATTAATAAATATATCTATACATATTTATTAAGTAAATAACTCTAAATTTGATATAATAACTATAACTATCAATTAAATAAATATTTGTAAACTGTATCGGTCATTGACCCTATCCAAGTCACGCGCGGTCGTGGGCGTAATTTTGGGAGAGACTGCTGATGATGTTTATTTCGACGTATATATATATATTTATATGATAGTTATTGTTATACAAAAGTGCCCAAATCAAATGTTCGAGACGAACGTTTCTGTCAATAAAACCTCTTCAGTGGTTTAGTCATACAAGGCCAAATTATTAAATTTAAATGTGTTATCTAATCGGTCTAAAAGTATCCACTGAAAAAAATGGTTAATGATAATGATCAAACTTTACTCTCATATCAACTGGTGTACAGTAGAGAGAGAGAGAGAGAGAGAGAGAGAGAGAGAGAGAGAGAGAGAGAGAGAGAGAGAGAGAGAGAGAGAGAGAGTATAGTTCTATACATCCAAAACAAATAATTGCACATGTGTGCTATATACATGTAGGATATTTACGAATTTTCAAATATTATAATTCTGTGATTAACCTGGAGATGTAACTCGCTATAATAATGCCTACAATACCTTTTCATATAATTCTTCAATGTTATAAATATTTCTTGAACACTGTATATCTAAATATTTAAAATTCATTACAATTTCTAAATTGTTACCATTGTAAACGGTCTAGATTTTGTGGTTGTCTCCTTTTTTGTTTTATTATTATTTGATTTTAAATGCCATAAATTACAATATTTATGAACAGAAGACAATTCAGACAACAAAATGTTATCACCATCATTTAACAGTATCAATAATTTGAGGTAAACATGTAGATCATTTTCAAAATTTTCAGACAATTTTCTAAACCTGTTGTCTCTTTTGAGATTCAGAAATGTTCAAAGTCATCAAAAATATTAAAAACATGAACAGAGAGAGATTTTCACCTTGTTTTACTCCAGACGTGCAATAGAGGACACATGATTGTTTACGACTTAAGATTTTACACATTTGTACATATTTGTTATTACATTAAAACAATGTATCTTATAAAAGGCTTCTTCCATAATCCCAGTCTCCAAACAGTTCCAATGCTTTTTTCGAAATCAATGAAAACCCACAACAATTTTTTTCTCAAATAAATTAGTCAATTCAAATTTGAGTTTAAAATAAAATGTGGTCGGCAGAACTATCATTTCTGAACCCAGCTTGATTTTCTAAAATAAGTTCAGTATTGTCTGCATATTTTTTCAGTTTTTTCAACGCTGATAGAAGTAAAACTTTTCCCTTAACAACTAATTAAGGAAATTGGTCTATAATTTTTCACATCATTGCAATCTCCCTTATTTTTTTTTGTACTGGTACAATATTACCGATCAGCCACTGACTTGGAAAAATTGCAGTGTGGAAAACGCAATTTAATAATAAAACATACAAAGGCATCATTATGTCAATATATTATTTCAATAATTCATTGATTTCAACATTTGAACACATTTCAAAATTTCTTCTGATTTAATAGGTTCATTTATGAAATCATTAACTTCCACTTTTATTAAATTAATTCCCTTAGTTCACCAATTGTTTGTTTATTGTTGTTTAACGTCCCACTCAAGAATATTTCACTCATATGGAGACGTCACCAAATGCCGGTGAAGGGCTTCAAATTTTGTCCTATGCTCGGCACTTACGGCCATAATGAGGGTTCTTTAACGTGCCGACACCTACTGTGACACGGGACCACGGTTTTTACTGTCTCATCCGACAGACAGGAAACCAACCTGCCGCCGGCTGGACTCGAACTCACGACCTCACGATCCAGAGTCGAGCGCGCTACCGACTGCGCCAGGCCGGCTCCCTTAGTTCACCAAAGGATAGTATGTATGACAGCGTATTAGTATCACCCTAGAAAAAAATGATCTCCCACGTAAGACTTATTATCTCCTACGTAGGACTTATTATCTCCTATGTAAGACTTAGTATATCTTACGTAAGATTTATTATCTCCTACGTATAACTTATTTCTCCTACGTAAGACTTAGTATCTTCTACATAAGACTTAGAATCTCCTACGTACGACTTAGTATCTCCTACGTTAGACTTATTATCTCCTACGTAAACTTATTAACTCTTACGTAAGACTTATTTCCCCCTACGTAAGACTTATTATCACCTACGTAAGACTTATTATCACCTACGTAAGACTTAGTATCTCCAACATAAGACTTAGAATCTCCTACGTACGACTTAGTATCTCCTACGTTAGACTTATATCTCCTACGTAAAACTTATTAACTCTTACGTAAGACTTATTTTATCCTACGTAAGACTTATTATCACCTACGTAAGACTTATTATCACCTACGTAAGACTTATATACTAAGTGTTACGTTGGAGATAATAAGTCCTACGTAGGATATAATAAGTCCTGCGTAGGAGATAATGAATCCTACTTAGGAGATATTAAGTCCTACGTAGGATATACTAAGTCTTACATGGAAGATATTAAGTCCTACGTAGGATATACTAAGTCTTACATGGGAGATAATAAGTCCTAAGTAGGAGATAAATTGTTTTCTATGGTGATACTAATACGGCTGCCAAGTATGTAATTAACATTCCCTTTAAATCCTGGTTCAAACCAGTAGCTTTTGAAAAGTTCTAGATGATGGTATCTGAGCGAAATATTACTTAAAATCTAAAATAATGGACTGGTACCGTAATACCAGGTACTGGTTAAATCACAGTTGCTTTGTAAATGAATTGTTAATCATGTAATTTACGTTATTGGGGAAGAGATAATTCATATCATGTGTGTTTAATTTGTATTGCGTGCCATTTATTTGCTGTATGTTTTTTATTATAAAGAGAATATAATTCTGGTAACTTGCCATTCAATCCCTTTGTTTTAAAGTGGACAATAAAATATGTTTTAACAAACAACTTAAGTAGCTTATATCAGGAGCTCTCAAAGCGTCTTAGACTCGAAAATACCTTTTAAACTGCATACGTTTTAACTGGTGATGCATATGCGTGTACCTGCAAATCTTTGCTCCCGAGTAATTTTCAACATTTTCGTCCGTAGATGAAAGGGCGAAAATAACTGAAGCACAGACATATGTCATCTATATGAGACTATGGCAATTAAGAGTGAATTTAAGACGGGATGAATATGTTTTATGATGAAAAAACATTGACAATGTACACGGAAGAAGACCACCGTATTTCCGCAAGTAAACTGGCAAACTTTCTCATAAAAATCATCTAAGATTCCATCGGGGCTCGAACCTTCGCTCAATAATTAGATATAGAACATGAATGGTAATATAATGTTTTTATCTTGAAGAAAACTTCATACGAGTTATCGCACTTTGGTTTGTTGACATTAGGTTAGTGGTTGCGTTTGTTTCAGTTTTATTTAACGTCATGGCAAGATTTTCTCACTTTAATTTAGATGTCGCAAACTTTAGGTGAAGTGCTACAAATTTTGGCATATGATATGAACTGACGCCAATTAGTGAGGGTTCTTTTACGCGCCACTAGAACCGACTTGGCTCAGTCGGTAGCACGCTCGACTCTTGATCGTGAGTTCGAGGCCAGCCGACGGCAGGTTGGTTTTCTGTCCTTCGGATGAGAGAGTTTAAACCGAGATCCCGTGTCACAGTATGTGTTGGCACGTTAAAGATCCCTCACTGCTCAATGGCCGTAAGTGCCGAGCATAGGCCAAAATTTGAAGCCCTTCATTGGCAATTGGTGACGTCTCTATATGAGTGAAAGATTCTTCTACATTTACGCGCCACTCCCTCCGTGACACGTGACCCCGGATTGATGTCTCATCCGAGAGATCCATGACTTTCATTTTGTAAGCCAAGCACTTGGGAGAACGAATAGTCACTGAAATTTTTTAATTCTTTGGTATGACCCGGTACAAGGAATTGAACTCGGGCATTCCGCTTGTGGGTGGAACATTCTACCACTAGCAGATAGTTAAGTAATAGCTGTATGACTAACCTGATCAACCATCAGAAATGTGACATTTTGTTAGACGAAAATTAGGTAAAAAGACCATATCTCAGTATTTCATTCTACCCAATTAAGGAACGTGGGTCTGAATAACGAAACAACAGTCCGATAGAAATAAAAGCTTGATCCCCCGAAAGGTAAGCTTCACTCCATATTCCCATACACATGTATATTATATTGCAGTCAAATCTATCAATGGACCCGGTTGCACAACACATCGTTAAATTTAACGTACTGTTAGCCCATTGGTTTAACATTGGTTAACTTCACGTTAACGCTAACAACCTGTTGTGCAACTGGGTCCTGAACGACAAATAACACTGTGATAGACATCAGCGTCGGAAGCAAATTGAAAGGGGGGGGGGAGGCTAAACCAACTTAAAACACATACACACGCCAGAAACGTCTATGTCCTATGTCTATATTTGCAAAAAAGTGGGGGGGCTAAGTCCCCCCTAGCCCCCCCCCCCCCCACGGTTCCGACGCCTATGATAGAAAATGGAATAGGTCATACGATATACGTGTAAGTTGCATTTCTTCTTCAAAATTCCGGTTGTTTACAATTTATTATATTCATTAGCAGAATACAATACTTGTATTTATTTTGTAGGTGTATTTTTCATAGTACTGGAACATCCATCTTCATATATTTCTCAAATCGTTCTGAGACATACACCCTCTCATATTGTAGTTAAAAATTAATTTTACATTGCTAGGCAAACATTTAATATGAATACATCAACAACGTGATCTCGAGTACTAATTTTAGATTGTTGTGAAATAGATTTGAAACACGATATATGCAGTTTGAAATATCAGGAGGCAATTTAAATATTAAGACTTTCCGAACTTACGTTTATTCTTTCCTAATTTTGAGATTTCACATTACTGCAGACTTCTACGTGTAACTTCATACTATCATATGATTATATTCTACGTGTAACTTGATACATGTGATCATATTTTAACTCAGTCATCCCTAGAGACACATTTGGACTGGTTTAAGTCATTGATTTATAGATGGGTCCATAGTTTTTCAGGGGTTGAGTTAATAATATTGAAAATGTGGTCAAATTGTATTTACACAACCTTTTGAGGACGAGATTTGCCGCCGCACACAGAATGTAAACAAGGACATAAAATTAAAATTAAGTAAACAAATTTGTCTAACGTGACGTATCTGAAAACATATGGAGTACCGTCCTTACTGTGTGTGTACAATTAAAAAGAGATGAAATGTGACTCAGTCTTCTCATGCTTAATGAGGTTAAGTTTCGTTTTGGGTTTTAACACGTGTAACCAGTCCCATGTTAAGTGTATCGGTGGTATTATAAAATAACATTATTTGATTATGTCAAAATGAAAACCGCAGTCTGCATATCTGAAAAAAGTACCGATTTTACAGTTTACATATATAATCTATTTCAAATCAATTTCTCGGATCATATTGTTTATCGTTATAAATCAAGTATACGACGACGTCATTTTGTTAATATTTCTAAGTGCATCTTATTCAATCTTGAAATAGATTTACCCCTGAAATAAGTGTAAACTATTAGTACGTCCTTGTTCCGTGTTAGGTTCGACTTTAAATTAACTTCAGGTGAACAGATTCTTCTTTCAGATTTACATGTTGATTGTACAGAAGTATTGAATTTTATTTCCCTTTTGTATAACTTTTGTTATACTGCTTTTATTCACACATGTCATGGATAGGATAAATAAACACGACTGAAGATATCAAAAACTTGATCTCGTTTTTTAAAAAAATATCAGATTTGTTACTATCAGGAAATTTTCTGGTTAGTCTGTCTTGTTCTGGCATGAAAATGACAGCATTTAACCTTCTGCAGAAAAGTTGTGCAGGTTTCTTTGATAAAATATATTATTTCCAAAGTACCAATTGATCTATTTTATTTTATATAGCAATTGTATTAGATATTTGTATTAAGTGCAGGCATACACTATCTTGGTGCAAACTCTGAGTAATGTTTATTTTGATAAGGATGGTTTACATTGATGTTTATGAACAAAACATGAGAGAGAGAGAAAAGAGAGAGAGAGAGAGAGAGAGAGAGAGAGAGAGAGAGAGAGAGAGAGAGAGAGAGAGAGAGAGAGATCTGGCTATAGATCAGGAAAAAAATCGTATTTAAACAAACTCACATTCATGCTGGAAAAGAAAATTGTAGAACTGTTCAACTATGAATTCGCACGTAAGATTCCCCCCTTTGGAATACAAATGCTTAACTGACAGTCTTGCAAATAAATCATTGAGAACAAAATTAATGAAACTTTGCAGTCAAAATAATTAAACTGTATAGACCATGTAATTAGATAAAAACATTGCAGTTGGATTATAAACCATATTATTTTACAGCTCTTCACGTGTACTGAGATAATGAAACTCATTTTAGACCTTTCCCTTGGATAATTATACCTTTTTCAGACCTTGTATTTGGATTATTGTTTTTCAGACCTTGTATTTGGATTATAACGTTTTTCAGACTTGGATCATTTATCTTCTTGTTCAGACCTTGTACTTGGATAAGAATATTTTTCAGACCGTGTATTTGGATTATAATGTTTTTCAGACCTAGTACATGGATTAGAATGTTTTTCAGACCTTGTACTTGAATAAGAATGTTTTTCAGATCTTTTACTAGAATTATAGAATGTTTTTCAGACCTTGTACTTGAATCATTTAACTTCTAGATCAGATCTTGTACTTGAATAAGAATGTTTTTTCAGACTATGTACTTGAATTAGAATGTTTTTTCAGACTATGTACTTGAATAAGAATGTTTTTTCAGACTATGTACTTGAATTAGAATGTTTTTCAAACCTTGTACTTTGATAGTTTTAACTTCTTTTTCAGATCTAATATGTATTACGTAAAGTTTTTGTCCTCATCTACAAAACAATAATCATCAGTGATCTCCTAATTCATAAATATTAAAATCAAATCAATTGTAAAATTAGCTTGACTTCTTTCATATTTTTGATACACAAATAATAGGCTAGATCGCTGTAGCCCTTTTCACACTGCAATACGTGGACACGCGTCACTAGATTTGATATTGTTAATGAATTCCTGTATGTGATATGGGCGTATGGTATATTACACATTGTATCTGACACTTAAACATGATGATTAGAAACTTTTATCACAGATGGTCATGTGAATTATATTTTATCGGACTGCAGTAACTCGGTCAATAGAACAACTCATCAGACCATAGTCTATATTTAGCCGTCTAGTCATCGTCTGCTCTTAAAAACCGGAAGTGTTCGTGCAACATGTTAATGTTCGAGGTGATGGTTCAAGATTACGTTATCTGGAAAGTAAAGTAGTGAAAATTAATATAACTCTCAGTAATAAGGATGGGTTCACTTCAATATAGTGGGGCGATGTATAAGTTTTCGTTATGAATAGTGTCAATCAGTTTAAAAAGTCGAATAGTTCAGGGTCATCCGGATAATAGTTAAACCTTTCTGCATTATTAAATCGTTCGTAAAACATTTTTCATTTCGAAACGAAAACTGATTTTAAAAATTTTATGTTCTTTTCATCGACATGTCCAAATTACATTGAGTATGATAAGTTTTAAGCATATTGTACTGAACTTAATCCATAATATTTGAATATTAATTACATTGTGATCAATTAGACGATAGGTACTGCGAGACTATTGCATGAAACAAATATTTTTGTACTTATATGAGCGGGTTTAAAATTTACCTTAACGAGGTAAAAAAAAGAGCTTAACAGACACTCGGCGGGTCCCGTGTTACCATTATCGTTGAGGTTTGAACAGCACATTGAATTAGGAAGACGTCCTCTGTTAACCACACATCATAATTTCTTTTTTCCTTATTTAATGCATCATTTCAAGTGACGGTAGCTACGATTTTTGACATAATTTTGAGAAAAATAAAAAGTTGCCGAAATGAAAAATAAATCACACCAATACCGATGAAATGTTTATAGACACCGTAGAAGGTTCTCATACATCTTGATATATAAAAAGTCAATCTGCTTCAATTTAATAGGCTTTTTGTATAAAACTACACCTTATGATATTTGAAGCTGCCGATGACGATTCCTTTAACTTAAAATCTGGCTCACTGATTCTACAGAAGAAGTCGAAAATATCTAAAAGGTACGGAAGAGTATAAGGGCCACCTTATTTTTTATTTCTCGTTTTGCCAACTTTAAAGTTGGATTTCCCAACTTTGGGTGGGGGGGTGGGGTGATTTCCAACATTTTAAGTTCCAATTTTTTTTCTCGTTTTGACAACTTTAAAGTTGGCTTCTCTAACATTTTTCTTGGCTTTTCCAACCTTTTTTTGGAATTTCCAACTTTTTTACATTGATAAACAGGCACTCGGACAGTGTGTGTTAAATAAATTTGAACACCTACAACGTAGTTGTCAGTTTTAAGATTCATGTACCGTGTAAAATATCACCAAACGGTACAATTACTGATTAGCAATCAGGCGATTCTTCGCTAAAATGGTGGAGTTGAAAGGAAAACGATGATAAATCTACAACCTGAGAGGCTATGGTAATGACTCATATAACCAGAAATTGTGCAATTATTAGGTGAAATGTAGCATTGATACAAATAAATTTGGAAGATAATCAATCATTTAAAATCATAGTTTATTAAATGGATGCATTTTAAGTCTCTTTTCGATGTGATTCTTAACTTTTATGAAGCTAAAGTCTTAAAACTCCAGGAGACGACTTTTTGGGGAACAACATTAAAATGTTGTCAAGTTAGATTATTTTCAGTACGTCACAAGACAGAATATTTATTTTTAATCTTTTTAGGTACAGATTTTTTCTTCAGTTTCTTTGTCTTTGTGATCAAGATTGTAATATAACGTAATGGCAGATCTAGACATGTTCAAAGGATTAAAGTATATCTATACTAACTCAAAACTTGGTTACTGCGCATTAGATTAATTAACACGTATCTTTTAGTGGTTTAATCAGCAACCAGAAATGAAACCAAGCTTCCAACTGCTAATATGTCACAGTGATTATACATCTCAAAAGAAGATTATCTCAGCAAATATAATGCATATGAAATAAATGTTAGGGGGTATTCTCCCCAGGAATCTTTTTATTATGATTTTACAAGGCACAAAAAGTCGGTAGCGCGCTCGACTCTTGATCGTGAGGTCTTTAGTTAGAGTCTAGCCGGCAGCAGGTTGGTTTCCTGTCCTTCGGATGACAGTAAAAAAATCGAGGTCCCGTTAAAGAACCCTCACTGCTCAATGACCTTAAGTGCCGAGCATAGGCTTGTTTCTTTGTTTATTGTTGTTTAAAGTCCCAGTCAAGGATATTTCACTCATATGGAGACATCACCACATACCGGTGAAGGGCTTCAAATTTTGGCCTATGCTCGGTACTTACGACCATTGAGCAGTGAGGGTTCTTTAACGTGTCGACACCTACTGTGACACGGGACTTTGAGTTTTACTATCTCATCCGAAGGACAGGAAACCAACCTGCCGCCACCTGGACTCGAACTCACGATCAAGATTCGAGCGCGCTACCGACTGAGTCAGGCCGACTCCCGAGCATTGGCCAAAATTTGAAGCCCTTCACCGGCATTTGGTGACGTCTCCATATGAGTGAAAGATTCTTGTGTGGGACGTTAAATCAATAAACAAACAAACAAATACAAGGCATAAAAAGGTTATTTTTGGCTTTCAGACACTAAATTGTGGCATCTTTATTATTCAAAAATATTCCATTGTCAAACTAATTAACTCTGAAAACAAAGAGAAATTCAGCTGACATAAGCTGAATGCTCCATTGTTTCTATATGTAATGCGTACAAATACATATTGTGTTTTGATAGGAATGACTGGAACTGAATTTGACTAGTGACGTTTTAGAAAGGCAATGTCCCAGTGTTTTCGCCCAGCCAGGATAATTGGTGGTGATTGGCCATATTTGTAATTCAGGATACAAAGTCACCATATTTACTCGATACTCAAGCTCGGTCAAATGTTTATTAAAATGAAAACACAAACTTAATGCTACAACTGGACATTTTAAATACTCAAGGTGCATAATTAATATATATATTATAAACATAATACCAAAGTTATAATCTGATCCAATTTTAAATGAGAATGAAAAAAAAAAAGAATTTGTATTTCCTATTCAGTCGATTTCATAGGTGTTTAAAAGTAAAATTCACACAACCTGGCGGGGAGGAGTCTTGTGAACCCTGTTTTGACCTGGGCGAGTTTAAATTATAGGTTATAAATCATATTAACATTAAAATTACCCGTGCTAGAATATTCGTTCCTACTTGTCACCACACAAAAGAGAGCATCCAGCAAAAAATTAAGCTTTTTTTCCCGTGCAGCTTGTCATTACCAAAAAGTCAGAAGAATTATCCGTATATTCAAAAGGTTACTCCGCCCCGCATTCGTATTTGAATCGGACATAAAGTAATCAAATATGACCAAGCTCACCTCACATACTTACCTGATCACATTTCATTTTATTTATCTATTTTTATAAGTTCTTTAAATCATTTATGCATATACATGTACACTTCCCAAAAATAGTGCCAAAATCAAATCTTCTTAAGAGGGTCACTCAAAAGTGAAATGTAGGTCAAATACAACATCCACAAACTGCAAATTAATGCACATCAACAGACCCGTCATGTGTTCAAGATTGTCAAGTCTATCCTCTCTACTTTCGGACATCAATCTGCAATCTGATATCCATCATCAGACGCATCATCCATACAAACTTGGGTGTCTAGTTCTACTTCTTTCCGAGATAATACCAAAATAAAATCTTCTTAACGTTGTCACTAAACTGTAAAATGTAGGTCAGATCGCAAATCCTCAAATTGCAAGATGATATCTGTCATCAGTCACTGCATCCATACAAGTTTGGTCTCTCTAGTGCAACTACTTTATGAGATAATGCCCAAATGCAATCTACTTAACGTGGTCACTCAACCGTGAAATTTAGGTCAAATGCCAAATCCTCAGACTGCAAGCTGATAGTCATCGTATGGCACAAGTCATCATCCATGCAAGTTTGGTCTGTCTAAGGACATTTCTTTCTCAGAGAATGTCAAATTCAAATCTCCTTAACGTGGTCACTTAACCGTGAAATGTAGGTCAGATGCCAAATCTTCAGACTGCGATCTAATGCGCATCATTAGATGCATCATCAGCGTAAGATTGGGAAGTCTTTTTTTCACTTTCCGAGATAATGCCCATATCAAATCTTCTTAACGTGGTCGTTCAACCGTGAAATGTAGGTCAGATGCCAAATCTGCAAACTGCAAACTAACTGGCATCACCAGACGAATCATCACTGCAAGCAAATGGGCATCACCAGATGCATCATCTGTGTAAGATTAGCATGTCTAGCCTTTCTACTTTCCGAGATAATACCCGAATCAAGTCTTCTTAAGGTGGTCACACAATGGTGAAATGTGGGTCAGATGTCAAATCTTCAAATGCAAGCCAATGCGCATCACCAGATGCATCATCAGTGAAATATTGTGAAGTCTAGCCTTTTTACTTTCCGAGATAATGCTTAAAATCAAATCTTAACACAATCACTGAACCACAAAACTTTTCAACGTGGTCATTCAGATGTTGGTCATAGGTTATATGTAGCATCAGCAACACGCATTCTGATGCTCATGACTAGATTTATCATACATACAAGTTTTGTCATTCTAGCACTTCTGGTTAAAAAAATAATAATAAAAAAAAGGCCGTGATGACGCCGACGTCGGGGGTATAGAATAAGCTCCACTTCACTTCATAAGGTGATCTAAAAATAACAATGTAAACAGAAGTTCGTTTTTATTCACCATAATAAAGTGTCCACAAAGACAAATTTTAACTTGACCACAAAAAAGGCAAAATCGACAAATGCAGGACAATGGATGGCAAATATACAATTTGTGGCGCGATACGTTAAAAGTATGAGTTCATCAATGTAAGTTTAAAAAATATATTTTCTTTCAATGAAAACATTTAGAATTCACTCGAACATTCTCTCATGAAAAAACAATCATTTTACCAAAAAGCAGATTAGGATTTAACCAAGTCTACATCATTATTATGACAAATTCAATAACAAATCTTTGACAACAAAATATTAACATAAAATATAAAAATTACCCTAGTTTTGATAACACACACACACACACACACATACACACACCTTGAATGTTGCAAATGTATGTGATTTAGTCCATTTTGATATAAAGCAAGCGACCTGCGCTCATCCATTTAAATTTGCTAGAAAGTCTACAAAAAGTGAATTTTGTACACCATCAATATTGCATGTTCAGCAAAAGCATTGTATCGTTATATCATTTATCACATATTGCAATACCTTAAGTTTAAAATATACTGTCCGTAAGATCTACTATTGACCTAAAATTATATAATCAAACAAACTCACAATCAGTTTTATCACAGAACCATTTCATATTGACCTCATAATACCATCACTTATGGCTGACGAATTAATATTTACCCTCTTGTTCTATCACATTACCTATGGATACCGTAAGTACAATAGACCATTGCTCAATTTGAACTAAAATATGAGAGTAGCTGTCGTAAATAGTTGAATAAAATACAGCAACGATAATTAATCGTTTGCGAACTGTCAATTGAATGCACTGTAATGTAATGCTGCTGTGATAAAACATCAACATAATATTTATATATTTCAGGATATAAAGTTATTGTTTACAACAGAAGAAAACAACACTTCACAGACCATCGCCAAGAATCCCTAAAGTCATTCGACTCAGATTCACACATACACGCACGCACACTTGTAAACACACAGACACAGACAGAGAAAACGAGAAATAAAACCTTACACACCCATATACTTAAGTTACAAATAAAGACATAATATAAACTTGCAGTATATACATAATACGGTACACCTGGACATTTTCACACTTTAACGACAGAAAGCCCCGCCTTAAATTCGCCATAAATCATCAGTCTAATGGGCGGCATGTATGTCAAGGGGTTAAATTGATTAGCTTGAAAATTTCGCTTTCATTTCAAATTTTAAAATGGCGAAAATTAAATGGAATCGAAAATTTCCAGGTATATGTATACACGTATATTTTGATACTGCAGAAACTGGCAGAGAAATAATATCTGGAAAAGCTAATAGTTATTTGGAAACTGACGTCTCAAATACATACCTTTATTGCATTACGACTTACAAATATCTAAGTATATATTTGACTGTGTACCTGGAAATGTTTGCTCCTTTTTATTTGTCGTCATACTTATCTTGAGATAAGATGGTGAATTTAAAATGAAGGCGAAATTTTCAAGCTGAAAAACTGAAGCATGGGCATTCATGCCCCAAAGAGTCTATGGAGCTTTAGGTCGAATTTAACACGGGGTGAATATGTTTTCTGTCGTAAAGGGGCGAAAAATAACCAGGGGCGAATATTTCCAGGTATACAGTTTTTTTCAACATAAAGTAAAACCTGTTATATCGTACAGATTGTAAAATATCACAAAACAATAAGAGGCACTTTTTATAGCATCAAACCATACATAAACACTGATTTAGATTATGTACACATTTACAGTATAGAGTTTCCAATGTCCTATATTTTCGTTTCAAAAAAGTATTGACACATTTTCATAACCTGTGTCACGTAGTTAGAATATCTATAAGTAATACCAAACACAAAAAAGATATTAGAACGCTGTAAATAAAAATATCATGGGTTTTTAATTGCAGTTTTACATTTTGAAATTTTTGAAAATAAAATCGTACTAGATGTTACCTTAAAAAGGCAATGGTTTCTTTTAGCAGCTATAAAATTTCTGTTCTGTAAGCAATACCCTTGATCCAACGGATTTTAATTTCAATGGTTACTTACTCATTAAGAATACAATTGCATTGTGTTTCTTATATCTTATGTCTCTCGGTAAAAAAAAAAATAACCATTACGGATTCTATTTTCAAACGTTTTGGAATGGCCTCGGGAGATAATAGCTGTTTTATTAAACTTAGGATGTTTAACACCAAATTTGGTGTTCCAAGTTGACAATGTTCAAAACTGTATTAACAATGCCCCCCTCTTGAGAGTGTATGATAATGCATCGCAATAAAAATGTTTTCACTTCGACATACTATAAAGAATTTCAAGACTTCAGGTTGATACTTTTCTTCCTTAGGAAAATAATACCCCCTCTTCCTTCTCTCTCGATGACTATTTTAAGACACGGTATCATGAAAAGAAATCGTTAAGTCTATCGTGACTTGCTCCACAATACACTTACATATGATATGGAAACAGGATATCCAATTTCTAGATAAGTTTAATGTACTGCAGTGCACGAGTATGACGTTCTTGTGGATTTACCTTGGGAATAGACAGCATGAGGAAAATTAAATAATCGGATGCACTTGACAAAATAAAATGACCTTTGAACATGTATTTAGAAAACAGCTGACACTGTTTGCTCCAGTCTCTAGTACACTTAATACTTCATCTGTAATAGAAAATGCCGACTAGATTTTATATTTTATTAAAACCAATCCTATCATGAACTTGTCTAGATTTTTTTCAGGCTTTAAATGGAACCCAAGGTTTGATCACTTATTTTCTGTATGATTGTACAGGTAAAAGATGATGGTGTAAAGGTCTGGGTACAGATTTTCTTAATATCAGTTACAATTTAAATGCCCTAGAATATGTGTGCATAAGTTTTACAGGAGAGTTTTTCATGGCTCTTATAACGAAATGGCGAAAATCACAAAATTATAATTTTGTAACCATTTTACAGAAAATTCAAGGTTAACAAGTCATAAATGATTGCTTTATCAGGGTGTTCAATATTAAATTCAGATGGAATCGGCAAATAACTTTTTAGAGATATTTCTTGCTCATATTTAAATTTGTCTCTGCCTCACTAAATTGGAATTCTTCAATACACAGAGATATATATTTTTTTTTCCGAAAATGAGACAATTTGTATACCTGATATGTATATTCCATATTCAAATCACTAATGTTTGAAAATTCAATAGACATAGGACTGAACGCATGAAAAATGATGCTGTCTGCTACCCCGAGGTCTTTAGTCACTTACTTACTGCCGTAATGTCACTGGCATGTAGCAGTAAAGAAGAATGTTCACTCCTTTCTGTCTTAGGCCAATTTATGTATCCCAGCTCCTTTTCTTAAAAGGGCATTTTCTGTGGGGTTTTTTTCTTCAAAAAATTGTTTCCCCTTTTTTACTACTTAGATTGATGTACAACAACAATAAAATAGAGAAACAAAGGCATAGAAAATCTTAAATTCCTATATATTTTGTGAAAATTGCTTGAGAAACCCAGGTTTGGCACTTTTAAAATTGCAACTGATTAATTCAATCTTACTACATGTATTTGTATATGCATACTTCACTGGAAGTGATCATATTTTCACAAAATATATAGGAATATAAGATTTTTATGCCTGTGTATAGCTCAGATTCTTTAGTGTACATATGTACCCCAAGTACAAGTAATAAAAGTAGAAAACATCGAAGTATTATTCTGGTAAACACAGCTAATGCCCCCTTTAAGCTTATCTAGGTCACCTTTATTTAAGAAACAAATTGACAATTTTTTTATCTTTCCCTATGTCTTATTCAAGTAACTTTTACTCTAGTAACATAAAGTATACTGGTAGTCTCAATTATAATCCAGATACAACAATTCTCACCAGCAGTATTATGGCAAATTAATGTCAATTGTCATCCCAACCAGTATATGTATGTAAATAGAGATTCTGAAGACATCCAGTATTATCAAACTACAAATGTACAACTTATTAATTCAAAATTCAAAAAAGTAAATAAGAGGTAATTTATCAACTACCTATCCTCTGGTGTATTTCCGAAAACGTTTTGTAAACAACTTTTCTGAAAAGAAAAAAAAAACAAAAACAAAAACAAACAAACCAAAAAAAAAACAAACCCCCCCCCAAAAAAAAAACAGCACATACACACATAAAAAATTACATTTGTGGGTGTAAGTTTATGTATGTCATATGCATCTTTGTGGGTGAATAGAAATAAAACAATAAAAACAAACTTTTATTAGTTCTTTGTTTTATAGCTATCAAGGAACACACTCAAACCTTGAAAAAATAATCAGGATCTAAAGTTGCACAGAGCCTGGATCTGCAAATCTAAAGAACAAGGATCAAAGGTCGTACAGAACATGGATAGGAAGTCCTACAAAAATGGAACTGAAGTTCTACAAAATATAGATCTGAGATTCTACAGAATATGGATCAGATATCCTACAGAAAATGGAACTGAAGTCCTACAAAATACACATCTGAGGTCCTACTAAATATAGATCTGAAGTTGTTCAGAGCATGGATCTGATTGTTCTAAAAAATCAGAGATTTGGGGTTCTACAACATGGATCCGAGGTCCTAAAAATATGGATCTAAAGTCCTACAAAACATTGATCTGAGGTCCCACAAAACATGGATCTGAAGTCCTAAAAAACAAGGATCTGAAGCCCTACAAATTATGGTTGACCAGTGAAAAAATTGCACACCTAACACTGCATGTTACACTGCACTGCATATTCCAAGTTGTATGTCTATAAAATGAATCAAGGCTTAACGAGAAGTGATGCTGCACACATTTTTTCTCTGAAGTTGCATTCTATCATGAAGAACGAAAATGGAACAGAACAACTTAAAAACGTCTATTGGCCAAGAAAAATGCTATAATTTCTCCTAAATGATACATTATTGACCTTTGTTTCCATGTGCGGATTTCTATGAAAAAGCTAAATCTTTATGAAACAATGATTCAGCCCATATTCTTTGCGCAATGAAATTCACATGGACATCATCTCTAAGAGAAGTGGATGTTTCTGTAGAATTGGCCAGTCTAATTTAATGGTCTGTGCCACTTTGTTATTCCACTCTGTCAAAGAGCGAACGGCAGTCAATCGATCAAATACTTTAGCCATAAAATGTTCTTCTTGTGGTCTCGTTTTCTCTATCAAGTGTTTTAAACAAAGTATCATTTTCCATTGAATCTCTTCAACCTTTTCTGGTTCTTGTAATTCACAACGATCTAAAAATTTGAAGGAAAAAATGATTAGAAATCAACTGAAAAATTGAGATACTAAAAGCACGGATACTAAAGTATTAACGGTCAGGTGGTCCAAGAGACAGTATACAAATCTAGTGAACAATGGACAAATATGGATCTCCAGAAGACCAAAAAGTGGAATCAGGAGTAAGAATCCCATTCATCCCTAAAGACGCATTTGGGCTGACCTAAATCATTGATTTATAGAAGAGTTCAGTGTTCCTTAGGGGTTGATGAGTACAACTGCTGGTATATTCAACCCTGAATTTCTTGCAAATAAGAAACATTTAGATTAGACACCAAGCAGCTTTTAAGTGTCAGTCTATTGAAGAGTCAGGGAAAGTCCATAAAAATGTTACACATTCATTACTGAAATACTTTATCAGCTGCATAATTCTCAGAAATGAAAATGTATTATATCAAGAGCTTTTCACAATGATCAATGCAATTTGAATTGACATTCTAGTGGATTTCCTTTATCTAGAAGCAAAATTCACTTGAAGCCTTATGTCATAATAACCTTTTCTGGAAAAGTTGAAGTATGTTTAAAATATAATAAACTCATTAACCCCTTAAAGCAAATTTGGACTGGCCTAAATCATTGATTTATAGAAGAGTCCATTGCTTCTACGCATTTGATGAGTAAATACAAATCATATTGTAACAAATCAACACTTGTTTCCTGTTGCATACTCAGCTAACAAGAGTTGTCAGAAGACAACAAATCTCGCGGAAATAGGTGTTAATTATCACAATAGGTTTTTGACCAACAGCTGCAAGGATTTAAGGTCAAAGGACCAATTAATATTTTGGCTCCTTCAGTTCAGGTTAAAAATTTTGAAAAGTAGGTGAAAGTCCAAGGTCAAAAGTCAAGGTTTAAAAGCTATAGCCAAAGTTAAAGTTTTTGAAAAGTATATAAAAAATCCAAGGGCCAAGTCAAAGGTCAAAAGGCCACTAGGTCAAAAGTCAAAGTACCAAATGAAAGTGTTGGGAACTGTAAATACGTTTTTTTATTTGTGAGAATTTTATTTATGCATAATTTCGTGAGAGCTCTTGCTAGCGAATACAAAATTATCGCGTAATGAAGTATGACAATAGTATGATGCAATAGGCATTTGAAATCACGAAAATATTATTTTTTGAATAAATTTAGAACTTGCGAATATAAAGTATAGTGAAAATTTACGGATTCGCAACCTATATCTGAAATATCAAAGCCCTATGCCACATGGTTTAAAAAACAGAGTCATGGTTAAAAGTTTTTGAAAAGTAGGTCAAAGTTCAAGGCCACTAGGTCAAAAGTCCAGGTACCAAAAGAAAGCTTTGGTCAGAAGGAATCTATATGTGAAATATCAAAGCCCTGTCTCTTGCATTTAAAAAGATACAGGCCAGGTTTTGTCTACGGACTTGACGATGCCGGGGGTATAGCATTACCTCTCTGGAATTTCGTCACGATGAGTTAAAAATGACCTTTTTTTCTTAGAAAAAAAAATCAATTATTTTCTTATTGCAGAAGTATCATCATTTTCCTTGTCATTGACTGTATTCATTCAAGATTAAAAGCAAGATTTTATAACTTACATGATATACTTAGATTGCAAACCTTTTATACAATTTGTGTCATATCAAAATATAATCTTGTGGCCAAAAGTTAGTCAAAGGTCTCAGTGAGGATAGTCGATTACTCCCAATAAATGCCTACCATCTCAAATAGGCTCTGCCAGCAAGTCATATGCCACATGTCCTCGTTGATGACCCTGGTAATACTTTGGTAGCTGAATGGCAGTGGCAAGAGGCGAGTCATCAACATCAACATTTCTGTGAGTAAGGGAAGGTTACACCCACAAAAAAACCATTGGATCGTCATGTTTGGGGTTGATGGTGGGCTAATTACCTAACATAATATCCCTACTGATTACGGAAACCTAAGAAGGGGGCCTTATGTCCCAGTGGGAACCAAGAGGATAGGTGGGGTGAGAAAATATAATCCTATGGTTCAAATGTTGGGAGAAAACAAATCGTAAAAGTTACAGCTGTATATGATTACCATGATAAATCTGCACATGTTTACAAAGTTACATGGTTATAAACTGAACCATAACAGGGGTGACAGACTTGTTTTGGACAACAAAAATATTAGAGCTACAATAATACAATGAGTCATATTCAACTTTTACACCCCTATTTTTGGAATATAGACTGTACTTTTTTAATATTTGACAGATAAACAGACAGACAGACAGATATAGATAAATATACAGAGAGATAGGTATATAGATCAACAGAAAGATAAACACATATATAGACAGATAGACATACATACATACAGTCAGACAGGCAGACAGATATATAGATAGATAGATAGATAGATAGACAAACAGATATAGATAAATATACCGAGATAGGTATATAGATCAACAGAAAGATAAACACATATATAGACAGATAGACATACATACAGACAGACAGACAGGCAGACAGATACATATACACTTGTATATAGATAGATAGATAGATAGATAGATAGATAGATAGATAGACAAACAGATATAGATAAATATACAAAGATAGGTATATAGATCAACAGAAAGATAAACACATATATAACCAGATAGACATACATAGACAGACAGACAGACACACAGATAGATAGACAGACAGTTATAGATAAATATACAGAGAGATAGGTATATAGATCAACAGAAAGATAAACACATATATAGACAGATAGACATACATACAACCAGACAGACAGACAGATAGACAGACAGACAGATATAGATAAATATACAGAGAGATAGGTATATAGATCAACAGAAAGATAAACACATATATAGACAGATAGACATACATACAGACAGACACACACACAGATAGATAGACAGATATAGATAAATATACAGTGAGATAGGTATATAGATCAACAGAAAGATAAACACAAATATAGACAGATAGACAAACATACAGACAAACAGACAGATAGACAGACAGACAGATATAGATAAATATACAGAGAGATAGGTATATAGATCAACAGAAAGATAAACACATATATAGACAGATAGACATACATACAGACAGACACACAGATAGATAGACAGATATAGATAAATATACAGAGAGATAGGTATATAGATCAACAGAAAGATAAACACATATATAATGTAGATAAACAGACTGATTGACAGTTAAACAGACATTGAGATAAATAGAATAAAAATAAATACACAAATAGGCAGACAGATAGACATACAGACAGAAAAAAGACAGACAGACAGACACACAGATAGATAGATAGATAGATAGATAGATAGATAAAAGATAAAGAACCAAGAAAATCTTACCTCGGTAAGTCAAACAAATACATCTTATTAATGCAATCTCTGTATCTGTTGGTTGTAAATTATGCATAGTGTTGGAAAAGGAAAAGAGTGACGTCATAAAATCAGCATTCCACAGTTTACTAAGTTCCGAGATATGATAACATCTTTCGAATACACCAGTCAACACGCCCACATCAACATTAACAAATTTGTAAAATCCAAAAATCCAAAATTCAAATCTAGAGGCTGAAAAATATACAGAATAATTACATAATGTGCCGCTTTTTTTTAACAAGTACATTTTCTTTCTACAGTAACAAAGTCTTGTATCTTTATATTCTTATACAGATCTAGATCTATTTGTATATAAAAGACCCCTAGGGGCTTAAACTGTCATCTGAGTGGAACATACAATTACAGTCAGAATATAATAAACATTCAATTTGCCTGCTGAGACCACAACTTAAAGATATACCAATGTTTGGCTATTTTTGGAGTACCTATGGGTATATACCACTTTTCATTTTGACCCACTGGTTTGTGAGAAGAATTAAGAAATGTGTAAAAATTGACAAAAACTAATATTTATTGTTTACTTGGGTGCTTGTAACCTTGAACTTTGACCCAATGACCTCAAAACTTTGTCACAACATTCCTCAGATAATTCCTTACAACTTTCTCATGAAGCTCATAGTGGATAATTCAAAAACTGATTTGAATGTCACTCTTCACGTTTGTAGACCACTTAATTATCATGCATATTCATTGATTAATGAGTGAGAGATGTACCAAGCTTTGGTCCTTTTAGACTCCTCTTGAAGTCCTTATGGGTTTTAGCCCCTCATTTCATTTAAAAAATTTGTCTTTACATTAGGATATTCCCTGTGAAATTTGGTTTTTAAATTACCTGCTGGTTCTTAAGAAGAAGTTGAAAATGTGTAAAAGTTAACAATGGATGTTGGACAACACATGAGGACAGACAAAATACGATAGCAATAAGACATCTTGTGCCTCTGGCTCAGGTGACCTAAACATACTTGTATATGAGGTTGTTTTTAGATAAGAAACAGACTTAGACGTTTGGAAAGAATAATTCTACAGGTTAAATTTTTAAATGAAAAAATCAAGAGAATGGCATATTGGAACAAAGAAAGAAATTGCTAACAACTGAAATAAAAACAAATAAGGATATCATTAACGAACTATCTTACAGCTTACGGAAATGGACCACTGAAAATGACATGAGTGATATCAACGGTAATGTTGACAGTAGTTACAATCCCACTCTATTTGAAAACCTATCTCTAACTGCTCCCGTTTTCTGATACGTCACATATAGGATCTAACTCAATCCACTACGGGTTCACGTGTGGATGACCTTGTAGGTGTGTCATTTTTGACCAATGAAAATGTGGCTTGCGCTATTTTGTAAGTTTATCAAAAGGCAAAGAGAGATGATCCACATGTGACCTCATAGTGGATCTACACAACATATCAGAAAACTGGAGCAGTAAGAAACTGGGTTTTGATTAGACGGTTACAATCCAATTAACAAATAAAAAAACCCAATGCTACAATTGAATTTATCTATTACTGTCAAATGGGAAAGAGAACAAGTCCCTATTTGTAAATGCGTAAACATTAGCTGGATTCAAACACGTTAATCCCTTATGTTCGACACTGTCAAACCCGCTGACAAATTACCTGCACATTCTACAAGATCAATGGTAGGTTAACATGTAGAAAGTTAGCAAATGAATAAACAGCAATTACGGGTTTGAAAATAATTGGCATGTCATATCACTTTGACGTAAATATCAAGAAAACAAACTGTGATACTAACATTTAACAAGATTTGCCTGATCTTCTAATGAAAGTTGTCCAAATCCTGGAATGTTTTTTGCAAACGAAATAAATCTTGTAACTGCTCTTTCCATTGTACTGGCAAAGTTTGCCATTAATTCCATACGATTGTCAACATCAATTCCAGTCTGAGTGAAGAACTGCTTATATTCCTCTTTGGTTACACCACTTAGGTTACCAAACATCTCATTCTTTATTCTCACAGCATCCTGAAATTTTTTTTTTTGAATTGTCACAAGAAAAATAAGGCAAGATATATCAAACTTAAAGGGGCGTTAGCTGTGTTTTTTTTGTTTTTTTTCAAAAAACATTTCCCCCTATTTATTACATAGATTGATGATATATAATAACAAAAAAGAGATATACACAGGCATAAATATTCTTAAATTCCAATATATTTTGTGCAAATTGCTTCAGAAACTCAGGTTTGGCACTTTTTCCCTTGCACTTGATTACTTGGACCTTACTCTTTGTATATGAATAACACAATGGACCTGACCTTACTTTCGCAAAATATATAGGAAAATAAGATTTTTTATGCCTGTGTATAGCGCTTATTTGTTATTGTACATCAAGTGGAAAAAATAAAAAACAATTTTTTGGGTAAACACAGCTAATGCCCCTTTATAATCAACGTCAAATTATTATACCAAGTCAATAAAGGTACTAAATGATCCACAATTGATTTTTTTTGGACATTAACAGAGATAAATGTATATCGCTACAACAGTCCAAAAATTATACATCAAATCATTTTCATTGATATTAGCAAACCATATGATAAACATCTGACAGACAGACCAAACTGCTAACAGACAAACCAAATGTGTGACTGAGAAACCAAAAAGTCTGAAGGACAAACCAAATGTGTGACAAACCAAACTTCTGACAGACAATCCAAACTTCTGACACAGAAACCAAACTTCTGACAAACCAATATTCTGATGGACAAACCAAACTACTGACAGACAGACCTAACTTCTGACAGACCAAAACTGTGATAAACAAAGCAAATTTTAGACAGATGGACCAACCTTTGGACAGACAAACCAATCTTCTGACAGATAAATGAAACTTGATAAATAAACCAAACATCTGACAGACCAAACTTTTGACTAAGGAAATTTCTGACAGACAAACCAATCTACTGACAGACAGACCGAAAGTGTGACAGTCAAGCCAAAAGTCTGAAGGACAGCCCAAAGGTATGACAAAGTAAACTTCTGACAGGCAGATCAAACTTCTGACAGGCAGACCAAACTTCTAACAGACAAACCAGTCCAAATGTCTGAAGGAAAGTCCAAATGTGTGACAAAGTAAACTTCTGACGGGCAGACCAAACTTCTGACTGGCAGACCAAACTTCTAACAGACAAACCAGTCCAAATGTCTGAAGGAAAGCCAAATGTGTGACAAAGTAAACTTTTGACAGGCAGACCAAACTTCTAACAGACAAACCAGTCAAAATGTCTAAAGGACAGACCAAATGTATGACAAACAGAATTTCTGAGAGACCAAACCTCTGATAAACAAAGCAATCTTCTGACTAACAAACCAAACTTCTACCAGACAGACTAATCTTCTAACAGACAGACTAAACTTCTGACAGACCGATTAAACTTCTACCAGACAGACTAATCTTCTGACAGACAAACCAAATGTGTGACCGTCAAACATAATTTTTGTCAGACAAACCAAGTGTTTAAAGAATCGACAACATGTGTGACAAACTTGACTTCTGATTGACAAACAAAACGTCTGAAGGACAGACCAAATGTCCATGTTGGTCAACTTTTATGTACATAGCAAGAGGTATACTGGCCGTTCGTTACTTTAAGTCCTTTCAAAGCTCTTTTTCAAAATGAAACATGTATATATAGGCTGAGTTTAACTGGCAAGTTGATGCTCACCTAATGTTTTTGGAAATATATCATGTTTCCAAAAAAAATATGATACTCACTGCATATTCCCTGGTTCTTTTTTCGATGCGTTTGGCGTCGGTCCACTGTATCAGGAAGGCACCATACATTTCTTTCTGCGCTTTATCCATCAACTCTATTACTTGCTCCATTTCATCTACTGACATCACCTTGGGTTCTACTGGTTCCCTTTTGATTCGATCCTGCATCTGAAGCTGTTTGATTTCTTTGATATCTTTGGTACGCTTCTCATGAGTATACCGACCAGTTTTAATAGCTGTAACAGAGTTTATATCTAGTTTTAATTGCCGTAACAGACTTTGTGTTGCATTTTAATTTGCAGCTACATGTACATGTTTTAAAAGATGCATTTATAGCTATGTACCAAAAAAAAAATGATTTTTCTACTTGATGAACAATAACAAATAATATCTATACACAGACATAATCAATCTTATATTCCTATATATTTTGTGAAAATCAGATCGGGGTCAGTGTGGAAATGCATATACTGAAAAAATTGCCATAATGGACACTTTAATTCAGCAGACACCCTCTGCTAATGGACAGTTTGTCTAGGTCCAAATTTACATTGTTATATAAGACCACTAGCATCTGCTTTAAATAAACGGACACCTCCCTTACCCAGACAACAGACAAAGTTGTTGGCTCCAATATTCATAATTTATTTTCAACCTTGTATAAGCAGACAGTCTTGAACCCTTCCTTTGATCGACTTCCATTGCCACAGGCAATTTCTTACTAAGCTGTTTGTCCCAACTTCTGTTTTGAGAAACTCTCTTACAATTTTATATTTTGTTTTTGCTTGATATTTATTCCCTTGCATTGTATCAGAACACTTTATTACAAGAACGATTGTGTTGATTATGCGTATGAATGGTTTAGCAGTAAATGGTCATCCTTCATTCAGCAGTCAACTCTCTATAATGGACAATTTGATTAGTCTGGCAACTGTCCCACTAAACACAGGTTTTACAGTACATGTTCAAATAGTTCTCGGACTTTATCGACTTTGTGTCACACGTCTTCCGAACTTCTCAGGACTTTTCCTGGTTTAGTCAGAAACCAAAACAATACAGTCTACTTTCCAAAAATAGGTTGTACAGGTAAAACATATTGCCTTGCATGGACTCCATGCATTACTGAATTTTTAATACGTTTGTGACAAGTAGCTTGTCACCCCTGTTATGATTTGAAGGTTGAATTTATCAGTTACAAGTGAGTAAATGCCTAACTGGGTTTCTCAAGCAATTTTCACAAAATATATTGGAGTTTCAGAATTTATAATCCTGTGTATACCGTATTTGACCTATTAAGTGCCCAGGGCAATTCAAAAATCAGGAAAATGGGATTGAAGCTTAATGGGACCAATTAAAAGTCAAATTGATGTAAAACAGTTAATTGTTTATAAGGCACAGTGTTGAAGTTGTTGCAGTTATTACTGAGGACACATATCAACATAATTCTTTTGCTTACTGTGTTTCAGGTCCACATCTCCTTGGCAACCAGTTAGAAAAGATTGTTGATCGTATGTAAAAAGGTTGTGGGGTGCTTATAGGGACATGTTTGCTTAATGGGTAAAAAGAATTTTTTGGTAAAAACATAGCTACATGTAATGCCATGGTAAATACATATTTAAGTCTACCAAGGAATGTGGCACATCCTGGTTTGGTCAGAAACCAAAACAATACAGTCTACTTTTCAAAAATACGTTGTACAGGTAAAACATATTGCCTTGCATGGACTCCATGCATTACTGAATTTTTAATACGTTTGCATTACTGAATTTTTAATACGTTTGTGACAAGTAGCTTGTCACCCCTGTTATGATTTGATTTAGACTTGTGTTTGAAAACACGTTTCAATTTACCTTGATAGACCTATACATATTTGTTTTTGTGGTTGTTTTCTGCCACACCAAACAATTTTTCATTGATATAATGGATGCCTTTTAATGGTGTTTTATATCTGGATCTCCAGGAAAACATTGAGATGGAATTATATCTGGGTTACTAGGGAAACATAGAGATGGGATTATATCTGCATCACTAGGGAAACATTAAGATGGGTTTATATCTTGGACTCTATGAAAACATAGAAATTGGATTATATTTGGATCTCTGGATACATAGAGATCGGATTATATCTGGATCTCTTGGGAAACAAAGAGATGGGATTATATCTGTTTTTTTTTAGAAACATAGAGATAGGATTATATCTGGGTCACTGGGGAACACAGAGATGGGATTATATCTGGATCTCCAGGAAAACATAGAGATTGGATTATATCTGGATCACTAAAGAAAACATAGAGGTGGGATTATATCTGGGTCACTAGGGAAACATCAAGATGTCTGGGTCACTAGGAAAACTTAAAGATGGTATTATATCTGCATCACTAATGAAACAAAGATGGGATTACTACTGGGTCTCTATGGAAACATAGAGATGGGATTTTATCTCTGTCTCTTGGGAGCATAGAGATACGATTATATCCAGTCACTAGGGAAACAAAGAAATGGGATTATATCTGAGTCTCTGAGGAAAATACAAAGATGGGATTATATCTGGGACTGTAGGGAAACATAGAGATAAGGTTATACATGGATCTCCAGGGAAACAGAGAGATTGGATTATATCTGCATCACTAGGGAAACATTAAGATGGGTTTATATCTTGGTCTCTATGGAAACATAGAAATGGGATTATATTTGGATCTCTGGAAACATAGAGATAGGATTATATCTGGATCTCTAGGGAAACATAGAGATTTGATTATATCTTGGTTTTTTGGGAAACATAGAGATAGGATTATATCTGGATCTCTAGGGAAACATAGAGATGGGATTATATCTGGGTTTTTGAGAAACATAGAGATAGGATTATATCTGGGTCACTAGAGGGAATAGAGATGGGATTATATCTGGATTTCCAGGAAAACATAGAGATTGGATTATATCTGGGTCGCTAAAGAAAACATAGAGGTGGGATTATATCAATCAATCTGAACATATCTGGGTCTCTAAGGAAACGGAGATAGGATTATATCTGGGTCTCTAGGGAAACATAGGGATGGGATTAAATCGAGTCTCTAAGGAAAACAGAGATGGGATTATATCTGCAACACTAGAGAAAAATAGAGATGGGATTATATCTGAGTCTCTAGGAAAAAACAGAGATGGGATTATATCTGAATCTCTAAGGAAAACATAGATATGGGATTATATCTAGGTCTCTATGGAAACAGAGATGGGATTATATCTGGGTCTCTATGGAAAGGTAAAGATGGGATTATATCTGAATCTCTAAGGAAACATAGAGATGGAATTATATCTGAGTCTCTAGGTAAACAGAGATGGGATTTTATCTGAGTCTCTAAGGAAACAGAGATGGGATTATATATGGTTCTCTAGGGAAAAATAATGAACAAATCAATCTGAACATATCTGGGTCTCTAAGGAAACGGGAGATAGGATTATATCTGGGTCTCTAGGGAAACATAGGGATGGGATTAAATCGAGTCTCTAAGGAAAACAGAGATGGGATTATATCTGCAACACTAGAGAAAAATAGAGATGGGATTATATCTGAGTCTCTAGGAAAAAAAAGAGAGATGGGATTATATCTGAATCTCTAAGGAAAACATAGATATGGGATTATATCTAGGTCTCTATAGAAACAGAGATGGGATTATATCTCTGGTCTCTATGGAAAGGTAAAGATGGGATTATATCTGAATCTCTAAGGAAACATAGAGATGGAATTATATCTGAGTCTCTAGGTAAACAGAGATGAGATTTTATCTGAGTCTCTAAGGAAACAGAGATGGGATTATATCTGGTTCTCTAGGGAAAATAATGATGGGATTATATCTAGGTCTCTATAGAAACATAAAGATGGGATTTTATTACATTTTTATTAGATTTATCATTTAAATATAATCTATATTTTTCAATGATATTTTTCACTGATATTTATAACTGACTGAAAATACAACTGAATGGAAAGTAAACAGAAAATGCTGTGTTTCATTTTTAGCCAATCAAAATGCTTTTAAAGTTTTTCCCATTTGGGATTACTTTTTTTTTCTTTTATCAGATGTCAGGTAACTAAACATATTGTGAGGCAGGAGAATACATATTTAACACTTATGTTACGCACTCATGTTGAATATGTATTCTCCTGCCTCACTCGATGTAATAACTATGTTATTCAAAAACAATTGTCAAATATCCTCTATACATCTGGGTCTCAACACAGACCTCTCAGAAGTGGGATCATATTGAAATCCTTATCTATCAAAGAAAATCCAGAGATAGGATTATATCTGGATCCCCTCTTTATCCCAAACCCTGTGGGTCTGTAGTAAAATCAAGACTAAAGTAACAGGCATTATACCCTTGGTTACAACTAGTAATTGTGATTTGACTACAAGTATGCCTACCAAGCAAGCGATTTAACATTGTATATGTAGGTATGCCTAGTGATAAATGTTGTTAGCAATTAAGGTTATCACTATCAAAAAGCAATAAGGCCATCATTAAATAATTCTCTTTGTGAAGCTTTAAAAAAGATTCCCAAAATATCCCACTGGCAACACAGAACTAAAAAGAGAGAGAGACAGACGGAGAGACAGAGAGAGAGAGATATTAAAAATGAGGCAGGATATGTTTTGCTTGATTCAAAATAAAATGGTATATACTAGATACTGTTTACTCATAAGTGACGTTGTTGACATCATAAAGCTACACTCATTCAGTCAAATATGAACAGTTTTACACACCAAATAGATGACAAGCAATTTGTACATGTCATGCAAAATGATGAATGACATCAAATGCAATAAACAGCATGAAAAGTATATAAACATATAACATGTGTCATACTTTTATACAAACACACCATACGGCATTGTTTACAGAGCAACATAAAATCACCACCCTCCAAATACCTACGGAATTTCCGCAGCATAATTACCCCGGATCAAACTGAGGCAGCAATAACACAAACTATCAAGTATTATGAAACTACATGTACATGTACAATGTGTACAATGCTGTGTACTCTTGGTTTCCATTTTTTTTTTTAAAAGAAGAAATATAAATTTTCTTTTGGATATACTTATATGACATTTAAGATTCAGATATACCAAATCTGATAGGAATGCCAGTCCATACATGTAATGCCAGTAAAGTTCCATGTGTACATATCCACAATATAACATTATGATTAGCCCTTCCCTACATGTACATGAAGCCGCTTTCAATCTATATCTCTGCTGTTGCCTCAACTCAGCTTCTGTTGTACAGTGCAAACTGTCATGAAAAACCACCTGTCTTTTGGGACATTAATTTGAAAACCATTCAGTTAAACGTCTCTGTAAATGAAATCTCTTTTGAGAGACCACCTGCCTTAAAAGACCAAGGGTGGTCTCTCATGACATAATTGTATATACATGTATATATACAAACTTTATTTATTTTGATACAACAATTTAAAAACAAGTTATAAAACTAAATATTAATGACTCTTGATTGTCTGACATATGTGGGTTTGAGGGGGGCTTGCTGTGGAAGGAAACTAGAGTCCTTGGGAAAAAAAATCTGTAAGATGTCTGAGCAGGTGTATGCCATACCACCTCACAGACTGTCAGTAAGATGTCTGAGCAGGTGTATGCCATACCACCTCACAGACTCATGTCTGAGTAGGTGTAAGCCATGTCACAGACTGTCTGTAAGATGTCTGAGCAGGTGTATGCCATACCACCTCAAAGACTGTCAGTAAGATGTCTGAGCAGGTGTAAGCCATACCACCTCACAGACTGTCTGTAAGATGTCTGAAGGTGTATGCCATACCACCTCACAGACTGTCTGTAAGATGTCTGAGCAGATGTAAGCCATACCACCTCACAGACTGTCTGTAAGATGTCTGAGTAGGTGTAAGCCATACCACCTCACAGACTGTCTGTAAGGTGTAGGTGTAAGCCATACCACCTCACAGACTGTCTGTAAGAGTCTGAGCAGGTGTATGCCATACCACCTCAAAGACTGTCAGTAAGATGTCTGAGCAGGTGTAAGCCATACCACCTCACAGACTGTCTGTAAGATGTCTGAGCAGGTGTATGCCATACCACCTCACAGACTGTCTGTAAGATGTCTGAGCAGATGTAAGCCATACCACCTCACAGACTGTCTGTAAGATGTCTGAGTAGGTGTAAGCCATACCACCTCACAGACTGTCTGTAAGATGTCTGAGCATATGCCATACCTCTCAAAGACTGTCAGTAAGATGTCTGAGCAGGTGTAAGCCATACCACCTCACAGACTGTCTGTAAGATGTCTAAGCAGGTGTGTGTCTCACAGACTGTCTGTAAGATGTCTGAGCAGATGTAAGCCATACCACCTCACAGACTGTCTGTAAGATGTCTGAGTAGGTGTAAGCCATACCACCTCACAGACTGTCTGTAAGATGTCTGAGTAGGTGTATGCCATACCACCTCGCAGACTGTCTGTAAGATGTCTGAACAGGTGTAAGCCATACCACCTCACAGACTGCCTGTAAGATGTCTGAGCAGGTGTATGCCATACCACCTCTTAGACTGTCTGTAAGATGTCTGAGCAGGTGTATGCCATACCACCTCACAGACTGTCTGTAAGATGTCTGAGCAGGTGTATGCCATACCACCTCACAGACTGTCTGTAAGATGTCTGAACAGGTGTAAGCCATACCACCTCACAGACTGCCAGTAAGATGTCTGAGCAGGTGTATGCCATACCACCCTCTTAGACTGTCTGTAAGATGTCTGAGCAGGTGTATGCCATACCACCTCACAGACTGTCTGTAAGATGTCTGAGCAGGTGTATGCCATACCACCTCACAGACTGTCTGTAAGATGTCTGAGCAGGTGTATGCCATACCACCTCACAGACTGTCTGTAAGATGTCCATGCCATACCACCTCACAGACTGTCTGTAAGATGTCTGAGCAGGTGTATGCCATACCACCTCAAAGACTGTCAGTAAGATGTAAGAGGTGTAAGCCATACCACCTCACAGACTGTCTGTAAGCCAGGTGTATACCACCTCACAGACTGTCTGTAAGATGTCTGAGCAGGTGTAAGCCATACCACCTCACAGACTGTCTGTAAGATGTCTGAGCAGATGTAAGCCATACCACCTCACAGACTGTCTGTAAGATGTCTGAGTAGGTGTAAGTAAGACTGTCTGTAAGATGTCTGAGCAGGTGTATGCCATACCACCTCAAAGACTGTCAGTAAGATGTCTGAGCAGGTGTAAGCCATACCACCTCACAGACTGTCTGTAAGATGTCTGAGCAGGTGTATGCCATACCACCTCACAGACTGTCATGTCTGAGCAGATGTAAGCCATACCACCTCACAGACTGTCTGTAAGATGTCTGAGTAGGTGTAAGCCATACCACCTCACAGACTGTCTGTAAGATGTCTGAGTAGGTGTATGCCATACCACCTCACAGACTGTCTGTAAGATGTCTGAACAGGTGTAAGCCATACCACCTCACAGACTGCCTGTAAGATGTCTGAGCAGGTGTATGCCATACCACCTCTTAGACTGTCTGTAAGATGTCTGAGCAGGTGTATGCCATACCACCTCACAGACTGTCTGTAAGATGTCTGAGCAGGTGTATGCCATACCACCTCACAGACTGTCTGTAAGATGTCTGAACAGGTGTAAGCCATACCACCTCACAGACTGCCTGTAAGATGTCTGAGCAGGTGTATGCCATACCACCTCTTAGACTGTCTGTAAGATGTCTGAGCAGGTGTATGCCATACCACCTCACAGACTGTCTGTAAGATGTCTGAGCAGGTGTATGCCATACCACCTCACAGACTGTCTGTAAGATGTCTGAGCAGGTGTATGCCATACCACCTCACAGACTGTCTGTAAGATGTCTGAGCAGGTGTATGCCATGTCACAGACTGTCTGTAAGATGTCTGAGCAGGTGTATGCCATACCACCCTCACAGACTGTCTGTAAGACTGAGCAGGTGTATGCCATACCACCTCACAGACTGTCTGTAAGATGTCTGAGCAGGTGTATGCCATACCACCTCACAGACTGTCTGTAAGATGTCTGAGCAGGTGTATGCCATACCACCTCACAGACTGTCTCCACATTCCAATCCAAGGATCAGATTTGGTTCTCATTGGTGACAATCAGGTCCACTGCATCAAAGGTAAAGTGTCACAAATTTTGACTTGAGCAATGGACTTGTGTCAATGGAGTGAGGGTTCTATACGTGCCTCACATACAGTTACATAATATTTTGGTTTGAAGCCTTGTTGAAAACACAATTTTCTTACATTTTTTAAGTACATTTTAACACTGATATACAATGTAGGAGTGTCATCAGGCAGGGATGACATGTGTCTGTATGTATGATCAATTATACAGTCAGACAGGTGAAAATCACTTAGTACATGTACTTGTCTGACAGTACAAGATATTGTTGCTTGACCAAATAAATCCATTCAAAAAATGCCAATATCAATGACGCAAATTCCTTGTTTGTTTTTGTTTTTTTTGTGTGTGTGTTTTACGCCACACTTGCCAATTTTTCAGTTATATGTAGGTAGCCAGTTATAAATAGTGGAGGAAAGAATCCGGGTATAGACAACGGGTCTGGCCATCTGCAAATAAACTGGCCAACTTCCTCACAAGATCAACTTACAATTTACACATATGTAGGTCTCAGTTTAAAGGTTTAAAGGAATTATTTAAACAAATGGTTTTCAGAATGTAGTCTCAGACGACAGGTGGCCTTTTATGACAGAGGTCTCTCAACTTTCTCCTGCATCTCAGATCTGATGTAAACTAGTCCCACTGTTATTTAAGGAAGCACCACCGCTGCAGTGAAGATAAAATATGCACCACTTACCATCTTTGGACATTCCGACAGCAAGGCACTTCATGTATCTACATTGAGGACAACTGTTCCGCTTACCCGGTTCTATTTTACAATCTTGATTTCCACCGACACATTTATATGCAAGACTGCGTCGAAGACTTCTCCGGAAAAATCCCTGAAAATATAATATATCAAGCTTTAAAATGCACTAATTTATGAGTACAAATAAAACATGGTGTGTTTGAGTAACACAAATGCAGACTGTGTTGATAAATAGAAATTTTAAGTCACCAATACCTGGCCTCCTACCAATACAATGTAAGAAACCAAACCTACTCAACTAAAAAAATCCCAACCTCAAGTTTTCTAGGCAGTTCTGTTGACTTATTGTTTTCTAATGAAAATAATCTGATATTTTGTCCAATTTACATATTAAACAAGATGTGCAGCAGTGTTTGTGAAACCAAATGATGCTGGTCCAAACAAATTTCTACGCTGGCAAATAATAAGTATACTTTATATACTGCTATGTCCTACATTTTGATCCCACCTAAACCCCAGGTGCATGTGATGTCCCCACCTAAACCCCAGGTGCATGTGATGTCAATGAAGTGTGAGCAACCCTTAGATGAACTTAGTCTTAGTTTGGTTACTGTATCACAATCCAAACTTGAAATATTGCACTTTTTATGTAAACGGGACGGAATTACGGAAAGACAGACATACATCTACACAAAAACAAACAAACCAAACACTAGAAGCTTGATCATGAGCTACTGTACAAGTTACGGTACAACATCAATCACAGGTCACTATCAAAAATTTTCATATCCAATTAAATTAATTGGGTTTTTTTTTTTTTTTTTTTTTTGGGGGGGGGGGGGTGAAGAAATGCCACACTTTGCTAATGCTAGCCTACATTTGTGTAGGATATTATGGATTTATTTACATTAATTTGATTCTTTTAATGTTGTTTTAGGCTGCACTAAATAATTTTTCACTCATAATGAAATGGTGGTGGGCATGGCGTGCAGTTTTTAATGGTTAAAATGTACATCGGCAATTTGTTATATAGAATCTACAATTACGTCCAACACATACATGAACATGTAAGCAATACAACTCTTACACATCTTTACTCTATAACGACAAAAATACAATTTGTTTATTGATTATATCTTGCGCTATTAATTACATAACATGTACTACCTTAACGATTTGAGACTTAATAAGATTAATATGATAGATGTGACACATGTTCCTTTGTATTCCATGCAGATATCATAAACCAAGCCAACATTATACATGTATTTAAGCATACATGTAGAACCTAACGTACAGTGTATATACATGTGTGTGTATATATATATATATATATATATATATATATATATATATATATATATATATATATGTATATGATCTGTCACAAGTTTCCATTCATATCACATTTATTATACGATTTTTTGAATTTTCCACTTTGCAAGCCCTTGGCGAGCAAAAATGGAAAATCCATAACAAGTTTCATAAATATGATATGAATGGAAACTCATGACAAAAGATTCTTTTATGCAATATAAATGGCATTTTCTGATGGCAGGGGATGAGAATCTATAATATTCTCATATCTGTTGAGTTGACCAAATTGTTCCAAATAGGCAAATACTTGCACAGAAATAAGTGCACTAAGCCTACATTTTAAATTTTTTTTTTGCATCTGCCAGTAAGTATACTTTATCAGATGTTAAAATTACAGCAAAATTGCTGATCTGAATACAACAAAATTTTAAAATCATCTACACATGTTTTATTTGCCACTTTGTCCCCATTCCAGTTCAAGTGATGTCATAAACACCAATGACATCATCGCCAACCTTCACATGAATGAAATGATGTCATCGCCAACCTTCAGATGAAATAAGTCTGCATACAAAGTAAATACAAGTACCTAGTTCAGTTTGCTGCACATTAGCCAATCAAATCACTGCAAGGCTTTAATATACTTGTTACATATAAAATATTTATGTAATGCTGCATAACATTAACAAACAGATCATATGATTGATATATATATATATATATATATATATATATATATATATATATATATATATATATATATATATATATATATATATATATATATATATATATATATATATACATGAAATTGTACACTGCCTCTAATGGAACACAGCTGCATTCTATTAGCCGATTTCAAGTATAATGGGACTTGATCAGTTTAAAATGACACAAATTACTGTTTCAGTTTGCTAGCCATATGTCATAAACACACGATTTATAAACACACGATTTATAAACACACACGATTTATAAACAGGCAGGACACAAACAAGATAAGTGAGCATCTTTTGTCATGAACAAAAAATGACTTTGAGCGCATATATTTTTGCTTCAGAAATGTAACATAAAACTTGCAAGGGATATTTTTTACCATTTATGATAATACTTCTTATATTCTGTGACATTTTCAACTGTACTGACTGTAATTTTCTACTGTAATTATGTTCATAACATCACACAATAACAACATTGCAGTATTTATTTCCTGGGGTTAGACGTTTTACCGAAACAAGACTGAAACACACTACAATTACCAAACCACACTACAATTACTGGAGCAAGATACAAATCTTGAAGTATATATATTTAAAATGCATTTTGTAACTTAATTTAAGTACAATTATGGCTTAATTCCGAATAAATTTCCATAATAAAACTGAAACATACTAGATACAATTACTGAAACAGACAGAAACAAGACCTGCCTGTATCAGTAGATGTAGCGTGTTTTGGAATTGTTTCAAGGATTTATTGATACAAAAGATCCCAGAGGAATTTTGGTGCCCACCATGGAATGTACTATGTTTGAGTTATGACAGACTGTCTTTTCTCTTATTTTGTTCCTCAACATTAACATTGAATTCGAATTTAAATCCATATTTCTGTTAATCTTCATGTCAAATTTCAAGGAGATCCCTTCAGTCCTATGATCAAAATCCAAGATGGCCCCTTATCTGCCATATTGGATTCTGTTCTCTCTGAAAATGCAATATGCACAACTCAGATCTTAAGGGGAACTTTGATGTCAAATTTCAATGAGATCCCATCTGTTCCTTCTGAGAAATAGCGGTAACAAACTTCCTCTGGTCAAAATCCAAGATGGCCACCTGTTAGCCATGTTGGATTCCGATCTCTCTGAAAATGTAATATAAACAACTAGACCTCAAGGAGAACATTCATATTAAATTTCCTTTAGTCAAAATCCAAAATGTCCCCTTGTCGGCCATATTTGATTCCGAAATCTCTGAAAATGCAAGGTGATCCCTTTAACATTTTCTGAGAAACATTGGTAGCAAGAATCATTCAGGACGAACAGGCAAGGGACGGTCCACGCACGCAGTGCAATTTGAATGGCCCACCATCTGTTGATGGTCATTGTTGTGTGTTTCAGTATTGTTTCAGAAATTTATTCGGAATTACAATGTAATCCCAAATTATACATAAATCGGGTAACAAATTATATTTGAAACATATTCTACAACATATATTACAACATTTTATCTTACTCTAGTAATTTTAGAGTGTTTCCACTCTTGTTTCAGTGGATTGATGGCATACCATTGCAAATAATGATAGAAAAATTGCTAATTTGAAAAAAACTCTAGAAATATTAAAAACTTGTTTGAATACTTATTCAAATTTTGAGTATTGTACTCAACATATCTATTTATTCAGTAACATCATAAATTTAAACGTGATACAAAATTTTATACGTGCCCCAATGATGAAAAATAATGTTTCCTTATATAACAATAGCTCAGATAAGAGTTTTAAGTCCGGAAATACAAATGAAAATAGAAGTTCTGAAGTATTTAATCGACAAAAAATATATCTTGCAGATCACTCAAGAAAGAATTCAAATTTAAAAAGATAAATGGATAATTTAGAAAAATCTGATCAATATTTGGTTTATAAAATTTAGAACATGTTATCACAAACTAAGCTTACCCACAAAAAAGGCAGATGGTTTAGAAATGAAAGAAACAAGAGAAAATATATTATCTGTAATTAGAATGATATTGGTGATGAATTTCATTAATTTAGTTTAAATGTCCCAAGATAAACTCCATGAGAAAACATTATTTAAAATAATGAATTTTAAATAAAAGTCAGTATCATCAAATTAAAAAAAAAATTGCATTGAAAAATCAGAGTAGAATCAAAACATTACGAAGTCCCTGCAGTAAATTAGCATCACAATGACTGAAGACTTTTTTTAAATTCCATAGCTCCTTCCGATATACTGCTGGGCCAAATGATGATTTGATTGAAATAACAAATTTAACTTTGAGTAGAAAAACGTCGGGTGAATCTTTTCGGTAAATCATTAAGATCAATTATCTAAGAACAAAAATTACTTTTGAAATCTCTGTTGAAATAAATCCATACGAACATTTTCAAGTTCCGAAATAAATATTAAAAAGTGTCAAAATGAATATTCCTAAGTCAGTGCAGATTTAACCACACTAAGTGTCGATTTGTATATTTCCAAGGTGCCAAAATCACTCGGTGCGGACAAGTTTGACTTGCATCCCACTTGGCAACTTCTTCTTTTCTCTTGTATGAAATATAGATCTAGTTTATATAGTGAATGTAAATGTAAATGGGATTTCATTCAATTAACACTAATCAGATAATACTTAAACATAAAATCATGAAAAGCTGACAAAGCAAAAGGGCGAAGAAAAGGGATGAAAATGAAAATAAGCTACATGAATGCAGAGCTCTCAGTATGCTTGCTTTTCATGTACTGGAGAGCAGATATACAAGTTTGTCAATCAATTAAGATTTTCATATTTTTCCATTTTCAAACAATTTTTAACAGTATTTTGTTGTACAGAGATGATTATCGTACAACTTGAAACTATGATCTAACCTTTATCAAATACTGTCTGATGGACCTTAATATATCGTGTGCAATGTTAACCTTGCACCATGAGGAGATAAATCTCAATAAAATACCCCATTCTTCTTGCAGTCGCTGTTTTTACCTTTATCTGAGTTTGAGGGATACTGACCAAGAAGAAGTTCAGAATATTCAAAGGCTAAAAAATGTAGCAAAACCAGAATGTGTGATGCACACAGTCACATGATCATGATGTCATACATTACATAACTTCAGATCACAATTTCAGTAACCTGATCGATCTGAAATGGACCATGAGTTTTGTTTGTTTTATAAATTACTTTTATGTTTCAATAAAATATTTAATTTCAAATTTTGCATAAAACAGTATAGTTGATTTTATTCACGGGGATTTAATTTTGCTATATTTGCAGTCAAAGGAAATACTGTGAAAATAAATAACTGTGAATATAATATCTTATACTTATGAAGTATCAGAAAGCCAATACGTAACCAATCAAAATTATTAATGTTATTACAAAGCAAATTTATCCCTATACAAACAAACATCATATACACAAATAAAAAAAAATGTTTTACTTAAAAGCTCCATACAATATACTCATGAAACAGATATAACACAATTCTTATTCAAATTTATGGTTTTGCGCAGAATTTTCTCCCTGTTAAAAAGTTTATTCAGAAAAGTGCAAAATTTTCTCCCTGTGAAATTAGACAAGAGTTGTGTGTCAGAAGACAACAAAGCTCACGTGTAAATTTTCAAAATAGATATAGTCCGTTTGAGTATATATAGGACAGAGAAAAATCAAATTTTTGCAGAAAATAAAAACCATGCATAATGATAAAGTACAAGTTTTTTTTAAATATACTACATAACACAGCAATGTTCACAAATTTTAGTGCAGAGATGTGAAAGCTGTTTTTAAAATGTATGGTAAAATATGGGTTGAAAATCGTGAAAAACCTTGTCCTATATATACCTAAACACACTATACATTGTATTTGACCCACAGCTGTTAAATTTTAAGGTCAAAGGACTGGTAAAATTTTTATTCCTTCAGCTCAGGTTAAACATTTTGAAAAGTAAGTCAAAGTCCAGGGTCACTAGGTCAAAAGTCAAGGTACCAAATGAAGCTCTCATCAAAATATAAGGAACCTATATGGGAAAAACATGTATCCAGAGCTCTATCCCTTGCAGTTAAAAAGTTATAGGCCAGGTTAAAGTTTTGTTTACCAATGCCGACGATAATGATGAGAACAACGATGATGACGATGACAACGATGCCGGGGTAATGTCATTAGCTCTCCGGACCTTCGTCACAGTGAGCTAAAAACTATACAATAGTTGGTCTTATATATTTCCTTAAATAAGAGCTGACCTTTAATGTTTGTCTAACTGTCCGTGTCCAGGTGAAAATCATACATGTATCATGTGGATACATCTATAAGATAAAGTACATGTACATTTTAATTTATCAAGCGGTTTGTCTAATGCAAATGGAGAAGTTGTTATCGTCAGCATTTTCAAACCTTAACAAAACTGAAGTACAAGTATTCATTTGTGTCGACTGGGGTTAACAATCATAAAAATTTTCGCTTGTCCTGCAGGACAGACACCACCAAATATTTTCCCATAGGCCTCAATGCTAATTTACAAAACTTCAGGTCACTGTCACTCCCATGTTTATAAAATCTGGGTCAAATAAGTACCCTGTGCTGAAAGATCAATATTTTTGATAACAAAATATGCAATCAAAAGTATAGGTTGCCGTTGCATTTCTACTTCAAATTTTCACTTATTTACAACTCGTAGTATTCCGCACCAAAGGAAAATATCTATTCTCATATGACCCCTCCCTTTCAATTTTCAACCATCCACCCTATAATTTCCAAAGTACTACCAATATTCATGTATCTTTTTTATCACCTTAATTTCACTTATTGATGGCAAAACTAATTTTTTCCATTTAATGACCAATCAGATCTCTGGGCTCATTTTACCCTCCGCACAACTTTGGGTGTCCAAAATGTCTGCGCCCATGTTGTAAACAAAGCAGGTGTTTTTCCTATAGATTTATCCAAAACATTGCCAAAAATGGTCATTTTGCATTTTTTGGAAATCTCATTAACTGAACACCAAGCCCCCTTAATAATGAGGATGGGGAACCCAACCTGAAGAGAAACACAGTCTATAATGTGTCACACCCCTACCTCTCAATCCCATTCATTGATATTAACAAATAAATACATTATATGAAGAAGTTGTCTGTTTTTCTTTCATGATTTTCATTCAGAATTGTCTGTAACACATACACTTCATTATTTTGAATGATTTCATACCATTATTTACCAATATTGACCATGATATCAAATAAGGGTAGACGGTACCCCTTAATAATGGAAAAAGTGACAAAATATACCATTTTCTTCACAAAAACTTAAAATTTGGATCATTTCTTAATGAGCATGGAACCAATTAGTTGCCAGAAGTAAAGAAGAATTTCTGAAGCTCACTTAAAAGTAAACCATGTCATTTTTTTATATCATCAAATTGCTTTTATTGACAAGGAATGAAGTGCACCCTTAATAAAAGTGTAAAACTTCTGGGAGGGGATACCCTTACATACAACACATTTCAATAGACTTATTGTGTTCATTTATATAAAATATGTTATGTAATCATTTTCAGACATGTCCATGTTTTGTTTCATCCCTTAATTACAGTCTCATGATGTAACTAATTAAATACAGAGGGCAGATAACTGAGTCTGACTTTAAAATGACTGACACTTAAATGGTGCAAAATGCTAGTCAAATTGCTTTTAAAAGGATATGACATATTTATAGTTCTGTTTCAGATGAAAAACTAAGTCAAATTTTAATTATACTAAGTTTAGAAACCAGTAAAAGTCAACATCAGGTGTTAATTTTTGTCTGGTATTACCCCAAGAGAGTGTTAAGTGACATTTGCTGGAAGGGGGGGGGGGTTGAAAAAAGGGATTGAAACAAAAAATGCATGACTGAATATTTAGAAAACTTATGAAAACATGCAACTTGAATGAATATTAGATGAGTTAATCCAGAAAAAAATATAATTGATATTTTATAATTACCTTTACAGGTACTTGAGTATGATAATCAGATAAAAATCTCTTATTGGACAATATTTCCTGGATTTAAGAAATTGAAATATTCCTTCTACAGGTTAAAGTGTTGATAGATTATGAAAAAAATGTTAAAGCGCCCTATTTCTACAGAATTTTTTTACTTACAAATTATCTATTACCCAAATTTAACACAATATGACCTAACCACAATGTGGAAATTCTTGTGTACAGATCAGGGGGGGGGGATTTAAATTAATTTTTTATACTGTTTTCAGTGTATATGGCATGATGAAAATATTTTACTGATGAGACTTAAATGCTGAAATGCAGTTTAATACAATTTTCTTAAAAATGAGATGGTTCTTACCCTTCAGATACAGTACATATGTACAGCTAAAGGTACAAAATACACTGCACGAGTAAAATGACATGGTCCAATATGTAGATTTTGCCCTCAAAAGAAGAAAATCAACCAGTCTTTACCTCAAAAAGGTCTGATTTTAATTCAAATGGGTTAAAATTTACAATAGAAACATCATTTCCAAAATATTTTGCTAAAATTAGTCACTATGTATAACCATAACTATATGATTTTTTTATAAAAGAACATGTGCATGTTTGTAGGAGAGGGTGGGGGTATACTTGAATTTTCCAAGTACAGATGAAATTTTGACCAATAAATGATAAAATATTAGTTCTAGGTGTAATATAAAACATACAGATAAAATTAAGAGATCTCAATATGCAACAAATGCATAATAATGTGCGTAGAGGCAACACACCTATTAAATTTGCACCTTGTGGACCCCCAACAGGTACCCCATTTCATAGAGACCCTCAAATCTGTTTAAAAGTATGAGTAAAAGTGAATAATTTGCAACTTTGGTGATAAAAACGAGAGAAATGACTTATTTTAAGGCTTCATCCAGCCTACATGTGTCAAATATGCATTTCTCTATAGGACAGACACCACCAAATATTTTCCCATAGGCCTCAATGCTAATTTACAAAACTTCAGGTCACTGTCACTCCCATGTTTATAAAATCTGGGTCAAATAAGTACCCTGTGCTGAAAGATCAATATTTTTGATAACAAAATATGCAAATCAAAAGTATAGGTTGCCGTTGCATTTCTACTTCAAATTTTCACTTGTTTACAACTCGTAGTATTCCGCACCAAAGGAAAATATCTATTCTCATATGACCCCTCCCTTTCAATTTTCAACCGTCCACCCTATAATTTCCAAAGTACTACCAATATTCATGTATCTTTTTTATCACCTTAATTTCACTTATTGATGGCAAAACTAATTTTTCCATTTAATGACCAATCAGATCTCTGGGCTCATTTTACCCTCCGCACAACTTTGGGTGTCCAAAATGTCTGCGCCCATGTTGTAAACAAAGCAGGTGTTTTTCCTGCAGGTCGAGTACATATAGCATTGAAATCTGCTTGTCGGAATGTAAAAATTACTTGTTCAAAAATCAAATGTTACATGTACATGTACATTAAATGCTTTGTGTTTAAACAAGTAAGTTTTATGGAATTAATTTTTATTTTCAGCAATTCCACTTGTCCTGTCAGACAAGTGAGAAGTAACATTAACTTGTCCAACTACATAATGAACTTGTCACGGACAATCCAACAACTGTTATTTTTTAGCCCTGATCAACAAACAAACAAAATAAGAAATTTACCTTGCAGGCTTCACAAGTATTAACTCCGTAATGAAACCCTGAAGCTTTTTCTCGGCACACGCGACAAGGAGGAAGCAACGGGGTATTGGATGACTGTGCCGAATCGGGACTTGCTTGACAACTGGTATCGGGTGATTTCTGTTGACAAGATGATGACGATATTGATGACGATGGCGATAATTCTGGATTGTGTTTTGTTTTTGTTGTTACTAAGTCAGTACTGCTACTACACTGATATTTGGTTGATTCCTGATCTGAATCTGTTTGGCGTTTGTCAGAATCTTTTTCCTTTTTAATAAACACATCCATCTTTTCCTCTTTCAGTTTTGTGAATTCAATATCATTTTCAAACGAATAATCAGATGAAATATCTGACTTCCTGTATCTCTCAAAGTATCCTTCTTTCATTTTGGCAATTTTTACCTCCGCACTGCTAGAGTCTACAAGTTTGTCCCCACCACCGGCAATGGTACTCCCCTTGGAGAGTGATGGCGATATGTTTCCGTCACTATCAATATTCATTGTCTTCAGAACATCACACCACTGTAAAAAGAAAGTATGTACATAATTACTTGAGCTAATTACAGAAGAAAAACAAGAAAGCTAAAGCCATAATACACGTCGGCTAGATTGGGCCTCTTTGGCCGAGTGGTTAGAGCTATGTGCTTTAAACCATGAAGTCTCTCACCTCAAGTCAGCGTACAATGTACATGCTGGTTCGTTGGAACCTAAGCCGATTTTGTGAGAGAGTTTGCAAGTTTACTTACTGAAGGTTGATGATCTCTTTCCCAGTTCGTTTATGTGTTCTCTCCTCCACCAGTAAAGACTGACTGCCACCATATAACAGACAGAAAATTGTCGAGTTCTGCATATAACAACAAACAAACAAACAAACAAACAAACAAACAAACAAACAAAAAATTTTAAAAATAACCACATAGGCTGGAGACATCGAAACTTTCATTGAAGAGATGCCAGTGTGGGAGACAATGATGGACCACAGGACGATTTCTGGGACAATTGAAATATGAAGCATTACTATCAAGATTTTTTGACTTATATTGAGATGTCAACAGCTTTAGATGAAGTACCACAAATCTCTACCTGTGTTATGAACTAATGCCAATGCAGTGAGAGTTCTTACATGTATATGCCATGCCTGCCATGACACAAGACCTCGGTTTCTTCTGAAAGACCTGTGACTTTCCCCTTATAAACCATGTTTTTGACAATGGAAGAGTTACTACCATTTGTTAAAAGTCTTTTGGGTATGACCCGGCACCAAGAATTGAACCCAATACATTCCACTTGTAAGCCAAACGCTATACCACTAGACCACTAAAAGCGGTCCATGAAATTGACCTATCACCAAGTGTCTGACACATAGCTAAGTTTGTCCATATGATTTTTTTAGGCCATTCGATTGTGATGTCATAATCACACAAGTGTTTGACGGGCCATTTATTTGTGACTTCATAATGGAAAAGTTCCCTAAAAGGTGCCATATGGGGCATTTAGCGATTGGTCAATTGGTATAAAGTCACAAATCCCACTACTCCTAAATCATGCAAGGGAGGAAATATGTACATGCACAATGTACAGTATTAAACATGTAGTTCTACATTAGGCTTTAGCATTTAAAATTTAAGGGAAGATACATGTGAATGCATTTAATTGTGCAAATAAATGCAAATACACTTTGTACAGAGTCTTTAATTTTGTTGTTATGCAAGGGGAGATAAATAATAGTATTGATACTGCAAACATAAATGTCAAAACCCCAATGGTCAAAGGGAAGATAGTCCTAATACATGTACACATACACGGTATTATCAATTCATTGTAGTAATATTGGCCCAATATGGCATTTCCTGCCCAAACAATATGAAATTCATATCTCAGACAATTGACAAAACTAAGCCGACATTAAAAAATAAATAAATAAATAAAAACCAATATTGAGGTCACAAGACAAAATGGAAATTCAAGTGAAAGGAGGCACCATTTTTTTTATTCAAATTGAAACATACATGCATCATTTCCACACAGTATTGGTCTGGTTGGATTTCATGCTGGGTGAGTTGATTAATTTTATGTTCATTAATCAGAAATTTCCAACAGTTGCTTACCGTAGTTATTGCCCTTCGGTTTATCATATTGACCTATATGACAGACTTCAGCAGTCATAACTAGGTCATAACTAGGTCAATAACTAGGTCATAACTAGGTCAATATGGAAACCAGTACTGATTAACAACATATAGTACGCATGCACTTAACAATTATGGCATGCCCTTGGCTACTAACAGGGCCATGGACTGTACAGGTATTTGGGGCAACCAAAAATAAAACTTATCAACAGTAACTGCTGTTAAGCAAAATTACCTAAATAATCAAGAGATAAGAACTGTGTCCATGGGAAAAACACCATACAGTGAGCTTTTGCCTGTACAATATATGCTTATAAGATCTAGACAAAACTGAAATTATCTATACATGTAGGCCTACCTTTCCAAATCATTGCTTCAATAATCTGGACAAATTAACATGGTAAAAAAGAAATACAAATGTAAAAATGATAAAAAAACAAAAAAAAAACAAATATGGTTTCCCAAGTGGCCCAAGAAGTTTTTTATCTGAATGATATTTCATACTAAATTTACATGACCCAGTTCTTTGTGATCACTGATTGTTAATATCTTAAGATATACAAAGAGAAGCTTATAAATTTAACAGTACATGTATTTATCATTGTTTGTTTGTTTATTGTTGTTTAACGTATTTCACTTATATGGAGACGTCACCAAATGCAAGGGCTTTTTTTGGCCTCTCTCGATACTTAGGCCATTGAGCAGTGAGGGTTCTTTAACGTGCCGACACTTACTGTGTACACAGGACCTCCAGTTTTTACTGTCTCATCCGAAAGACAGGAAACCAACCTGTTAGCGGGACTCGAAACTCACGACCTCACATTTGAGAAGCGCGCTACCGACTGAGCCAGGCCAGCTCGTATTTATCATATACTTACTTTATTTTTTCATCTCGGAAGCACGTGCCCTTTATCACATACCCTGTATCAGCCCTCCCTTTATCACAACCCCTGTAACCCTTTATCGCACCCCATTTGGAATGCTTCTTGCATCTTCATGTATTTTTATTATTCGGAACACCTTGATTGTTTTCCACTTCAGACAAAAACCTTAGCATCTTGCATAAACACCAGGTTAAGCACATTCTGTGAAATATTACTACTGTTATAATACTGTTAACGTAATGTGTGTGTCTGTGTGTGTGTGTGTGTGTGTGTATCATGAAACTGAACTCTGTGAAAGGATTTTTAATTCTGGAATATTGGGATTAGAAAGTATGTTATTATTGTTGTACATGTACCTTGTTATGTTATACATTTGTAATTTAGACACATGATAAAAAAGTTTATCACCATTTTGATATCATATTCCTTCTCCGAGACCCCGAGTTCCAAATATCATCCTGAGGGCTGATGAGGTCCTCAGGATGAGAAGGAGTGTAATATCAAAATCGTCATTTTATAATCTCTAAATATATACACTGTATACATTAAATTGATAGAATGAAAATAACGATAAAAACAATTTTATGTGTAATGTAGACATTTTATATCATTCATGCAATCACATATGAATATATACATACATGTATATACATACATACATACATGTGTATATATATATATATATATATATATATATATATATATATATATATATATATATATATATATATATATATTTAACATTTTAAAACAGGGGTTTAACAACAAAGGATGTTCATGCAATCCTATTTTGGTGACAACAAGCAAGGAATTTTGATGTATCAGCACATTTGATATAACAGCAATTTTACTGGAGTCTAACCTGGCAATTGTAACAAGAGTTGACCATGTTGACTGTATGTATATACACATCTACCATGTACACAGTGCAATCTTTTTATGTCAAAATCAGATGAGTCAAAAGTCTAGTTATATTTCAAAGTTGAATGGCCTCTCCCAACTGCATAGTTTAATCAAAATTTTGTTTATCTCAAAATTCCAGATATTTCAAAATAAAAGGAGTGGTCCCATGAACTTCCAGATAACGAGACTCAACTGTGTGTATGTGTGTGTGTGTGTGTGTGTGTTGTGTTATGTGTGTGTGTGTGGGGGGGTGCATGTGTGTGTATCAGACATTTCATACATCAGGGAAATAAAACATATCTTGACCTATATTGTACATGTACATTTAGTTTAAATACAATACTTTAAATGACTCAGTTAGCAGTTTTCAAAAAAGTAGTAATCTTAATTGCTTTTACACTTAACAAGGAAATATATACTGAGATACACATACAAAGGAGTGACAATCACAATGTATATGTTGTCTTATTTAGATCACAAAGAAATAAAACTCAGTTAACTCCAATGATCTTCACGTGTTCATGTAGTGTACATGTAGTGTGCATGTAAATAACCACCCAAGTGGCGCTAGTGGTGACAGATACAAAATGTATCTCAGATTGTGCTTAGAGCTATATATTCATGGCTAAGGAACCTAAAACAAGAGATTATTATATAGTTGCTTTTATTGGCTGGGGATTTAATTTCATTAAAATACTGCAAAATTAAAAAGCCATGAATATAATACTTCCTACTTATGAAATAGTACAAATGACAATACCTTACCGATAAAAATTATAAAAGTTTTTACCAATCAAAATTCATTTATATATAACCAGACATCATATAAACAAATCACAAAATTTTATCAGATTTACTTCAACTCCTATCACACTTCAGTATTGGAAATGGCCTTGCACAAAATTTAATACCCATGAATAAGTTCCTTTAAAAAAAACTTGAAATTTGCTCCCCATGAAATTAAACAACTACATGTATACAGTGCATGTTGCCAGCACCTGCACTTCTTTGGTTTAAAAGTTCACTACTAGATCTACATTGTCAGGGGTGTGGAAATGTAACTTTTGTGCACTTGTCCCCAGGCAAGTAAATTCGCCTGAAATAGATTTTTTCTTGTCCAATATTTACTGACAAATTTTTAATATACAAAAATACTTTAATAAACTTTGAACTCTAGATTTTTTTCTTTATAAAGCACTTGTCCACGAACAACCAAACATATTTCACTTCTCAGGACGGTAAATGTAATGGGTCTGTCAAGTCAAGGCATGGGATTTATTCACCCCTGATTGTACATGTACATGTAAGACTGACAAGTTTAATATGTTTCACATATTTCTGATATAAAAACCCCTAAATCATGGTTTAACCTTCAATAAATCAACATAAGATACTTAATATTTAAAAGATATTTTCCCTATCAAAATAAGACTTATGTTAAAGACTGTTTTCCCAGGCAAAGTAAGTCTTATTTAAAAAAAAAAAAAGAAAAAGAAAAACAATTTCTCCAGGCAAAATAAAACTTAAATATAAAGACCTTTTTATCTAGCAAAATAAATCTTATTTTTAAAGACTGCTACTGTCCAGTTCTAATATAAAGATGGCCAGGCAGAGTAACTTTCAGATTATCATATGGATGATTCTAATCACTTTTCGATTATGACGATTTGCATGGGGAAAATCACACAAACACCCAGATCAAAGGATCAAAACAAGGGTTGTTGATATTTTATGAGTAGAGGACAAGAGGTTGATGTCTTATTTAATGATAAGTATTGAAACTAATTTTTGATGCCTTCATAAGTACTGTACAAACGTATATGCACATGTGCATGATGTGTATTTCCATATATATTACAATGTATTCATCTACTGGTATATCTAAATGTAGTTTACCAATAACTGCTCTATATGTAGTTTAATCTATCCATGTAAAACCACACATACAACACATGTACACACGCACACATACATGTACAATCCAATCCACACACAAAATCACATGCACAATTGCATATACATTTATAAACAGGCAGACAGACAGACAGACAGACAGACACACACACAGAGGCAGACAGACAGACAGACACACTAATATAGTACAAGTACAATGCATGTACACATAGACACACGCCATTTCTATTTTCTGTAACTCTGTCTGCTGTTTGCACCTACCATGTATAGGTACAAGAAGGTCCCTAGCACTAACTTAAACCCAGAACTGTCCAGGACATGATATCTTTAGAGTAGACCATGTGTAGTGTTGACACATTAATATAACTAGATACACTAAATATTTCAGAAGATGACCTACATGTTATTTACACATGCAGGCTCATTTCTTTTAAAATTACTTAGATCTGTATCAAAATTTATTCGTATTTATGTAAGTAAAAATACATGAAGCTGCATAATTACATGTAGATGAGGCAGCCTGTCAACATGAAGACATGTAATTGAGTTGATCTGACACCAAAATTGTACTGTCACGGTTGCCTGGATATGAGTTTATACTCACAAAGAGAGAGGCATATATATACATGTACAATGTAGATAGAAAGACAAATCGTGTAAACAGTATAAACTGGATAGATATAAACTGGGCCTGCGTGCCCACTTAAGTTGATATAATAGGTGTAAATCCTTTAACATGTTTAATTTTTCTATAAAAAGACAAAATTAAAAAAGAATTTCCTAAAATTTTATGTCGCTAGTTTCAAACCCCACCCCTTTTAAAATTTTCTATATTTTGACATCGCTGCAGGGTTGGCACCAAGATTTTAAATTCATGATCTAAAAAATAAGCAAAAATAAATATTTCTTTAGCCAAATAAAATTGAATTGAGCAAACTGAACAAACAGCAAGTATCCAATGCTATAAATAGCAGTTTAAAACTGTAATTCCATTTTTTCATTTTTTCTAATCACTCCCGTTTTCTGATATGTTGTATATAGGATCTCACGCATTCGGCTATGGGGCCACATGCAGATGACCTCATAGGTGTGTCATTTTCAACCAATGAAAAAGCGACTTAAAGAATCTAGTAAGCGATCATATAGCAAAGAGATGTAAACATTTTTAACATTATAAAGAAATACGGTAGTACAATATCATATTTATAACCCTGGATGGGTTCGATTCACAAAACATATTCTGATGGGATTTTGTGGACTGACGGTTTCCTTTTTTATAAAACAAATAACATCTCTGTGCCATTAATTTTTGTAAGTCGCATTTTTATCGGTGGAACATTACACATCTATGAAAGGTAACCCGTATGTGACCCCATAGTGGATTGCGTTAGATCCTCTATGTGACGCATCAGAAAACGGGAGCAGTGAGAGATTGGTTTTTAATTAAATTGCATCACTGTTATATAATTCATGTATTACTGCCTGTATGAATCACAATAATTGTCTTTGGGTATGCTCAAGGTGTCACTTTCTCCCTTAATTAACACAACCAATGTTTGCAATTTAACAATTACCAACAATCCAATAAGTCACTGTGTAGAATTTACATACTTGGGTCAACTCGAGCATGTGCCACACATGGCCAGGTAAACCCATGTTTGATGGAGGACAATTGCTGACACTTAGAATTAGTCCTCCATTTAATGTGAGAGAGAGATCAGTTTTCACCTGTATTATTGCCCTAGGACTGATTTTCCCCTGATCGTCACACAGTTACCAATTATTTAATTTGAGAGAGCCAGAAACATTATTTTTGAGCCAATTTATAATATTTCTAGCATTCTGCTAAAATGGCACTGATCGCTGTTGTATATATGTTTATTGTATAATCAAAACGTGTATGCCCCCCATACTTTTGATTTGCTTCCTATGCCACTGCTGTGTAACTTAAACTAGAGGCTCCCTTTGTATAGTAGATAGATGCAAGACGTAAATTAGCCTATTTTGACCCCTCAATCACTAGATTCTTTTTCCCTTCACTCATGCAAGTTAAAATCCAACCTTTTTTAACACAAAAAAAAACACCAGGAAGTGGAAAAAAATATGATAAAGTTAGAGAGAAATTGACAAAATAATACCTGCAATCCCGACACTGTCTTTCTATTATATATATTTGATGTGAACTTGACAATTATGAATTCCCATTAACAAACTTTTGTTTAAGTTTGATGGCATTCCTCATCATGTTTCATTTTCTATTTTGTTAACCTTCAAAGAAAAACTGAAAATATGCATTATTATACCTTTACTTGTCAGTTCAATAAATAAATAAATCCAATTGACCAACACAATCAGTGGCCAAAACCCATACAGGATATTATAACACTGTCATACCACTATCATACTGAGGAGTTTTGTACAGCAACTGTTAAATTAACAAATCATTTTGTTTATGAAATTAAATTTGGTAATTCCCATAGGGTCCAATGTTAAAATATCTTCCAACGGCCATTATTTTGTGCGGCCCTCAAAAACACCAATTTTGTTACCCAAAGATGTTGTCGGCCAAGTTTGGTTCCAATTGGCTTAGGGGTTTTAAAAAAAAAGATCTTTGAAATTTTAACCTATGTTTATGCGGCCATATTAGGTGCAGACTTAAATAAACACCGGTTTCATTACCCTAAGGACTGACCAAGTTTTTCCCTCAGTAGTTTCAGAGTATCTTTGAACGTATTTTCCCATAAGGTCCAATGTTACCATATATTCTCCGCTGGTGGCCATCTTGGATTTGATGTGGCCCTCAAAAACCATAATGTTGTAGGGGGCCATCCAAAAACTATTGTTTTTTTGGTTCCCAGGCTAAAGGGTTTTAGAGAAAAAGATCTTTGATATTGTTCATAGGGTCCAATGTTAACCTATGTTCCCCGCTGGCGGCCATCTTGGATTAGGTGCAGATTTTAAAAAACACCAGTTTCAGAAGGTACCATCTAAGACTACTATGACCAAGTTTGGTTCTAATTGTCAGTAGTTTCAGAGAAAAATATCTTTGAATATATTTTCCCATAGGGTCCAATGTTAATCTATGAAACGGCCATCTTGTAGGTGCCATGCCCACATTTTTAAAGTAGACCACCCAAGGACTTTGTGACAAAGTTTTGCAAATGGCCCAGCGGTTTCTGAGGAGTTGATCTTTAATGACGGACGACGACGACGACGACGACGACGACGGATGCCAAGTGATGGCAAAAGCTCACATGGCCTTTTAGGCCAGGTGAGCTAAAAATGACTGCTTAACTGTGGAACTTCAAAACTGACTGCTTAACTGTGTAACTTCAAAACTAACTGCTTAACTATGTAACTTCAAAACTAACTGCTTAACTGTGTAACTTCAAAACTGGTCATCACTGCCTAACTCTTGGTGCTTACCATTCACAACTGCTTGGTCAGTACATTTGTACTCATAAACTACGTTTTGTGAATGGTCCAAGAGTTGAACAAAAATGTGACCTGACAAGTTGCAAAATATTTTCATAATAAATAAATAATTCATTTTTTATTCTGAAAATTTGTTAATTTTGTTTCTAATCAGTTTAAGTGCTGACATTTGATAACGTTGTTTCTTGAGAAAATCAAAGTTGTAAATTCAGTTTTTGGGCATGTTCCAGTGTGCCGTAGTCGGACGCATTACCTTTGGTGGAACTGACCAGTACTCAGAACTGGCCTGTTCCAGTGAACGGTAAGCACCTGTGTATATTAACCCTTTCACCCCTGAAAATCAAGATGGTATGCTCTTTTCAATTGTTATGACGAGTCTATAATGGCTTGTAGGGTTGAAAGGGTTAAAAATTGACTCCCAAAGCATGCTAAGTGTAACTCAGAAACTGACGGCCTACATGTATGTACATGCAGGGATGTAGTCTGTTATTTACGGCCCTGGTACATTTAAGTGTAACTTCAAAACTGATTGCCGAGATTTTGATTGTGACACAAGACAGACTGATCATTTATTATATATATATATATATATATATACATGAATATAATAATACAGTCGAACCCACTTACACTGAACCCTGATACACTGAAATCCTGGTTTATTTAAAATGAGTTGGATTCCCTGGCCTAATTTCTTTTTTACTATTATAACCCAGTTATTTTTGAAAAATTAAGTCCCCTTTAGTTACAATATATCAAGGTTTCACTATATATGTACATGCATTGATTAAAACTACCAATACATGTAGCATTTCTGGCAAAAAGGTGTGGTAATCAGGCCTTATGAGATGATGATGATTGGAGTTGATTTAACATGCGGCGTAACTACTCAAAGCCCTTGCCACACGCCGGTGCTACCCCTGTAGCTCCGGAGAGGCTCCTTGTGTTTAACGTGCAACCATGATGGAGTTTGTTACACGTGAGGCCTTATGAGAGGAATACTAATTATATTTATACAACACAATCCTTTAACACTACTCACTGAATGATTGATTTTTCAAAAGATCATTTCATTATAAAAAATACCAATTAACATCCAATGATTTTAGAATAATATGTGGCATTACCTAGCAACCACAATGATTTTTACCATTTCATGCATTTCATTTTTCACAAGTCATGAAAGCAAATAAAAATCAAATGTTGATTTTTCTTGTAGATGTCAGATAATCAATCGAAGTACAAAAATGCTTTTAAAACTGTTTAAGATGCAGTATAAATATGTTCTGCTGAGAAGTATTAACTCTGTATTATATCATTATGTACTTTTTCGTTTTTCTCTGTGACCTTTCGTTTACATATGGGAAATTGTCACTTGCCATATACATGTATGTGTATATATATATATAAATGTATGTGTATGCAGTCCTATAAAAAGAAGCCAACAGTCTATAGATCTAGACTTTCTGCTATTTTAATGAAAAACAAGAGTTCCCTCAATGTCATAATCTATACTTGGCACTTCATCTGAGAGAATCCTGACTGTCACATTTTATAGACTCCTGACTGTCACATTTTATAGACTCCTGACTGTCACATTTTATAGACTCCTGACTATCACATTTTATAGACTCCTGACTGTCACATTTTATAGACTCCTGACTGTCACATTTTATACTGGACACTTCATCTGAGAGACTCCTGATTGTCACATTTTGTACTGGACACATCAGCTGAGAGACTCCTGACTATTACATTTTATTATGGACACATCACCCGAGAGACTCCTGACTATCACATTCTATACTGGACACATCATCTGATAGACTCTTGACTGTCACATCTTATAGACTCCTGACTGTCATATTTTATAGACTCCTGAGTGTCACATTTTATACTGGACACTTCATCTGAGAGACTCCTGACTGTCACATTTTATACTGGACACATCATCTGATAGACTCTTGACTGTCACATTTTATAGAGGACACTTCATCTGAGAGAATCCTGGCTGTCACATTTTATACTGGACACTTCATCTGAGAGACTCTTGAGTGTCACATTTAATACTGGACACTTCATCTGAGACTCCTGAGTGTCACATTTTATACTGGACACTTCATCTGAGAGACTCCTGAGTGTCACATTTTATACTGGACACTTCATCTGAGAGACTCCTGAGTGTCACATTCTATACTGGACACATCATCAGAGAGACTCTTGAGTGTCACATTTAATACTGGACACTTCATCTGAGAGACTCCTGACTGTCACATTTTATACTGGACACTTCATCTGAGAGACTCCTGACTGTCACAGTTTATACTGGACACTTCATCTGAGAGACTCCTGACTGTCACATTTTACACTGGACACATCATCTGAGAGACTCCTGACTGTCACATTTAATACTGGACACATCATCTGAGAGACTTTTGAGTGTCACATTAAATACTGGACACTTCATCTGAGAGACTCCTGACTGTCACATTTTACACTGGACACTTCATCTGAGAGACTCCTGACTGTCACATTTTATACTGGACACATCATCAGAGGGACTCCTGAGTGTCACATTTAATACTGGACACTTCATCTGAGAGACTCCTGACTGTCACATTTTAAACTGGACACATCATCAGAGGGACTCCTGAGTGTCACATTTTATACTGGACACTTCATCTGAGAGACTCCTGACTGTCACATTTTATACTGGACACATCATCAGAGGGACTCCTGAGTGTCACATTTAATACTGGACACTTCATCTGAGAGACTCTTGAGTGTCACATTCTATACTGGACACATCATCAGAGGGACTCCTGAGTGTCACATTTAATACTGGACACTTCATCTGAGAGACTCCTGACTGTCACATTTTAAACTGGACACATCATCTCATTTGAAGGACTCCTGACCGTCGCATGCACATGTAAATGAGTTATTACAGGCTGAAAATTGAGTTAATACTAATGATATCTTTGAAATTGAGTTAAGTGAATGAGTGGAGTGAATAGTACCCTACAAATGAATCACAAGTCTCTACAACTGCACTGCTGTTAATTAGTGATTGCTCCATAATCAAGTTACATGTACTGTCAGATGAGTGTACATATACCTTAAAAATGAGTCACTAGTCTCTACAATTTCATTTCTGCTAGTGATTGCTTTATAATTAAGTCACTGCAAGTGAATATCCTACAAATGAGTCACTACATCTGAGTCACTGTTAGTGAATTCTTTGTAATTTAACTACTGTTAGAGTTACTGTCTATGAATACCCTTCAAATGAGTCACTTGTCTCTACAACAGATTTGCTGCTCATCGTTGCTCTAAAGTCACTGAGAGTGAATATCCTACAAATGATCCATGAGTCACTAGTCTCTAAAACTGAGTTAGTACTGCTAGTGATTTCTTTATGATTGAGTCAATAAGTGAATACCTTACAAATGACTAATGAGTCACTACATGTACAGGCTCTACATGAGTTGTTGCAGCGCTTAAGTGATTTCTTTATAATGGTTTTACAGTAATTGTTCATGAATACCCTACCACTGATTGACTGTTTTTTAAAAGAAAATCTGAGATCAAAATATAATACAATTTATGTACTAAATATTTAATAGGGAATTTAATTATGAATATCTTTATTTTTGTTGACTTTAATAAAATAAAGGTGGTTTCAGGAATAACTTTAACATATGTAATTTACACGAGAAATAAAGTTAAAAAAAAAAGTAAAATAAAAGGAAAATCTTGTGTGTGACAGATACGCTTGTAGTCTTGGCCATACATTTACAAGTACAATACATGTACATGTATACTGTTACATGTACAAATTGCTTGTACTACAAGGAGAAAACCAGTTGAAAATACATCCAAAATCAAAATGGTATATATACCAGTAATACACAATGTAGCCTACCAGTAATTATATGTAATCCCACCGGTAGATCTTTAACAAAAACATGTGTTAACATACATGTAAAAATGTTATACACAGTCAAGTAGATCATGATTGAGATTATCACATATTGTACAATGTAAACAATGAATTGACACAATGTCCCCACTTCATAGTCAAAACTCACCTGGAAAATTTGTACACAAAGCTTAAAAGTACACTCTCCAGGCTAATAATACAGCTACATAAATACATAAATATATTTTAACTCAATAACTGTGATATTTTATATGTACATATCATACATGTATGTTTCTTACATGGTCTATGTATTGATAATTACAATGCACAATGTCAATTGTACATTATTTGTGAAAGTTTCAGCAATGCAAGCAGACCACCAATGGTGCACCACTCCCTAAACCGGTATATCACCCTCAAAATCTTAGAATTTGATTTTGAACCTGGTGCATAACAAAATACTATCTAATACATGTAGACATGATACAGGTAATGACCCATCCTTGACCATACACTATAACACTGTATACCAGCAAAACTGAACTCAAGTGTTTCATGCTACAGATTAACAGTAAGAATTACAAAGTGTTGGTGTAATTCATGGGAGTGGGAGCGATTATATGTTTCAACTACATGTAGTATGGTTTTGTTTGTTGATTAGATGGCTATATTGTTCCACAAATGATAGCTTTTAACAAAATATTTATAAAAACACTTTCTGCCCTGGCTGGAACTCACAACTGTTAAATTATTTTGCCAATTTTGGGGACTGAAAACCAGTGGCTCTACTGGGGAAGATTTTCAAAGAGGGTACCCTCTAGGACCTATTTTGTCCCTTCCAGGATCCACCCTTCTGTAAATTTAGCCAAAAACATAAACTTGGTGGAGGACCTACATGTAGAGTAGAGTACTTGCTTCCTGCAGTAAGTTTCATCAAAATCCCTTCTTAGATTTTGAAAAACAAGCTGAGAGTATGAACAAAGCCCCACCCACCTCCTTTTTGCAGTTTCAAAAAGTTCATAAAAAATTCAAATGATCAATTTTAATAAAGATTTGCACAAAAACATTTTTTTACCTAATTACATGTAAAAGACATAGAATGCATCAGAGTGGATAAAAGGAGAGATTATCAAAGAAACCATATACAAAAATGAATGAAAATGACAAAATCTGAAAATAAGTAAAAGAAAAACATACATAATTATCAGATTTTTACAAACAACATAAACTTGATTCATACATCCATGTAGATCACACAGATACAATCTGGTTTTTTTTAATTCATGCAGCACTTTAATTTATTCTTGAGGAGATGAGTTTCAAAAAGGGATATCCTCTAGGATCTATTTTGCCCTATGCTGGATCCATCCCTAGACTGATCCCGCCAAAAATACACAAATATGGTAGCATTCAACCATGAGTCCTTGTTTATCTATAAAGTTCTGTCAAAATCCCTATTAGGATCTAAGGGAAGGTGTCAAATACATGTATGTGAAAAGTGTAAAAATGTCTAAAAATTAATGAGAAACTTATATATTTTGTTTACTTAGGTGCCTTGAACTTGACCTTTGACCCCATGATCATGACCTTGTCAAAATAATTATAAGACGCAGGGTTTCTACTTGACTTGAGGTCCCAGATTTTGACCCCCGAAATTTCACTACAACCCGATTTTGATGCCTGACAAATAACCACAGGGGTCATTTTGACTCTCAAATTGCCAGTGTAATTTAATGTCGCCTGTACGTCGCTAAATAAACAAATCTTTTCACAAGATTAACTAAGCCTAATTATCATTGCATCTACATTTAGTGTGATTTACAAAAAGTGCGGTGAAACTTGTAATTTTGACTCTCGACTCATTATGACTCTTCAGTTTTGAGTTTTGACCCCCAGAAATTTTCACTGAGGGGTCAATGACTCTTGACTCTCAGCTCCTAGTGGAAACCCTGTGACGTCTCCATATGAGTGAAATATTCTTGAGTGGGACGTTAAACAACAATGAACAAATTCATACAAAATAATTCCTGCCAAGTTTGGTTAAAATTCGCCAGCCAATTCTGGAGAAGAAGTTAACTACACTTGTACAGAACAAATGACAATCACAATATAGGTTAGATCAAGTGGGCATTTGGCTCAAATGACTTTAACTTTTACTTTAAAAAAAAATGAAAACTCATCTCGAGATCATAATTCAGAACAATAACTTGTAAATAATGAACATACAAGAGTAAAATAAATCACATAGATGATCAAGAATATAATCTTTATTTCTCTAGACTATATAAATCTTTATTTCTCTAGACTATATAAATCTTTATTTCTCTAGACTATATACAGAGACATGTTAACTCTACCGATTTCAGTGGTAGTCTACCACTTTTTAGACAGATCTTCTGCTTTTAATTTTTAAGTCCAAAACTTCCAATTTCTTTACATTTCTACAAAAGCGCAGTCATTTTCTGAATAAACTTTTTTGGTCTGCCTGGGTACCGAACATGATGTGAGGCCACTTATATCACTTACGATCACATCTCATATTACAGAAAAACAATGTTCCATACCCCCCAATTACACTTAAAAAATATGAACTAATACTAATAAAAGTTGTAATTTAATCCTAAAAGAAAGAGAGAATGAGTATTACATGGCTTGACAAATGCAGCTCACAACTATTAATTGCTGCTCATATCATTGTCAAAAAATAATAAATAAAAATAATAAATTGGTCTTGAAATTACTAATACAATGGATAAAAGCAACCTTCATAAATATTAATGCAACAGAATATCTGGCATAATTTCGCTTAGCTCAGAAAATGTTTTTTGGCAAGTTACTACATGTAATTCATTTATATATGTACCGGTACATGTACATGTGCATGACATGTGTAATTAACCAAACTAGCAATTTAATTTTTTTTTACCTTTTTTTTTTAATATAATCATTGATTAATTTGAAAAATGCATGACAAATATCATGTAAGCACCCCTTACCTGTAATAATAATGATAATTAATTAATAAATAAGATTTTTAGGATTTTCAATTTTGGTCAATGATTATTGAAGATTGCCAATAACTTGACAATACAATTTCAGGGCTAACATTGTTTGACCATTATATTTTTTAAGAAATATAGTCACCAAAATACCACGTAAAATGCTGGGCGCATGCTACAGCTTTGGAGGTGTGAATCTACCTCTTTTTGGTCATCAGAGGTTAACATGTCTAGTATACATTATTTAATAATGTATACGTATTGCGTTCCTACATGTATTTCTTCCATTTAAGGGATTCTAGAAAACATACATGTTATTGTAATGAGACCTCCTGTACATTTGTAGCTTGGCACTGGCCCCTAACTGATATCTTAATATCATTTGGCCTTAAACTTCTCACCTTAGAAAAAGAATATGATGAGGAGTATGATATCAAAATGGTTATACCGGTATACGGGTTCACAGAATAAATGAAATGACACCTATTCACCGAAATGATGGGGTATTAACCGAAATGAAGCTAAAATACACCGAGATGACACCGGTATACTCATTATTTTTACATATTTTTTGTTTTTTCATTATCAATTTTAGCTTAAAAGACCATATTTATATACATATTGTTACTTTTGAGAAGAAAATTAAGGCAATGCTAAATTTCCTCTGACACCTCATTAACAAGAATGACCGAAATGAGGGTCGAAATGATTTACCGAAACAGACTTCAATTACCGAAACAGACCGAAACACACCACAATTACCAAAGCAAGATACAAATGTTGTAGAATGTATATCTAAAATGTATTTTGTAACATACAAAGTAATTTAAGTATAATTATTTCTTAATTCTTAATAAATTTCCCAAACAAGACCGAAACAGACTAGATACAATTACCGAAACAAGACCGACATGCTTTGGTAATCAATGATTTTACATAAGTCATGTTACAAAATACATTTTAAATAATTATTTATGTATCCTGCTAACATCATTGTGCCAATTGTTTCTGTAATTTAACTGTAGTATGACTCTTGTTTTGGAAATTTTTCTGAATTAATTACTCATAAAGCAGGTTAATAAATTTTTCCAACATAAACAACAATCTTGGACTAGTGTGTTTTACCTTGTTTACCGAAATTAAGATCGCCGACAGATGAAATGATAGCTGGGATATTAATTGAAATGACCCCGACATGATAATCATGAATGAGAATCATAAATTGGTAATCAATGATTTTACATAATAAGGCTCATGTAGAATACGGAAAATACATTCGTTTAAAATTTTAATTATTTAAACATTTCTGTTTATATCCCAGTATTGGCTATAGCCAAATATAGTCATCAAATTGTGTCATTTCTGTGAATTGTGGGTTATTCTGTACCGGACATATTTGGTATTGTATTTTATACATGTCTGTGGTGATAACGGGAATTAGAGGTAACTGTAGTGGCTCTGTGTGAGTTCCCGGGTATTTTAGTCAACCCAAGACAGACTTGACTCTTACCGGCCGGACGTTTTGGAAAATTTATTCTTATATATTATATAACTCCAGAAGCCAAGTTATTGGGTCATAAAGCAGAGTTACAAATTATTTATTTCGTTGCATGCAATAATTGAGGCTCAACAGTATCATTCACCCACTCTCCAGTGGTTCTTCTGTTTTGGAGGTTGTATTAATTGTAGTCTCAACGGGAATTTGTATTTGAGTCCCCTTCCAGGAGGGAACCATCTGTGTTGATTGGCAGTTCAGAGGTGGGTGATGTGATTCTGTTTCTGAAGATTTGTCCGAATTTTGGTATAGTTCCTAAGTTTCGACAGTCATTTCCACTTGGATCGTTCCAGTTTGAAAATCTGGAATTCCTACAGTGGTCATACTGTTATCTGATTCAGATGCTTCTCCAACAGATGATAGCGTGATTGGTGGATATTAATTGAAATGACCTATCCAGATGTGAGTTTCACACTGAAAGGACCTTGGAGGGTACATGCACTACGATAATCACAGTGGAATGAGATGGTTCTCCAGCGTTTACATAGTTGTTAATAGTGCGGATTGAATTCCTACCTCTAAGTGGTCTCGACAGGAGGACACTTTCAGGCGGTTGTTAGGCTTGCCAGAGCTAATCAGCCCCTGGTGTTACACCTGAGAGGTCCTGTAGGTGATGAGTATGGTTCAGACGTTCATTGTCGTTGTCTGAATGAGATTGTGTGACCGCAATCAAGTGCACTGCTTTAAGGGGAAAGGACTCATTCGTGGCTGCGGAAGTTTCCCAGAGTTTACTTTTTTTTATCATTTGATTCAAACAAAAATCCCCAAATCAAGCTATTGCTGGAGACCGATTCTATTACTTTCCCCTTTGCCAGAGTGTTTATCGGCTCATGATACAGGCCTGCGGAACAGTATTGCAAAATGCAAATAGCATTCAAATAACTGATCAAGATATTTTTGACTGTCATTGAAGGGAGGATACCTTTTTCTGTAGAATAACGGATCAAAGCTTTTCTTAAGTTTTTGAACGGCTCTATATTCTAGAGAATTATGTCACCTACCGGTTCATATACGTGGTAACCTGTGTAATAATCAGGGAGGAGTGTGGTGATACATGTTATATAAATAGAGTGGCTCTGCGCCTGCGCATTAGTTCCCATGTATCTTAACCCAAGACAGACGATATTGAACACCTACCATGGTCATTGTTATATTCATTATATTATAAAGCCAAGTTGGTAAGTATAAATTTACTATATATCTTACGTGGCATTGACCCTCATGGGCATGTATATTCATTATTTATAAATCCCATAGACTTTGTACATTTATTTCACTGTACCTAGTACAGTAGTAAAAGTCTATATTAATATATATATGTAGGTTAAAATGCACGTACATTGTGAATGTATGTTCACTATTCAGTACGTGTAGCCCCTTGCAGCGATATATAATTTATAAAGTTTTTTTAATATACCGCTGGTACTTGTAGTGCTGTAAATAGCGGATTTTTAACACTACAATGACGTTGCTGATAAAATACAAAGAAAAGGAAATTACATTGCATTTACACTTAGCTCTATCTAAGGTTCAATCTCGTTCATAATCATTCACATCGTAATTTTTGACGTCCGTCATAAACGGGTCACATCGGCCAGGTAACACTTTCTGTCTTTCATGTTGTTATCAAAAGAAGTTCGTTTATCAGCATTGTCGCATTTCTGGACGTTCAAAACATATATTTCTACAGTATTTAAATAAAAGAATTACAAAATGTAAATAAAATAATAACTTCTAACCTGATAGTGGTTTCATTTCCGTTATACACATTAGAGAAGGTACACCTCTAAATGCTAATCCTTGTTGATGTAAACAAATATTCCTTCAAATAAGAGAGTTAAATCAAGGGAAATAACTCGTACAAAGTTAATTTTTCCAATGGAACACCGACTGAGACGACTGATGTGGGAAATTGTTTCAGCTAGAATATTGAGTTTAAATTAATAAATTGTGTATTATCATATTTTTTTTTATTTCGTTCCATAAATCAGCGAGTTATAATTTTTTTACTTTCAATTTAAAAATTCTATCAAAAGGTAGTCTTAATCTACATAGGGCCTACATATTTTTATTAAAAATAAAACCAAGGAAACAATGATATAACCTAGTCGAAAATGTAAGACCAACAGGGAAGTTATAGACAGATAGCTCACCTCGCATACTAAATATGTCGATGTGTCTGATTAAACGAAAATCCATCAATATAGTACTGAACCAGAGACATCAGAGAGAGAGAGAGAGAGAGAGAGAGAGAGAGAGAGAGAGAGAGAGAGAGAGAGAGAGAGAGAGAGACTATATATGTCTTTGTACAACATGGAAACTTATCTATTAAATAGACTAAGTGTCTGTCGATATTGAAAAAATGACATCTAGTATTAGGCCTACTGCGATATCCCTAAAAGTCATAATTATACATCGACATGCCTAACACCAACCACTCCCCACATCCTGGCCCCCTCCCCAGCCCTTCATTCGTTTACACACAATGGTACTTATTATGACCAGGCTCCAAAGTATCTATACGTACAAGAACTTACAGTCAGTGTTGTGTTACAAATCTGACATATACAATAATGGTAAACAAAATGTGTTGCAATTTAATTTTCGACTTTACCTTTTCAAACCGGATATCATCGTGCAGTGTTTGGTGAGACATTTATTTCAAAAATGTTTCGACCTGTTTACTCTCGAGGAATATCTCGTAAATGACATAACTGTTTTGTAACACTCATAGGATGTTACTCCGGATGTACTGAGAAGTGACTCATTGTTATAACGACCACAGAATATGTGTTCAAGACAGAACAGCGTACGGGCTGCTTGAAATCACCAGGAAAATAACTATATCTTACGGAACCGTAAAAGTGACACGATGAAAAAAAAAATTAAAAGTGACATGATAACAAAAATAACTCGGGGCCCCGTCCGATATAGCAAGTCGTGGCCATAGAATCTATCAAGAACAATATGGAGAGAGATTATATATCTTTTTTTTACTATGTCACTTTTAATTATTTTTTTCATCATGTCACTTTTACGGATCCGTAATATCTGGATATTAAAAATAAACAAGTTAATAAATTTGATTGTTTGTAGAAAAAAGTGTATGTAATTTTACTATCATGTTTCCACTTTTTGGTAAAACCCCTGGTAAATCAAAAAGCATTTTAACTTGAGCAAAATATAAAGATAAAATAATTTTTGATTTACCAGGGGTTTTACCAAAAAGTGGGAACATGATATTACTGTCATATGTTTAGATATTTTCCATATTCTGCGATAAGGCATGGTGGACTTACAAGGGCAGATCCAGGATTTCAAGTTAGAAATGGTGTACATGTACATGTAGAATATCTTCACTGAGCGCAGCGAGACGCTAACATTAACGATGTTATCAGTTTTCCAACTTTTTATAGAAAAAAATGAATGTTTTTTTTTTCACACTTTTGGCAACTTTAGCGATCCCACCGCGCTCCGTCTGAATCCACCTGACATGATTAACAACAGCTTAATCTAACTACAATAAATGGACTGTTATAGATCTTTCATACTGAAGAATTTTGTTTTATAAATATTTGTAAACTGTTTTTAGATAATTAGAAGTAAATGCTATTAATGTATGCGTATATTCCATTGTGGTCACTGCCTCAGCCGAAGCATTTGCCCCTGTAAAAAATAATTCTTATATATTTTTTAAACTATGGTCAGCTTTTTAGGACTGTGCCACAGAGCCCCTGTCGCGGTTATATTGAAGCAAAACACATAGGCGTCGGAGCTGGGGGGGGGGGAGGGGGGGGACTGGGGGCTTAGCCCCCCCCCCCCCCCGCACACTTTTTTGCAAAGATAGGCATAGGTGTTGAAAATTGGGGCTTAGCCCCCAAGACGTTTCTGGCGTGTGTGTGTTTTAAGTGGTTTAGCCCCCCACTTCTGGCGTGTGTGTGTTTTAAGTTGGTTTAGCACCCCCACTTTCAATTTGCTTCCGACGCCTATGAAACATATGCCGCTACACCATTAAAGATATACAAAGGACCTTGGATCATGAAATATATATAAAAGAAAAAAACAGATATGCGTCATATTTAAATTTTTATGAATATCTCTATTTGGGTGAAATGATAACGGAATTAACATCAGTTATAAATAGCCTAATTTCTTAATTTCAAAGGGGTGATGTATGATGCAAACTTTTAATGCTTAGTAAAGAAACACAATTTGTGGACTAAAGAGTCATGTTTATAATTCTGAAAATATGTCAGATTTTCGGAACATGAGGGGTGTAAGAACATTTTAAAAAGCCAATCGAAAAAATAAATGATACAAGAGATGGTAGTCATTGTGAAATAGGATAATGTAATAATAACCTTAGGTTTATGCCATTGCACGACAGAAAAGTACCCATAATTACTTCATTGTAATTGTTCAAATCGTGGCATAAATACAGATCTAGATTGCTATGACACTGCGTGCGTTGAAAGCTATAGGATAAAAATAAAATAGTAAAGGATTTTGCGATGGTGAAAATGTAAACAACATTCGATTAAACAAGCGAAAATAAAGATAAAAAAATAAATAGAAACGTGGAAAAGATGTTATACTTGGGTACGGTCTGGACAGATCGGTCTTTACGAATTGTGTATATATGATTCACATAGGTTTTGAATGAACCCAGTGCGGGGCAAGGGTGGGGGGGTAAAAAGTTTCTCCATAGCCCCCTCATAAAGAAAAAGTACAATTTTTTTGCAAAAGATAGACATAGATGATTGTGACAATAGACGAAAACAGTTTTTGAGCACAATTGTGTATGTAAAGACTTTATAAGTTGAAAACAAAATGTTTAGCCCCAGAAACATCACTTTCAATTTTAAAGCGGTAACAATCCGACGCTGATATTTTGTATAAGATTTTTCCACGGATTAGTAGCTATTCCACCATCGCGGCAAATTGTTCGTCCCTACATAGTGTGAAAATGTAATAAAAAGAGTCTCCCGCACATCCCACCCTTTTACTGTCTTTTATCATTTACCAAAGGTAAATGTCTTCTTCTCAAAAAGTATCTTTTTTTTACCTTGGCCATATTCAGTAATTAATAGTCTCCTTACAATTGTGATTAGTGCTGTCTCAACATCTTCAAATGTTATTGACCAATTCAAAATCAGTCAGCCTAGGTGAAAGCAAACTTGATGATCACCTCAGACCTTTTTGAGTGAAGATAATGATAAAGATATTCCTATCTTTCTTTTAGCCTTTGATTTTTGAATGGAATTTTCTTTTAGTTGTGAATACTGATCTTCTTATAGCTGTTTGTCCTGGATGGTTATCCAAAACATAAAATTAAATACGGCAAGGTTTCCCTGCTTGTTATTTCATGTCTTTTGATTTTTTTTAAAATAATAAATGACGATACTATAAAAGGTTTCAAGAACGAATTTATCCAAATATTAATTGTATGCTGATGACTGTAATCTTTTGAATCTTTAGGCTATTTCACCAATTCTGTTTGGTAGGGCCCAAAATGAATGCCAAATTATAAAAATACTATAGAGACATTTTTGTACTCAAAATGCTGGGAAGTCGGACAAGATAAACCCTTTGTATGATTTTTGTAAATGGTGAAAACACACAAAATTTATTTGCTGTAACTGAAAAATTACATGGAAAATGTCAAATTGCATAATTGATGTTATATAATTGTAAAAACCAAAATCTAGTAGCAGAAAAATAAAATGCACATTTGAAGAAATTTAAAAGAAATACAGAAAATAGAAAAAGGTATTTAAAAATTGTGAGCAAAATTTTTTCTATTAAAGCTTCATACATGGTTTATTGGATTTTTACAGGAAAATCCTAAATTTGACGCAAAAAAAACTTTTTCATTAATGAAACAATATGATAAAAAAAATGATAATATTGCAAGTTCATAATCATTCAATTACCCATATTTTATAGTCAAACTTTTTTATATGGTAAAATCAAATAAAAGTTGAGCTTGAGAATTGATCTAAATTTGGAGATGACTTCAGGGCCCAGATGTGAATACTTACTCAAACTGAGGGTACAGAATAGTAACGATATCATAACTAAAGATAGATATGATTGAGAAAAAAAATATTCCGTGATATCTATAATGGAATAATTTCATTGACCAATAGCAAGTCAAATGGTTATTCCGTGTTGTTGGCGAACGGAATAAAACATTATTTCGTGCAGAATTTAATGGATAAATAATTTACTTATTTAGTTGTTCGCAAATGGTCAAATAAATATTGTGAATTTTCCTCAGTAATTAGCATTTACGTTCGCACAGAGAACAAAATTTGTTAAATTATTCCGTTCGCACGAAACTAATTTTTAGGCTTTCTATAATGAAATCAATAATTATTAACCGTTCGCACGGAATAATTTATTTTCACCACTAAAAAAAGAATTGTCACCTCCCAAATGATACTTCCCATAGTTTTTATGCAGTCACTTTCAAGCTATTTTATTTCGAAAGCAGTGTACAACTCTACAAAAATGTTTACATATCCCCATTTTAAATTCAGTTGAAGTTAAGTACACGATTCTGCAAGTAGCTAACTAAATAAAAGAAAGAAATAATTAACGAAAATCAAAATGAAAGTGTTTCGAAACCAAGTGGTCGAGCTATACATATTGGAAATAAATATTTAAAAAAAAAAAAAAAAAAAAAAAGAATCAGAAAAAGCATTACAAAAAGATTTAAAAACTGACTAAATATACTGAATTTTTTAACCATTTTAAAATCACCATGGAAATGCGTGGTCACTTGAAAAGGATCCCGTACTGCCATGGCATGTGAAAAGTCCCATAGCGCACATTGTAGTTCAAATTTGTCTAAATGACTTCGCAGCTATAAAAATGGGACAAACAACATAAACAAAGCAAATAAAATTAAACAAACCTGTCGGTCTAAATCATTGTGTATTTGGCCTTCATACGACTTTTTTGCATACATACGACATAAGTTACCGGTGTATGTGTTTTAAGTAGACATAACGTTACATCCACGGTTATAGCTATACGACAGCGGCAAATTGTTCGTCCTAATTTTACATCCACTCTTTTATCTATAAGTACCTTGACCACAAGTGGAATAGTCCCCATGTAGTGCTGTCTATCCAATGTTGACGACATAAGTTACCAAACTTATACATCACGAGATTTATTCCTATGCTTTTAGTTTTAACTAGTTGTGAATACTGATCATACAACACAAACACTACCCGTCTTTTGATATACTTTATCCTTATAAGTTTTTATCTGCAGGTCTGTTATACATACGAAGCACTCAGTATTTACCCGGGTATACATACGCCACAAGTTTGCTATCCGTTATTACATACAGAAACACAAGTTTGACCCGGTTCAGACATATCACATAAGTGAGTACCCTCTACATATTTACATTTTTACAGACCTAAATTTGACCCGGTAAACATACGACAAAATGTTACCCTGCTATAATCATTCACGACCCAAGTTACGATGGTCATACTTTGATATTGTAATGACATAAAAGTTACCCAGTATATATATTTGGTGACACAAGTTACCCGGGGCGAATAGTACATATATAGATAGATGTTACCGTGCTGGAATAATATACAAAAAATTACGTGCGAACATAAAATTACTCGTGTATAATTATTCATTCGCACGGACATATTTTTTCAAGTAATACCCAGTATATATTCCGACGGACAAGTTCGCCCGGTAATTTTTTTTCACATACGACAGATGCTATTTTATTTCGGCAGTGCAACTATGTTACATAGACATAAGTTACCCGCAAGTAGCTATAAATAAAAGAAAGAAATACGACATAATCAAATGAAAGAAAACCATCGAGCTAACATAATATAAATACGAAAAAGACAAAAAGATATGTTACCCGTGTATGGAAAGCGTGGCACAAAAGAATCCCTACGACAGTATAGCGCACTGAGATAAAAATTTGTAAAACTTCGCCTAAAAATGGTTACAACTCCATAAACAGCAGTTAAACAAACCTGTCAAACATTTCTATTTGGCCTTCATACGATATACATACGACATAAGTTACCGGTATACATAGACATAAGTTACCCGGTATATATACGACACAAGTTACCCGGTATACATACGACATATGTTACCCGGTATACATACGACATAAGTTACTAGGTATACATACAACACAAACTACCCGGTATACACTCGACATAAGTTACCCGTTATACATACGACACAATTTACCCGGTACCCGGCTATCCGGTACATACGTCATTACCCGATACATAATAATTACCCGGTAAACATACGACATAAGTTACTCGGTATACATACGCCACAAGCTAACCGGTATACATACGACATAAGTTACCCAGTATACGACCAGTACCCGGTATACATACGACACAACCTGGTATTACGGCATAAGTTACCGGTATACAAACGACATAAGTTACTCGGTATACATACGCCACAAGTTACACGTTATACATACGACACAAGTTACCCGGTATACATACGCCACAAGCTATCCGGTATACATACGACACAAGTTACCCGGTATACATACGACATAAGTTACCCGGTATACATACAGATGTTACCCGTAAACATAGACATAAGTTACCCGGTATACATACGACATAAGTTACCCGGTATACATACGACACAAGTTACCCGGTATACATACGACACAAGTTACCCGGTATACATACGCCACAAGCTACCCGGTATACATACGAGACAAGTTACCCGGTATACATACAACATAGGTTACCCGGTATACATACGACATAAGTTACCAAGTATACATACGACACAAGTTACCCGGTATACATACGACAAATGTTACCCGTTATATACATACGATATAAGTTACCCGGTATACATACGACACAAGTTACCCGGTATACATACGACAAATGTTACCCGTTATACATACGATATAAGTTACCCGGTATACAAACGACACAAGTTACCCGGTATACATACGATACAAGTCACCCGGTATACATACGATACAAGTTACCCGGTATACATACGACATAAGTTACCCGGTATACATACGACACAAGTTACCCGGTATACATACGACCTAAGTTACCCGGTATACATACGACACAAGTTACCCGGTATACATACGATACAAGTCACCCGGTATACATACGACCTAAGTTACCCGGTATACATACGACATAAGTAATAGGCGTAGGAACCGGGGACAGCCCCCTTATGTCACACACAAATTTATACAATATTAACATTCACGTCTGGAATCTAGAAAAATGCTTCCCAGAGCTTTTAAATTAGGCCTACCAAAATTTTTGCGTCTCGCTACGCTGGGTCAAAACAATTATATACTCTTCCCTCTAACTCCATATTCTGGATCCAACCAGGCTTTGTCTGTCTATATTGAATTTTATGAATTTGGACTGCCGACTTTGTATTATGTGTTGTGTTTGCCTTACATATCGGTAAATATATTTTCGTTTGCGTATTCTCAGCATGTAGGGCCGAGTGGTAAGTGCATTGCGTTTTCAATCAGGAAGTCTACGGAATCTTGTCACACCCCACACCCCCGAAAAAAAGTTTACTCCCCCTGGGAACCACGATGACTGATTGGTACGTAACCTACGTAAGTAGGCCCATTTCACACGACCTAATTTCACACGATGCGGGTGACGAATTGTTTCTGATAGGAATATCCAGTGAAGGCAAACAAATCGACTTGTTTATCAAGAGATGCTTGACAAAGTTACACTAGGCCTTACTTTTTTTCTTTCTGTTGTAACTATGAAGCCAGACGGTGGTCTGTGGTTCTGGTCATAACATGACCTAGATATATCGCGATATGGGCCTGTAGGCTGTACAATGTACTACAGATGTAGTCTCGTGTTTCCGATTTCTTTCTGTGATTTTTATTTGTTTTGTGGTAGGCCTAATGTAAGGCTTTTAAGATTAAATATATAAGAAATAAACATGCGATATTCTATTCTTTATTGATTCGTTCATGTATTCTTACGCTGAAAAGTAAAGTGGTTAATACTCGGGGAACGCGACTGTATTTACCGGAATATGCAATAGATCGCTCTATATACTTGCAATGAAGGGAATTGCAGTCGGTATGTAAATATTTCTATATATAAATATACTGAAGTGAATATAAAAAGATGTTGAACTGTGCAATAATCAATATGATTATATCATGTAGGGTTTTGAGACCCGTCCGTGTCTTTCAGCAAAGTGTTGACTCCCATATGAGAACCAATTGAGTCCCTTTATGCAATTGAAACAGAATATTCAGAAGCCCCTGAACCAGAAGAAGAAAAAACTAACCAAGGCCTTGAACTACTTTTTGCAATTTCCAACAATGATATACACATGACCTATGTTATTCATATAAAGTTTCATAAGACCCAGACTGATCCTCTCCCTGAAAATTGCTTGAAAATATTTTATCAGTGAGAGACTTTGCCGAACATGTTGGTTGAAAATTCTGCAAAAAGAATGTCAGACCGTTATTAATTCAGATCTAGACCTATAAAGTTTCATTTGAATCCAGCTGATCTTCTTTGTGAAACGTGTCGATCAAGGCTCTGGCGGAAGAAGTAAAAGGAGAAGAAAACTAAGAAGAAAAGAAGATGAAGAAACAGAGTGAACACAAGAAAATTCTTTGTAAGATTAGATAATGATAAGTGATGATTATATTGATGATGATGATGATGATGAGGAGGAGGAGGAGGAGGAGGAGGAAGAGCAATGAAGAAGAAGAAAAAGATGATGATGATGATGATGACGATGATGATGATGATGATGATGGTTTCAAACATATATCAGGTTGTTATTTATCTGTTGAGTAATCGTGTTTCAATATTACAAACTAAATATTTATCATAGTTTATGTAGAATTGAAGATAAGCATCAATCGAGCGCAACGAGAGGAAATTGACTACCTTAGAATTTTGACATGCCCGGATGTGAATGATATTCTTACCGTACAAAATGACCGAAGTGAAACAACTCGCAAACATGGCGTCTTCCTTCCAGAGCAAATTGAATCCATTAAATCAAAATTAATGTTTTTCTTTAATCCAGAAATGAGAAAATTTCCATATTATTTCGTGAACAGGTGGTCTTATTCTATTAACGAAAAAGGAACGAAATCAATGTTTAAACGAAGGAAAAACAATTCAAAAGTGAAGTCAATTTAAGAGGAATAGCTGTCATTTCCAGAATTGTGTAAATACTAAAACTGACTTTCCACAAAGTACAATGTTAGATTAAGTCACGAACACACTTGACATAATTTTTTTTATCATAATCGAGAATATCGATGAAACTAAAATTCGTACATCGCCATTCAATAATGACATTTCAACGTTTTTGTTGACAGACAAACTAACTAAATGTCCCCGTAAGTAGCTGTTACTATAAATAAAATACCCGTCTAATTGTGCATGGTGTATTTTCACGAGTTCAGCACAATTCGGTAAGTTCAATGACAAATGTCAGTTGCGTACTAGATTTTTTGTTTATTTATTGTTTAACGTCCCACTGAAGAATATTTCACTCATGCGGAGACGTCACCAAATGCCGGTGAAGAGCTTCAAATTTTGGCCTATACTCGGCACTTACGGCCATTGAGCAGTGAGGGTTCTTTAACGTGCCGACACCTACTGTGACACGGGACCTCCAGTTTTTACTGTCTCATCCAAAAGACAGGAAACCAACTTGTCGCCGGCGGGACTCGAACTCACGACATCACGATCCAGAGTCGAGCACGCTACCGACTGAGGCCAGGCCGGCTCGCGTACTAGATTTTTACCGGTATATAATGACTTGCGTATTGTAGGTATCATTATCTTGGCATTCTCATATATGTGATAGAATATCTAATAGTATCTTGTCTTATCTTATCAGTTCAATATTTTAACAATGCTTTTTATGCAATGGCGATTTATTGCTCTGTGCTGGAACATAAAAAGAAAAAACATTCTCTGACCCACTCTGACAAAATTTTCCAATTAATTAATCAACCCCTTTGGTCATATTTAGACTCACCCGAATAAATTACTCTAATAACAAAATCAGTCGGGTTGAACAGGTTAATGTTGGATGAAAAATCATTTTGAACTGACGATTTGTAATTACACACTCCCTACTATTCTGAGTTCCCTTTATGCTGATTAGTGAATGTATGTTAACCCTTTCAACCATACAAGACTACAATAGACTGGTATAAACAAGAGAACTGAACATACCACCCAGATACTTAGGGGTGCAAGGGTTGAAAATACCGGCATTGTCTGGAAAGGCATATTCAATTCACATTTTGAGTATTTCAAGTGAACAAAAGTAAAAAAAAAAATAAAGAAAAATAAGTCACTTTACAACTGTTGGGTCGTTGACGTTCATATCACAACGACAGACAATCTGTTTGACCAGAAAGAAGCTAAATATTATTAACAATACCAAAGTTAGTCATGTAGTTCTACAAACGAGAGCAAATTCCACCCTCTTAAGACGATCGTTTCTGTCAATAGGACATCATCAGTTAAGCTCGAATTCAACATAGATATATTTTCAAAATAACACTTTGTCGTTGTAAATTTAAGAGATAAATTGAATACGATTCTTATAAATAAGATGTGGATACTTCTAAACAACTTTTAGGAAATTTGAAGGTACATTAATTCCCTCAAATTAATAGTATAAAAACGATTATTTTCTACTCTTTACACAACAATTCCACACGAAAATTTTAAAGAGAGACTTTTCGGCATCACCGACAACTGTTTTTTTCACTAAAGATGATACCCGAAAGTAAAACACAAAGATTGTTTTATATGTATCTGCGATATATTAGAACCTTAAAACTGGCAATTCTTCTTTTTAGTAAACATGAATTAGTCATTGATTACTCAACACGAACAAGATGTATCTCAAGAAATGTCAGTGAGTTTGACTATAACAAAAGGAGACGCAGACTCCACGGGAATGTTTTGGACACGTATTTATTTAAACCTAGTCCTGTGTCCTAGTAAAAACAAAAACAAAAACAAAACCACTTTTAGGGCACTGCCATTCACAGCATGTAGACAGAGTTCTATATGTTTTATATGATTTTTATTTCGATTATCTGTTTGTGCACCTCTTCAGATGTAAATTTTACGGAAGTCAAGTAATATTGACATTCACATATGGGTGATAAAGAAACACGTAATGATTTTTCTTCAACATCTGGCGAGACATGTCAACTTTTCACAGCCAATACACAACTTGGAATTATTTTTCAAGGTTTGAATATTTACACATAGTGTCAATTGGTGTTTTTCATAGCACGCTTGATATTGATTACATGGTAATACATTTCACCTTGATATCAAGCATGTTGTGTGTCTTTAAGTGGTGATCCAATTTCATTCTTTCACAATATAGTTATTTTTATTTCTGTTTTCTAACCGACTGCCCAATTTCCTCTCCTGTACTAGATAACTTATCTTGATTACATTCTTTTATTTTTACCTTTACAGACATTTGTAGATATAGACAAAGCATTGTAAAAACAATCGACTGTAACTATTTCACGCCGACACAATGTACATGCAATAATAATAAATGTCAAATGATGTACTATTATATTAATGTCATATTTTACATCCTGATTGCACATAACCACAGCAAATTGATTCACTTGCCACCCTAGACAGACAGACAATTTTCTACATGGGATCATATTAATTTATGGAACTTCCTGAATGGTAAACATTATTAATACTCTTTCGTATATTATCCAAGTATACGATTCTTCTTTGAGAAGAGTACCCTGTTTTAACACGTATTGTATTGTATTGTTATTTAACGTTCCACTCAGGAATCTTTCACTCATATGGAGACGTCACCAAATGCCTGTAAAGGGCTTCAAATTTTGGCCTATGCGGCCATTGATCAGTGGGGGTTCTTTGAAAGTTTTGACACCTACACGGTACACGGAACCTAGGCTTTTAGGACAAGAAAAGCCAACCGCCTTCGCCGAGGCTCGAACCAGAGACCCCCCGATTGTGAATTGAGCACTCTACTGAGGAGCATTTTAAAACGTATGGCTTAAAACAAATCATCGTAGCCGAAATATTAAAACTTCGTGCTTATAACAAGCAAGTTTCTCACTTGTACTTTCACAGATTCGAACCTCCCACGACCCCCACCGATGGAACCTATAGTAAGCAGATTTTGTGACAAAGTTTCCAACTTAAGGCCTGTAGCCTTTTCTCGGGTACATTATTTTCAGGTTTTTCTAATCCACTATTGCTATTGGAGTTGTCTTTCTTTTTCGTTATGTCTCAGGGGAATGAAAGAGTTTGTACAAATTTATATCTTTGTCAAAGTTTTTAAAATATTCTGAGCAGAATTTTATCCACTCAATTTTTTCAGGATCAAGTAATGCGGAGGTATACAGATATATTTAGCATGGGAATTTTTTCAAAATGTAAAAATATTCTCTGTTTAACATCAAACACTTTATAACTAATATCAGGGTTGCTAGCAACAGGTTAGATGCTGGGTAATTCCAATGTACAGGCATATGGCAACATGAATTTAATCAAACAGGAATTTATCTCAGTGAGCTAACACCCGAAATTGAAATGGGTCACTGAAACAGCGCACTTACAATACAAACAATTGACTGGATTACGAAAACAACAACAGCAACATGTATAACTGACTTTATCAAAATTAATGTCCTAAAATTATGTCAATTATTTTATAAGTCTAAATGTGATTAAAACATAAGATAATCTGTTGTCAACATTAATTCCGCCGTAACCCTTTCAACCCTACAGACCACATAAGACTAGTTCAAGACAATTAATAAGAGCATACCATTTAGATATTCAGGGGTGAAAGAGTTCATACTTAAGTACACGTATTGTGAGTACGAAATACAATTATCATAGTTCACTCTTAAAAGTGTAGTAAGTGGGAGAATTTCCCTATTAGAAACAAATAAGAGTGTCATACATTAGGCTTTGTCTCGCGTGCAACATATCTGAACTATGTGTAATCGTGTGTATCTACAATTGTTGTCTTTTACTTTAAAGATTTTATCCCCACAATTAGTGAAACTGGACCCACATACTAATATTATTGCATGCTATTCGTATTTGAGTGGTCTTATTCACAAAGACACCTGAGTCTAAGGCTTACACTTAAGTACAACTCTAAGAGTGAATATATATCACACAAAAATAGACTTACATTTAAGTTTAGTTGTGAATAAGGCCACTGGTCATACTGTTTAACCGGAAGTGATTATGCCCTACGTGTTTCGGTATCGGTATATAAGTTTTATTTGTTAAATAAAACTTTGCAATAACATAAAATCATATTGTTAATTGAAATTGTATCAAGACTGGGCGAATATATAACGGGACAAAACTGTTTGCAAGTGTAGTAGGGCGAAAAATTCCCTGTATTCAGTATATCGTATTAAAATCTTATTTTTACTGTTTTTTTTTTTTAATTTACAAAATTATCAACACCGAGAAAATTAACAGGTCAGCCCTATATAGTATACTTGTAATAGAAGACGTATGATATAAAAACGACAATTCCATTGTTATGAATTTCTCTGCAATGATAAACAAAAACTATTAACTCTTTTACCCTAAAGATACATTTGAACTGGTCTTAGTCGATGGTTTACGGAAGAATCCATTGATTTTCAGGGGTTGATTAGTAAACAAATTATAAAAAAATCAAATAACTTAGAAGACTGTATAATACCAGTCAGATTATTATAACCATAATACCGAAGTTTATATTTTTGAAAAACGGGCCAAAACAAATGTTCAATATATTATTATAGAATTGTGTTATCTGTATAACATTCAATGAATGATATTTATGCATTTTAAACGTCAAGTTATCGGTTATCTTACCTTTAAGATGCTAATGAGTTTGTTCTCCCGGATTTATCCCCAAGACTGTGAAAACCTAGTAACCACTCAACAAAACGTTTTTGTCCTCTTATCCATCGCGCTAGCGTTATTGAAACTGCTAAACGTTTCTAAGAAACAATTAATTACTGCGATACACCTCTTGATTGTTCTAAAGCTGAAAGGCGTAGTAAGAGAACTGTAAATAGCATTAGGAATGACTTAATCTTATTAGTCTATTGAATATGCCAAAGTGCGATAATGATATATTGGAAGCCAGTTTCATCAATACACTGTACAAAATAATGTACATTTTTTATTCTGCATTTCAACTGGACTATATGATCATTATATTAAGTAATTATAAATTTACACATTGCAGTTCGGTAAGATAGAGGGATTGATCTATGTATGTATGTATCTATGTGTCTTTCTGTCTGTCTATTGTCTGTCTGTCCGTTTGTCTATCTATCTATCTATCTATCTATCTATCTTAATTTGTTTCTATCTATCATGTTCCATCTTTTTGATTTACCAGGGATTTTACCAAAAGGTGGAAACATGATAAAACTAAGACAATTGTTAGTTTTCAAAATATGACGACGCATAAAGAAGTAATATCCTAAAGTCTTTTAGTACGTATCTATATGGGAGACGCTTCTCTGTTACTGTACACGACTAACCTATATCATGTTATATTACCAGAAACGAGTAGAGACCTTGGCTGTTTTACTCAACTTTTGTGCAGATGTGACGATGGGGAAAACTGTACATTTTATTCTAGAGTTGGTAATTAGCTTTGCTTGTACTGTAGGTAAGTGAATTCTTATAATTAGGATATGTTACCGCTTATATCAAAGTCATTTTTACACAAAAAATATTTTCATCAAATCCAGTGATATCTTAAACATTTCATTTATTTTGATACACATATCGAGTCGCTAATGAAAAATCCATATTTCATATGGCATTAATTTATGTAAATTGAACTATATCGTACTTTGGAACTATATCGTACTTTTAATTATATAGGTTTTTATTTACCGATTTGCCGCATTCGTGAACAGTTATTGATGGTATTGTTGTACAAAGAAAGTAGGTCAAATACGACCAATCTAGACACAGGAGGCTATCATAATCATTTGTCATCCAAAGCAAATTACAGATATAGAACAGCGCTCATCTGTCGTGTTGATTTCTAGAAAAAGTAAAAAAAAAATTATACAAAACCAGATCGCAATCGGTCACTTGATATTACTATAAATTGTTTCAGAAAAAACTATTCCTTTTTACACAGGTATATTTGATTGAAGCCAAAAAGGTATTTTGTAAAATGTAAAACGTTTCCGATATCCGGAAATAATCTAATAATATATTTTTGTCAAAAATAAATTCAAATAGCATTGATTTTTTATTTGGCCTTTGTGTAAAACTATAACTTTGGTATTATATGTACAAATATATAAATATGATCATATTTACAACCACCGGGTCGGTTGCCACTGCTGTTGGAGCGTGGAGTTTCCGAGGGTATACATAAACCAAATACCTGGTATTTAGGTACCAGCTACCAAACTCTTTAAAAGGATAGTCATCTTTCTACAGTAGTTACCCTTACTTCTACGAATTCACCAAAACGTTTAATTTTCCATTTGACGTTTAGTTATATGATACCACAATCTCTGTGAAATATACAATCATTGAGCTCAGCAGTGCTGCAGTGTTATTGACAAAATCCATGTTCTTGAGGATTGTTCATTTTTTGTTTTGTGTTTTGTATGTGTTTTGCTGTTGTTGTTGTTGTTGTTGTTTTTAAATTTTTTTCGTGAAACTACAACTTTGGTATATGTATAATGTTAATTTTATATTTACCATCTGTTGGCAGTGATACTACAGAAATGTCGTTCATCATCTCTTGAGTACAAACTCTGACAAATGGCATTTTCAGGAAAGTTGGTCGAATTTCTTGATTTCACCATGTATTTCCAATGTTTTTCCGAAAAATGATCGAGATGTCGAGTATTGTGACGTCATCAAATTTAATAAATGTTCGCGCATAAATTGAAAGGTGAATATGGCTGCTGGTTGTTCCAGAAAATACCACAATCTCTGTGAAATATACAATCATTGAGCTCAGCAGTGCTGCAGTGTTATTGACAAAATCCATGTTCTTGAGGATTGTTCTTTTTTTGTTTTGTGTTTGTTTGTGTTTTGTTGTTGTTGTTGTTGTTGTTTTTTTTAAAACTTTTTTTTCGTGAAACTACAACTTTGGTACATGTATAATGTTAATTTTATATTTACCATCTGTTGGCAGTGATACTACATAACCATTATAAAAGAAATGTCGTTCATCATCTCTTGAGTACAAACTCTGACAAATGGCATTTTCAGGAAAGTTGGTGGAATTTCTTGATTTCACCATGTATTTCCAATGTTTTTCCGAAAAATGATCGAGATGTCGAGTATTGTGACGTCATCAAATTTAATAAATGTTCGCGCATAAATTGAAAGGTGAATATGGCTGTTGGTTGTTCCAGAAAATACCACAATCTCTGTGAAATATACAATCATTGAGCTCAGCAGTGCTGCAGTGTTATTGACAAAATCCATGTTCTTGAGGATTGTTCTTTTTTTGTTTTGTGTTTTGTATGTGTTTTGCTGTTGTTGTTGTTGTTGTTTTTTAATTTTTTTCGTGAAACTACAACTTTGGTACATGTATAATGTTAATTTTATATTTACCATCTGTTGGCAGTGATACTACATAACCATTATAAAAGAAATGTCGTTCATCATCTCTTGAGTACAAACTCTGACAAATGGCATTTTCAGGAAAGTTGGTCGAATTTCTTGATTTCACCATGTATTTCCAATGTTTTTCCGAAAAATGAACGAGATGTCGAGTATTGTGACGTCATCAAATTTAATAAATGTTCGCGCATAAATTGAAAGGTGAATATGGCTGTTGGTTGTTCCAGAAAATATATGTATCCTCGTGTATCGTAAGTTCCTGGGATTAGCCAACCTAACGTTATTACTGCTGAAAACTAAATGCTTAACCTTTTCAAATGATCTCACTTTAAATTTTATCTGTTATTCATCGAACAATGCAAAAATAAAAGTTATATAGCCAATTCTTATTCTGTAATAGAGTTAAAATGTTTATGTTTATCGACGTTGTTCATTTTGTCAACTGGTTGTAAGTTCGTGGGTCAACTTCCGGAGCACGTGACTTTTCTGTCCAAGCTCTTTTCACAGATGTAGTTAATATAGGTGAAAGGTACTCTAAGCAGATGATACAATTTTGAGTCGAGTAGTCTGCCCATTATGTCGACATTTGGTCGTTGGTGTCTCTAAATCTTCAGTACTAAGAAAATGGCGATAATTTTGACTACATGAATTGATTTTTATTCTATCTACCTGTCGTATCTCGTATGTCTTCAACATTTAAATAAATGCATCGTAAATAGGTAACCTGAAATGTTTCAGAAAGCGTCAAATCTCATCAGACATGTGATTTTAACAAAATATTAGGAAAAGTAAATTACCACGAACTTGCAATCTCCACGAACTTACAATCCCCGACGATACATGAACGAGTGAATGGGAAATTTGAATTCCAATTATTAAATGATAAAAGAATAATATTAGCTTAAGGAATAAGTAAATATAAGCATTTGACTTCTTTCACTTGGCGTTCATGAGTTTATGAATGCCAACTGGAGAAAGCAAACTCATTGTTAGCGCTTCATAAAATTTACCTTTGTCCAGTTGGCAGTCATAAGACAATGAATGCCAACTGGGAGCAGTTCAAGGCTTAAATGTTCATAGACAAATTAAGTATTGTTGAATTATATAGATATTCTAACCACTTGATAATTATTATGATCATCCAACGGTTTATCTGTGGCTAAAAATTAACAATATATTTAGTTTGATGATAAAAACTAATGTTCATAATACAGTTATTTGTAAAATTAAAATATTATATTGGTATTTTCTTTGATTCATTTTTTTTACAAATTATATACCCCCCAAAAATAGAAAAAAAACAAAAGCAACCCCCAATACATATATTAAATAGATAAAGACGAAAACTATTCAACTAACTTTTAGGATTATGCCATATATGTCTAACAAGTATATCTGACGTGTTACTGGTTTTCCTGTGTTTGTCTTCATAAAATAACAGTGCTTAATATCTTTGAAAACTAAGTGTGCGAATGCTTAGTATTTGATATCGGATATATTCATCAATTTCTTCTTTCTTTTATTCAGGTTTTAAGGCATGCGTAGGAGATGAGTTTCTTATTTCCATTTTCTCCGACAATACGATGTCTGGCATGTACGCACAAGAGGTGTTTATAACAAATCCAACATCAGTGGTGGCACATGTTGCCATAAACGACAGTGGCAGACTTGATCGAGTGGCTCTGGCAGTGGCAGATAATTATACATACCCCGTTAATCTAACCAACGTAAACAACAGTAGAATTGTATTCAGAACTTTACTGATAAATTCATCCGTGGATATAAATGTAAAAGGCGTATTTACGAGTATAGGATATCGGTTACATTATAATATTTTGCCTCTAAATAATTTGGGAAGTAGGTATTACACATCATATGGAATGGGGTTTAGTGGCAATACGTCACAATGTTGCCTAGTGGCAGGGCATGTTACAAAACTCCAATTAAAGTCTTTTAATAACGTGTCGGTTACAATCTTATCAAACAACCAAACTTACGTTCATGTTACGGAACATGAATTTGATTTACTGAAACATCAAACGCTTTGCTTCTGGAGTTCAATGAGTATCTATAACACATCTCTAAGTGCAACAGAACCTGTAGCACTATACTGCGGAGAGTTTAATGGCATTTTAGATATGAGGGTACACCTCCCACCTATAAATAGATGTGGGAAATCTTATTTCCTTCCATGCTCTGATGATATTGCGACAACCGAAAACGTGACTGAATATGCCGTACAAAGAATCATCAAATTGTACCCTTTATACACTAATACCACAGCATTTGTGAATGGACATTCCTATAAATTTCGACATGAAAGGCAATCTAATTACCCTCTTGATATCAAAAGTGATAAACCAGTTTGTGTTGCCCAATACATCAGAAAGTGGACATCGTCTGCCAAAATCTTTTTCAAAGATGATGACTATGGCATTATTCTTTATGATCAAAAGAGAAACTCTACACTACGGGATTGTCTTGACAAAAAGGTAGAAATTTATCATCACTAATGTATATGTATGTATGACGAAATGATTGCATGCATGTATGTATGTATGTATGTATGTATGTATGTATGTATGTATGACGGAATGTGTATATCTATGTGTTTGTAAATGTATGGTCATGCATGCATGTGTATGGACGGACGCTACCTTTGTATAACCTCAAAACTTAGTGAAGAAAACAGAAAAACCCGGTCGCCTAAACACTGATATTTCACGTATTTTAAAAACATAAACGAAATTATAGGTTTCTGAACTGTTTCGTACAATAAAATTTGCTATAATATATTGGCTGTAATAGTAAATGAACTTTCATTCAGCAACACAAAATAATACCGGAAATCGCCCGATTATTTTCGCTCTTTTAAAGTAGAAAGCATATTCACTCTGAAATTCGCCTTAAATCACAATAGCTGTATTGATCGCGTATATATCCGTGATTCAATTATCTAGCTTTAAATATTACCTAGTTATCTAAGAGTGAAAATGACCAAAAATAACCGGGGCGAAAATTTCCAGGTGTATGGTAATTCAAACAATTTCTAATATTAATCTTATTTTATACAAAAATTGCTAGCATATTCACACGTAAGTAATATGATGAGAGAAATTTCATATATGTAGAATTATTACGATTTTTGTATGTTTATTGTTGTTTACCGAGCCACATAAGAATTTTTCACTCATATGGAGACGTCACCAAAAGCCAGTGAAGGGCTTCAAATGTTGGCCTAGAGAGGGTTCCTTAACGTGACACGGGACATCGGTTTTTACTGTCTCATCCGAAGGACAGGAAACCAACCTGCCGCCAGCTTGACTCGAACTTACGACCTCAGGATCAAGGGTCGAGCGCGCTACCGACTGCGCCAGGTCGGCTCCAATTATTACGATAAACGAAGAAAAATAACCAAATGTTATGTACATGTATATTATTAATTGTTTATCAAATTTAGTCATACTGTTTTGTAGGCTCGACCCAACTCGACAGAAACAGGTAAGTTTACTTATATCATACACAAGTACTTTTATATTGGTAACGAAGTTACAAATTATGTTAGATCTATAATGATTTTGACTATTATAAATAGACGAAGTATATTCATTAAGTATTCATACAACCTGGTGACCGACTTTCATTTGCAATGCTTATAGAAATCAACTTCGTATGCACTAAAATATACCGCTACATAAATAGACGTTGCAGATGATATGTTTGTGATGCTATTGACATTTGATTTCCAAAATTTCTAATGATCTCAATATCTATTTATGGTTGGTGCTAGAGTTAAGCTGCCCTAGATTCCTTCACCTTACAGCATGTCTGCATCATGGTTTTAGGAATTTGTTTTGATAAATTGTTCAAAGGTATCATTTATATACATGTACATATATATGACAATTTGTTATAAGAAATTGTATATGATATACAATAAAAGACATGGACATAATTACATTCATACTGCAATTACATCATTCTCGTAGATGGAAATCACTGTCAAAACAAAATTTTATTTACAGTAAAGTTTGGTCATTTCCTACTTTGTCCGGGCTTAAACCTTCCACATGGAAATTCAAAGTATTCGATATTCATATTGCTTTTAAATGGAAACTATTTAATTTTGATAAAATCTTTTATAATTTTATATGTCATTTCCTATTGAAATTATTCTCGTTAATTTTTGTCAATAAATGTACGTTTTATTATATTACAATTTACATGTATTTAAAATATTCACACACACACACACACACACACACACACACACAGAGAGAGAGAGAGAGAGAGAGAGAGAGAGAGAGAGAGAGAGAGAGAGAGAGAGAGAGAGAGAGAGAGAGAGAGAGAGAGAGAGAGATTACGTTAACAGCACCAACTTATGCTACACTTGTGATGGGTTATCTGGAGGAAAAACTTTATACTACTTTACATTTATCTTTCGATCAAACATTTGAAAATTACATAAAGGAAAACTGGAAGCGATATTTAGATGACTGCTTCAATTTTTGGAATAGATGCCGCGAAGATCTGGTGAAATTTCACGAATTCATAAACAACCTGCACGAATCGATAAAACTCACGATGGAATTAGTGAAACCAGACTTCAGTTTTTAGACATTTTAATCATTAAGTTGAAAATATGATAACAGATTTATATTGTAAGGATACAGATACACACCAAAATCTTAATTTTCACTCTTGCCACCCGTCGCACACAAAACGGAACATTCCTTTTAATATGGCAAGACGTATCTGTACCATTGTGACTGATATAACATTGCGCGAACGAAGATTACAAGAACTGAAAACATATCTAAGAAGACAACAGTATCTAGAAAATCTCGTCGTCGCAGCGATCACAAAAGCGAAAAATATCCCGAATACGGTATTACGAAGAACACCTAATCATGAAACAAATGATAACCAATATAAAAACATTCCATTTGTGATAACACATAATCAAAGGAATCATAACATAGTTACCACTGCAAAAAGATATCTTCCGATTCTCCATCAGTCCACTAAAATGAGTGAACTATTTCAAGAAACACAGCTAATTAACAGTAGAAGACAAGCTCCTAACTTGAAAAAACTGTTAACAAGAGCCAAATTTACATCGTACATCGATATCCATCGGGTGACAAAATGCGGAGATCCTCGGTGCGGAACATGTGCCTATATTGTTGAAGGCGAGAAAATAACTTTCAAGAACGGGCAAACATTCAAAATTAATGCTAATATGAACTGCAAAACATCTAACTTAATATACTGTGCAACATGCCCCGAGTATAAAGAAAACTATATTGGACAAACCGGTGTAGCGTGTACTCTGCAAGAACGTGTATAGTTCTAGTTCCGTTTCCGGAAATCTGGTTTTACAACTTCCGGTGTGAGGACTGCAAGAAAACTAATGTACTTTCATTTTGTCTACTTTCTTCCGGTGTGTTTATCGCTTGAAATAAAACAATTATATTGGTCAAATTGAACTGAATTGACGATATAAGAAAGTCAATTGATGAAAATAATTATATTTTAATGATTGTAGTTTAAGCTATGTATTTTTATCGTTTATTTACGTCGCAAAATAGATAAATGTATCCCTTTAACCGGCGCGGAAGTGGCGGGGTGACTGTGATATTCGCAAGTATAGATATATTTATCGGTCAATCTATGGGAAATACACAAACAATCTATTTTCAAGATGATTGTGAAAGGAAGACATTTAATTAAAATTAGCTTTTGCTTATCGACTTAATTTTTACAAATCTCAAAGATGTGTTGAGTTACAACGACGAATCTATAATTGGATAGGATATTTAATGACAGGAAATGTAGACCTATATAATGACAATAGTTTTGGGGTAGGGTATAATGTCAGGAAAATAGACCTATAATAATCAGGTGTCAAGAAAAACAAGTTTCATTTTTTTTCTTTATTTTTTTATGTACAATAAATGTATTTAGTTTTTATATATATTTAAAATATACAACGATAAAGTGGTGGAAGCATTTTTGGTTTTAAAAATATTTTTATGGTCACAATGATGACAAGATGAGGCAAAGGGTATAATGCTAAAGAAACACATTACAATTGTCAATTTATTATTATTATCAAGATACACACACACACACACACACACACACACACACACACACACACACACACACACACACACACATATTGGAATTTATTTATTTATTAATAAACTTATTTTCAGAATATATCCATTCAGAATCAAGATTTGTGAAATTCACTACTATGCTATTAAAATAGTTTGATTTATTTCCTGTAATTTTCTTTAAAAATCAAGAACATTACTTCAATAATGACAAGGGTGACATATTTTTGCTGTAGTTTTTATAGTTTTGTCAGTTTGACACACCCCAACTGCTTTCAAATCTGCGATTTCAATTTCCATGATTTTAATCGAACTGCAAAAATAAAACAACCACAGAAAATATATGTTAATCACCATAATGTGGTTAAGGGTTGTCGATCTATCAATACAGTACCACTAGCCTCTCATAGTTGTATAGCCAGACCATTCTTTTTAAGTGCAAGACCAAGATATAATATTATTTGAAACATGTTTGACATTAAGAAGTCAGCTGGTGACATCTTATAGTGAAAATTTGATTTGATTTGATTTTTTGTTTTACGCCATACTCAACAATTTTTCAGTCATATGATGGCATCCAGTTTTTATTGCAGGAGAAACCCTGGTTACCCGGGTAAAGACCACCAACCTTCCGCAAGAAAAATGGCAAAGTTTCCCACTTAATTCGAAATGACCCTAGCGGGATTCGAACCAGAAGTGAACCAGAAGTGAGAGGTCTTGTGATTTAAAGGGCAATGCTCTAACCACTCGGCCATGGAGGCCCCCTCTATAGTGAAAAGAAATTGCATTTATTTTGTATCAGAATTAAGTGAAAACCATGATTCTTGTAACTCCAACCTTTATTGGCTCTTATATTTATCACAGCATGGTTTTGTTTGTTTAGCTACTGTCTTTGAAAGGGCATAGCCAAACATTATACATCTGAGTATTTAAAAATGTTACTATTTCGTATCTGAATTAAATCAATGATTTGGTACTTCAGAAAATTTCATGAATAGCGGTGGATACCTGCCTCTCAGTTAGCCTGATTAACCTGATGGACCTCTAGGCCAGTTGGTGGTCAACATTATGACAATGTAGTGTTTATTGTGTGATGTCTACCATGACAGAAGTGTTCGGGGTTTTCAGTCTGATTTGACAGAATCGTGAGTTTCACATAATACTTATTCCAATGACTACACCTTCCCTATGTTAAAAAGTATTGGGTCTGACCCAGATTCTAACCCCCAACACCTCTAACTTGTGAGGTAAAAGGCTTTCCACAACACCTCCACCAGCTATGAATTTATTTTGAACTTCAATAAATTTCAGTAAATTAATTGGACAGAAAATAAGTTTATTTATAAATGAAAAGATTCTACTTTTTTGTGTTTGTAAGTTGATAACAAATCAATGATTTTTATGTGTGTGTTTTTGTAATTTTTTTTTCATGTCTTGAAAAATTAATTACTACATGCAGTCAATGTCTGGTTAATTTGTACCAACCAGTTTTTGGTTACTAGTATACCCTATACATCTATGCTATACATGTATAGCATAGGTGTATAGGTAATACTAGTAACCACAAACTTAACAAAAAAGAGCTACCATCACTTGAATTTCTTAAGAAAAAACATAACAATAAACTTGTAAACTAGTTTTCCTTTCATTATATATACCCTTTGCCTCTTTTAAAAACAAAAATGCTTCCACCACTTTATCGTTGTACATTTTAAATATATATATAAAAACTAAATACATTTATTGTACATAAAAAAAATTAAGAAAAAAAATGAAACTTGTTTTTCTTGACACCTGATTATTATAGGCCTATTTTCCTCACATTATACCCTACCCCAAAACTATTGTCATTACAGGTCTACATTTCCTGTCATTAAATATCCTATCCAAATATAGATTCGTCGTTGTTTGAGATTTGTAAAAATTAAGTCGATAAGCAAAAGCTAATTTTAATTAAATGTCTTCCTTTCACAATCATCTTGAAAATAGATTGTTTGTGTATTTCCCATAGATTGACCGATAAATATATCTATACTTGCGAATATCACAGTCACCCCGCCACTTCCGCGCCGGTTAAAGGGATACATTTATTTATTTTGCGACGTAAAATAAACGATAAAAATACATAGATTTTTAAACTACAATCATTAAAATATAATTACTTTCATCAATTGGATTTCTTATATCGTCAATTCAGTCCAATTTGACCAATATAATTGTTTTCTTTCAAGCGATAAACACACCGGAAGGACGTAGACAAAATGAAAGTACATTTGTTTTCTTGCAGTCCTCACACCGGAAGTTGTAAAACCAGATTTCCGGAAACGGAACTAGAACTATACACGTTCTTGCAGACTACACGCTACACCGGAACCAAACTGTTCGACCGAGTAAGGGTTCATAGGCAGCAGATAAGGGACCCTTCAACGAGGAACTACCCGTGTAGTGAACATTTCGAGATATGTGGAAAAGGAAAATTCGAAATGTTTACTTTCTTTAAAATTTGGTCAGAGGACGAAAATTTAAGAAAAGCCAAAGAAGACTATTTTATCAAACGTTTTAATCCGAAGCTAAACAGGAAATGACTTTAACATTTCCCAACTGCAATAGCTACCACTGAACGTTACTATGACGATAACGTCATAATTAATAATCGTTGTCACTTGACAACGTTTTACTCTGTCTGAAGAGCCGATATGGCTGAAAGCGCTAACAGAAGAATAAATATATTTACTTTGATCAAAGGAATGTGTTGTTCTGAATAATAATTTTTCTACTATATATATATATATATATATATATATATATATATATATATATATATATATATATATATATATATATATGCTACTCCAAAAAATGACAAAGCATATTTAAGCTATTGATCCAAAACTGTACCGATTCCAATAAGTCTAAATTATATTACAACTCCACAATAAATGAGTAAATGAACAAAATTGCCGTCTATAATTCCTATGATAAAGAATTTGTTCCTAATGTTTTGTATAATTATTCTTTTTTACGTCCAATTTAGGTAACTGTTGCTATTTCGATAATTGTTTTTTTTTTGTTCCCATTTTATTTTGCTCTGCGGTCTAACATATAGATAAGTCAACTATGAAATTATTTTGGCCTGTTCTTACTTTTATACAATAATTCTAAAAAAATAAAATAATTATGTTTGTTTTATTGGACAGATATATCAACATATTTTATGTGTACATTACACATTGCTTTTATATAGCGTGGAAATTGGTATAAAAATTGATCTTTTACATAATTAATCAAAGGACAGAAACGAGCAGACTTCGTCGATAAGTACTATCATGACGTCATTATTAACCTTTGTCATTATAAACTGTATGATAAGATATTAAAATATTTTAGTTAAACAACACTGGTTGGAAATAAAATTGATCACTTTTTTTTGGTAATTCTAATATAGTTCTGTTACAATACAGGAAACAATTTTTAGTAACATTCGCTACCAAAACGGATATGTGACCGGTCAAGAGGGAATGCTTGTTCCTCCACGGCACATGATCCCACCTTCCAGAGGTCCATGTTCACCAGATTTGTATATTTGTCTCCTAGAAACCTGGAGATTAAAACTTGTGGTGTCTGTAATTTTATATTCAGACATCTTTCCATAGTGTGTGTGTGTGTGTGTGTGTGTGTGTGTGTGTGTGTGTGTGTGTGTGTGTGTGTGTGTTTGAGCCCATGTCTTTGTAATATTCGCTACCAAACCTGATGTAGACATCTTTTCAGAATATGTCTTTTGTTTATTGCCTCTTTGCAGTATTCGCCAATTATCTACTCACACAGAGATACATTGTTGAACGCTTGAAATCGTCACTACAAAAGTTTTTTTGTCGATCTCAAAAATGTTAGATAGTATTCTGGAGCACGGCCAAATACAGTGAAAACTCCTTTTCGCCAATCAGATCTGAAACTGACTGATGACCTTTAAACGAGCTTGACCTTTTCACCAAGCTCGAGAGGTTTCCATGGAACATTTGTGACAGATGTAGCTTGCTAACAGGGGACGCTGACTCATTCCAGACACCTATTCCCAGCCAGCGTTAGCAATAATTGTTCTTCATGTTGAGACTATTATTTTATCCAGTTTATCGTATTCTAATGGACTTGTTGTTTCGAATATCCATTGGTACTTCTTCATTTCATCTCATTCCTGATACTGTTGTTTTTGACAATCATAACGGTGACGAATTACGAAATAAATATATTCATGGTAAATTTTCAGATATTATACTTCTGATCCCAGTGATTTTCAGACTTTATCTTAATGTGTTAATACATAAAACATTAAAAAACATCTTTATAATTATTTATCGTTTTATTGTTCAAAATAATATTTCAAAAACAACATGTTTTTTATTTCTATTATCTTTTTTTTCTTGACCAGATAATAGATTGAACAAATTTATTAGTTTTAAATGAGAATTGTTTTACAACGTTAATTTTTCGAATGTTTTTAGCAATATATTTTACCAAAATGTGATCACTAGTTTTATATCAGATATCGTATTACATGTATTGACGTCCACGATAGATTTTTAAAAGTCTCAAAATAGATAACAGTTTATTAGAGCATTAAAGCTTATTGTCTTTTCACGTAACTATTTCTTTTTAGTTAGGGTACCTATTTTTATGCAACTTTTTTTTTTACCAGAAACGTTTGAGAACTTGGCCTGACACCATTGAACTCTAGACAATTGTTTTCCTCAGCCAATCAGATTTCATGATTGGACAAAGATGAGTAAAATATTTAGACTATAGTCATTCTTAAGGTTTATAATGTCAGCCACTGATCTATACTTAAATTGTTCTGATCGTTGCTCCTATGATTTGGACACAAAATAAAAAAGCCTTGCAGTTGTTTTGATTTTTTTCAGATGATTCGAGTACATCCTTAATGACAACACCAACACAAAGCTGCATGTGCCCATGCGCAAGCCTCTCATACTCGAGTCTGACAGAAAATGAAAAGAAGATGAAATTACAATTGTCACTTGAAAAAATACAAAGGGACCTAACTCTTGAAAAATCGGTTTTATCATCATTAAGACGACGAAAGAGAAGTGCAAGCGATCAGCGACCATCAGCTACGGGTATAGGCGTTATAGGTGTCGCTGTTCTCTGTGGAGTTGTTGTAACGATAGTGGCTTTTGATTATCCTATTTTATCGAAACACAGTCATATGTGGCGGTGTAAAATATCCAAAAAATGCAAAAAGGGACGGCAAAAACATGGTTTGTCCCTGGCAAAATTCATTGAAAAATAAATTCCATATGCGGATGAAAAAAATCACTGTCTGAATATGCTTAGCTGTAATAAATAGTAAATTTAAGATGAATTGTTTTATTATTGTCCATAAATGACGATTTGATTCAGAAACATACTCCTTTCGGACGTGAACCGTCTTGGCTCAATCGGTAGCGCAGTCGACTCGTGAGGTCATGAGTTTGTGTCCAGCCGGCGGCGGGTTGGTTTCCTGTCCTTCGGATGAGACAGAAAAAATCGAGGTCCCGTGTCGCAGTTGGTGTCGGCACGTTAAAGAACCTTCACTGCTCAATGGCCGTAAGTGCTGGGCATAGGCCAAAATTTGAAACCCTTCACCGGCATTTGGTGACGTCTCCATATGAGTGTAAGATTTTTGAGTGGGACGTTAAACAACAATAAACAAACAAACAAACCTTTTGGATGTCAGGCTACAAAGCGACCTATGATTTGAATTTTCTTTAAATCATTCATAGATCTACTGTATTTCTGGTTATTTTTGCCCTTTTACAACAGAAAACATATTCACGCCGTCTTAAGCTCGTCCTATATCACCATAGTCTCAGGGATGACATGTGTGTCCTTACTTCAATGTTTACGGGGATCTTGTTAAACATTATGAAGTCCCCCTCTCATTAATATAAGATAGTATTCTGGAGCACGGCCACAGACAGTGACTCCCTTTCGCCAATCGTGCTTTTCACTGAACTTTACCTCGTCATCAAACTTGACCTTTTCATCGAATTTGACCCATTCGTACTAGAAAGGTTTCCATGGAACGTTGCGTGTCAGCAGAGGACGCTGACTTCTTTCGGACACCTGGTCCTATCCCGTTTGGGATTCGCAATTGTTCTTCATGTTGCGACCATTGTACATCTCATTCGTCGTGTTATAATGGACTTGAGCTTCGATTATTAATTGGTACTTCTTCATTTTTACTTTAAAACATTTTCCCAAAATTTTTTCAATTTGCCTTCTCACCTGATGGCGAAAATGGCGAAAATTATACGGGACGGAAATTTCCAAGTATTAATTGTATCATAATCACGATCTCTTGTGTACAATACATGAATACGGGAATTGTAACTCGTACAACTGTATCTTATAGTTCATTGTTAAACTGTTGTATTATCACGTACTAAACATACAATTCAGTTATATGGTGGGTGGCGACAAGTTTTAAATGGTATATGAGTAATCAGGTCACGAAATGCGAAAGAAAAGACAACCGGCCTTCCACGAGTCAAATACCAGACATCACTATTTCATTCACTCACCTTAGGAACCAGTGGCTTAAAAAGTCCGCATTGAAAAGATACAGAAGATGTGATCATATATGCGATGCATTAATCATTCGACAACGGAAATCCAACGCACAGATCTGGACACGATATCACCAAATTTACTCAGTCCTCAAGCTCAACTAATTTTTGAAAAAACACATAAACACACACATTGTATGCTGCGACTGAACATGTTTTTATATTGATGGAATATAACTGAAAATGGTGTAAATTATTGCTCATTGAAAGAAAACTACAGAAATATGAAGAAATTGCTTGAGTACATGCTCAAATTTTGAGTACCGTTTCAAAGTATTTATTCATTTTCATACACTTTAATTCAAGTGTGACGAAGACTCTATCATGTGATTGATGTAAGATATTAATATGTTTCCTCTTCAGTTTTACAAACAACTATGTAGTCAAAATACTAAATGAAAAAAGAGCTTCAGCATGGAGTAAATTTAGTGACTTTGTGACCAAGTGTAATCTGTTTCAATGGTAAAAAATTACAGTATTCAGGGGTTACCCTGTACATTTTAAATGGGCATTTCAATGAAAGAAACGACATAAAACGTTGACTTATGCTGGCTCCATCCTTTATATATGACCAATATAAAAAATCTCAGATACCAAAGTTAAATCAATAGAATGTCCAGGACATAGATACAAATCCAATTACTTTTATAGTATATTGATGCGCTTAGAAATAGTTACTGATTTATCATTTGGATATTTTAATTTCATTACCCATTTATTGACAAAATTGGTGGTACGTTATATTTGGTTCTTATTTGAAACAAGGCACTGTAGATACTGAAAAAATGTATAGATATAGCCTACATTGTATTACAAAATATATACGTGTATGCAGTAAAGTTCAACAAGTGTGTTATCTAAACTATGTGACGTCATATAGGACATGCATTGAAACGTGAATCCCTGAGTTATTATTGCCACCGATAATAAAATAACGCGAAACAAAATTAATATTATTAATATCTGTACTCTAAACCCCCGCGCATTCGATAACGTGTACAGTTCTAACTTGTTTTGCATAAAAATGAACGTGTAAAAGTGTCTGACTTGAATACGGATGATACAAGCCCTTGTGACAAAGGGAAGTCAGCTTCTATAGGGTAACCCTTTGATATTATAAACATAACACTAGAGTCACAAAAAGACCAAAATTTGCTAAAGAGGATCGTTTCTGTCTTCATCAGTTGAGCTCGAATTAAAAAAAAGTATATTTTTAAAAGAAAAAGGCCAAATTATAAATCTAAATGTATAACCAAAACCGGTTCTGGTGGACCGTTTGAATCATTGAGGGTATACCTAAACCCAGCTGCTGGAATATTGATACCGGCTGATTATCTGGGTACTATCATTAAGTTATTTTTTGTATTGAGCCATTATTTGGCTTTATTTTCAAATCCATAACTATCTGATACTAATTTTATATTTATAATCCTTCTTTACCTTCCCCTCTTTTTTACATGGGCATTAGCATTGTTTGCCAAAATATTTTTCGATTTTGTTTTTATTTTTACTACTTGTTCTGGATGTACCATACAAATGGGAGGTATGCAAGGCATTAAAAAGTTTTGTATTCCTATATATTTTGTGAAAATAAAGTCAGGTCCATTGTGGTATTCATATACAAATAGTAAGGTTGAGTTAATCAATTGAAGGAGAAAAAGAGCCAAACCTTTGTTTCTCAAGCTATTTTCTCAAAATATATAGGAATTTTAGAATTTTTATGCCTGTGTTTATCTCTTTTTTGTTATTTTATATCAGTGTAGTAAAAAGAAAAAAATGAAGAAAAAAAACACAGCTGATGTTCCTTTAACTTATTATGTCCCCCAAACTAAGTTTGGAAAGGCATTCTGTGTTTGCTCCTCCTCCTTCTCCTTCTTCTTCTTCTCCTTCTTCTTCTTCTTCTTTTTCTTCTATGGCAAACCGTCACTTCTGAGTTGTTAAAACTTGTCCGCACTATTTCTCTGAAACTACTGGATGGACTGTGATGAAACTTCATATGATTATAGGTTTGGGTATAGATATGTACGCATTGCATGTTGTGGAATCATAAAAAGATGGCGTCTTTGGCAAATCGAGGCTTCTGATAGGTCGAAATTTCAACATTATCCGATTTTGATGAAAACTGGAATTTATGGGTATTGATTCTGATATCAATGATATGGTGATATGGGTTTCGTTGCCGTCTATGGCAAACCGAGGCTTCTGATTGGTCGAAATTTCAATATCATCCGATTTTGTTGAAATTTAAAATTTATTGGTATTAAGGGATTGCGATTGCAATGATATGGGTTTCGTTGCCGTCTATGGCAAACTGAGGCTTTGACTGGTTTAAATTTCAACATTGTCCGATTTTGATGAAATTTTAAATTTATGGGTATCAAGAGATTTTGATTTCAGTGACATGGGTTTCATTGCCGTCTATAGCACACTGAGGCTTCTTCTGATTGATCAAAGTTTCAAGATTTTGATGAAATTTTGAAATTATCAGTATCAAGGGATTGCAATTTCAATGGTATTCTGATTTTGAGAAATCTAAATTTTACTGGTATAATAGATAATGCAATTTCAGCCTTATGGCTTTTATTCCTCAAAATCTTAGAAGAACAATTGCAGATTGGTATGTAATAAATGCTGGTTGATATCAACAAAACTTGTTCCACAGTTTGGGTCCACTCAGTACCCTGTTACAATTAGCCCTTGTTGTTATTATTATTATTATTATTATTATTATTATTATTGAAATCCCACGTCATTATTATTGTGATTATTATAGGTTGTGAGAAAATGAATTTGAATTCTTTTTTATTGTTTCTGTTCTATTGTTAATATAACACGAAACATCTCTACCATAGATTTCCAACCGATCAGTAATCTGGATCTTGGTATTCGAAATATTTTGATCATTGTACCGTCAACGAATCAGAGGACGTATTAGATTTTCTTACGAATTCAAAATGTGGAAAAGACGGCAAATAAACAAAAGTGATAGGTAGCAGGAATTCACGTCTCAATTATATGGGATTGTGTCATGACATAATTCAATGCTTATGGATTCTTGAAAATAAATAGATAAGGAAAGCAAATGACCAAATTTAAGACGGCAGCCATCAGAGATACATAATTAAACAGATAAATATGTTGCTATGAAAATTTCACAGCATCTTGCTACAAAGAAAGTATATGACTTCTATCCCTTAATTCGGGCCATAATGTCGGCCCTAGATAATGACTGTTGTCGAAAAACACAAGTAAGGGTGACCCGTTTATTATAATTATTATGGTTATTATAATTTATTGTAAATATCATGATCAAAAACAAAAATGTAACAAAACAATAATAACAATGATTTCAACTGCTAACACTTTTAATGGGCTCTTTTTTCTTCAACGCTGCCTTGGCTTCTTTTTCTTTCTTATCTCGCTCTGTTAATTTTTTGAATAACCGGAACGCACAAACTATGCAGAGAACCTGATGTTGAATAAGAAAAACGTCATAAGCACACACATGAAATTTGTTGTTTACTAAAATTCAAAACCACCAAAAAGAATAAAAAAAAGAATTAATACTGCTACCAAAAAGTGAATGCAGTGTGCAATAAAGGGGGTATATGAACACACTTTTAAGACATTAAAATATTTTTTGTATTTCGATTCATATATTATCTAGAAAAATGTTTAAAATTTAAATAAAAATCTTAACGAAAATTAAATGTGTCGGAGATGACATCGAGGTCGATAGAATATTGGACATGTGCATGATGATTCGTTATTTCAGCTAGACTTTTGATATTCTATATGTCATTAGAAATAACAATTTTCACTGAAACAGAATTTCACTTAACAAAACAACCTCGCTCATGAACTTGTTTGGGGAACTGCATTTAGATATGCATCACAAACGTATTTGATTTTTTTTTAAATTTTAAAATTGATGAAGATCGTTATTTCTCTATATAGAGTTATTAAAAAAAACTCAATACATGTGAGTTCAGGCGACAAACATTAATGATTTTTCTGAAAAAATAACATCTTTATGTTTATTTTTTATTATTTTCTGGTTTAAACTTTCGTCGATACTAAAATGAAAATACAGTTGTATGATTTACCTGTATTAACATCAGTCCACCGATCGCACCAAGCATCATGACACTACTTTGTTCATACCATGCTTTCAAAACTTCGAAACATCCCTAGAAATACAAATGAAAACAAACTGAATGTGTTAAATTGTTAATATAACTTACAATTAGGGATGAACAGATTTTATATTTCATGTTTATCTTACTGCATTACTTGTAACATTTTGGATCCATTATATATACGGTATATCTGGAGAGTTTCACTGCCGTTTAATTTTCGCCATTAACATCTTTCGATGAGAGTGTATATTTAAAATGTCAACGAAATTATCAATACAATAGCTGTTAAGAACACGGACATATGTGGCATTCATGAGATTATAGTGATTGAGGTGTAAAAGAGGAGAAATCAACCAGGGGCAAAAATGGTCAAGCATACAGCACATAAATAGATAGATAGATAAATAAATAAATAAATAAATAAATAAAATTAATAATATATATATATATATATATATATATATATATATATATATATATACACATGTATACAGTAAAACCTGCTATAGCGGTCACCTCTAAATAAGGATTACCTGTTTATAAGGGCCAGTTTTTCAAGCCCCTTGACTGCATACTTCAACTAAATTGCACCTGTGTATAAAGGTCACCTGCACATAAAGGTCAATATTTTCTGGTCCCTTGGGTGGCCCCTATATACATGTTTCACTGTATGTATATATATATATATATATATATATATATATATATATATATATATATATATATATAATTTTTTTCTGATTTGGTCCTCAAAATTACACATAGATTGGATAAAGGAAAACATGAAAACAACGAAAATATGTAGGAGACATTACAAGCAAATATCTAAGCTGAAAAATCTAGGAATAATATTGTTTATTTTGAAAGTGTTTTTTTCAGATTTTCATGTGTCGTGTTAAACTTTTTGTTCGTATTAAAGCAATGAGGTGAACAAGATCACATGATTACATCAACTTAAGATCAATTCTATGTAAATATCAAAATCGATTGGTCACGGCATGTCACCGATTTTCATTAAACTTTAACAAGATAGAGTATGACCAATAATGCTTGAAAAAAATATGTGTTCTTATAATACAGCAACGGTTGCGAAAAGAACAGGGTCTCAATTCCTGTTTTTCAATATATTGGGTTATTAAAAACACAACTATAATTCTGATAAAATGAGTTGGATTGACAAAACATCTATGATTTCAAGTTTGTTAATAATATTTAGGAGAGTTTTAATGGAAAAGAAAGTGTTTTCATCCTAATTGAATTAAAATACCATAAGTTTTATTTTATTTAATTGAAAAATGTCCTTTTTTGGTGTTAAAATAAATCATATTTGCCCAATGGGTTCAAGGAAGAAAAGTAAGTAGTGAAATTCTATTGAAATTGAATAAATGAAATTAAAAATCAAACTTGATAGTGAAACGAATATCAAAGCTTAAATAAAGCTTTAAAATCTGCTAAAAATCCAAAAATATATACATTTTGTACATAGATACTATATATATTTACGGTCTTTGTGACGTTCTTCAGTATTGGAGATAAAAACTGGTTTGGATTCGCCTGTAAACAAATCATGGCAGAAAACAGACTGTTGTTTTGTAAACTTTATTCTGCTGTTAACTGTTCAGAGTTTGACACATCTATCAATATCAATTTATTGGCTTCAAATTTAAGTATCACCCTTTTAACAGAGGTAGGCCTATTCCACACAAAATTAACAGATTTTTAAAAATTTGTGGGTTGATGTAATAGAACAATTTATCCTATGTCTGACAGTATCACAGGCCGATGGGCAGTATGGGGAAATAACATTATTACGATTATGATTTTTTTTATCTAATAGTTGACATATTAAAGGGATCTTTGGATACTGAAATCCCAAGACAATCTCTCGGAAATTTGTACATACTTTTTGTACATGCAGTCTCATGATTAGTCATTATATAAACTGGATCCCAGTAGGCAGTATGTCATGTGGGATTTGAATCTAGATTTGAACCCAATACATGGGTCCTAGACATTTGCAAACATACACCCCCATCTATATATAAATAAATTTTATCAGTGCCATTAATTAGCTGAAACATTGTGTATGTTGGACTACCACAAAGCCACGCCCAAAACTTCTAAAATTTCTAAAAATTATAAACAATGTGCACACAACAGTTTTGGTGTTTTCATTTACATTATATGATCATACCATCACTTTCCTTCCATAAATTCCCTCCAAATAATCAGTATCATATTTCCTGGAATTATTTCTAATTTAACTTTCCAGAATTGTACTTTTGACAAAATTAGCATGCAAAAACTTGCGGTGGCTCACTTGCGTGTCGCACTGTACATAGTCTACACACTATCTGTTCACAATATACATGTCGTGCAAGTGATGTTGCCATCATTTGAACCATTATTCATTGACAAATAAAATGTTGTAGTATGTGTAGTTTTATTTAATAATTATATCTAATTATAAGCATTGAACTGAATTCTAATTTCGGTGTATGAGAAATACATCAAATTTTTACCTGTGCACTGGTCAAAATCCGGTGTATTTCTAATACAGACAAACACAAAAATACGAACGTGTAACATGAAAAACTTGTCGTAGAAATGTTATCCGGGGTCAATATTTAATGATATAAATCTTAGAAAAATGACCCGCTTCAACATTTCTGTTTGTCCCGTAAAAGAGTGACCCCCGTAGAAAAGACCATCCCCTATATTCTAAGAAAACAAAACGACACGGGTATGATTTCTACATAGAATACTGATCCCAGTTAATGTAGCACCCATAAGCTAAGCAAACGACCATTTGATTCTAAAGGGGGGTACTGTCGATTTTATTATTTTTTTTGTCGATTCAGATAATTTATTTTCATACCGTCGCAGGACAGAATAAATGACTAGGTACAAATTATTTATTTTCTTCATTTTTTAGCTATTGTCATGCAATCAGAAATATGATATATTGCAGAGGCGGATCTAGAAATTTTTAAAAGGGGGAGCTGGGGGGGGGGGGTAACATAAGTATAATTATAGTATTAAAAAATACAAACCTCACTGAACACTGGATAATTGTGAGGCAGGATTGTTATAAGAAACCCGTAGAAAGGTAACAGGCAATCCCATTTCAATAATGTGGGGCCTCTGTGAACGAGTGGTTAGAGCATTGGGCTTTGTACCATGAAGTACCTCATTTCTGGTCAGTGCAGGTTCGAACCTCGCTGGAATCTCAGCTGATATTTGTGAGAAAGTGTGCCAGTTTACTTGCGGAAGTCCGGTGGTACATTGTTACGGAGTTATCTCCTCTCTCCGCCACCGTATAACTGAAAAATTGCTTAGTGTGGCATAAAACATTATGCAAATTCGAATTCTAGTATTTGGTAAGTGTACAAACACGCACAAATGGATGGAGACAGTCATTGTACTTTGTCTTCAACCAAACTTTGTTGTACTCCATTATAGGGTCGGATCCAGGAATTTTCAATTGGGGATGTAAAGTTCTTTGTTTGTTTGTTTTTTTTAGGGGGGGGGGGGGGTCATGACACTATATATGTACGCGTGAAAATGGTGAGTTCATTCAGTGTAAAGAATTGGATATCATCGATGATTAAATTTGTATATCCATAGCTGATAATAACACAAGGAAAAATCATGTACATTTTGATAAGGTGTAATGCAAATTTTGTTTGCAAATAAATTTTCATACCGTATTCAAACATGCTTAAAAAACGCAAACCAAAATTTATTTATTGATATGTAGGGCAAACACTTTAGAGATAAACTGAAATAAAACTAAGCGTAGTCAAAAGTCATGAAATTCAAAATACATGTCTACAGACAAATCCAGGGTGGATCTATAATTTAAAGTTAGAAGCAAGGAAGCGTTTAGAAAATTTTGGTAATTTATTTTTATTAATTTTCCAACTTCTTTTTAAAAAATGTAGAGCTTTAAATCATTTTTGTTAAATTCTGGGCGTTTGAAATACATGAATTTCAATTAACTGTACATATAGTAAAATCCAAAGTCTGGTGGGATAGAATCTTGTGGACCCTTTCTTGACCTGGACGAGTTTAACATTTAGGTAATAAAGCTTAACATTAAAATGACACTGACCAGAGTAGTTGAATCTACTTGTCGTCATACATAAGAGAGTATCATGTACAAAAAATGGAGAGGGTATTGAGCCGAAAAAATTGAAGAATGAAATATGACGAGCTGAAAATTTTTAAGCATTAATTAATTTTCACCACAACTCTTGCACGAGTTATGGTCAGATTATTTATTTTTTTGCTAGTTGAGGATAGATTATTTATTTTCAATATTTTCAAGGTCAGAATATTTATTTCTAAAGTCTGCCAACTCCCAATCAGAACTGACATTTTTACAAATACTATATGACACTATATGTCTACATGTTTATACATTGTAAACAAGTGTATTTCTCCTATCTTGTACATTGTGTATTTCATTTATCAAATTTTTTAATTAAGTAAGTATTTAAAGAAAACAATTCTAAAATGTATCACAGAAGTGTTTATTTTATCCAAAATGTTTAAATCGATTGTTCATTTTATTTCCGTTATAAATTTGTGTTTTTGCTTGTCAATAACGCCTGAAATTCAACTTCCCCTAAGATGTCGCATTGTTTAATTTTTTTCCTAAAGGTAAATAAAACCTGACACCTAATGAAAAATTGCCTCTCAATTAATCCATCACATAGAATAATGTGCAGTGATCAGGAGGGACTAGCGAGAGTGCAGCAGTGAGAGTGTGCCACCTAAAGTTGATAAAATGGGTTTAGAGTTTTTATTTTTTTTATAGAATTCAGAAAATTAATAACATATTTCCCAAACTCGATCCACTCTTTTGAAAGGATAAACATGTCATAAGTCCGTGTTAAAAAGCTCAAAATGTCTCTTTGCACTTGTGAAATAAAAAAAATTGTTTGTAAAATTCTAAAATGTACCATGTTTGCATACACACCCAAACCCCTAGCATTCAGCTTAAATGTACGGAGGAGTTTCCGTAATTTTCGGAGTTAATCAATCTTTCAATGAAATATTTTTCAGTAAAGAGATAAGAATTTGATATTAGCTAAAAAATAACTTTTCATGTCTTGAAAATAAATAAATAAATAAAATGCTTCCTTATGCTTTCAAATTAAAAGGAAAATTCTAAAAGATATGTTAAACCTGATCCCCTTGCTAAATATTGTCTCACAGCCAATCCAATAATTAGAATAGTAAATGTTTTTTTTATACCGAGTTGCAACCCAACTCACGTATTTTCTGCGAGCCGGCCTGGCTCAGTCGGTAGCGTGCTCGATTCTGTATCGTAAGGTCGGGAGTTCGAGTCCCGCCGGCGACAGGTTGGTTTCCTGTCTTTCGGATGAGACAGTAAAAACTGGAGGTCCCGTGTCACAGTAGGTGTCGGCACGTTAAAGAACCCTCACTGCCCAATGGCCGTAAGTGCCGAGCATAGGTAAACATTTGAAGCCCTTCACCGGCACTTTGGTGACGTCTCCATATGAGTGAAATATTCTTGAGTGGGACAAACAAACAAACAAACGTATTTTCTGCAATCATTTACACCACTCCCATCTTACTGGTTTCCGGAAGTTACCTCCGTACTTTTCAGTCACGTATACTTTCCCCTTGTACTTTTTTAGAGAATAGCACCTTTACTTTTCGTGTTATTATTTCTTGTTGTAACACATTCTCTTTTTCTGAGTGTAAGAGCAGTATCCAGATTGCGTGTTTGTGTGAGAGCATGTCGGTACGTTAGCGTGCAAGTGCCGTAAATATAAAGTGGGCAATAGCCTTTATATGAAATATCGGACCCCGTTTTACAAAGGCTCCTTTATACTGTTGCAAATGACCCACTTAGGACAATGGAACAGTTGCAGTTGCGCCGACACACCAACACATGAACAACATAACATGCCAAACAAAATCATGCTATAATAATCTCGGACCTTTGGAGTAAGTAACCTTCGAAATAACGTGCTTTCGGAGTACAAGACCTTCGGGCTACCCGGACTTAACAATCTAATCCCATTTCCCACAATGAATGATTTGATAAAAACATTTTAACAAATTAAAAGTTACCTTGCATTACAATTTATGTGTTAAGTAAGTGCCTTAAGGTATTTATTCCCATTATTGTATTGGTTCTGACCATTTTTCAACCTTTTTCAGATATTGAAAAAAAATGCAAAAACAACAAAGTGCACATGTTCAGCCTTTAATAATTCTATAACTTGGCGTTTCACCCAAAATGTTTTCATATTCATTAAATAAATAGAGTATTATGTTTAAAATGTGGTATAGCACATTTCTATATTCACTGGGCAAAAGCGGTGAAATATTCCCATGAATTCGTCGGGTAATTCAAAGACAAATAGTAAAATGGATTGATTTCATCATTAAGGCACTTTATAGGGGTCCAATAAGACTAGAAAATGACAAAATTTAGTAGTTCCTGGGGGTCAAATGATGGCGTTCGTGTTTTCATGGCAACCAAAATAAAACTTAAGTTTAAATTTGAGTTAAGTAGGAGAGATGAATTCACCATAATGAAATTCATTGAAATCTGAGACATGCCGTGGCCAAGACTGTTTGAAATTTTCTGGTTTTTACATGGAATTGACCTTAAAAGCAATATCACTAACCCCAGAACACATACTTTGACATTCTCCTTCCATGGCTGTATATAGTACACAACGTATAATGGTACAAATAGGTCACATTGTCAACCTGACTCTATGTTTGAAATAGAGAGCGCGAAAGACAGAACGTGAACATTTACCTGTTTATGCCAGAACCCGGTTGTAAGCGCTTGACATAATAATTTATTGGACGGTTTCGGATCAGCCGGATTTTTGTCTACCAATACACAACAACTGGTTGGAATTTGTTGTTTTGCCTTAAAGGAAAAATATTCTCGGTTTAAAAATTGAGAAATCGGTTACTAGTTTTATATATATATATATATATATATATATATATATATATATATATATATATATATATATATATATATATATATATATATATAATAAAATGATATTCTGACATTTTTTAAACTTGAGTTTCGGTCTCTGGTTGCTTAGATTTGAAATCAGTTGCAAAACCATGAGATCGCTCACTTCTAGTCATCACGGGCTGTAGTCCCGCTTACAACATAGCTGATTTTGTGAGAAAGTTTGCCATTTACACAAGGAAGGTCGCTAACCTCACTGGAATCCAGCTAGAACCTAAGCTGATTTTGTGAGAACATTTGCCATGTACACTGAGAATGTCGCTAGGCTCTTGTCGGGCACATTGTAACCAGATTCTGTCCTCCACCATTCAACACTGGCTGATATTATATCACTAAAACATGCTGAGTGTAAATACCATTCAAATAAAAAAAAAAAAAAAAAAAAAAAAAACTTAAAACAATATAAAGCCTCAGATACCAAAGTGTAAATCTTCAGGATGTCCAGAATGTATACACAAATCTGGTGAATATTGAACAAACACGGATCTCTTAATATCAAGAGGTAGTAACAGGTGAAATGGAGAAGTAAGCATCCCCTTTTGACCGGTCACACCCGCCGTGAGTCCACAGTCAAATTCAAACGAAATAATCGAGGAAGCAGTCTTCATCAAAATAGGTACAAAATGATTCAAAATTTGCTTACATCTTTTGTTGCGTTTTTCCATGCACTTGTTTTGTAATCGTCTGGCCCTTCACAGCCGCAACATTCGCCCTGCAAATTGAAATATATTGATGTAATTTTATTGGTTTAACTTGATATTGTATAAACAGAAACCTTTATTACTGTAAATAACTTTTATTTCATAAATATACGCGCATATGAATTTGCTATGATTTTAAAGCTGCAAAAGAATTGCCAGCGATAACATTGTCCAGGTACACACACAAATGAATACAGGTTTCTTGCACCTGGGAAAGGCTGATCTCGTTTTTTTATCAGCACTGCAAAATTCTATCCGGAACTCCTGATCCAGAACACTTTGTATCCTTACACACCTCGTTTGCATTGTAAACATTTTCGTATTGATACTTTGCATATTTGAAATTTCCAAATACATATAAATATTACCAATTGTATAATATCGACTAAGGCAATGCCTTGAAAGCGAGCGCATCTCTTTGTTTTACAAATGCGGGAATTCATTGGGAGTCTTTTCGCTCTCACAAGAGCAACACCAATCCGGTAAAATGACGTCACAGTTTAATACGTCGATTCCTCGGCAGACAACTCTGTGTCATGTGACTTTCATCACCTTGTGACAAAATTTAAGGCATATTTTGGACAAATTTACCTGCAGTAGTCCTCGTATCAGCTGTTAAATGAAATTATGACATACATATTCCTATATTTTAAGAGTTGTTGGCTAGGCGTATACTCCTGATTTTACACAAAGTTAATATCAGTGTCATTGATGGCGTATCATAGAAATACATAAGCGTCAGTTGTAGGTTCATATTTTTATTAGGAAATCATTTCAATGAATTGTAGTCCATTCACGGATATTTATCGGGCTTATTTTTCTCTACAAAATAGCATCACATATCAATGCTTGCTTTTTGATTTACCCGTACATTAATTTCCTCTACCTTCCATGATTAATTCATATTCACCACGACCAAAGTGTAATGAATTTTCTCAAAGTCACATGATCAGTGCGCTCTATTTTCTGAACCATTTCGGATCTCGGAACGCAGTATTGTGACGTTGAATATTTAGAACATAAGCACTTCCGCAAAATTATGGCCATAGAAAGTCTCAAAAACGTTTGATTTGAATACAGAAACTGTTGAAGCGTCAAGTTAACGTGGTCCATGGTCAGACATCTCGGCTGGAGAACTATTTTAGGCTCTACAGTGTACAGCTTCTGACAAAATCCTGTAACATTTCTATGTTATTTCTATGTATTATCTATGACTTTGCTTAGAGAACAAACTTTAGACGTTCTAGCTGCGCTCTCTATAATCTAAATCTTAGTTGTTTTATTTTAATTTGAAAAAAAACCCACAGAAACTAACATTAAACATAAAAATTTCAGATACCAAAGTATAAATCAATAGAATGTCCAGGGCATAGATACAAATCCGGAAAAAATGGACAAACACGGAGGTGGGATCAGGTGCCATGGAGGAGTAAGCATCCCCTGTCGACTGGTCACACCCACCGTGAGTCCACAGTCAAGTCCAATGAAACAAGTGAAGAGTGTATCCTCGTCACAATTGGTACAGACGTCTCAACAACCGCCAACGAAAAGGCAACTCAACATTTCACTTAGTGAAACAGAGTACTCGCAAAAAGACTATTATACCGACCGTAAAAACAACATCTGAATGACCATAATAAAATGTATCAAATTATGTTACCTACCAACACTTGTAGTGTATTCCATGCTGTTGCTACTGGCGACTCCTCGAGATATTTAAATTTGATCGAATCAAACAAATGTTTCTTTAAATTGTCCAAAACCTGCATGTTAAGTAAAAATGAGTATATTTAGTTATTTTAGCAATAACTTATAGCAAAATTTTAATATATTCATTTTCTGGAAAAGACTCCGAAATTGATATCGTTCCTGTAATATCTGCTTTACAATATTATTTAAATCATTCTCTTTAGATATGATAAAATAAAACAGTTAGATGTAATACATAGAGTTAAGCATAATGTTTACTAACCCCACCTGCAACGGCGGTTAGCATTGGGATTCCAATCGTACTATCCTTTGTAACAAAAAGAACTGCAAACAGGATAAGATTTAACACCAGCATAACAATTACAGCGATTCCAAACTGAAATAAAACGAATCACATAAAAGGAATTCATGACACAATTGCGGATATATAAATACATTGTATATATATTCTGCAAAAAAAAAAAGGATTAAACGCATGGTAAACATTTGAAGTACTTAAATATCATCTATTGGATGTTATTTTTCACTATTGTTATTTAAGTACAATTATATAAAATACTTTTACAAAGTTTAATCAACAAGTTGCCAAAATGTCATTTGATAAATCATGAGTAATTGAAGCACATTTGACGGTAGCAATATCAGATCACAGACATTCAAACTTTACAAAGAGAACAATGTTGCGTAGTCAATTTGCTTAATGTATTCAGTGGAATGTGCACTATCTATTAAGAATGTCGTAGTAACGACAAAAAAAATCGTATCTGAAATATTTTAGGCATGATTTTATTACCACTTTTAGGAACGTTCCCTTTCCTTTGATAATCCCACAACAGCCACAAATCAGGAACCCGAGCGGCAGGAAACCAAGGATACATAATCCATAACAAAAGTATTGGAAACTTTTATCTGATTGATCAACCCTAGTGACGGCAGTGAACATACTTATTTGTTCATCTATCATGCTCCAAACTCCTAGTCCCATGGTCCCAGCACCGCAAAGCTGCAAAGTAATGCAATGCATGTGTGTAATGAAGAATAATGAAATACATAATCAAATTTTGTTCACATGAATATCATTTTTGGGGAATTTTACATATATTTAACATGAATTTCTTTTCATTTGAATTTCACTCAACTGTTTTCATGTGAATTTAGAGTGAAATTTGTCCCATTAATTTATGTGAGAAAATATAAATGGTGTCCGAGTTGACAAAAATCAACTTAAACTTATAATATTTACATACAAACTGCAATTCCCGTCATAGCAAGTATATAGAGTGACCCGAGTGTTACATTTTGGTGTAGGAATGCATGGATAAATCAATAAAGAATAGAATACCACATATTTACTTCTTATTTATTTAATCTTAAAAGCGCATACATCGCCACAAAACAAAAACAAAAATCGCAGAAAGAAATTGGAAACACAAGACTAAGTCTATATCTACAGCTTACATGCCCATATGATATATTAGCTGTGATGTTTTCTAGTGAAAGTTCAACACAGGAAATAGTTTATAGGCAACTTTTTCAAACATTCTAACAGGTCGATTTGTTTTGTCTTCACTATTCTATGGTATATCCCATTAATAATGATATCTTAGAATTCGTAAACGCAAATTCGTTGTAAAATACATTATACAGTAGCGCTAGTAAGTCCATTTGTTTCATTTTCATATATCTCTTCGTTGTGACATTTTCAATTCTCTTCTGACACATTTAATCTCCGGTACCAAGCAGACGAATATTTTAAAATAACTTCAAAACAAATCTGACACTTATTCAAAATTTTCCATATCACTAGTTACTTTTAAAATGATGAAAATAAGAAAATAAACCTTAATTCCATTTAGTATTTCGAGACAGAAAAGGGGAACTACTTCTCGTCTCACACAGCTGTTTAGCGGTTACGTCATATGAAAAACTCCAACCGCAAAGTCAAATACATAGAATGAATTTCGTAACCAGCTGACTACAGATTCACAGAAAATGGTAATATATATAAATATAAGGATTGTTTTTAATTTTTTGGAAAGCATTGAGTATAAATGCAATGGATTATGGAAAAAAATTCAATGTGCAGCACTTCGTTCTGCACATACTTTTTTTCCATAATCCATTACATTTATACTCAATGCTTTCAAAAAAATGAAAACCAATCCTTAACATTAGTTATAAACTATTACCTTGTACAATAAATCTTCCATTGAAAATCACGTGAACAAATTTTTTTTGTAAGGTAAGCTCGACTCATGTGAAATGCACGTTAATTTTTTACGTGAAATTCACAAGAACAAAATTTACTTAGGTAAATATTTCGTTCTTTACTACTTAAATTTACATAAGAGATATACACAGGCAGAGAATTCTTATACCGGTATTCCTATATATTGTGAAAATAAGGTCAGGTCTAGAGGCGTATTGGTATACAAATAGTGAGGTCGAATTAATCTTTTGCAAACGAATAATTACCAAAATGGGTTTCCCAAGCAATATTCACAAAACATGAAGGACTTTAAGAATTGTTATGCCTATGTATGACCTTATCTCTTTAAGAATATAATGAAATTTTAAGTGAGTGGATCATGATGTAGGCAAACAGGTCAATACATATTTCTACGTTTGCATAAAGTTGACCATAAACGCGATTCGTCATATATCCTTGACAACAACTTACCACTAAACAGTGTACCTCTGTACATGAAATGATCTAACTTTGAACAGGTTCAAGCATCCTGAACCATTGCTTACAAATAGTTTTAGATTACAACTTTAGATGACTAACGTTTCTCAAACCGAATAATGTTGACATGAAACCTGTATTGTACATTATATTATTTTATTGCGATAAACATAAAAATGTTCAAATTATTATTCTATCTAATTGGAAAGAAGATGAGATGATTATGTTCATCAACTTACAGAGACGGCCTAGTTCAGTCGGTAGCGCGCTCGACTCCTGATCGTGAGGTCGTGACTTTGAGTCCAGCCGGCGGCAGGGTGAGACAGTAAAAACCGTGGTCCCGTGTCGCAGTAGGTGTCGACGTGTTAAAGAACCCTCACTGTTCAATAGTCGTAAGTGCCGTAAGCCAAAATTCGAAGCCCTTCACCGGCATTTGGTGACATCTCCACATGAGTGAAAGATTCTTGAGTCGGATGTTAAACAACAATAAACAAACAAACAAACAATCATCAACTTACAAAAAGAAAAACATTTGTAACAGCGCTCAAAATCTTTGCAATTCTAATTGGTTTCATTTCAGCCTCTTTCTTCTTCCTTGCTGCTAAAATTTCCTTGATGCTTCCTGTAATATCAACAGTGTATATACCTATAGCAAAGCCCATCATTTTCATCAATCTAAATGTTTTACCATCAAGAGGCTCCAGTCTTTTCCCGTTTACAGAAATGGCGTTAAAACTTGTACGAGGAACTGTACTCGGGATAGAATACTTACACTCCATGAAATAAAGACGTAAGGGATAAATAATCACTTTAAATAATTCTATTCAATAAAATATTTAATTATAAAACTGCATAATCTAAATTGTGCAATGATAAATAATTATAATGTAAAAAAGTATGATTTGTATATCTGGAAATAAAATAGATGCAGTAAGCATAACTTATGAAGAGGATAATTATTGATAGATGTTACGGCCAAGTAATCGTTAAATGTACTGTTACTATTTGTACAGACTAAGTTTTCATTTATCTCCTGTATTAGAACAAAGTCGTAACTGAATACATCAACATGTAACCAAATCTGCAACATTTTATACCTGGTTTCTTTTCGGTCTCCTTGGTCTCTTTTTCGGAATCCTTTTGATTAGCGATAGCATCTTGGAGTTGTTGTAAAACAGATGGTTGTGCCGTTACCTGCTGACTCAATGGATTCTCATGGTGATTTAAAGCAATAGGCTGAGGAGGAGGCGCACTCATCACCATAGGCATTGGTATCTGTGCCATCTGTGGCATAACTGGGGGTTGAACAAATGGGTTCGGGGGCATTCCCATCTGCATATGGTTTTGCGCGTGTGGATATTGCACATTCTGATTGGGTGGGTGCCCTTCGTCGTTGTGACAGCAGTTACAAGGCGTTGGACGTTTACTTTTTCTACGACAACACTGGTGATGCTGACTTGGACCCATACGGTCATTTTGACAGCACCCCTGATAAGTATAGTGGTCATCGCCGCAGTGGTGATTGTCTTCGTCGTGGGAGTGAAATTTATTTCGTTTTGACATACAGCCGTACGATGTAGGGTAGCCATCGAAAATGATACTACTCTCAGAATCCATAGCCCTCCAATGACGCATCCTGTTTGTTCCTGTCAGCATACTGGACTGTTGATGCAGTATACTGTCATTTGATCTAGATTGATGCGAGCGAAGCAATTCCGGTTGCAAACTCTTGCGACGACCACGATTGTATGGTATACTAGGTGGGTGGACAGACGACAGGTAGGTTTCCGATGTCTCTAGAGAGGAGCTGTTACTTGTTATATCCTCGGAGTTCATGTAAGGCAAAAATCGCTTCAGAATGCCCACTCTGGACGGATGAACTAGATGCATAGTGCCCGACTTTACCTTCGATTTTGCAGGGAGTAAGTTGTCGCCGGAATTCGCACTGCTGTACGACGGACCACTCTGCATTGTTTCTGTATCCGAACTATCGTTGTCAGTCAAAATGAAATTACAGTTTCTGTTCAGAAGTTCAATATCGTCTTTCTTGGCAGCAGGATTCATCGCAGATGTTATTTTCTCTTTTATCAACTTGTTAAGCTGATCAACCGTTATGTTTAAGTATCCTTTCTTTTTTCCAGTCTCAAACTCCTTGTATGCTGTATCTAAGTCATTTAATTCTTTACCCTGCAACTTTTTTCTTGGTACACGTGCACATTCCTCCTCGGACAAACTTGTTTCTGAATCACTAGAATACCTGGCTGTTTTTATGTTCTTCGTTGCTTTACGGCATGGTTTACTCCTCTTTTTGTGCACTTTCTGTGTTTCGTAAACAGTTCGGAGTTTTTCTGTGTTTTCCTGATACTCCAGTGCATTTTCATTGCTTGGTGATGACTGCTGTTCCGGACAAGAAAATCTCAGTTTTTGTTTTTTATCTTCCCTTGCATCGACGGCACTAGTTCCGTTTATGACGTCAGGAATAATGCTTAATCTTCTTTCATTCAATTTCTTGGCGAGATCCTTTACATAATTAGAACTTTTCCATTGCGCAAATCCGACGTCTTTTTCGTTGTTTGGCATTATCACGGACTCATAATCTGTTTCCGGATCCGCCGGAAGTGATTCATCCATTGAATAGCTGTCCATTTCGTCATTTAAAACTAGGTTTAATTTCGATCCAGTCTTACTATCCATTCTGTAAAATAGAGCGTTACGGACAATTAGAAGAAAAGAAAGATAAATATATTAAAGGTGTACTTTCACAGAATTATTGCCTAAACTATTTGTCACTTTTATCATAAAATGTTTTAATATTAATTGCTAAAACGTTATTCATTGCAATGTCTTGAAATTACACCCGTATTAAGACGGTTAGGTAGGTGAAAATTTAACACAACTTGAGTTCTCAGGCAGATAAAATTTTAATGTTGTTAAGATAATTTCTTTCTTTTTTTTTTTTTGACTTTTAAGTTATAAACTTGGGCCATACCCAAAAGTTTTTTTCACTGTTTAGCGTCCGCGGACCAATAGGTTTTGACATCATAAAATCCTAGGATGAAATATGGAGCATAGCCCTAGAATGAACTGTTAATCGTGAAACTTTATCTCATCAACGTGAAAACTATTATTCCCTAGGTTATTTATAAGTATGTGCCCATGATATGGTTTATATATTTAATTTTGTTTTTCTTTTTTAGCATATCAGGAAATACTGCAATAATTTGCATATAATAATGCCTTGTATTTTTCTGCCGTTGTGTGTGTGTGTGTGTGCGCGCGCGCGCGTGTGTGTGTGTGTGTGTATGTAATAGAAAGATAATATGTTTCAGTATTAGGGTGAAGGCTAAATATAAAAAAAAAACCAAAAAAACAAAAAAACCAACTTGGAATTGACAAATAGTTGTAAGTCGATATAGTAATGATCACGCCATAAAGTAATTACTAAAATCATAACTTTAACCGAAAATAAATCTAAACTGGCCACTTTCGGTGGTCTTGTGTTAAAGCGTTCGACTTGCAAGCGTGAGGTCCCGGGTTCGATTTCCTATATGGGGTCATACAATAAAACTTTCAATGTGGTGATGACGTAATGAATGAAACTAAAAATTGAGGTCCCGTGTCACCATAGGCTTTGCACGTAAAAGAACCCTCACTGTATTTACGTCAGTCCAGAATTTGTGATACTTCACCTAAAGCTAAAAGTATTACTTAAAAGATTAAACTATCTATTCTATTACGATATAAAAATTTCAGATACCAAAGTATAAATCAATAGAATGTCCAGGACACAGATACAAATCCGGTAAAAATGGACAAACACGGACCTCTGGAAACCAAGAGGTGGGATCAGGTGCCATGGAGGAGTAAGCATCCCCTGTCGACCGGTCACACCCGCCGTGAGTCCACAGTCAAGTCCAACGAAACAAGTGAGGAGTGTATCCTCGTCACATTTGGTACAGACGTCTCAACAACCGCCAACGAAAAGGCAACTCAATATTTCACTTAGTGAAACAGAGTACTCGCAAACAAGACTATTATACCGACCGTAAAATTTGCAGAACGTTGACATTAAACGCGGTTTTCGATATCCCTGTGTCAATAATTTGTCAGTGAGTAGTTTACCTCTGTATATGAAATGACAAACAAGTTAAAGCAACTTATATAAATATATCTCGTTGGCTCCCGATGTTGGAGGTGTGGGTTGACTTGCTGTGGGAGGAAGGACGGAACTTGGGTCGCATTGGTGAGAAGCAAGTGTGCTAACCACTGCACTAATCGGACAGCTAATGCTATCTCTAATGACCATATACGTAATAAAATGGCGGATTTAAAATATTAAATACTAATGATTTATCGACTACAGTGTGTGCCCTTGTTTAAATGTTGAGTTTAAATTATTTTAAAATTTTATTTCAAAAGTAAACAAATGACAACTTACAATCTGTGAATGGTCATGGACGGTCTGTTGGTGGACAATTTTGAAAACTTCGTAAAAGAGGTGGAAGAGGTGGATAGATTCTAGCAGGCCCGTCGGAACGGAATTCATATTGGGGCAGCTACAGAAAAGGACGTTTGTATATTTTATTGACTTAATGAAGACAACAGGAAACTATTTGTGTAATAACAATACAATTTGAACCGTTAACTATCAAATTATTAGGAGCCCAACCCCAGTTTCCCGACTGACCTGGTTCTACGATATTTTCCGATGAACTTGTCGAGATCGAAAGGTGGACCATTTCTAAAAATGACGAGCATTTAACGAGGAAGGTCTCAGACATATAACGATGTATTATATATTAACAAGCAATTTTTGTTATTATTCCTTATAATTTGATATGAATTATCAATTAACTTGTACCTATGTTTTTGTGAAAATGTGTAAGCCTCACTGTTGCATTTTTATTATTGTTTTCTATATCTATATAACATGTACCAATAGACCTATGGTCTAAGGATTGAAATAAAGAAAAGTGTATGTGTATTATAATTATATACATGTATATATTTATTATATGACTCCCTGCATGTAGTATATCGTGGCATGAATTAATTGATTGCAAAGGTGATTAACCCATGCCAGATGGCAAGTTTCGCCGAGTAAAAAATTATGTCACAAGTAGAATGATAAATTATTTGAGTAATTGACCACGCTAGTATTGATTCAGTTATATCTACACTGCTATAAAAATACACATATATCATTGCAGGATAATGTCAGGTTAATACACTGTCGAATCCTGTTACATTGAAATCCCGCTTTATTTGAAATGATTTTGATTCCCCAGCAATTATTGCTTTATTACCATTAAAACCCGGTTATTTCGAAAACTATTAATAGACTCAGTCAGTAATAATTAAGCTATGTATTGACCTACTCCAAGGTGGTGTCTTTTTCTATTAATAGACTCAGTCAGTAATAATTAAGCTATGTATTGACCTACTCCAAGGTGGTGTCTTTTTCTATTAATAGACTCAGTCAGTAATAATTAAGCTATGTATTGACCTACTCCAAGGTGGTGTCTTTTTCTATAAGTAGGCTCAGTGTGTAATAATTAAGCTATATAGGAATCTACCCCAGGGTAGTGTTCTTTTTTTCTTTAAGTTGGTTCAGTCAGTAATAATTAAACTATATATAAGCGGCGATATCACGATGTCCCGAATCAGCCACCATATATTTTGCTCTTTATAAGTTATCAATTGGTCTTTTTGCACTTCTTGTTTGGTGCTGACCTAGAATTAAATACTATTTCAGGCGAAAATACCTTTCTTTAAAGGGGCTATAGATATAGGGACTATATTTTTGTGTAAAATATCCCTATTCTGAGTACTTTGGTTTATATAATCATTCTGTTGGTAACATGATTACGTGTTTTAGGACTGCTTTTAGACGTCGACAGAGAATGATGGAAATAACAAGGACCGATAACTCTGTGTAAGACATTGGTTTGAATGTTTACACCCGACAGTCATAATACATGTAATACATGTTTCGTAATTTATATTTCAAAAATATCTTTGAAAATGTAAAATTAAAAATTTTGCTTCTCAGAAATAAAGCTTCAGAGTAATTTAAACCAAAAAACCAGAAGAAAATGGAAGACTTTCTTCTGAGCATATAAAATTTCACATGTAAAAACATGAAAACACGCAAAATTATGCATTTATCGCATATTTATTTAACCCAATTACAATGTACTCGGGTATAGACCATCGGTCTTCCCCAAGTAAACAGACACAAGTAAACTTTTTTCATACAGTCAGCATAGGTTTTAGGCGGCACCCGAATCTGCCCTGACAAGAGATGGTAGACTTCGTGGAATACGGCGCGATGTTATAACCACTCTGCCATGGGCCCGACGCCTCGAAATGTTGTTGGTATCGAACACTCTCGGTAGTGCTGGTGATCAGTATTCGAGGCGTAAATGGCGACTTTGGACGGAGTCAGTTCAAGGCCCGAAGAAACAAATTTGCTCAATATTCAAGCTCAACAATCATCAGTTCAGGATTCCACGATAAAACACACAAGGTGTTTTTTTGCAACTAGTCATTTTTGTATATTCTTGACATAGATTTATAAATAATAATGATAATTATTACTGATTATATTACAGTTAGAGTACAAACTATGATTTGGAGTATCATATTCAAAACATTTCCCAAATTTTGTTGAACCTGAAAATCGTCAGGGGAGTTTGACCAACGTATTTAATGTAAATAATAACAATAATAATAATAATAATAATAATAACATGTTTTCTTAGTTCGTCACATCCAGAAGATTTACTAACAACAGCACAGTCAAAGTAATAAAACAAAAGTCGAGATTGAAATTTGAGTTAATTTGGTGACATCGTCTATTGAGTCACATTAGACAGAACAGTTATTAATATATATATATATATATATATATATATATATATATATATATATATATATATATATATATATATATATATATATATATATATATATAAAAGTGTCCCTGATTTGTCAATAGAGAACTAGATTCCAGTGAATTTTAAATATAAACGTTTACTACTTACCTGGCCCTGTATTTTCAAATATTATATCTCTTTCGCTTAAAATGTTCTAATCCACATACATCTACTCGAATCAGACGATATTGTGTAATTCCACCGTCACCAGTGAGGGGAAAACACAAATAATTGATGGGAAATATCTTCGTGGAAAGCAAATACTATGGGCAACACTTGGTCTGGAAGAACTCGGTAAAAATAATCACATCTGTTAAGATATATGAATAATTCATTTCATTTATACATCTAAGGTAGATAATCCACGTGATTTGACGATACTAAACGATCAATTATTATATAATTAATTACTTTTAGGTATGATTATTAGTTTTTAAAGATTTTCGAAATCGGCCACTGGTATAAGTATGGTCTCGGCGCTATAATAATTATATGTAATTATAAAGATAAGGATGAAAAAGGAATAATTATTGTCTATTGAATTACACCACTTGTAACATTCTTATTATTTATAATTCAAATATTCCATATTTTACTTTCAAGTTACGTAAACGAAAACACCACATTCCGAGGAGTAATGTTCATAAATAAACTTTTCGCTATTCTCTTAATGCGTATTCTCATGAACTTTCGTCGTATTTTAAAAGTTCAATTCCATTTAATTAGTTAATTAATCGTGGGAAACATCTGACATGTTGATCTATTTATAAACGGTAAGGTGTTGCTGGTCACGTGGTGACGCTCTACTGAGCGTGTTCGTTTCACTTTTCAAGACAATCCAGATGCTTGAAACACTTATCAAATGCTCTGGAACACTGTTGTGGGCAAGCAATTTAGCCATAAACTTACGTGAACTATGTAAATTTTATCGACATCTTTGAAATAACTACTTCCTGCCCTAGTACATTCGACTGTAACATGTTCTGAGACTGCGACGGAACAGTACTCTCGCGATGAATCGAAAACACCCTTTTTATCACTCGTTCACCAGAGTAAATTCACGAATTCCTACGGAATTCCCCTAATAACTCTATTAATACATCGAATTTTAGGAAATTTTTTTCATTTCCGTCGGTAAGGATTGGTTTTCTAATGAAAATGTTAAAAATTACAATAAAGTCCAGAAAATTACAATTAGAACTTCAACAGAATGTGACTTTAAAAGAAACTCCACAAATATATTTATTTACTTTCAATATCTATTGCGTAATATGATAAATAAATTTAAAAAACGTTAGATAAATACAGAAACACACACACACACACACACACACACACACACGCACGCACGCACGTACGCACATACTGGGCAGGTGTTCACGTAACTATTTACCGCGTTTTCTATTTTAATTTAATATAAGTCACAAAGATGTTCATACACTTCATGAAATGATATATAAAAATCAAAACATAATAATATAAGTAAACATATAGTGTAATTACATTTTGTTTACCAATTAATTTATCATCCAATTTAATTTTTCAAAATTATGTAAAGTCGAATACTTTGGGGAACAATACCACTAAAACCCCTGTATCAATTTTGATCAGGGTTTCAACGATGTTCATAGAATGATGACTTCTATAAATACATAAATACATTTAATTTTTCACTCAGGGTGTTCTTTAATTACGGATCTATGGCTATACGTCGTATCACCAAAACAAGCCAACAGAAAGAGAGTGTTGGTCTCCCAACCTATATCGCTCGAATAACACGTTGTGCTGAAATACTCCAGGGCGACGGAATCCCTGGCCTTAGCGTCTATTTTCACGAGGCGAACATAGCGGGGGTGGGGCTGGGGTATTTTTGCTGTTAAGAATTACTTAAGTCAGCATCTTTTTTATGGTCTACAACTTTACCAATGTTGAGAAAATCCTCAAGATTTTAGTAAAATCTTAATGTTGAGTAAACAAAACTGTCTGAGAAGTTTTATGGCCATTATCCCCGGATAAAAGGTGATAGTTTAAGATATTACACTTTTCGAATGAATATTTAATTAATCAGTAATTATATGTGCTTAATCTTTTCATTATTTTATCTGAGTTGTTGTTGCTGTTGTGGCCAACATGTCATCGTTGTTATGTTATATTTGTTGTAGATAATGTATGTTGTTGTCATGTTGTTGTGGGTTCAAGCGATTTTTTGTACTTCAGAAGTCCTTGAATACTGCTTCATTACAAATGACTATCGGCAATACTTTTAGTTTTAACAACAAAAACAGGACAACCAAGATTAATTGATTAATAGTTTTTGTTTGTTTATTGTTGTTTATTCAAGAATCTTTCACTCATATGGAAACGTCACCAAATGTCGGCGAAGGGCTTCAAATTTTGGCCTATGCTTGACACTTACGGTCATTTAGCAGTAAGCGTTCTTTAACGTGCAACACCTACTGTGACACGGGATCCGTGTGCAAATGGTTGATAGGCCTACTATGTGCGATTTGGATAGCAACAGATGATCGTTGTTTACAATATAAAAAATTAAGATACCAAAGAATAAATCAATAGAATGTCCAGGACATAGATACAAATCCGGTAAAAATGGACAAACACGGACCGCTGGAAACCAAGAGGTGGGATCAGGTGGAGGAGTAAGTATCCCCTGTCGACCGGTCACACCCGCCGTGAGTTCACAGTCAAGTGCAATAAAACACGTGAGGAGTGTATCCTCGCCACAAGTGGTACAGACGTCCCAACAACCGCCAACGAAAAGGCAACTCAACATTTCACTTATTGAAACAGAGTAGTCGCAAACAAGACTATTATACCGACCGTAAAATTTGCGGAACGTTGACGTTATACGCGGTTTTCGATATCCCTGTGTCAATAATTTGTCAGTGAATAGTTTACCTCTGTATATGAAATCTTCACATGTTGAACACGCCCTGACATATCGGATCATTTGTGAAATATAAACGCCATATGCGGGTGACTGGGATGTATTACTACTTAAATGTGGAAAATGTACGATGGGAAAGCCGAAATCGTCGCGTTTGTCGTATAGATTAGTTGCCATTTTCCCGTCAGTGTCTATAGTAAGTAAAATGTCGACCAATAAAGGAGCACAATTGGTTCCCATAGGAATGCCGACAGTTTGTTGAAAGACCACGTTTCCGAACATTACAAATATATTGTCTATTAGAAATTCCAGCATGTTTTTTTATATCAACTTCAGTATATTTATGTGTAGAATCAGAGTGGTGTTTGACGAAATAAGTATCCTGATAGCCAATCACTAGATATTTGAATTTTCGGGTACCACTTTTAGTGAAAAAACAGTTGTCTATGATGCTGAAAAGTCTTTCTTTTAATGTTTTATGTGGAATAGTTGTGTAAAGAGTAGAGAAGTAATAACTTTTGATACTGTGAATTGGAGAAAAATTGTGTGCCTTCAAATTTTCTAAACGCTGTTTAGAATAATTAAGTATCCACATCTGATTTACACCGCTTCTGGAATAAGCAACTGTACAGTATTGTTGAAGTTTCTCATTAACGACTGTCAATATCTTGGTAAGGAGTAAAGATAAAGGTTTGGTAGAACATTTGCTGGATTCTGTTTACAACAAATTTTCGTTTGAATTCTGATATTTTATCAGTGGAATATACCACAGAAAGTTTGAGTGTGACTGTTAATATTCGTTCATGACAACTGGAAGTAGCCATTCTATTTGATATTTTACCAACGCTGAATCAGCTGGGAAATGCCGTGAACTGTGAAGGGGTGACGATTTCGTAAGCAGACCTAGTTCAGTATATAGGCTAGCCCACTAGCAAATCCTTCAAATCAATTGAAACAAGACAAATGGAGATTATGTTGTGAAAAAACAAACTTTTATTGTTCTGTTTAAAAGATAATTATCGACACGTTCGTTATGGAAAATTCGTGTAGGCCTTTAAAGTACAATAGATCCATATGTCAATTCAGACTTCAGTTTTTACCAGCTGATCATATAGAGTATCCCGTCAATTTACTGAGAAACCTATGAGCACTACTTACGCTCGGCATTAACATTACAGGTTGTGAAAAACAAGATGGACCTGGCAATTAGCCTAGTCATTAATAGGATTTGAGGTGAACTGAGATTCGATTTCACGCGATGCGAGTGACGAATTGTTTCTGACAGGAATAGCCTATATGGTGACTAGACCTGACCCCCCTTTTCAACTTACTTACAAGCAACGTAACTACGAAGCAAATTTTCATTTCTGTGGCCTGTGTTTCTTTTCATAACATGACCTAGATCTATCGCAATATGGGCATGTACAGTGTGCTACAGATGCAGGCCTTAGTCTTGTGTTTTTGATTTCTTTCAGTGATTTTTGTTTGTTTTGTGGTAATTAAAGGCTTTAAATAAAAATATGGAATGAATGTGTGTTATCTTACTCTTTATTGATTCATTTATATGTTCAGAGAATACTTGTCCGACAAATCGATGCCGTAAAATGGTCATGGAAAGGGTTTCTTAGATATTCAGGTATTCCTACGCCAGTTCGCGGTTAACACTTAGATCACGTGTTGACCCACTTATTTTATTGTTATTTATTATTGATACAACAATATTTTCTTTTCTTTGTTTTTTTAAGACTCGCGATACGATTTAAAGCACTAAAACATCCACTTTTCTCATCTTTATCATGTTCAAAACATTTACCACAGAATATAAAAATCCCGGATATACAAAGTATATATCTTTAGGATACAATTGTCTAGGATACATATAATACCAATGTGGTGAGCATGACAAACACGTACCTCTGAAAATTTGTGAACTAACATGGTTTTTGAACCACTGTTTGATATTTCAGCATCATCATCATCATCATCATCATCATCATCATCTATATATATAATCACTAAGCCATCACGTGTTTTCATACCCTGAAATTTCACGTGATATTTATATGTCACAAACTCTCATTATGGATTCTCTAGATCCATTGAAAATTGGCCCGGAACCCGGGTAATTTTTCTACCGGTATGGGTCAATTTTCTACAAATGCCCGGGTATGATTTTTACGCAGAATATTGACCCCGTGTAATTTTTATATGCGGGTCACTTTTCTCCATTATAGCGCGCTCGACTTTTGGCCGTGAGTTCGAGTCCAGCCGGCTGCAAGTCGGATTCCTGTCCATCGGATGAGACAGTGAAACCCGAGGTCACGTGTCACAGTAGGTTTCAACACGTTAAAGAACCCTCACTGCTCAATGGCTGTAAGTGTCGAGCATAGGCCAAAATTTGACGCCCATTTGGTGACGTCTCCATATGAAAAACAAAACAACAAATCAACAATTTCGTCCTAGATATTTCGGTGTGACGTAAAACCCCACCTACACACGACCGTTATCAATATTGGATATGACGAGCAAAACACCTAAGCTTGTTCGGATAAAAATCGCGAGTGACACAGAGTAAAACGCTACAAACAGCAGTTTGCAAAGGAGCGTAAGATTATTAAAATCGGGAAAGAACAGAGAAAATGGAGAACTTTGACGTTTGAACTGAAATTGAAATCGGGTTCGAAATTGCCAGCTATCTAGAGAATGACAACGAAAAGATTTCTTTTCGACTCAAACAGTTATAATTTTTTTATATTTTAAAACATTTAATACAATTTATAGAATACAAATAACACAAACACACACACACACACACACACACACACACACACACTATATATATATATATATATATATATATATATATATATATATATATATATATATATATATATATATATATATATATATATATATTGTCCTTTCTGATATGTCTTATTTTTTCAAAATAAAATATTCAACATGACTACTTCATATCTGTCTCGGCTGCTAGCCGTTTATCACCGACAGATTTCCAAAAACATACAAAGAGCAATAAATAGTTCTATATACCAGTATGACAAATGTCAGTATTAATGAAGTGGTTAGAATGCATTTCCTCTCTAAAAATAAAAATCGAAAAAATAAGAATTCAATATTTTTCACATTTGAAATTACCGGGTAAACATGATAGCTTCGCCGCGGCTTGTAACCAACACTCAGCCATCTTACTCAACTGTATTCTTAGATGTTATTGTACAAAGAAACATGACAGAAATATTGAGAGTTAGTGTGTATAGAAGTGAACCTTGAGGTAATTATGAGTGAAACAAGTAGTAAAAATAAGTCGGAACAATGTGTACCATTCGAAATGCATTGAAACAATGAAACGCTTCATTATGCAGACAAATGGATTTGACAATGAACATCGTGATTAATAGAATAGCTAAAAGTTGAACAATTGTAACATCTCGTATTGTAACATCTCGTATTGTAACATCTCGTATTTCTTCTGATCGTAACTCATGAGTCTGAATTCGCATCCATTAGTAAAGTAGTGACCTCTGAACTGCAATACAAACTGTCAATAGTTCCCATCTTCCCCGCTATAAAAAGATGCCCTCACCAAACGCAAAAAGTCATCACAAATTCTTCCTACACATAATACTTGTAAATAGGAAAATTCATATACATATAAATTTATGTCTCGCGCATATCATGATGCATTTTTCTTTAGATACATTCACATAATATTTATATTCCATTTTTGACGTCAATTATATTTCATTTTTCAAATGATGTGCTTTGTTGTTCATTTCATATTTATTTCCATGGAATTTGTCATGCATCTTTTTCATTTCTTGGTAAATGATGTACTACCCATGTTCACACTTCAAATAGTATTTTCCAGAACCAAAAAGGAATCATTCAAATAGATGTTTCTCTTGGAAACTTTTTTTACCCTGCATGTTTTGCTTTGAATCTGTGTTACCAATGCCTTGAAATTAATGTTTATAACTTAAGAATATAAAAAGTCTCAAATACCAAGGTATAAATCACTAGGATATCCAGGATATAGGTACAAATCTGGTGAGTATTGGACAAACACTGACCTCTGGAAATCCAGAGGTGGGATCAGGTACCATGGAGGAGTAAGTATCGCCTGCCGCCCGGTCACACCTGCCATGAGTTCACAGTCAAATTCAAATGAAAGAACCTAGGAACAAATTTTCGTCACTATTCAGACAAACGACTCAACAACAGCTATCAAACAGATAACTCAATATTTCATTTAATGAAACAGAGTAATAGCAAACAAGGATATTACACCGACTGTAAAATTTGCGGAACGTTGACATCGATATCTCTGTGTCAATATCTTGTCAGTAGGTATTTTACCCTGTATATAAAATGTTCATATGTTGAATACGCACTGGCATATCGGATCATTTGTGCGATTTAAAAACCATATGCAGTTGATTTTGGGTTATTACTTCTAAAATGTACAATGTGAAAGTCGAGTTTGTTGTATAGGCTGGTTGTTAATTTCCTGTCTGTGTTTAGAGTAAGTAAAGTCAAGGAATTTTCAGAGGTTCTAGAATATAAAACATTTATTTACTGTAATTGCCTTCGAAGTAACAAAAATATATTTAGTTTTCGAATCTATAATATGGCCGTATGCAGACTGGCCTTTATAAAACTGGCCTTTATAAACAGGTAATCCTTATATAGAGGTGGTCACTATAGCAGGTTTTACCGTATATATATATATATATATATATATATATATATATATATATATATATATATATATATATATATATATATATATATATATATATTATCGGTCTTAATCAGCGATATATTTATGTCATATGATAATGGCGTGAACACTACGTGACTTTATATATATATATATATATATATATATGCTGTAACAATGCTCGATCAATTTACACACCTAAATTCTCCCAGCATTTAAAGCTTTTACAACTGATGTTTTATATCCACTACACATCAAGCCCATCTGGTTCCTAAGATAATAACGAGTATCCAGAAAGTTCAGATCAAGTAGATGCTTCACATGGGCGAGTCAGAGTGTTAGTACTCGAAAGTCGTGTATCATCCTACAGAAGGTTATGTGCTAATAATGATTGGCAATACGGAATGTATTTAATACAACCCTTTGAGAGCCTTTCTGTACCACCACTTCCGCATTGTTAAATTCAAAGGTATCGTTAAGGTAAGAGATGTATAGTTTCGTACAGGTCTTCCAAGGTGAAACGGAACATCCGGGCTCTGTCAAAAAGCAAATCGATATGGTCTATTTACCAAAAGGAAATGCACAGGTAAAAGGTTAACCGTGTATTACTGTAGCTCTGACATTTTTGTTGCCAAAAACAAATCTGTTACCGCTGTTATGATTCAATTTACTATAAACTTGTGTTTGTCAACACGTGGCAATTTACCCTGATAAACCTACAGTAGTGAATTTCTTTATGATCTGGTACAGTTTTAAACACATACAAAGTGGACAAACACAAAAAAGAAAATAAATTTGTATAACAGTACTAGATAGCTTTAGATTTGGTCGTGAAGTAGAAAGATGTGTTAAATAAAGGAAAATAATGGTTCCGCTCCCTTTGTAGTCCTTTCCTTATTTTATAAAACGACCGATAAATACTAGCGGAAGAATTTTGTATATCGAGATATTGATTATCTTTATATGTTTACGCATTTAGCTTTGACATCAGACCTGACTTTAGCAATTTTAACATTTATCTCACATCCCTGTTACAGATACCCCTAAAGGTTTAGGCTCCCTTTAACGTTAGACGACAAACAGACAACTGACAATTTACAACCAAAGGAAAGGAAAAAAAGGGGGGAGAGAAAGAGTTTTGCCTATCATTTTCAACAATCTGCATTTGTATATTAATCTCTTTTAGAAGTAATAAACAAACTTGCACCATGTTGAGGCGTATAAATCTTATTCATTTATTAATCTACACAAAACTAGATGGTATTCATGTCTAATGTTACCCTTTGTTTCAGTAAATGACATCTCATTTTTTTCGCGACTGTTGGAAAATGTATTGTTTAACAATTAGTATTATCAAATTAACAGGTGCATATTTAAATGTTTTATATCCAAATAACACTGATCCAATATCTAATGAAATATCAGTATTTACAGTCTTAATCCAATTTTGAACTTGTTGCCAAATATATTTTGAATGTATACAATAGAAAAACAGGTGTTCATTTGTTTCAATAAAAGTATCACAAAATCTACAAATTAAGTGACTTTTTATTTTAAATTTAAAAAGCATGTGGTTTGTTTCGGAAATTCTGTGAATAATTCTGTACTGAAACCATTTAAGTTTTATTTCTGTTGTACATTGAACGACTAATCTGTGGTTTCAATTAAAAATTATATGGTAAGTCTAAGCTTCTTTATCATTTTTCTTCACTTTTTGGTTTTGTATCAATTCATTTTAGAAAATTATCATATATATTTTTATACAGCCATTTTTGTTTTTAAAAAAATATTTCTATGAAGGTGGGCCTTTTTGGCATTTGTGCCTTTGAAAAATATGTTCTGCTTAGATTTGACCAAGACTTGAAATAGCACTTTTTAAACCGAAAAAAATGTAAATGGAATATAAAACATCTCAGATACCAAAGTATGCAGTCTAAGGATGTCCAGAACGCAGATACAAATCCAGCAAAAATGGACAAACACGGACCTCTAAAAACCAAGAGGTGGGATCAGGTGCCATTGAGGAGTAAGAACCCCCTGTCGACCGGTCACACTCGCCGTGAGTCCACAGTCAAGTCCAAGAATAAATACGTGAGGAACGAATCCTCGTCACAATTGATACAGACATCTCAACAAAAGGCAACCAAAAGACAACTAAACATTTCACCCAGTGAAACAGAGTAATCGCAAACAAGACTATTACACCGATTAAAATTTGCGAAACGTTGGCATCAAACGCCAATTTCGATATCCCTGTGTCAATAATTTGTCAGTGAGTAGTTTACATCTGAATATGAAATGTTCAAATGTTGAACACGCCCTGACATATCGGATCATTTGTGAAATATAAACGCCATATGCGGGTGACTGGGATGTTACTACTTAAATGTGGAAAATGTACGATGGGAAAGCCGAAATCGTCGCGTTTGTCGTATAGATTAGTTGCCATTTTCCCGTCAGTGTCTATAGTAAGTAAAATGTCTAAGTATGAAGCGTGTGCGTTTGATTCTGTTGTATCTTTAATTTCTAGCTCGCTGGTATATATCGCATTGACATATGTATGAAAATTGTCAGTATTAATTGACAAAACGTCGTCGATATATCTAAATGTCAAATTAAAGGGCACAACTAGCTTTTTCTTCTTTTGATTCAGCAGTTTCTGAATGAAGTCTGCTTCGTATGAATAAAGGAACAAGTCGGCCAATAAAATGGTTCCCATAGGAATGCCAACAGATTGTTGAAAGACAACGTTTCCGAACATTACAAGTAATATCATATACTGATTTGTAAAAGACTGTATTTCTCTTTATTTCAAATAATTGATTATACGAAATTGGTGCCAATATAATGACTACGTGTACTTTTCATAAAGTTAGATAAGCTTTTTAATGATTCTTTCCAGAGATGATTTTTTGATTACTCGAGATTTTAAATTTGCAAACTCGGATCCAAATTGTAATAATAGAGTTTTGTCAAAACTACAGATTTCTGAGAACAAGTTTTCCCAAAAGCTATTGGGGCTCTGGAACATTCTTCTTACCAAAGTTAGTTTGAGAGACTATATTAAGGTATCTAAGTGAATCATCTTGGTCGTCCCCCTTTTATTATAGTTGGCATTGTCTTAAAACACTTTTCCTTTAGAAATCCTTCTTGTAAAATTGGAGCGCAACTGATGAAGTCTAATTGACAGAAACGATCGTCTTGAGCACTTTAACTTTGGTATTATGTTTATAATATTAATAGCAAGAAATGTAAAGACCAATCATGGCTACCTTGTACTACTAAATATGTACTCATACTTGCGTGTCACAGCAATAATATATGTAGAATATTAACCAGTAGCAGTCTATAGGCCATTTACAAAATGAATGTGACAGTGTGTACTCTAAGGCTTAAAGTGTACAATTAACAAAAAAGAATGAGTAATTTTCGTATTCGTTACATCTGTGTCCTGGGCATTCTATTGATTTATAGTTTGGTATCTGAAATTTTTATATCATACTGAATTCGGACACATTGTAGGTAAAGTACTTATTCTTCAAACATTAGAATGAAAAATGCATGTCAGGAGACTTCTATGTAAAACAGAATAGACAAAATATAATCCTGTTCACTACTGATGACTAGTAGACTATGAACCTTAGGGCTGGAGTCTGAAGAAGTTCCGATCGTATACAAGAAATATGAAGTTTAAACTAGTGGTATCACATAGATATACAATTCGCCTGATTATTCTAAATATGATATAAAAATTTGTTTCAAAAATATATGTCTCCTATACTTACATTTAAATGGGTCGAGGTTAGGTTTTCGAAGCATTTGATGGTCGGGCTGAACCGGAATCAAAACATTGAAACATGATGTAAAGGTTCGGATGCGGAGTGGCACCGCCGTATTCCGGAAAAATAATAAACAGTTTAAAAGGCAATAAAAATTAAAACGTGCAGACAAGTAGCATGATGTACCAAGAAGAGCTACACATTAAACTCCAAGTCTCTGTTTACAAAGATGATGGACAAATTCACGCTCCTATGAAATACAATATTTGACGTAACTACAAAATAAAACAATATTCATAGTTTCTTGCAGTGATCGGGCTGAAACTGGGATCGTAAACAATAAAAATAAATACAAAGGTTCGGATGCAGACTGGCACCTCCGTGTTCAGGTAAAGTAGGATACAAATAAAGGACAATAATACGTGTAAATTTACACGTAGTATAAAAAAGAGCTTAACGTTTAATTACGAGTCGGTATTTACATAGAACATGGACAAGTTCACGTTCTTATGAAGTACATTTGGTTGAACTCTAAAATAGTATTAATGATATAGTAAAAAAGTTTCCTGCAGGAGTGTTAATAATTCTAGTTTTGTCAGAGATACATATTCACTTGCATTCATAGACACACATGTATTCATTTATACGTACATATACGCATTTACATCTATATACACATAATTTATAGCCTACATATATACCCAAATACATGCACATACATATCAACATGTAACAAACATAAACGTATGTATGCCCCAGCCAGTATGTAATTATTGTTTAGGGTATTTTCTCTGATGACGAAAGTCTAAGTTTTTAGTTTTTGAACAACTTTGGAAATAAGTTCGTCTAGTACAGATAATCAGTTTCTTTTATTCACTTTCTCTGAAATAAGATTTTCTGTTGAAAGCGTATTACGGGCATCTTTATAGTTGTGTTATCTTTGTGTTATCAATACTACATCGAGTGTAGGTCAGAGACAATTTAATACCCACCCGGGAAAATGGTTGGTTGGAAAAGTGAAGGAAAAGCGGATCTGCTGTTTTGTATGTAAGCTGGTTTCTGGTTGGTATATATTTTATCAATGAACACGTTTATATATTTTACACAGTAAAATAATGTATTATAATTGAATCAGCATAAATGTTACTGGTATTTTGATAGAATTAGAGGCAATTTACTAAGAAGTATCTTAATAGAAGATTTTCTATCCATTCACTGCGAAACTACTGGGGGTCAACATATGCACATGTGACAGAAAAACAAGATGACCAAGCCTATATTTTGTATTTTCTTTTTTTCTGAGTGCAGAAGGACGCCAAACAGATCCATGTATGATTTATAGGTCAACACTCGTTCAGAAGATGAAATGTACAAGAAAACGTTGTCGTTTATGGAAACTATTTAGCGACATCTAGCGGAAGCAAAACCCAGTTTATAACATATGATTACACTTTAGGGATTCCAATTAATGATAACATTGCGCTGTTCCATTAGAACTTTGAAATGATGTAAATCTATGACATGTCATATTTCCGTCGACTTTTATGAAATTGGGGTTTAGCAATTGGAATGTGATACGATATTTGAAGTTGTCAGTATCACAATCCAATGTCGCAGTTGATATTTTTAGAGATAAAACGTTAACTGGTTAATGTTTTATGCCATGCTCTTGAGTTCTTTATCAAGTTTATACATGTTGTAAAGTTACTACCTGTTATCTGTTTTTTTATCAATCGGCTTAGATTAAATTGAAGTATAATAGCACGCTGTATGGCCGAGGTTGGTGTTTTATATTAAACAACATGGAAAAGCACTGCCAAACGTTAGAATTTACGACATCAGAGACTGCATATCCAATTTCCGACTTTTATCACATGTGCAAAGACAGTTTTCCTCAGCTCATCATGGTAACACAGGGATATCTAGGGGATTATGCAATCGATGATATTCCGAACGGGCAGGTAAAACATATTTTGTTATCAATATCGATCTCAAAATGTCCTCCGGCCTCAAAAGTGTTCGGTGTGGTACAAAATTTAATCAGAGAATGTCTTCGATCAGTGAAAAATTGAGCCGCCGGAGAAATGTTACTATGGGTTAATATTCTACGTGGAAATCTTACCCGGGAACCCAGAAACAATTAACCGTTTCAACATTTCTGTTATTTGTACCGTGAAAATGTTAATCCCGTAGTCATTTTTTCTACATTAGAAAACATTCGCGGACCATTCCCCTGTCAATACGACGGATCTGGATAAATTATTTATTATACCCGGTGATATATGGCAGATAAACTCCCATGTTTAAAATATAGGAGTTATGCATGGTAGATTAGTCCCCTCCAGTTTTCCACAAAATAACTTCTAAAATCACTATATACTGTCTCAGTATCTGTATCAAATGAAAGCATTCAGGGTCCCAGGTCTGTAAAACTATTCTCAGACAAATATTTTACTCAAATTCAAGATTTTACTCAAATCTTGAGAATATTTTCAACTTGGTTAAAGTTGTGGAACATAAAGAATTTCTTTAAAAAAATCTTTCGCAAGTGATGAAATACACCTCGAGATAAATAAACGCAAATGTCATTGTCGCCCTAAAGTGTTTTGTTACATGTTTAATCATCTTGCTTTCGAAAACAACGTGTTATTTAAATGAAATAGGTTTAGGAGACCAACACTTCTTTCTCTGTTGGCTTGTTTTGGCCATTCGACGTTTGTTTACATTAACAATAAGGGCGGTGTAAATTTATTCCGGTACATGTGCCCCAGTGCATGTCCCAAGTCATTTATCTTATCGAATGTACTTATACTAATTTACTTATATCTTTAATAACGTTTTATACCTCTTGGTTGGTTATTAAATAATTAATCATAGATTATGGTAAGAATAATATTCAAACTTCGAAGTTAAGTGAATCGGGACATAAATTACACTGCCCCTTGACAATCTTATCTCAGTTGAGAAAATTCTGAAGTCGTTTTATGGTCAGCGAGTTTTCACTTTTTATTCAGGTGAGTAAAATCTTAACTTTTGAGAAGAAAATTTGTCTCCGAGTTCTCCTTGTTTATGGTCTCGGGCCTGATTTTTCTAAAAACAAGATTTTGCAATAAAAGAAAGAGAAAGGGGATTAATATGCCACAGGCAATCTGCCATGGAAATTTATACCCAATTGATCTTCCAAATGCTGCACTTTTTGTTAGTATTGGTGACTGCTATTGTGCAATGGTAATTTTTCTACAATTACGGGAAGATTACCTACAATGTCTGGGTATGATTAATATGTAGAATAATAACCCCGGGTACGTTGTTCAATGGGGTTCCGCTTTCTACATTACACCAGACCGGAAATCTGAACTTTTTAGATCCATCGAAATTAAAATTAAAATAGGGCGAAATATAATTCGCCATATTGTTTTGACTTTTTTATTCCACTGAACGTATTCAATGATGTGATATATTCTTTCTAGAGACTTCTGTATGTACTAATTGTGACGAGGATGGATTCGTTCCTCAAGTATTTCATTTGGATTTGACTGTGGAATCACGGAGTGTGTGACCGGTCGATTGGGGATGCTTACTTCTATATGGCACCTGGCCCCAAACCCTTGGTTTTCAGAGGTTCGTGTTTGTCCCATTTTCCCAGAGTTTTACCTATATCCTGGACATCCTTAAATTAAATTTATACTTTGGTATCTGATATTTTTTTTTACATTCATTCATTTCCCTTATCAATAATTAATGGGTTTTTGTATGTCCTTATGCCATATGATAGCAACTTCATATCCACGGCATCTATTCTATTCTTCTATGTATTCCACAGGGTCATATCCCCGTAACCAATGTTTTTGAATGCAGTCGGGTATAATATCATAATGACAATAGAGAGGAAACATATCTATGTTTTTCAGTCATTATATGTTTTGTTTATGGTTAAATCTTTAAAATTACCATAGCCCATACTTCATGATACATATTTTTTAACATGCATTATTCTTTTCAATTAAATTTCTTCAATGATTTATATATTTTTATATTTATAGGACTATACATCTATTGGTGTATTACAAAGAAAGTATGAATGAATAATATACACGTACTATCCATGATATGATATATCACAAGATTTTTAAAAAAATATGTTAGTTTTCATTTTAAGGAGGTATGTAAACATGTTACCTATATTATCACCCACTCATATTAAAACATATGATACAAACTATGAGAGAACAGCACTATGGGTTGAGTTATTATGTCAGACGATGATATGGAAGTAAAATACCTACACACCCTCGTAACAGGTACCCCCGCCATTCCCCGAAAGATTTGAAATCTTGTCACATTTAAAGAGTCAAAATCGGAGCTTGAAATTTAACATACCTCTTCAATGTACTTTAAAATCAAAGTTATATATCAACAGTTACCTAATGCAGATAATATAACTGCGTACGGTACACAAAAACGTCGGACTAAACGGCAGACAGCATAGCAGTATATATTTTCAGTAGAAACACAAAACCGCTATGTAATGTACATTCTTATTGGATTATTTATTATTTTTAGAAATTAAACTTCTACTCATGCACTCAAAGAAGACATGAATCATGTCGCTTACTCTACTACCCCTTTCGACTTTACCAGACCATAGAAATATAAAAATTTCAGATACCAAAGTATAAATCAATAGAATGTCCAGGACAGATACAAATCCGGTAAAAATGGACAAACACGGACCTCTGGAAACCAAAAGATGGGATCAGGTGCCATGGAGGAGTAAGCATCCCCTGTCGACCGGTCACACCCGCCGTGAGTCCACAGTCAAGTCCAACGAAACAAGTGAGGAGTGTATCCTCGTCACATTTGGTACAGACGTCCCAACAACCGCCAACGAAAATGCAACTCAACATTTCACTTAGTGAAACAGAATACTCGCAAACAAGACTATTATACCGACCGTAAAATTTGCGGAACGTTGACATTAAACGCGGTTTTCGATATCCCTGTGTCAATAATTTGTCAGTGAGTAGTTTACCTCTGTATATGAAATCTTCATCCCATAAAAATTGATTTTGAATTAATGTATAAGGTTAAAGAATGTTTTGTTGGATTCCAAGTCATATTGGAATCATTTGTAATACTAAAACTGATAAAGCCCCCAAGTTAATCACAAACAATATTTCGGATTCAAAAATTCCTTAATGTGATGTTAAATCAACGATTCTTAAAAATGTAAATTAATTATTTCACTGGGACGCTAAATACATAATAAACCTATTTTATTTAACTGTTTTGATTTTAATCATATACGAGATAATTTTTATTCAGAACTGATTTAAAACTCTTATTTTAGAATGTTTTTACAATAAATTTTGAAAATAGTATGTTTTATAAATGTTACGGTATCCATTGTGTAAATGAGTATGTTAAATTCAGATAAATCCTTCGCAATCTCAGCAAATTCCAGAACAAAAAATAAATTTCATTGCAATATCATACAAATAAGTTTTCTTTAGAAGAAAGTCTTATATTTGATATTAATAAAATATTTGTGAATGATTATTGTACAGAAATCATCAAACAGTTACTGCAACTATATTTTTTATGTTTGATGCCGTCGAGATTTAACTTCAAGATTAGTGCTTTGGCAAGTATAAATTCAAAATAACAATGTGAAAGATTCGTTCTATCTTCGATATTTAGTCCCTAAAAATCTTATATCTGCACATGGGACATACATATCTATCATAAAATATAATTATTAATGTGTGTGTGTGTGTGTGTGTGTGTATAAATATGTATGTATGTATGTATGTATGTATGTATGTATGTATGTATGTATGTATGTATGTATATATGTATGTATGTATAAAATAAAATGAAATATTGTTGAAAGTAGCAAAACACAATAATTAACTAACTTGACCATTAAATACAGTCGTCAGTTTTTACTGTAATGTAAAAATATATTAAAGCTTTCGTGGTATGACAGGGTTATGGTATGTAGACCTTGGTATGTAGACATATGCCTTCCACGATTGCATCAGTGAATTACTATATATATTGCAATACAGTATTTATTTCATGTCCGAAATATTGTTTGTGGTTTTAAATCAAGTTTAATTCAATTTCCTTGTTTTAAATATTTTGATGATTAAACAGCAATATATATATATATATATATATATATATATATATATATATATATATAGAGAGAGAGAGAGAGAGAGAGAGAAGAGAGACAGAGAGACAGAGAAAGACGGAGACACAGAAAGAGACACACAGAGAGAGAGAGAGAGAACGAGAGAGAGAGAGAGAAAGAGAGAGACTGTTCTATAGACATTATTAATCAAATTGACAATACATAAAAAGATAAACTGACAACAAAGCGTTTTATAGAGCCTACTGAGAGGCCTTTTTAGCACTTCCGCATTGTTCAACCCTCACATGTCGTTAGGATACCGCACAACATATAGATGTCAATATGTAAATAGTTTGTATTGATTTATACCCACAATCAATTTGTCCTTATGTTTGTCAAGTATGTTTTATATTTCTTTGTAAACTAGTAGAACACACGTACCTCAGTATAGTGTAAATCCTATATGAATTGAACAGGAGTAGAGAATAATTAAGTATAGAAATTCTGATACAAAGAAAAAACTGTATATTTTCTATAAGTATCACCTATTCCGAGATTCAGTCAGGAAGGTGTTGCCGCAACATACGGAGAGAAGATGTGTTAAAACAAAACAGATGATGAATCCACTTCTCGTATTCTTTCTATATTTTATAACTGGTAAATACTAGTGTAAGAAATTTTATATCTAGATATAGATGTTTTTATATGATTACACATTCTCTTTTATCAATACCAGAATCACCTGACTTATGTTTTTCTTGTGCATTAGAATACAATTGCTTGTTTATCTTACAATCTGTTTTTGTACTACAAGCGAACACAAAGTTCTGATCACGCAAACCTTTCAAAGTAAAATTTAAGAAGTAACAATCAATAATCAAAACTCAAGTCCATTATAACACGACGAATTAGATGTGCAAATTCCAAACGGGATAAGACCAGGTGTCCGGAAGGAGTCAGCGTCTTCTGCTGGCATGCCACACCCGTCGCGAATGTTTCATGGAAACCTTTCTAGTTCGATGAACGGGTCACATTCGGTAAAATGGTCAATTTTGGTGATAAGGTCAAGTTCGGTGAAAAGTATGATTGGTGAAACAGAGTCACTGTCTGTGGCCGTGATCCAGAATACTATCTAATGTCTCTGATAGGGGGACTTCATAATATTTAACAAGATCCCCTATCGACCATTAAACTTATTAAACGGCAGTAAAATGATTGGTTGAGGACAATTTTATCAATACGCGATATCTGTGTTACAGTATTTTGTACAAAACATTTTACATTTGTTTAACTGAAATGAAAAAAGATATGGATTTGTGATGTAAAATTATAGATATATAATACGATACAGTGCCATATAAAGACTAAATCGCCTTTAAAGTATATTAATCCGTATAAATGACACTTTTGAATTTTTTGCAATTAATCTAATACCTGACAACAACTTGTTTCTGCAATGTCATAAAATGTATAGATTTCCGATTTAACAAAAACTTATGTTATGCGATTTGCTCTTCACATGATACCATCGTTACAGTATTGTGTTGAAAAAATAGCGGCATCGAGAAGCAGAGCTTTGTACATATCATGCAATGGTATGGCACGTTACAGATTTATCATTAACGGTTTCAAATTAGTTATGGAAACGCCAGAGGTGTATTCAGTGGTTTACATACATTCCAAAGCATGCAAGGATGGCGGCAAAGACGCAGTAGTAAAGGGACTTGTGAATAACGGGCTTTGACATAATTTTTTGTTTTGTTTTTTATACCTTGTACTTTGAATTAAGTAGACATCCGAAATAAATGAAAAATGGCATTTTTAATTCAAAAAATCTCGGCCTAATTTTGATGATATTTTCATTAGTTTACATCCGGAAATTACTTTGGTATCAGTGGGTTTATTTTGGTGTTTTTGAGTTACGTCATAAATCCATTCATTATCTTTGTAGTAAGCGCGAAGATTGCGTCGCTAGAAATTTACTGTCATGAAGAATGATGTATTTCTCCTGAAATAACCAATAGATTGCAATGGAATTTCTAGCATATGAGTGTCAAAACCATAACTTTCGGTGAATGAAGATTTGTTAAAATAGCATAAAGGAGGAATTCTAGAGAAGTTACGGGAAAAACCCCCACGAATTTACTAATAATATAAATTGAAAATAAATGTTGGGAACTCATTTATGTCCTGCTAATGTACTTCTAATAGGAGAGATTCAACTTCAGTGCAGATAGCGATACAAGCATTTCTGCCAATTGAATAATTCCAGCACGGTAGTTTAACGTTTAATCAAAGTACTGAAGGTAATGTACGAGGTGATAGCAATTATTATATTTGAGGCGGTGCAATACACTTAGTATGCGTAACGTATACATTGTGTTCATATGTTTATATATATTGCAAGTTCATTTCAATAAAACTGCACCAGCCTTTTTACTGAGAAAATGTGTTATTTCCAGTTCCAAAAATCTAGTAAAACCCTGCATAGATCACTCAATTGTATTTCAGAATAAGGATGTGGTAATATGTAACTACTGATAAAGTATTTAATATCATTTTGTTAGACCATTGCATAAATATATAAAGTCTCTGATTTTTAAAGGAAATTATCCAGTATACTTGCTTCAGGCTGCTGGTCTCTTCCCTTGTACATTATAACTGAGCCGGCCTGGCTCAGTCGGTAGCGCGCTCGACTCTGGATCGTGAGATCGTGAGTTCGAGTCCTGCCGGCGGCAGGTCCGTTTCCTGTCTTTCGGATGAGACAGTAAAAACTGGAGGTCCCGTGTCACAGTAGGTGTCGGCACGTTAAAGAACCCTCACTGCTCAATGACCGTAAATGCCGAGCATAGGCCAAAATTTGAAGCCCTTCACCGGCATTTGGTGACGTCTCCATATGAGTGAAATATTCTTGAGTGGGACGTTAAACAACAATAAACAAACAAACAAACAAACATTATAACCACGATCTCTAATCCACCATTAAAAACTGGTCGTCACCATGTAACTGAAAAATCGTTAACTATGACGTCTGTATATTCACCAAATTCAAATTTGACAAAGACCGTGTTTTTAACAATTAACATCAGTGTTGACATCGATTATTTTCTCATACACGCAGGTTTCTTTGAGTAATTTGTTTGTAGACTGGTGCAGAGCATATGTACATGTGTACTTTTAGATGAAACTCTATATACTTGTAAATGTGTTTTGTGTATTTTATTCAATGTTTGTTGATATGCATTTATAGATAGCTTAAATACATACATACAATATTGACAACTTAGTGACCTTGACCTGCTTTTTAAAAGTAGTATGACACGTGACATATAAGGTATGTGTAGACTTAAGTTCGAAAAATTCTTACCACCGTATAAAATGAAGCATTTTTACTCTAATCTAATATGAATGCCATTTCCTCGGTGAACAATAAAATCAAAGCAACATACTAATGACACTTTTAAAACTTTGACTGCATAGAAGTTAACATAACTTTAAAGGGGCATTACTTGTGTATTTTTTTCAAATTATTTTTCCACTCAGATTAATATAAAAAACAAGAGAAAGAGATAAACACGGGCATAAAAATTCTTAAATTCCTATATTTTTGTGAAAAGTGCTCGAAAAACTTAAGTTTGGTACTTTTTTCACGTGCAATTGATTAACTCAAACTTACTATTTGTATATGAATACCACACTGAACCTGACCATATTTTCACAAACTCTATATGAATATCCGATTTTTATGCCCGTGTACAACTTCTATCTGTTATTTTACATCACATTTATGTAGTAGAAGTAGAAAAAATCGAAATATGTATTGTTTGGTAGACGCGGCTAATAAGGGTCCCTTTAATTGAAATTAGTTAATCAGCATCAAATTATCACATTGTACATGTGATAATTAAGCTGTTTTATTTACTCCAGGCTATTCGCATCCAAACATCCTATCAACAAAAACGAGTCATAGCAGAAGTACTAGACGGGGAAAAGGAGATTTTGTGTCAAAAACTGAGTATACCACTTGACTATCTAACGAAATTTCGTGTAATGAAAGGCAAAACTACAGGTATTACCACGCTAAACTAAACATTCTCTCTCTCTCTCTCTCTCTCTCTCTCTCTCTCTCTCTCTCTCTCTCTCTCTCTCTCTCTCTCTCTCTCTCTCTCTATATATATATCTATATATATATATATATATATATATATATATTGCTGTTTTATTATCAAAATATCTAGTTCCCACAAAGCTTCTTTTGTTTCGCACATGTTTATGACAAATTATCACATTTTTACAAATCAATATCTGCTATGTACCTTCTGTTCTAAGAAAATAAATTGGCCAAGTATGATTGAGAACAGAAAATGAAGTGCCAAATTGTCTTCCGGGTTTTACTCTGATATTTAACTGTTATTTTTGTAGTTTTTGTATCATCAGTAATATCTGATGAATCATTTAGATTTATACGGATCGCACTCTGAATTTTTAGATAACTTAAGTTACATAATTGTACGTATGAGATAAATGCATAGTTGCTTTCACGAACATGGTCCATCACGTACTGATTACACCTGGACGTCTTACTGACGACAAATGTTCTAGGTAGAAGCGCCTCTTTGGTAAACCTAAATATGAAAATTAAAGGTATAGACTCTTTAAACATAAGCAATGTTCTTAATCACTGAATGTTCAGTCCTGTATTCCGCCATACATAAAAATGAAAGACCACGCCCTGTATTTGATATAGCTATATCTAGATATCAACCATCTTCTACAAAGTACAGTCACATGTTCATGTGCTTCGTGTCCCTTCGAATACAACCCCAACGGATAGGTCATTACAAACAAAGTTTCTTTTCTAAAAATTGTAGGAGGTCTAAAATACTGCGAAGCCCGTTTCTTTAATTTGCGACAGAATTTTAGTTTAGTTATGAATTCTGTAACGAATTATGAGAGACGATGGACCAAACATGAAGACGAGGAACTAAACACCCTGTCTGAATTGTTAAATATATGAAAACAAATCAGATACCAAAGTACAAATATTTAAGATGTCCATGATATAGATACGAATCCGGTAAAAAATGGACAAACACGGACCTCTGGAAGTCAAGAGGTGGGAACAAGTACCACAGAGGAGAAAGCATCATCTGTTGACGATTGTTCAAATTTCGATTAAGAATACTTAGAGGGCATTAGCTGTGTTTTATTCAGAAAAAAAACCCTTTTTACTACATAGATTGATTTACAATAACAAACAAGAAAAAATAAATATACACAGGCATAACAATTCCTAAATTCCTATATATTTTGTGAAAATTGCTTCAGAAACCCAGGTTTAGCACTTTTTCACTTCGAATTGAAAAACTTTACTATAATCAGCAGGTATACAGGGTTACAGGGTTACAGGTTACAGGGTTACAGGTTACAGGGTTACATCCTGGTATAAATGGGATAGTAGGAGGTATCTGTGGGATAGCCGATTTGTAACCTTGAATATCTCCTGATATTCAGGGTTACTGCAACTTAATTTATACATATCCGAGGTTTCAATGATATATTTCGCTCTAACCCTGTATATCTGCAGGTATTCTGAGATACAGGGTTGTTGTTGAGCCGTTTTAACCAAAAACCTGGATTCCTTTGCAATTCATGTTAGTCGATAAGCAAATCAAAACAGCTGTTACATTCAGATATTCTGAGATACAGAGATACAAAATCTTCCCTCAGCCAATTACAGTAGTGGATTTATTTGGAGTGGAATATATGGAGTAATCTTGTAGTTAGACCGCCTTAATATTTATATTCACTGCATTAACCTCGGAAATTTTAAGATACCATGTAAAATATTTTCAAAATATCAAGTACCGGTGTCGATTAGAAAGCGGACGTCAGCATCGTAACTACTGAGCAGCTATGTTAGCGAACACAATGGTCAGGAACGGGACTCGTCTGCCGAAATGGAGCATTTATAAAAATAAAACAGCTTGCGTTCGGATGTTCATCACAAACTAAATTATTTAAGACCGTAATGTAATAGATTATGGCAGCGTATGAGTATCAATTTAGAAAAGAAAATTATCTCCTACGTAGGAATACGTGTCTTACGTAAGATTTTTGATTCCCAAATTTTGGCTTATGCTCGGCACCTACGACCATTGAGCGGTGAAAGTTCTTTAACGGGCCGACACCTACTGTGACACGGGGGCTCGGTTTTTCCTGTCTCAGTCCGAAGGACACATTATTTTGTTAAAAAACGACATAAATTATTATGCCATAAGTTTTGTATTATGAGACCAGTTTTTTTGTATGTTGCATACAAAGAATACTACTGTGTCTGTAACATCAATAAAACATCATTTCGAGTGCAGTTAGCTAAACTCGTGATTATCTGTGAATTATTTAAGAACTAAGTCTTATGTTAAAGATAGTAAGTTTTACGTTGTACATACTAATTCTTACGTAGGAGATAATATGTTTTACTTAGAAGATAATAAGTTCTACGTAGGAGATAATAAGTCTTACGTAGGAGATACTAATCTTACGTAGGAGATATTAAGTCTTAGGTAGGAGGTAACAAGTCCTACGTAGGAGATGATGTCTTACGTAGGAGATACTAAGTCCTACGTAGGAGATAATATGTCTTACATAGGAGATACTAAGTTCTACGTATGAGATAATAAGTCTTACGTAGGAGATACTTAGTCTTACATAGGAGATATTAAGTCCTACGTAGACGATAATATGTTTTTCTACGGTGATACTTATACGCTGCCATAATTAGATTGATGCATTTTATCAGCGATATATAGTCTTAACACATCGCTGATTTTAGTCATTAAATAGGGCTACTATTTTATTTTATGTTCCTCAAAACGACACCGATAGTGAGCGCCGAAATTGAGTGACTGTTCCAATTTATCAACACCGGTTTCTTATCCATCCATCTTCTGCTGAAATGTTTGTATGGGAATTTGACTTACATGTTTTTTTAAATTTTAACTTTATCTGGAAACCAGTAAATACAAATAAATAAATAAAATGCTTTGAAATGGTACACAGTTAATTATGTAAATAATCAAGTAAGTAACGATATTTGATTCTGATGGGGTGCATACCAGATTTTAGAAATAAATATTCTGGCCTTGAAATATTGAAAATAAATAATCTGACCTTAACTGCTTCCAAAGTTGTGGTAAAATTAATGTTTAAAAGTTTTCAGCTCCTTCACTCGCCATATTTCATTATTCATTTTTTTCAGCTTCATTTTCTATGCTTGCCATTTCATTTTTATTCAATTCAAGACATTCGTAGACACAATTCAGTGGTGGTTCCAAGAGGCATAAAGGGTATATGCCCCTCTATCTTTAGTTGCAAAAATATAGACGTATATATAGTAAAAATAACCTCAAAAGCCGAGAATTTGACCAAAAAGTGTTATAAACCTATATATATTTTAAATAAAAAGTTGAAAAATTGATAAATTATAAATTACCAAATTCCTTCCTTCTAACTTCAAATCATAGATCCAACATGGTTTTGTCTGTATATATTGAATTTCATGGCTTTTGGCTATGCTTTTGTTTTAGATCAGTTTCTCTCTAAAGTATTTGTCCTTTACATTGTATATCGAAATAAATTTCAGTTTGCGTTTTCTCAGCATGTATGAATATGTCAATGCGATATATCCCAACGAACTGGATGTTTAATGTGAATCAAATACATATATGCTTTTTACTTGAATATTTTACTTACTATAGAAACAAACAGGAAATTATAAATCCAGCTGTATGACACACGTGATGATTCCGACTTTCTTATCGTCAAATGTCTACATCTAAGTAGAAATATCCCCCTTTACGCCTGCATAGAATTATTACACCTCGTAAATATCCGATGTGCCAGGGCATGATCAACATATGAACATTTCATATACAAAGGCAAACTTCTTACTTATAAATTGTTGTCAAAATGATATCAGAAATCACTTTGAATGTTGACATGTCGCAACTTTTACGGTCGTTATAACGACCTTATTTGCATCTGGTTTGTTTCAGTGAATGAAATGTTGAGTTATTGAATGCAGTTGAATCGTCTTTACTAATTGTGACGGGATTTTATACCATTTGAATTTGACTTTGGACTCGCAGATTTTTCCATGCTTACCAGATTTTTATATTGTCTCCTGAACCTCACGACGGTACCTGGTTTTTATATTATGGATAAAATATTCATTTCAGAAAAACAAGAGTTGCCGCTAAGAAAAATATTGAAGGAAAACCGACTTCCGGTCAATGTAAGGTTTTCAGTAAATTCCAGAATCGACAGAATAGTCATTGGTGGGGTTAGCTGGAAAAAAGAGAAGTTAATTCTGCGGCTGCTGAATACATACGACGAAATATATCTTCTTGGAAATACTATCACATACAGTAATATATTATAGACATTAATATTTACTATTTATAAATGAAATTTGTTGATCTTTCGATCAAGTAGCTCCTTTTAATAAACCCTAAGTATCTTCTATACTAAGGAAGGCATCATGTTATTGTGATTATTTCAATAATACGTTAAAATGTTTATAAACATGACCGTGTGTCATACCATTTTTTCTGTAGCCAATTTGTCTATTTAATATTTGAGCTCAACTGATGAAGTCTAAACGACATCAGTAGGTGGACTCAGCAGCCAAGTGGTTAGAGCATCTGGTTAAACCACAGAGGTCTCTTACCTCTAGTCAGCGCGGCTTCGTGTCCAACTGGAAACTAAACGGATTTTGTGAGAAAGTTTGCCATTTTACCTGCTGAGGGCCGATGGTCTTTACCCGATATATTATATTCAATTTAAATCACATAATACTCTTGTAGTATTTCATTTCAAGTCATAGCAGCATGTATGATAATATGTTAATCTAACACTTTTTCTGCTATGTTTAAAGTATTTATTGTTTAAAATGGTAGCTCGGAAAGTAAACCAAAACGATCAATTGATTTTTCGACAATTCTCTTTTCAGTGGGGAACTATGTTTTAAGTATTTTGCAAAAAATGGACAAGACGTCTATGAATGAAATGAATATCCCGTACATTTTTACGATGGTGAAGCAAATGTTTACTAGAATTTAAGAAATTTGGAAATAAGAATCATACATTTTTTTGACATAGTTAGATATTTCAACAATAAGAGAACGTCATATTCTTCCTGCCTGTAGTAAACATCTGACGAAGTAGATCCAAATAATAACATATTTTGTAGTTTTTTATGCTATACGTTTAGGAAACGAATTTTTCGAGTGTCGTTTTAACTTTCTTAACCGTAGCAATTTCCGGTATGCGTCTTTGCGCTGATAAAGAAATAAAATGTAGGTTGACAACAATTTCAGAGCATGGAATTTACCCAAATCGGTACATCTTGCAGACTTAATCACAAGCATAGATTAATTCGCTTGTAAGAACAAGCATAGGTGCTTAATGTAGAAGTTCTTGATTCGCATGACGATTATAAAGACATAAATACGTCAAAGAAATAAGCTATATCATAAGGTCAGATGATTGTCACTTCTAGTTCTTATATATCAAAAACCAATTGACATTAATGTCAAGTTACAAGTTACCAGGCATTTAATATTAGGGCAGTTTGTTTATTTTGTGAAATTGTACTCTAGTACCCTAAGGAATAGGTCAGACACAACTAAATAGCTTTCCATAGGCGACAATCTTAACGTGTTTTTTGTATATCTCATTTTTCGAGCGAGTGTTGACCTATCAATTATACATGAATCTGTTCCGCGTTATTTCTGCAATCAGACACCAGATTACATTCAAATCAGCAGCCCCGCTTTCCCTACACTTTTTCAACCAACCAATTTCACGGGTATTTAGTTGTCTCTGACCTGGAAACAATCTAAAGCGGAAGTAGCGGTGGATACCACGTGATACCACCACGATAGATATAGAATAATAACGGAGAATTCGAGAACTCGAAACTCTCCTATTCACCTTTCACGAAAAGTATTAACCAATTTCAAAGCTAAGACATTGATTGGATTAAAAAAAACGTCACATAAATATTTATGGTGTAATGAACGGCTTGGATGTAACACGTTATCATTTTAAATTAAAGGATGTTTGTATGGAAAAGTGTTGGCCGTACCTCTGTACCTACCTGATTTACGACTGTCTTTTATTACGGGTGTCAAAGGATTCGAGGGAGCATTCCATGAATACAAAGCAGAAGTGGATCGCATTACAGCACGTTATGTACGATTTGATGAAGTCATCGCAAATGAAAGTAAGATACTATACATCGGGTTCACCCTGCCGACCGACTGCATCCATTTCGAATCTATAGCCATGTGACTCCTGAGACAATATCTCAGATTTAATAGAAATCATAGATGCACGATAATGTATCCATCTTTATCGTTGTTTATAGTACACAAAGTTACAAACAAGAATTATGTTGATACAACCATTTACTGTAGTATCCAGAGGTCCGTGTTTGTCCATTTTTACCGGATTTGTATCTATGTCCTGGACGTTCTATTGATTAATGCTTTGGTATCTGAGATTATTATATCGAACATCTTAGAATTTGACGATAATTCAAAAGATGCGATTCCTGTTTTGTTAACCATACAGGCATTGCATATATATATATATATATATATATATATATATATATATATATATATATATATATATATATATATATATATATATATATATATATATATATTACGAGGTTTGTATAAAGCACAAATATCACTACAACATTATTACTTACTATAGACCTTGGATCAGAAATGATACTATCTGCGTAAATAAATCATACATAAAGGACAAATACAGAAATAACAAGGTACCTACAAACTCACCATTCCCCGGCTAGGTTCGGGCCTTCGACTTACGGCACCAATCGCCTGACTTTCATGCTCGACGTCCTAACCACTTGGCTATCTACGTTCATTCATTTTTGTGAATGCGTAGATGGCCAAGTTGTTACGACGTCGTGCATGAGAGTCAGGCGATTGGTACCGTAGGGCGAGGGTTCGAACCCAGCCGGGATATGGTGAGTTTATAGTAATGTTATTTCTGTAATTGTGACATAATATATATATATATATATATATATATATATATATATATATATATATATATATATATATATATATATATATATATATATATATATATATATATATATATAGTCTTTGGGCGAGGTTCCACTGTATATATTATACTGTGTCCATCGTTAAACATAACAAATCGATTGAATGTGTGATCTTTGTATATTTCAGCCATAATGGTATTCGACAAAGGTTTCAAAAAACCGGACCAGGATTGTACTTATGTGGCCCGTCACTATTATTTAGACAAGACATCTCAACCCCCAGATCGAAGCACACCCAATGACATCGATGATAGATATGGAAATGCATATGTATATTTTCCACCTGATCAGTTAGCTAGACCATATAAAGAAAGTAAAGCTATTCAAAGAGAACCAGCCACCAACAAGCTATTGCCTGGATCTGGAGAAAATCCGAATATATACGAGGAATTACTAGATCGAAAAGTTTCAGATTCTTTCCGGCAACAAAGCAAACCCCCTGCATTACCACCGAAACTACAGAAAAAGGACACAGATAAGTCAAAACATAAATCATCCTGGGTACATGTTATTCCCACAGATACAAGTACCCGAGAAATGTTTGTGTCTTATCCTGGTTCTTCAAAGGGTGTCGATGAAAACTATGAAAGACTGTCAAACTATAGTACAAAAAATGCACCTATTACCACTAGAAAAGAGGACGTGTCTACGTACAGCAAATTCACACCTCCTTCTGACGTATCTTCCATGGGTGTATCTGAACTATGTAAATGGTTACGTAGACTTAATATGGAAATCTACATCCCGTCTTTTAGGCAAAACTTAATTGATGGCAAAATCCTACAGGAATTAGAAGAAGATATACTGACTCAAGAACTTGGAATGAAAAGACTTGAAGCCAGAAAACTGCGAATGTTTATAACACAAGGTCATATTCCGAAGCAGTAATTGTCTCTAGGCCTATTAATGTCTTAACGTCTGAACTTTTACGCCACACACATTTTTTCAGATATATAGCGGCGGCCAGTTTAAAAGTTAGAGTGTACCCGGGAAGATACCATCGGTATTCTGCAAGGAAACTGATAAACTTTCTGACAAAATCAGCTTAGTATCCAGTGGAATTTCATTGGTTTGTGAAGGTGAAATGAAAGCTGATCGCCAGAGACCAAGTATCACTGCATACACGAGCAAATATGATTAAATTCTTGTCGCACTTCCTGAAATCTCCAATGGTAAATCAGAGGGTTAATAGCAGAATTTATGTGTACGATGAAGGATACCACTAGCCGCCATATTCTGTTTGTATTATTTGTCACTGTTTCGAGCAAAATCATGATTATAAATGGACCAGTTAAAGCCGACAACGCAATAACGATGATTCCGACAGTCCAGATTACCCGCAGGAGGTTTTTGTGTATTGGATGCGTACGTGCATACGTGCCTTGGTTCAGTGCTATTGTGTCGGACATAATGGCGTGTATTCTAGAGTTATTGGCGATATAAACAGATCTGTAATGACGCCTTATCTTACATAGTGTCATTAAATAGAAATACAAAGTAGCAACAAATAATGTGACGTACAAGATACACAATGTATATATATGTGTACGATCATCTTTCTTTTCAAATATTGTTCTAAAACTGCAATATATAGCACCATTTCGTAGCCGAGAAATTGTCCAAAGGGGATAAATACATAAACATATCCAAGACGAAATTATCACAGCGTATGTTCTGTTTCTTGTAAATAATCTTTTATTCCATTTATTTCTTGAGATCTCAAGAAATCTGTTGAGACAAATTAAGAAAGTCTGAAACAATGACGCTAGAACACCTGTGGTAAAGAAATATATGTAGCTATAACACAGTGGTATATTTCTTGACAAGGAAGATACATGGTATATTAGGCTAAATAACATACTGGACATCCCTACCATTAAGTCGCTGAAGCACAAGGACAGCAATAAGAGCATGTAGATTGTTTGCCTGAGTTTTTTGCATTTGATAAGAAGAACTAATATGGATGTATTGGTGACGAGCGTAAAGATGGATATCACAAATCCTGAAACTGTCACAAACACGTTGCTGTTTTCCATCAGTGGAGGAATATCGTTTGTTGTGAAATCGGTGGAATTTTTGGAAGAGGAATTCATATCTGAAAAGAAATTATAAACAATCAATAAATTGTTTGGAATAAATTGAATTTTAGAAATAAGGTAACTATTTATTGTTCGTCAGCAGGGAATCGATTTTCCTTGTGTATTTGATTTAGAATGTATTACTTGCAAGGTTTAAGCTTCTGTGTCATTTTTTTACATAACATATACACACTTATCACTTGACATCAGAACTCGAGACCATAAACAAGCAAAAATCTGAGACAAATTTTATTCCGAAAAATTAATAATTTACTCATCTGAGTAAAAAATGAAAACTCATGGACCATAAAACGACTTTAGAATTATCTCAACTGAGATAAGATTGTCAAGGGGCAGTGTAAATCTCGTCCAGGTCACATGTCCTATATTATGTCCCGATTCACGTAACGTCGATGTTTGAACATTATTCTTACAATAATCTATAATTAATTATTTAATAATCAACCAAGAGGTATAAAATACGTTAAAAAACAAGTAGGCAGAACGTTTTGTGGCATAAAAGGGGTAATAGATATTATACCTTTTTAAAAAATTAAAAACGTCTTGTAAAATGCCAATACATGACCGAAGTCAGTAATTTATACATATAATATATAAAATGTATATAATACACGATATTCAAGATAAAAGTAAATTAGTATAAGTACATTTCTTAAGATAAATAACTTGGAACATACACTGGGGCATATGTACCGGACCAAATTTACACCGTCCCCATTGTTAATGTAAACAAACGTCGGATGGCCAAAACAAGCCAACAGAGAAAGAAAAGTTAGTCTCATAAACCTATTTCGATCAAATAACACGTTGTTTCCGAATGCCAAAGGGTTAAACACGTCCCGAAATACTCTAGGTTGTCAATGACAATGACATCTATATATCCCAAGGCGAACATAGGAGGCAGCCATATTCGATGTTAAGAAAAACTTAAGTCAGCTACATGCCGTACTTAAGTATTTTATCACTTGAGAAAGAAATTTGTCTAAGAATTTCTTTATGGTCCATAACTTTACTCATGTTAAGAAAATTCTCAAGATTTGAGTAAAATCTAAAAATTGAGTAAAAAAATTGTCTGAGAATAGTTTTATAGCCCTGGGTCCAGATATCATTTAGCAAAAATATAAAATCAAATCAAATCAAATATCGCTTAACATAAGATATCACTTACCATCAGATGTCATTTAATAGCAGTGATATATTTTTGTCGTCCCTGCCTAATGAAATAGATTGATTTTCTTATCTGATCTATTATTTTCAGTAATCCGTCGGTAACAAGTTGTGTCATGATATAATTGCATCTAGTTGAAACCTGAATTCGGGTACCAATCATTTGTGTATATATCGTCCCGTCTCCATTATGTATCATTGAGAAAAACATATACTTACGCTGATTAGCCGGGGGTAAAGCAGTCAAAGAATGTGTGACATCCCATATAAGGAAAACGTTACTACTCTTCAGATTATCAGCCAGTTATCTCGAAAGCATATTACGGTTTTCCTTATATGGAATGTCAGGCTGTAGTCACATTCCACAATAATAAGTTTCGTACTCTAGTCACATTCCACAAAAATAAGTTCGCTAGTCTAGTCACATTCCACACTAATAAGTTTCCTAGTCTAGTCACATTCCACAAAAATAAGTTTCCTAGTCTAGTCACATTCCACAAAAGTAAGTTTCCTACTCTAGTCACATTACCCAATAATAAGTTTTGTACTATCGTCACATTCTGACTGAAACGTCTATAAATCAGACAGTGATAGTTCTTTCGCCGAATACTTTGCATGAAATAATAATCTTCCTTATGAGATTTAAAACCGCGAAAGCACTTTTCATAGCGGACTTTGAACGTTAAAAACCTTGGTGGCACTTAGGTGTGATGATGATAACCCATACCGCTCTCATCAGTACGAGACTTCCGTTATATCAGTCGTTTAAGAAATACACTGTAAAAATGTCGTCTGGTAGTTAGACCAAAAGAACGGTTATATTCTTAAATTTGTATTTCTCATCTAAAAACGATACATTTGTGAAACAAACATTGTCAAATGGAACGTATACATTACTTTCCTAAGCACACCAGTTTGTCTGTTTGCTGGACCAGAATTTGATTACCACCATATTTATCTGTTTTCGTCGATATCTACGTAAACAATGTGGGTACTCTTCACATTTTTTGTTGGATTCGGAATTTTCCCTCTCTTATAGTTGTCACAATGACTAGCAACATCAATATTGTTCACTTCCTCTAAATTTGTTTGTAAACATTGAATAATGGATTTCCTTTCCTTGGAATTTACTCTCAAAGATAATACACATATCTTATCAACTCCCACCATAGCACCTGACCCCATCCCTGAAATTCCAGAGGTCCGTGTTTGTCCGACATTGACAAGATTTTTTATATATGTATCTTGAATAATCCTGTAGATTTATACTTTAATATCTCAGATTTTTATATCATTGGACAATTTACTTACTCTAGACACAGACAGGGAATTAACAACCTAGCTATACGACAAACGCGACTATTTCGGCTTTCCCATCGTACATTTTCCACATTTAGGTAGTAATATTTCTGAATCACTGTGGTAGAGGTTGTTCGGTTGGGTATTTGAAAAATGAACTTCAGCAATACTGTACAGTTGCTTATTCCAGAAGCGGTGTAAATCAGATGTGGATACATAAGAATTTTAAACAATTTTTAGAAAATTTGAAGGCTCACAATTTTCTCAGATTCACAGTATCAAAACATACGACTTCTCTACTCTTTACAAAATAATTCCACATAAAAATTAAAAGATAGACTTTTTAGCATCATAGACAATTGTTTATCATGATACTTATTTTGTCAAACACCACTCTGAATCCACACATAAATACACTGAAGTTGGTATAAAAAGATGCTGGAATTTCTAATAGACAATATATTTGTAATGTTCGGAGACGTGGTATTTCAACAAACTGTCTGCATCCCTATGGGAACCAATTATTACCATTTATTGGCTGACCCTTTCCTTTATTCATAAGAGGCAGACTTCATTCAAAAAATGTTGAACCAAAAGAAAAAAAGTTAGCGGTGTCCCTTAATTTGACATATAGATATATCGACGACGTTTTGTCAATTAATAATGACAATTTTCATACGTATGTCAATGCGATTTATCCCAGCGAACTAGCTTAGACATCTAAGCTATACGACAAACGCGATGATTTCGACTTTCCAATAGTAAATTTTCCTTTTTATGGAGTTTATATTTCACAAATGATCCGATATGCGTGATAGGGCGTGTTCAACACATGACATTTCATAAATTATCACTGATTTATTGACACAGGGATATCGAAAACCGCTTTTGATGTCAACGTTCCGCAACTTTTACGGTCGATATAATGGTCTTGTTTGCGATTACTCTGTTTCACTAAGTGAAATGTTGAGTTGCATCTTCGATGGTTTTTTTTAGACGTCTGTACCAATTATGACGAGGATTCCTTCATCACATATTTCATTTTATTTGACTGTGGACTCACGGCGGTGTGACTGGTCGACAGGTACTCCTCCATGGCACCTGATCACACCTCTTGATTTCAAGAGGGTCCGTCGTCCATTTTTTATATACTCCTCCATGGCACCTGATCACACCTCTTGATTTCAAGAGGTCCGTGTTTGTCCATTTTTCTACCAGATTTGTACCTATATCTAGGACATCCTAATGATTTGTACTTTAGTATCTGATATTTTTATATTGTTGTAACTTGGAAAAGTAATTTAGTCTTAATTACTAGGCAATACAGTTTTATTATGTGTTATGGAAGTAAAGATTATTGCTGATTATTCCAAACAAAGCAAACATCTTATAATTTATAGATTCGCTTATTTCCTCACTGAGTCTCAGGTATAGCACTACTCTATAACATAGTACATCGTGTTTAAAAATATGTCCCCACTTCAAATGTCCATACCTTTGCGGAGACATGTTAAATAAGAAATAGAAAGTTCATTGGAAAGAGATTACATTTTTAAAAATTATGATTAATTAACACATATGTGGTCAGGACTTATTTTCTGACGTCATCGATTACATCATCATAATTTAGCACAATTTGGTTTTGTTACAAGAATGGATGACAAGAACTTGAAAAATACCTTCATTTCGATATTGTTAAATTTTACTTTGAGCATACCAAACATGCCCAAACAGGACTTAAAACAGGCAATAAGGATAAAATTGAGAGGCTTCATTTGTATGCAGTGGCATGCACGCGAAAATGTGAACGGAGACTTCCTAGACGGGTTACAATTAGTGGTAGAGGAAACGGTAGAAATTTGGAGTATGTAATAATAATGACGTTTAAATGTTCAATTTCCAAAATGATGATAAAAATTCTTAAATACTATTTGATATGTATTCATTAATAATTATAAACCAACAAAATTGTTATGAAACATTCTTTTATATGATTTATTACATTTTTGTTCTGCATTTTCATCTGTCCAGAGACTGTTCTACCGATTAAAATGACATCACACTAAAAACCGGATAATTAATTACATTGTATTGCTATGACGTCACGAAACTGTTTCAACTGAATTTCATTTAGTGTTAACTTCTCTGACAGCATGGGAAAGCGAGACAAACCAGAGGATCGATGGTTTGTTAAATTAAAAAGTTATAAAACGATAATTGCACTAAATTTGGTTTGATATGAGAATTTATGGAGAACAAAAAAAAACTAGCAACCTCGGCCTTCGGCCTCGGTCGATATTGTTTTTGTACTTTATAAATTCTCATATCACACCAAAAATAGTTCAATAATTGTATATCATCCCTTATTGTACATACTTTGGTAAAACATTTTATGAGGAATGATACTTACATTACTGCCATCAATAAAGAAAATGATCAGTATGAACCAATATATGATCTAGTCTAATGGGGATTGACAAAGAAAGACGAGATTATTATTCGCTGACTAATGAAAATTCGTAATATTGTATAAAATTTGTGTAAAAGTAACATTTATAACAAAACACGTTAATAAACAGAGGGCAATCCATAAAGAAAAGAAATAATCTAAAGGAGTAGGCGCATCATTTTATAGGTCAACTGAAGTATTGAAAACAACACTGGAATTTAAAAAGTGACAAGTTCCACATATATTGATTTGTTGAAGGTAATATAAATAATGAATGAATTGTATGTGTAATACGATTCGGTTCTTTGTCATCAAGTTGCTACATCGTCATTTTGTCTTGAAATCACGAACAAATTCCGAACTTCAGGTTTAAAGTTCTTATTGACTTATCTACATTATATGTATACACATTACACTGAGCTAAATAATGTTATACCGTGTCACTCTGGGACAAAGAGCCCCCCCCCCCCCCCCCCCCCCCCCCAGGAACATGTCTATAACTCCACAAAGCCGCTTTCTACCGAATATCGTCTTTCACTCCTCAGAGCAGCAATCAGTCATACCGTGTCGCTCCGGGACTAGCCTGTAACGACACATATCGTATTTCATTCAGAGATGCCATTCACTCTAGGACCTAACCCCTCGCGACAATAAACACATCGTCTCTACCTCGTCAAAGCCACATTCTACCACGAAGTGTCGCTCCGGGACTAACACCCCCACCTCCTCTCGTAAACACACATCGTTTTTTCACTACTCAGAAATGCATTCTATCTTACAGTGTCGATCCAGGAGTAAGTGCCCATCGGGACGACACATAGTTTCTAACTCTTCATAGATGCATTGTCATAATTGCCTCAACTATCATACAGCTGCAAGAATTGCCACAAGAGCCATAAGATTAGTAAGTTTAAGTCTATCATAGGAAGAATTTGGCTGGAGAACACTTGACAACACGAATAATTGAAACAATATATCAAAATATTAAAAGGTCTTTCTCTCCCCAGCTATCTTTTTTTCTTGCAAGATTCACCACCTTGGCATTCCTTCATTCGGGAACATAATACTAGACACGCCCATAACCTAATAAAAGTACAATGTTCTACTACTTAATACGCTAACAGCTTTCTTCCTTCATCTATTACACTATGGAACAAACTACCACCAATTTAAACAATCACTAATACATGGAACAAACTGCCAACAATTTAAACAATCGCATATACTCCTAAACACAAACAATTCTACATATGAACTCGCTGGGCTTAAATACAACATGCAGGATTACAGATGAGATGTAGCTCGTTAAAACATCATCTATGCTTACAAAAAGAACCCGACCACCTGTGCTTATGTAGTGTTGTTGATTGCACGTTTGACTTTCTCTTATAGTATACATTATACACGCATCAAACAGCTAAATTAATACACAAAATGTAGGCCCCTATTATGTGTTTCTCTTTCATATTCGGAGGCAAATGATCAAGAAAAATGTCCGTTAGGTTGAAGTCGTGTACTTACATCAGAACTAATGCTCTTTGTTTGCAAAAATATTTCTTTTTCTACCCCATGTTTTCCTTTTAATATTGACAAAAGCTCAATGTGAGCGAATTGACCACATAATAGCCATCTGGTTTGTTTATCACACATTTTTCATATATCAGAATCGATCTGTCATTTTCTTCCTTTCTGACATTGTGTTATATAATGTTTTTGTGTACTTTAAGTATATTCATGTATGTGATTAACATGGCACTGCATAATGTTCTGTATTTTTCGTTGGGATATGAATTACTGTATATTAGCTTTTATTCGTAGGGAAATCACTCTCGCTATATTCGCGGTCAAACAAAATACCGCGAAATTACATACCCGTGAATATACTACCTTACTCTTATGTAGTATCAGAAGGACAATACGTTACCAATCAAAATTATAAAGTTATTACCAATCAAAATTTCTCAATATTTAACCAGCCATGATATACAAAAATGAAATAGTATCATAAACTCCCCATTACACACACATCTGTTTTGGAATCTTGCGCAAATTTTAATACCGATGAATAATCTCCTATAGAAAAAACGAGAATTTTTCTCCCCGTGAAATTAAAAACTATATAGTAATGCATGCATATCTGCTCAGTTTTCAGATCTATATTTCTAAGATTGTTTGTTTGATACACGAGTAAAATGAAGAAGTACCAATGAATATTCGAAACTTCGAAAGTCTCACGTAGGAGATATACTAAGTTTTAGATAAGAGATACTAAGTCTTACGTAGGAAATAATAAGTCTTACGTAGGAGATACTAAGTCTTATGTTATATATTATGCAAAAAAGAAATTAAAATATATTAAAATGTTCCGCCACGTAAAACCCAATAAAATCTTAAGATTAATAAAAGTATGCATCACCACCACCACAATAATGATTTCTCAATCAAATACCATATAACTTTTGAAAATAGATAAAGCACAAGATATATAGAACCCCATCTTGTCAAAAATAAAATTCTAAGGATTGATAAACAAACACCGAATTACTCGTATAAATAATAATGAAAAACCAAAGCAAAATATTTATCAAAACAAATAATCAATTAAATAAATCTTGTATTCGATAGATGTAATTTCATTTAAAAAAAATTACCTTTAAATTGTAGTCAGATAAGAAATTGTTTACGGAGTAAGGAAGTCCAGAATCAACCTACCTTTTAGCCAAAAAAATAAACAAACAAAGCAAAACAAAACAATACCAAAAAAAAACCCAACAAATAAAAATTGCGAACATAGACATGTTTTTATTTCGAATTTACAAGGTTGTTACTTCGTCATGTTTTAACCTTTGTGTGTTGTCATGTTTTAATTTTCATATTAACCACTCACCTAGTAAATTAAAAGACTAAAACATCATAGGGTCAAGATATAAAACCGGTGAATGTGTGGTTTGGACAGCACGAATCAATGTCTAAAAGAGAAAAAGTGTTGCCACCATATGTGCTATTAAACAAAGCGGTAAAGATCATCTAACAAGTTTAAAGGAGCATTAGCTGAAGTTATTTCAATCCCTTGCTTTCATTTTGTACTATTTAGACTGATGTACAATAACAAAACAGTTTCTTACTCTGCTGGATATTAAAATAGGATTTCCAAAGATAATTAATTAATTTCAAAGACTATGAGCAAATTTATTGACAGAAATGCTTTTAACACATTTTGAAACTAGTTTCGTAAAGTTTGAAGTTATGCAGTAAAAATAAAAAGGTTTGCATTTCCATAATGACTGATATAGGCCTATCGGTACTTGCTGTGCTTGTGTGTACCCTTGCTTTAACTAGGTTTTGTATATATTTCTGTTAGTTTTACAGTATCTTAAGCATTATCTAATCATTAGTAAAGCATAGTTTCAAAGCTTTAGGAGTAAAACAAAGTATATCACAAGTTAATCACATGTCTACTGGATATATATATATATATATATATATATATATATATATATATATATATATATATAATATATATATATATATATATTATATATATATATATATATATATTATGCAAATAAAAATTAAAATATATCAAAATGCTCCGCCACGTAAAAACCAATAAAATCTTAAGATTAATAAAAGTATGCAACACCACCACTACAATAATGATTTCTCAATCAAAGACCATATAACTGTTGGACGTAAATAAAGCACAAGATATATAGAACCCCATCTTGTTAAAAAATAGAATTCTTAGGATTGATAAACAAACACCAAAATACTCGTATAAATAATAATGAAAAAAACAAAGCAAAATATTTATCAAAACAAATAATAAATTAAATAAATCTTGTATTCGATAGATGTAATTTCATTTAGAAAAGAAATTACCTTTCCGATGACACTTAAGTGCAGTAAAATATAAGAAATATGCGTGTTGGCTGTTGTTCTACAGATTTTTGGAATCAAGCGAGAAATGTGTCCATCAATGTCTCCTGTAATACTTATATATGCGGTTTTCATATTTCATCAAACTCTCCATTACTCCACTCTTGATTCTGTTTAAGATATGTTAGTGTGGAACACATTGACACATTCTTATATTATCATGTGTAATGACAATGAAATCATTATGCAAAGTGTTAAAATACAAACGAGGTTTCCTATTTCAATACGTGATTGTAACTGATATTGAGGCATAAATTAATTTGACCATGGACTGGCGGCAGGTGTGACTGGTCAGCAGGAGATACTTACTCATCCAAGACACCTGATAACACCTCTTAATTCTAGAGATTCGTGTTTGTCCAATGTTCAGTAGATTTGTATTATCTGTCTCTTATTCATCCTGAAGATTAATAAGTTGGTATCTGTGTGTACTGAAACAGAAGTTTCAAATTACTTTCAACATAATTTGTTTAAAAAATTAACTTTTGCATTCATATCATCTACTGAATTTTCCGAGATATTGTATAATAAACTGACGGAGGAAAGTCATATGTGTAATGGCTTGAAAATATAAGGATGGTGGGAAAATTCAAGCGTGGCAAACAACGCATCATTCAGCTCTGATGATCAGTCCAAATTACTGTGTAATTATATAATAATTAAAGCCACTTTGTGAACTACGAATTTTCTCTTTTGACGCCTGACTATTTTGTGTGACCTGATGGTCGCGTTTTAATGTCACGGAGCATGGAATAAAATCCCTCAGCTAAACGGTACGTTGATTCCGGACTTCCCTGGAGAAGTTCAAATGGTGATTCAAATTGCAAAACCATTAGAACACGACAGAATGGATATTATAGCGGTCTATAAAATTAGCTGTTTTATCCATCACTTTAGGCTGTAGCCATTTATCACGTAGACATATGCAGACATTTATCACGCCTTGTGTTGCTATGGATATAAATAATTATCAGTTCATTGAAAGAGATTGTTGACGGTTCACGTTCAATGAATGTTTGTCAATACTATGACCATGTAGTTCCATTACTAATTAGGCATTTTATGTTCTACTCTGTGTGCGGTCCTTCACCCAAAGACGTGTGTTACCGGTCCGGGTATTAATTAATTAAACTATTAGTTTAATTGCTTCAATGCGAGTTTCTTAAGAACATTCCATAATGCTATATATTATATTTTCAAGTTTGTAATTTTAAATTGTAGTCAGATAAGAAAATGTTTACGGAGTAAGGAAGTCCGGAGTCAACCTACCGTTTGGCAAAAAAAAAGAAAAAAAAAAAAAACAATATAAAAAAAAAAAAAAAACCCAACAAATAAAAGTTGCGAACATAGACAAGTTTTTATTTCGAATTTACAAGGTTGAACCTTTGTGTGTTGTCATGTTTTAATTTTCATATTAACCACTCACCTAGTAAATTAAAAGACTAAAACATCATAGGGTCAAGATATAAAACCGGTGAATGTGTGGTTTGGACAGCACGAATCAATGTCTAAAAGAGAAAAAGTGTCGCCACCATATGTGCTATTAAACAAAGCGGTAAATATTATCTAACAAGTTTAAAGGGGCATTAGCTGTAGTTATTTCAATCCCTTGCTTTCATTTTTACTATTTAGACTGATGTACAATAACAAAACAGTTTCTTACTCTGCTGGATATTAAAATAGGATTACAAAAGATAATTAATTAATTTCAAAAACTATGAGCAAATTCATTGACAGAAAATTGGTTTCGGTTTTGCTTTTAACACATTTTGAAACTAGTTTCGTAAAGTTTGAAGTTATGCAGTAAAGTAAAAAGATTTGCATTTCCATAATGACTGATATAGGCCTATCGGTACTTGCTGTGTATCCTTGCTTTAACTAGGTTTTGTATATATTTCTGTTAGTTTTACAGTATCGTAAGCATTATCTAATCATTATTAAAGCATAGTTTCAAAACTTTAGCAGTAAAACAAAGTATATCACAAGTTATTCACATGTCTCAACATTGTTTGCATGTTTTCGACTGCATCTAAACCAACTCCGGTAGTAGTTTAATCAGTTTCTTCGAAATATTTTAAATCCGTTAGTGATGAATGAGAAAACCGATGCAAGTTACAAACTAGTTTGGTGTTATAAATGAAAAAAAAAATGAAAAGTTCATCAAACTATGTTGAAGCAGAGAGATTAGAAATTGTTCTACTTACAGAGTGGCGCCAAATCATTTCCTATTTGCTTATCCCGTCGTGGTCCGCGTTTTGTATATACTGACAGAGACAATTAATAAAAGCACTTCATAACCATTTCATTGTAAGACCTGAAACCAAATTATTAGTGCTTAATCTATAGAGACGTTAGTTTTCATTCACCGCGGTTTAACTAACTAATGTGATCTCAACGTGCCATGGAGGAGTAAGCATCCCCTGAAACCAAATTATTAGTGCTTAATCTATAGAGACGTTAGTTTTCATTCACCGCCTACTTACTGAGTATGATAGCCTTGGATGAAGCTAACTACTTTTACCCGCCTTGTTATTGACGTACTATTTATAGCACATACATATACACGTTCAAACACCTGTATACTCATTCTCTTACTTGAATATAAGCATGGTGGGTATTGAATCTTTTGAAAAAGACGATATTTATATTATTTGGAACGACAAAACATCATAGCTTGTGATTCTAAGAATACTAATTCCAATAAGAAAGGGACGTAATTGAAGACAGATACCACAGGGGTAGATAACCGTGAAAGTTGCACTTACTACTCCGCCTAAAATTCGGTTAGTATGTTCATCTTTATATCAGAGAATTATTATTTTGAGATCGATCTAGTCGAGATTATTCACTTATTTTATAATTGTTGGTAAATAAGGTTGACATAAATAAGATGCACTAAAGAATGATGTGTGTGTGTGTGTGTGTGTGTGTGTGTGTGTGTGTTATTTATTCAACCGAAAGGTTCAGGCAAGTAAGTATGATATTTTTCCCTACATAATGACTGATACAATATGGCAGATTATCTGGAGGTATGTTTTTGTTCAATATACCCTTTACTTTGCATTATTATATTGTCTTCAAAATTCCTTGTGGCTTCAAATTTATGAGATTTTCTTGTTGATTCCAAATTTTATTTTCATTTGGGTTATCAATCCTGGGCCTGGGGTCATAAAACTTTATAATTACTTTTAAAGTATAAACAAAATCTTATCCTGAAATCTGATTGACTGAACATTCTTACACTTGAGTAAATTTTCAAGTTTTATGGTGTAGGGTCCAGAAATGTTTTCTTGAAATAAACTATGTTGCCAAACAATTAATATAAATGCATTAACAATTTCCACGTTTTTACCATAGAACCGTAATGACGTCAGTGTTACGTCATATGCTCATGAACCTCCATCGCCATTCCAAGTGACTCCACTAGCAATAAACGGTTTGACAATTTGCTGTTCCAGGAATCTGTATTATTATGATTTCGGCGTACTTTATCAGTTAAACTTCGTTTTTCTCAGTTAAACCTAGTTTTTATTCAGTTAAACCAAATTTTTCTCAGTAGTACATATGACCTGCAGGAAAACTAGGTTTAACTGTGAAAAACTAAACAAAACTGAGCCAAAATAAAAAAAAAATAGTTATCGTCTTGAGCATTATAACTTTGGTAGTATGTTTATAAAATTTACACCTGATTTTACTCGAGAAAATGCTTGTTCAATTCTGAAAAACTAGGTTTATCACAGAAAAATTAGGATTAACTAAAGACAAACTAAATTTGACTCATAACCAATATCAACTGAGAAAAACTATGTTTAACGGGAGAAAACTTGTTTTATTGAGAAAAACTAGGTTTAACTAATTAATGTGATCTTAACGTGCCATAGGTATCTACATTTCTTGTGATTTCCACGTACTCACCCTATCTGTTGTATTTCATCGTTACTTTTATTCGCAGGGGATATAATTTGACTATATTTGCAGTCAAGGAAAATACCACTAAATCATTTACCCGTGAATATAATGATATTCTTATGATAAGGAAAATATGTAACCAAACAAAATCAGAAAAGTTACTATCAACCAAAATTTATATAACTAGACATTGTATACACGAATCAAAGATTGTTTATAAGCTTTACTTGAAAACTCTATACAATGTACTTTTTTAACAATCATAACACAAATGTATAACTTTGACTATGTAAACCGTGCAAATTTATTAAAGTTTTACAGTCCTGTGAGTGAAGAGGCCTCATTTAACATGTCCGTATCGGTCAAATCTTTAACAACGGCGGACACAAGCCCAGGACCTGCGCGAAATTTAATACCCGTGAATAAGTTATTGAAGATAAACGCAAAAGATTTTCCTGTGAAATTAAAGAACTACATCGTATATTTGGATTATTTAGACAAGCAATTCTGCTGGCCATCAAGATAGTCTCTTGTAGATTACTACCTTACAACAAAGAATATTCCTACAATTATTATACCAAAACCTGATATTAACGGACATAAAATCGATAAACTTGATATAGCAAGTTGACTTACTTAATTGACATCAATGACTTTGTCATAAGCTATTTCTTTACAACCTTTGTTTCCACACACTGACAACATAAAAATTGCAGGTGGCAATGTGTTAAGAATATTATAAACGTAATACCAAAGTTATAATGCTCAAGACGATATCGTTTCTGTCAATTAGACTTCATCAGTTGAGCTCCAATTTGAAAAGTATGTGTATTTTCTAAAGATAAAATGGTATCATACAAGGCCAAATAATATCTCTAAAAGTATAGCCGAAATCCGTCTAAGAGTAACCACTGTAAAAAAATGACTATCTTAGCTTTAGACAATTTTTTAATTTAAATAGTGTTAACAGTGCCAAATAGTATAAGATGAACAGCTGGTACCGAAATACCAGGTACTAGGTTTATGTATACCCTCGGGGATTCAAACGGTCCACCAGCAGTGGCAACGACCTAGTGGTTATAAATATTATAAACATAATACCAAAGTTATAATGCTCAAGACGATATCGTTTCTGTCAATTAGACTTCATAAGTTGAGCTCCAATTTGAAAAGTATGTGTATTTTCTAAAGATAAAATGGTATCATACAAGGCCAAATAATATCTCTAAAAGTATAGCCGAAATCCGTCTAAGAGTAACCACTGTAAAAAAATTGACTATCTTAGCTTTAGACAATTTTTGAATTTAAATAGTGTTAACAGTGCCAAATAGTATAAGATGAACAGCTGGTACCGAAATACCAGGTACTAGGTTTATGTATACCCTCGGGGACTCAAACGGTCCACCAGCAGTGGCAACGAATTAAGAAACTCGGTTTTACAATTTTTTTTTTCATTTCCCCCCAGTATTATCAAGTTTGCAAACTAAGTCATAATAGTAGGCTGATTCGCCAGTAAACCTCGTCAACAAATTGTAAATGGCTTCAGCGAATTTATCACTTTATCGGTGTTAGACCTGATTAATGTTTTCTAGTGATATTTGAATTTGTATTCAGGTGTATATTTATGTGGTAAATTTCTTTTTCTAATGGTAAATGCAAATATCAGGATTTTTCACACGGATAGCACCATATGGATTTTGAATAGCTCAAAAGCTATTAAAGATTTTCATTTTCTGAGAGTGGTTACTCGGATATGGACATTTAGATTAATATTTGGCGAATCATGGTATTGGGTTTTGTATCGAACTCTACATATAAGGTAAACATGACTATAACAAAGTAGGTTTGTATGAATTGGTACACTAAACGAATCAATAAATACTTCCTGACTTCACTTCTATATATTCTGAAATAAAAAACAAATTCACGAATTTTATATAAAGAATTTTTGCCTATAACGAACAAATTCCTATGTCCCTTGATGACCCAACCAACGTCTTTAATAGTATTATAACGAAGTAATCAATATCATTAAAACAATAGTAAATTCTTGACTTTTCGCCAAGCTTAAGCAGGTGGCATACTTTTTGATAAATAAATAAATTCTGTAAATAAATAGAAAAAAAAGTTTCAGTTTTCTTTTCATTTCCTGGTAAGTCCTTGTTTAGCATGAATTTTGAGTGACTTTTGTTCTAAACGAATTGCATTTTAAACCTTCAGCCCATTTCTCTATAACTATATAATAGACTTTCCTTATAACGAATTGAAAACGGTCCCTAGAAATTTGTTATAAGCGAGTTTTACTGTATTTCAAATTCGAGTCTTATTGACAGAAACAATCGTCATGATTATTTCATTTGTTCCTTTTTGCAAAACAATGGTTCTACGTTTGTAATATTTATCTTTTTAGAATTGACAGAGGTACATTATTTTTTGTTCTATCGATTCATTTTGTTCTTGTTTTGTGAATTTGGAGATTCGAGATTCTCTGAACATGTATTTTACACTGAAAAAAAATACCTTGAGTATTAATATAAAAAATTCAAATACCAAAGTATAAATCAATAGAATGTCCAGGACACAGATACAAATCCGGTAAAAATGGACAAAAACGGACCTCTGGAAACCAAGAGGTGTGATCAGGTGCCATGGAGGAGTAAGCATCCCCTGTCGACCGGTCACATCCGCCGTGAGTCCACAGTCAAGTCCAACAAAACAAGTGAGGAGTGTATCCTCGTCACATTTGGTACAGACGTCTCAACAACCGCCAACGAAAAGGCAACTCAACATTTCACTTAGTGAAACAGAGTACTCGCATACCGACTGTAAAATTTGCGGAACGTTGATATTAAACGCGGTTTTCGATATCCCTGTGTCAATAATTTGTCAGTGAGTAGTTTACCTCTGTATATGAAATCTTCATATGTTGTACACGCCCTGGCATATCGGATCATTTGTGAAATATAAACTCCATATGCGGGTGACTGAGGGATATTACTACTTAAATGTGGAAAATTTACGATGGCAAAGCCGAAATCGTCGCGTTTATCGTATAGCTTAGTTGCTAATTTCCCGTCTGTGTTTATTTTAAGTAAAATGTCTAAGTATGAAGCGTGTGTGCTTGATTCTGTTGTATCTTTAATTTCTAGTTCGCTGGGATATATCGCATTGACATATGTATGAAAATTGTCATTATTAATTGACAAAACGCCGTCGATATATCTAAATGTCAAATTAAAGGACACCGCTAACTTTTTCTTCTTTTGATTCAGCAGTTTCTGAATGAAGTCTGCTTCGTATGAATAAAGGAACAGGTCGGCCAATAAAGGAGCTCAATTGGTTCCCATAGGAATGCCGATAGTTTGTTGAAAGACCACGTCTCCGAACATTACAAATATATTGTCTATTACAAATTCCAGCATGTTTTTTATATCAACTTCAGTATTTTTATGTGTAGAATCAGAGTGGTGTTTGACCCTTCCAACCCTAAGTATATAAATGGTATGTTCTTTTCTATTGTTTAGATTGTTTAGGTCTATTATGGTCTGAAGGGTGTAAAGGGTTTATCAGGTTTGAGAAGGTTATTCAGCTTAGGGTAGTCCTGAAATCGTATTAGCTAAGCAAGCCAAGTTCTGGGCCCAGGGCCATAACTCTATTATCAGACAAATATTTTACTCAACTTCAAGATTTTACTCAAATCTTGAGATTTTTCGTAACTTGGGTGAAGTTGTGGACCATAAACAAATTCGCAGTACGCATGTAGCTGACTTAAGTAATTCTTAACAGCGAAAATGGTTGACTCCATATGTTCGCTTCGGGATAAATAAACGCAAATACCATTGTTATTGTCGCCCTAGAGTGTTTCGGGACATGTTTAATCCTTTGGCTTTAACAAATTGTTATTTGAGCGAAATAGGTTTAGGAGATCAACACGTCTTTTTTTGTTGGTTTGTTTTGGCCATACGACGTTTGTTTACATTAACAATAGGGCCGGTGTGAATTTAGTCCGGTACATGTGTCCCAGTGTATGTTCCGAGTCATGTATATTATCTAATGTACTTATACTAATTTAGTTGTATCTTGAATATCGTTTATTATATACATTATACAGATCATATGTATTAATTACCGACTTCGGTCATGTATTGGCATTTTAAAAGACGCTTTTAATGTTTTTAAAGGGCTATGTATACCTCTTGGTTGGTTATCATTATATAATTAATATATATATATATATATATATATATATATATATATATATATATATATATATATATATATATATATATATAATTATTACGTATTAAATAATTAACCATATATTTTGGAAAGAATAATATTCAAACATCGAAGTTAAGTGAATCGGGACATAAAATGGGAAATATGTTCTGGACGAGATTTATATTGCCCCTTCAGAATCTTTCCTCAGTTGAGAAAATCCTTTTTATGGTCCGCGAGTTATTTTTCCTTTTACTCAGATAAGTAAATTCTTAACTTTTGAGAATAAAATTTGTCTCCGAATTTTCCTTGTTAATGGTCTCGGGCCCAGAAAATTCTAAGATTTCTAAGATATATCAGGCCATTGATCTTACTGTTTTTAATTTGACTTTTATTTATTTATAAGTGTTCAGTGAATTGGGTGTTGGTATTAGTTTGGAAATACATTTATGTTTTATCTTTTGGCCTTGAATAATACCCACTCCTGTTCCGGAACTCTAAATCAATTGTAAATTCGAACTCAACCGATGAAATCTTATTGACAGCAATGGCCGTCATCAACCTTTTTTGATACTGTGTTCATGAATGAATGAATGAATGCAAAGAAATGGTACTGAATCTTATCCAAATATCAAAGCATTACAGTAATATGATTCCCCATTTCATAAGTACATGTATTTTAAATACTTTCTGATCTCAAAATATGGTACAGGGATAAGCATACTTTAGATCAACACTAACCAAGAAAGAATTCCCTTTTGACCGAAGACAAAACGTTTCCAAAGTTTCCGTCAAAGGCTCTTTATTTGTAATATTTCTTTTCATCAATCAAAAAATTCTAAATAAACTTACCCAGACCCAAATTCATATCTAATCTTAATGCTTGGTTTGTCAATAGATCAGCAACTGCTTGATCTATGATTTTAGAGTACAATTCACTGAAATTGTTAGGAATTGGTAGTTCATTTTGTCAAGATGGATCTCTCTTTCACATTCTATTTTGTAACCAGATGTTTACTTAAAACTCAATGATCTGATTGCTTTTTTATTCCTTTATTTTGAAAATGCCAAGCAATAAATTAAAAATCAGGTGGAACAATAATTACAGAACAACATGAAATTCTAAATGAAGTTAATAATTTTTATTATAATTAGGCTACTAAATATATTGAAAAACATGAAAAATGATAAAATTCCTGGTTCAGATGGCTTTACCTGTAAATTTTTTAAAATGTTTTGGCGTCAAACTGGATGGTTTGTGGTTAGGTCTCTGAATAATGGATATATAAATGGAGAATTATCAACAACACAAAAAGAGGGAATTATTATTTGTTTACCAAAAAAAAAAAAGGAAAATCAAAACAATTTTTACAAAACTGGAGGTCAATTTCACTTCTAAATACTGTTTATAAAATAGGTTCGGGGGTTTTAGCAAGAATAATTAAATCTGTGTTAGATAAAAAAATAAATAAAGATCAAAAAGGATTCATTGCCGACAGATATATTGGTGAGAACACTAGACTAATTTTATGACACAATGAGCTATACAGAAAATTATAATATCCCAGCTTTATCAGTAAATAGAGGCTGTAGGTAGGGGGTCCCCTCTCACCTTATATCTTCATTCTTTGTGCTGAGATATTTGCAATAAAAGTACGTAATAACAAAAAATACAGGGAATTAGAATTAAGGAAAATGACTAAAATTACGCAATATGCAGGTGACACTTCTATTATACTAAATGACTCTAAAGACTCTCTCCAAGAAACTTTAAAAGAAATTAATAAAACCGATTGTCAAAATATTAATAAAACCCAAGTAATATGGATATGAAGCAATTAACTATGTAAAGATATCATTTGTCCAGAATGGAATCTACAAGGGAAAAATGAACAATTCTCCCTTCTTGAAATAAACTTTGATATAAATCTTAATAAAATGAGGGATATTAATTTTGAGAAAAAATATTTGAGAATACAGCAGATTTTGACAAATTGGAAAAAATGATCGGGAGAATAACAGTAATAAAAACACTGTTAACATCACATTTTAACCATCTATTTATTTCACTTCCAAATCCCTCTGAAAAATTATAAAAAATCAAAATAAAATCCTATACGAATTCCTATGAAATGGCCCAGATGGAAAAAAAATCAAAAGGGGTGTAATTTCAAAACAATATCATGAGGGTTGTTTAAAAGCTCTTAAAACAACTTGGTTAAGGCGAATTATAAAAAAGAGGGATAACGGTTATGTATACTGCAAACGAAATTGAATAAGAATTTACAGCACAATATGGATGCAACGACCATGTCGATAGTGTAGGGAATCTTACCAGTCCTGGATGACAATCGGTAAATGTTTTAAACCTATTTGATCAAACCAGTAGGAGACATCGTAGCCATGTTGAAAAAGATAAAAAAAAATTGCACGATGATTGATAGGCATTCAAATATCACATCAATATCGATGAAATGCTCATAGAAATCATAGATTATTGTGTAAATACCCCCTAAATTATTCCAGATTGTGTAACTGGTAATCTTATAATTATGCATCGTGTATGACCATAAATTCCAAGATTTACCGACACAGTTTATTTGTTACCTTACCCAGATATCTGATCGGTGTGATTTTGAAGGCGTAATAGGTCCTTTCGTTCATTCCAGCTATCGAATTCATATTTATTAATTATTCATCTTCGTGGATATTGTGCAACTAAGTATTTCATATAAACCCGAGGTAAGACATGAGGATCAATGAAGGAAAATGGCTACATTCTGATTACGTAAATAGTAAAACATTAAAGATAATGAAAACGAGCCCTGACATTTCCAGTTGACCTCGTGTTGTTCCATTCCGTTCCGTTTTGTCAGAACAGTTTGTACCCAGATCATGTGACTTTAAAAGAAAGTCGGACATGGTCAATTTCATTTTCGTATCGATTTTTCGGTCATATCATGTATTAGGTTTTCATTGAATAATAAAGTTGTCAAGATAACAAATATCTTCACATTTAAGTGGGCTGCACTGGCATAATAGACATATTCCAGATCTTATGTCTATACATTTGTTTGCATGAATGGCGTATACTGGTGTAAATAGTGGTTTTAAAGTTTGTAGAACTGGACGGGTGCGTGACTTTTTGTTCAAATTGGAAAAGTTGGATATGGTTTTTGGCCAGAGACGCGCCATACATCTTTCACCTTTTCATCGCGTTACTCTACGTTTTCTGTGTTAGTATAGCGTGTGCATTGTTCCCGTGTTACTGACGTATCGCACATTCTGCTAAAATAGGATTATCCATGACATTGTGACGTGAAGTGTTAGAGAAAAAAAAACCTGAGATATATTATTAATGTGTTAGCAGACGTCAACAAAAAGCTGACAGAAAGAAAGATGAAGTTTGGGAAATTATTGTTTTGATATTGACAGCAATCAACGTGTTTATATAAAAAAATTAACAGCGTGAATCAATTGAAAATACAGTGAGTATTCAGTGAAACAGTGTTTTTTTTCCTTTGAAAAATTTAGATGAAAGGCTGTCTTTGAACAATTTGAATGATGATTTAAATAGATCCAGTCCTTTATATAGTTCAATTAGAACCAAACACAATTCAATTTGTGATATATTCTTGGAGGTCTGTAGGCAATACCCTCACAAGTTCTGCTGAAAACTGTTAAAAACACGAATTTTAATTCGACATTCCAGTGTATGATTTCACGTCATCGCCAGTCCAAGAATTCGCCCATTATTCTATCGTCAAGGTAAGGGGATTATTACCTGTCATCGTGTATACGTCATAAGGATAACTTGTGGAAGATGCAGAGAAAACCGTTCACTCAGATGTTTTCACATTTTCATAGTGATACTTACTAATCTTTTTGTACGGATGGACCCTAATGATTCCATAGGTCAAAGAACAAAGTAATGAGTTTTTTCATCACCTTTTATTATGCTACATTTTAGGTAAACTGAGCGAAAATCTCATGGTGATCTACGCGGTCATCTTATGTCAGTCGTCGTGTGTCGTTAACTTTTACACATTTTAAAAATCTTCTCGTAATCCAGTTGGCCAATTTAACCAAACTTGTTAGGAAGTATCCCCATTTGACGCAGCATAGTGCTTGCGAATAAAAGGGAGCTAGGACAATTTTTTTTCCAAAAAGGACCAAAACATGGTACATCTTCTGATGAATCGATAATCAGATGACTTTCAATGACCTAGCATGATTGCTAAGTCAATATCTACAATTTCTATCTTTCTCGACGGAATTAAAAGAAAATTTTACAAGTATTCGGTATCATAATAGCAATATTTCGGACAAGTTTGCATCTTAAACCATTTTTACGTTTGTTGTTTAATGCTTTCTTTGTGATCTATTGTTTAAAATATTCAACAAACTTTTACGACACTTGATATTAAAATATATTGGACAAACATGCATTTTGTGATATGGGCAACCTTTTTAAAGAAGTCTTTATTATATATATATATATATATATATATATATATATATATATATATATATATATATATATATATATATATATATATATATATATATATATATATATTGCTGCCGTTGCGCTTTTATTATGTCATAAACAATACCAAAATACCAAAGTTATAGTTTTACAAAAGAGACCAAAACAAATGCTCAAGACTATCGTTTTTGTCTGTTAGACTTCATCAGTTGACCTAGAATTTAATGCAAATGTATATTTCCGGAAGAAAAGGTGTATCATACAAGGTCAAATAATAAATTTAATGTGTCAAATCCGTCTAAGTATCTCTTTAAAAAATACAAATGACGAAATCCTGGATGTGTCTGTTTGTTGTCGAATCCAAAAGTATTGAAATTCTTTTACAAATTGTCTTGCCGTTATCCTCTTTCAAGCAAATTGGACATTGTAAAATTGTCGTATGTCCATCAGTCAGTCAGATACTATATGGGAAATATTTAGAGTAAGTCAACATTGATTAACTTTCTGCAACTGCTTGAATAAAAAGAATGAAAAGTAATGATGTTGGGCAGGGATTGATATTATCAACATGGGGGTTCTGTAAAAGGCCCTATTCCCAATGCCACATCTGCTATTTTACCCAATTTTGAGCAAAAATGTTCGAATTATGTTCACCATGTTGTTCACATTTGGTATTAATATAAAAATTTCAGATACCAAAGTATAAATCAATAGAATATCCAGGACATAGATACAAATCCAGTAAAAAATGGACAAACACGGACCTCTGGAAACCAAGAGGTGGGATCAGGTGCCATGGAGGAGTAAGCATCCCCTGTCGACCGGTCACACCCGCCGTGAGTCCACAGTCAAGTCCAATGAAACATGTGAGGAGTGTATCCTCGTCACAATTGGTACAGACCTCTCAACAACCGCCAACGAAAAGGCAACTCAACATTACACTTAGTGAAACAGAGTAGTCGCAAACAAGACTATTATACCGACCGTAAAATTTGCGGAACTTTGACATTAAACGCGGTTTTCGATATCCCTGTGTCAATAATTTGTCAGTGAGTAGTTTGCCTCTGTATATGAAATCTTCATATGTTGTGCACGCCCTGGCATATCAAATCATTTGTGAAATATAAACTCCATATGCGGGAAAAGGAGAGTTTAGTGTAATAAAATCCAAATAACCTGGTGGGGTGGAGTTTTACGAACTCATTTTTGACCTGGACGAGTAATAAATCATAACATTAAAATTTCATCGACTAGAGTGTTCGTTCCAACTTGTCACCATAAGTAAGGGAGTATACCGTGAGGAATAAAACGTTTTCCCCGTGCAGCTTGTCATGACCGAAAAGTGAGTAGAATCATCCGTATGATAATCCAAAGGTTACTCCGCCCGCCAGCTTATGAGAATCGGACAATACATCTATGAACTTCAGATGAAATTCATATTGTCAGTTATAAAAAAAATCACCAGTTTTGTGTCTTTATTCTTATTTATTAAATGACCATAGTTACTTTTTACCCAGTTTGGTCCGTTGCCACGTAAAATTCCCAGGGAACAGGACCCTGACCCCAAAAGGGTCTATTTACCACTGTTCCGGCTCTTTAATGAAAGGGCATTATCATAACATATAAGAAAAGTACCAACATGTACTATCTATTTATATTTTGGTGGGATTCGCCACTTCTCGGTGCTCTTGTTCATGTGCCGCTATACATTACGTCCATCTATACAAAAAATATCGTTTTCTCACTGTTTTGGTAAAATCGCTGGAAAGACAATTAGTCAGAACTTGATAATTATATTCCATACAAGATACTGCGTGCAACTCCATTGATCACTGAATTACTTGAAGTCGTTACTTTTTCGACATCGAAAATAAAAGTAAGGATTCCAACAATATTTGGACCGCAAGGGGTACTCCAAATGCACAAGCCCATGTTCTTATTAACAAATATGTTTTACATTGTGGTATTTTCCGTCATCCGTTCCACGTTATAGCAACACCCCATAAAACTGAATTATTAAACAAATTTTGAGATTAAACATATGTTGTCCTAGGTACAAATCAAAGAGTTTATGTATGGAAAAAGTCCGACGACAAAAATGGCGACCAGTTCTGTTCTGGGATGTATATGTACCGCGGGAATTGGAATTTATTTTGAAGAGAATTTGAATTTGGAGAAATACATTGTATGGAAAAATGTCCAGCCAACATGTCTGTTAAGTTCCTTAAACGGAAAACCAATGCCCTAGCCATCACAATGTCCTGACATTTATTGATTAGAAAACTTATGACGAATTATTAAAATCCGCTTAAGCACCTGTCAAACATTTCATCAGCGTATGAAGGCATATGAAAAATTAGGAGAGAACGCTGGCATACGTCGAAAAGTTGTAAGTTAGTTTTGAATAAGTTAACAACACGCTGGTATACGCTGGAACAAGTGCGTCGAAAAAGTTTGAAAGCACAAAACTTGTTGACATATGTTGTACACTATGAGTTTCGGAATTTAAATATTTACTTGTAAATAAATATAAACAGATAATAATATTAGTGTGCCCTGATATAAAATATAACATGCACTACATTCATTCTATGTGAAAAATGCGGGCAGGGGATTAAATTACAAAATGAAATTTATGTTTCGGACAAGTTACCAACACATTTTAATCAAATAATGATAAGGGTTAAATATGAATGTAGAAATTGATTTTTGAATATTGTTTCAGCAGGAAGGTTACATAGCTCATTATCTGTCATTGTCATCCTTGGTAAAAAAAAATCGGCATTTTCGATTTTAATGTTAAATAATACACTAATATATAATACAGAACCCGTATTTCTCTGGTTCTTTTTCGGTTACAAATCGGGAGAAGCTTCCAGAATACTGGTGTTATACGTTGTTCGGAATTGACATTCGTATATAAGCACCAGGGTTTTAGGGCCTCTGAGAGAGAGAGAGAGAGAGAGAGAGAGAGAGAGAGAGAGAGAGAGAGAGAGAGAGAGAGAGAGAGAGAGAGAGAGAGAGAGAGAGAGAGAGAGAGAGAGAGAGAGAGAGAGAGAGAGAGAGAGAGAGAGAGAGAGAGAGAGAGACAGTGAGAGAGAGAGAGAGAGAGAGAGAGAGAGAGAGAGAGAGAGAGAGAGAGAGAGAGAGATTTTGACACAAGCTACTGTCGCCTGTATGTGATGTCACACTTGACTTAAAATAAAACTATACGATCACGAGCTGAGTTAATGATTTCTTTTGGGTTACAATGTCAGTGTATGACAATAAAATGTATGATCACACTCGTTTCTACACGTATCTTGTAAAGTTCGACGTATGCCGACGTTGTATGATTTCTTTTTGTATAAGTTTTATAGGTCGGCATAAGTTCGACAAAGGGTTAAGGTGTTACAGGGCTACAGTGAAAGTTCGACGTATGCCAAGGTTTTATGATTTTTTCATACATCGACATAAGTTTCAACAGATCCTTTTAATCGTGTGACAGGGCCTTTACTACATGTGCACCATGATATCAAAACTCGAAAAAACCTTAGGTACTCGGTAACGCATTTCAACAAGATTCTTATAAAATAGTTTTACAAATATACTCTAGATTTTGATCTTTTTAAGTTTTTGCCTTTTTGCACATATCTCTAGTTTTTACATTCGATATATTACATTGTATTTGAAAAAATGCAATATTCTGCATCCTCTCGCTTTTACATGCTGATATAACCGGATTCTGGGATTCTACAAGTTCAACTGTGTAAAGATGGCAATAAAACTCGGAGGTTCGAATTTCTGAAGAGCTGTTCACGCAATAAATTTTGTTCTTTCGTCCCTAAAAGACGACATTTTGTAGTGATTAATCTCGAGAACGTACGAGAAAAGGGATATTGGAACGCCTACATGTTTTTTTTTCTAGCAGCGCTATATAACGCAAAATAATTTTAACATTTTTACTTTTTTTAATTTGAATTTTTAATGTTTAACACCACACTCGACAATTTTTAGTTATATGGTGGCGACCAGTTTTTAATGTTGCAGGAGAGAAATCGGTTACAATGTACCTGGGAATAATCATCGACCTTCCTCAAGTAAACTGACAAACGTCCTCATCAAATCATCTTGGGTTTCAAACAGGGTTCAAACCTGCGCTGACAAGAAGTGAGAAGCTTCATTGTTCAAATCGCGATGCTCTAACCATTCCGCCACCGAGGTTCGTACGTTCTTTGTATCATTTACATTGATTTTCTGTTTGATTTTGACACGCGTTCTGTAAATATGAATCCGCTTTTGTTATGACGATGACCACATTTTATGTGATAATGAATGATATACATTTATATAGTTTTCTTTGTTCATTTACAGAGATATATACAGGCTATGTATATTTGTCGTCCTACGTATACGCTAACTCTAATGCACTAACGTAAAATTTGAAATTGTTTTTTGCAGCAAATCAAGCTCAGTTATAGTTCTTCATACCTGATATTTCAAGAAGAAACTGAAATACGTTCAGAAACTAGAATTTACGTTGTTTTTAAAATTCCCATAAGACCTTACAGAAAAGAAGCATCTATACAATGGAACATGGACTGTTATGGATTCAAAAGAGGCTCCGCTTCAGCAAAAGGTAATTATTCTATGCATAATTTTGTGCACATTTTATACCGAATTAGCTTGTTTGTTGAAGAGAAAATTTTCAGACTTTTAAAATCAACTTTCAGATTAGGTTATAGTGATCGGGATAAAAGAATCACAAATCCAATTCGATTTTAAAGTGAATATTTATATATTGTGTGACATTTATAGAATAGATAAATGCATATAAGCCCGTTTGGTCACTGTTTAGGTCATCTCAGTAAAGCTTGTCTGTCGTCGTGTATCGTGTGTCGAATGTACTCCTCAATATCTTCTAGGTCAATTCAAACCAAACTAAGTCACACGCATTAAAGGGGCTCGAAAATTGCAAAATTCGTGGTCCCCACCCCAGCGGCCTTGCAGACGGGTTAAAAACCAATAAAAGAATATTGTATTATAAAAAAAATTCTTCTTTACTGGGGTAGCTTACTGAAAAAATGCTTTATATGGTTGTAATATCCTAGAGTTGCTCTACCAAAATTGCAAAATTCATGACCCCTGTATCAAACCTTTAGCTTCCAGGGGGAGGCAATTTTGGGATGTGGTCCAAAATCCCGAAAAAGCAATACGGTGCCAATTTTCTAGATTTCCGTCAAGTTTTATCTTCATATCTTCATAAATATTATAATCATAATACGAAAGTTACCTTTATTGAAATCACCCCGGAACACAATGTATATTTCAAGTACACTTAGTGATTTGTACCTTCTTAAATAATTTTACGATGACCACCAATATCATAAACTCGTGCTAGTATTTTGATTATGTAATATGCTTGGCTATTACTACATTTTACCTATCTGTCATGTTCCCACTTATTGATTTACCAGGGGGTTTACCAAAAAGAACAAAGAAATCAATGTTATTGAAAATACCAAAGTTATTGTTTTACAAAAGAGTCAACGACAATTGCTCAAGACGATCGTTTCTATCTATAACACTTCATCAGTTGAAATCATAATTAATTTAAATGTAGATTTCCGAAAGGAAAAGTGGTATCATACATGACCAAATGATAAATCTAAATGAAAAACGAGTAAGTATTTACGGATTTAGTGTATATCTAACTATGACAACTTAACGTCGAAGCGTCCGATATCATGCCCATATAGCTCGCATTTATCTTCATCTTAATGTGGCATTTGAAATGGCATCAAATCTAAAAAGGCATATATCATGAAGTTTTTTACCAAGATCGCACATTATAAAAATGTTTGCTAAATGTTTTCAATAGATATTAGCACTTCATTCAATTATAAAATGCTGAAACGAATTGACAAATGACACAGGTGTGACTATTTAAAACATTACTGAAGGACGTGTAGCACGTTGTAATACACAGGGAAAAACGTGTATCAATCATGTGCTTTATTTTCTTATACTTTCTCCCTAAGCAGTAACTTTGAATGCGATGTATTACTCTAAAATAACACCTCTATCTAGGACATCTTATGATTGACCCAGAGAAATGGAATCTACGGCACATTACCTCATACACTGTTCTTTATATACAGAAATGCGTTTGTTTGTTATGCTCAATAAATGTGCCTATTACTTGTAATCTTTTGTTTTTACAACAACAACAACAACAACAACAATAACAACTGATTTAACATCTAGCCATGAATTGCCCATTAACTTCGCCTGTTAAAGTTTTTCTTTTTTTTTTTTTTTTTTTTTTTTTTCAATGGCGTTTTACGTCACACTCAACAATTGGCAGACAGTTTTGAATGGTGGCGGAGAGAGACCGTTTATAATATATTCTGAAGAAGTCCGCCGGCCTTCCACAAATCAACTTCGGTAAGTTCCAGCGGCGGTTGAATGCTCGCTAACTTTACTACAGGTAAGAGATTGATGTTTTTTTCATGCCTGTATAACTGTTTAAATCATTTTAAATATTTCAAAATTGAAATTCGAAATCATTACACATTTACATTCTTATCTAATTAATTATACAATAAATATGTGTTATATTATATTTATACCATTACTAAAAGTTGGAGTTGTATGAAACATTGTGATCAGTCTGAATCCAGGGCCCCAACCTTGGCAGACTGAAATATTGATACATCTGGGCAATAAACCTTCTTTAAAAAAAAGTAGGCGATTTTATATTTTGATGGAGTGGATTTAAGTGGTCGAAAGACAGTGGAAATGTTTACTGTTTCCACAATCTAGGTCAACAGTTCAAAAGGTTTTAAAAAGATTCAGTGATACTGGAAATACAGTACACAAAATGAACATCGAATAGGGTGAACTTCGAAGCGAGTTTGCTGTCAAGGTCTATCGAGAACTTTGGCATGATCTTTGAGGCATCAAGTGATGTATTTCATTCAAAACCACAGGGGCACGGAAATCTTTTTTAGAGCGTGATATTTTCCTCAAGGCTCCAGTTTTCGTTGAGCATATTACGCTCTAAAAGATTATCTGTGTCAAAACGTGGTATGTTTATTTCAAAAGCCGTAGACTAGTGTCATGTTGTAAATTTTGAATTTACTGGGTAGGGTGTAAATACAAAAGTTACAAAATGATGTTTCTCAAGCAATTTTCACAAAATATATGGGAATTTAAGAAATTTTATGCCTGTTTATAACTCTTTTTTATTCTTTGTATATAGTAGCAAAAAGGGGAAATATTTTTGAATAAAAAAAATACAGCTAATGCACCTTTAAGCAGATTTGCTATTTATACTTCATATTTTTCAAATGGCAATCGATGTTCTTATCCAAATAAATGTGATAAAATACAAAGTTTTCTAAATAAAAACATGTATAACAAAATCAGATAATCAGCTCTTGTAAATGATTAAAATAAAGTATATTTCTAACGAATTACTACACAGGTATAGTTGACATGTTTCTGCTACATTAATTAACCATGACTTTTAGAAATTTCAGATGGGTTTTTAGAATTCACGAGGGGATCGTCTCACGATTTTAAGCGGATATTAATTCCTCGCTTTTAATCCACAATCTACGGCATCATCTAAATATCGGTTAATTTATAATAGTATTGTTGTTAATGAGAGGCGAAGAGGCGTTATTGATTTACTCGCCTTCATTGTGTGACCCATATTTTTTGAATGGCAGATTGAGAACAGTGACTATTTGATAGGGAATATTAAAATGTTTTAGGTTCTAATCAGCAGACCATTCTCATCAAAGTATGTATAATATATAATTTTACACATTAGAATTGATAAAATATTGACTAAAATTTTAACACCTTATTTAACTGAGCCCGAATCTTTTTATATACTAATGAATGTTTCCTTGTATTTGGTAGTTTACGCCAGTCAGACTGAACCACTTTACAATCATGTGGTGGCGGCCAGTTCCTAAATGGTGGAGGAAAGATCCCGTTTACAATCCACTCTGGAAGTGACCACCGGACATCCGCAAGAAAACTGACAAACTTTCACAAAATCAGCTTAGCTTCAAGTGGGACTCGAACCCGCGCCATCTAGAGGTAAGATACTTCATGGTTTATAGCGCTATGCTCTAACCACTCTGCCCCTTGTAACTGTCAATTGTTATTTTGTACTAAGATGGAAGACTGTCTTTGTCACTCTTTTCATACAAGTGTACATAAGTCGGACTCTCCTTGTCATAAGGATATCTACTGGTATTCAATGCATCTTTCTCTTTTATTAATTGTAAGTATGAGAGAATTCCTTATATTAGTTAAGTGCTTTGGAATGCTGAACCAAGTTGGGTGGGTGTGGTACTTTGATATATCGTTTTGAACACACAGTTGTACCTATTGTACTACTGGTCCTAGCCGACTTTTGCTCCTCGACCAGTATGTGAGTGAAATTTGGAAAACAATAAACACATATCATGCGACCACATTATTCTATTGAAAATTCTACAAAAATGAATTGCGATAAACTACATTTTCTATATAAAAGATCCTATATAAAGATGTGCTTGTGGAGGCCATAAAAAGTATCAAACCATACAAACGTTGGAATGTTTGAATCTGAATACTGGTTTACGCCACATAAACATGATAATGGGACATTTGGGCATTGTTCGTTTATTCTTATTGCTTTATATGATGTTAAAATATTCTGGACTAACTGAAACATATACTTATGATTTTCCATTATTTTGCAAGAGTTATCCTCGTTTGACTGCCATATTGTGACCAACTTGATAAGTTGTCTTCTTTAAGCAACTAAATTGGATTACATAGTATTAGTGAAAGGACACAATGATTTTCATCAACATTAGTGGTTTGATTAATGAAGACTTTTTTTCCAAACAATTTATACAGAAGAATACTTTGTTTAATTCAATTGATTTATGCTACCGTACTATATCGCCGCCTACGGGGAATAACTCTGGCTAAAGCATAGACTGATCACAACATAATAAGTCAATACCGCCTATATAAACATTTTATAACACCGTTTAAGTTTCATAAAACGGTTTTAATTTATAATTATTCAGCTACACGTACGTATTATTGAACCATATTTCTTTCATTTTGTTTTTACAGAAATGAATCCAGCAAACAATAGTTTCACGAAACTGAATGGTAACTCGACTCTGGTACCAGAAAGAGTCAATTTTGTCGTAAATACTATCGCCTTGCTTATTTCCCTGTTCACCATTATCTCAAATACTTTGATTTTAGTAGTGTTATTTAGAAGCAAACAACTTAGACAGAAGACGTACATTGTTTTGGTCCTGTCCATGTGTTTTACGGATCTTTTAGTTGGAATATCGGGAATATTATTTGTCACTATACATTTTAGCCGCCTTCATTCACCAGAACTTTGTTTTTTGCAATTGTATTTTTTTACAACTGGTATTGCTGCCTCGCTTGGTCAGACTTTATTGATCTGTGTGAACAGACTTTTATCGGCATGGAACATTCATTATAATGATACTATATTTGCTGGGAACCGGAAATATATATTAACTTTCTGCTGTTGGGTAATCATCCATATTTACTCGTCGTGGGGTTCTGCATTTATAAACGATACAGTTACAGAATGTAGTATCACTACAATTATTGGTGCGAAATACGAAATTTATGTTTTTTCCTTGTCATGTTTATATATAGTTTTATTATTCTTAACAGTTACACTGTATCTCTTTACATTGGCTAAAATAAGAAAACGACTTTTGAATATCAATGTAGCGTTTGAAAATGGCGACGATGGAATTTCTACAACCTCCAGTGCTCCGCACACTCAAAATACGTCAGTGAATTACAAAAATGCTGTTCGTGTAACTCGTACCGTTGGAATCATTATCTTTGTTCTGACGACTATGACGGGACCGTACATAGCTATGTCGTTTCTCTTATCTATTACCCATGTAAATCGGATTTGGCGCGTGCTAACTTCGATCTTGGCGACAATAAACTCTGTTATCAATCCTTTAATATATTCTTGGAGATTTAGAGAGCTTCGCCATGAATTGAAAAAGATTTGTACTTGCTTCCAAAAGTGCCATAAATCATAGGAATATTCCTGTTTTCTTGTCTTAATTAATATAACACAGAAGAAAGAATACCAATCAACAACGAAGGTAGTATCAATGGTCAAATGCATACACTGAACAAATGTGACTGTCTGAACATATGGCGGGAATATTTGGTTTTAAAAGCATCAGTAAGTTCTTCAGGTTTTAAGACAAAATGACAAGTGTAGATAACTTTGTTATGAAACAAGAACATAATTATTCTTATCATTATTTGAATTGCGTGTTTGATGTTGATGAATGTTAATGGCAGGACAAAGTTATAGTGCTTACACTGATGCCTTTAACCCGGAATCTAATCAAATATTATAATTATGATATTTATTACCACTAGGTCGTTGCCACTGCTGGTGGACCGTTTGAGTCCCCGAGGGTATACATAAACCTAGTACCTGGTATTTTGGTACCAGATGTTCATCCTGTACGAAAGTAATTTTTGGTACTGTTAACACCATTTAAATTCAAAAAGTTTTCTAAAGCTAAGATAGTCATTTTTTTCAGTGGTTACTCTTAGACGGATTTCGGCTATACTTTTAGAGATATTATTTGACCTTGTATAATACCACTATCCCTTTAGAAAATACACATACTTTTTAAATTGGAGCTCCACTGATGAAGTCTAATTGACGGAAACGATATCGTCTTGAGCATTTTAACTTTGGTATTATGTTTATAATATATACTATAAATTCCAAATTACCCAACATATTATTAATATACGTTTACATTAGAAGATCTACGGCATAGTTTGATGTATAATATGCAAAATCGATCAATGAATTCTGGAACTGTCATTGGCGTTTGTCATATAAATTTGAGAAATTTCAATGATAATTTAAAATGAATGTACTTAGCGGGTTAATATCGCGCTGGGAATATTTATTTATGAGGTAAACATAAACTGTATTTACTTTCTCTCAGAAATGACATGGCATTATTTTAGCAGAAGACTAAAAGAGAATTAGTTAAATACAAAATGGTTTGGCAAATCGATATTTGATTCGTGGTACGAATATAGTTGAAAATGAAAATAATTCAAAACAATTTTTCAGGTTATTGTTGTACGTTTGACATCATTTTGTCGATAAACTTTAGTCGGCGTCGGCTCGAGAACCATTGATACGTTAGCTAATTTGCCAGTTTACTCGCGGAAGACCGTTGGTCTTTCCGGGTTACACAGCGACGGGGTGGTATCACGTTATCAAAGCTCCCACTATAAATTGTGAAGTGTGGTGTTAAACACCACTGAAACAAATTTAAATGTTTTCGTTACGTTGATTTGATTATGTTAAGAGACAACAGCGATCGTATAAACGCTTATTTTTCTTGACTAAAAAAGCAGACGATATGACATTCACAACGAGTGGGATTTAGTGATCGAAAGACAATGAAAATGTTGAATGTATCCCGAATCAGCAGTTAAAAAGATTTTAGTGACACTGGAGATAGAAAATAAACATTGATGTGGACGATATAAAATAAGTGTGCGAATTAAGTTTGCTATCCAGGCTCGACATCCGCATGATCGTTTTGGTGCATTTTTCAAAATGAGACCAGTGAAACTGTGTCTGTTGAAGGTAATATTAATTCAGTTTAGTTTCTTGATGATTTTTATGGTCAGTGGTCGAAAGACAGTGAACGTGTTGAATGCACTTGGGTCAACAGTTCAAAAGGTTTTGAAAAGATTCAGTCACACTGTAGGTATAGAAAATAAATATGTAAGTGTACGATAGAAATAACGAATGTGCGAAGACGGCGAAGTGAATTTGGTATCCAGGTCCAGCATCGGTACCTAACAACTCACCAGACCTCACTTTCATAGAAAATATATGAATGATACTTACGATAAAGCCACGCAGTTAATTACACTGTTTCAAAGACATGCCCGTAGTTGAGTGACTTTAATGTTAATGTTTTGAAGTTTCTGTGTTTGTTTTAATGTAAATTCCAATTATTTCATTTTAAATTACTCATGAGTTTTGCAGGATACAACATTTTAATGTCTCTTTTTAATTTGTGTAATTGGGGAATATGACATATGAAATTTAATTTTCTATCAAAATTCCTGAATCTTGAGTACAAAAAGATTTGAACACAATGAAAATGTTTAATATTTCTAGTTTTATGGTTTAAGTTTTACCAAAATTGATTTAGAAAGCACTTAACATGAACGTTTTGAAAATTTGCAAAGTTATTTGAAATACCAAAAACAAAAACTTATACTCACTAAACAACATATGGTCCCGTAGGTCGAGAGTTCTAGGCTTTAGGTGCCTTGTTATTTCTGTATTGGTGCTTTCTGTATAATATATTTACGATGACAGTATCATTTCTGATCCAAGGTCCATAGTATATGATCAATGTTGTAGTGATATTTGTGATGAAGTCGAACCTGGGTTTTATTTTCTAGGTCAAGATCACAGTGACCCCTGGACAGAGGGGGTAAGCATGCTTTTGTTAGAAATGAGCATGTTCATACAAAGAAGAAGCAAATTTACCTATTGTTGTCAAATTTAAATCAGGTGTCTTTTTGATAATATATATATATATATATATATATATATATATATTATATATATATATATATATATATATATATATATATATATATATATATATATATATATTGTTCAAAATAAACTATTTTAAATTAAAACGCTTTGTTTTCGTTATCTCATAGAGTTTTCAACACTTTGATTGGTAACAAATATTAAATTTTTTATATACGGAATTCATACATATCGCCCTGTCTTTCATGATGTTCAAAATTATCTCCCCTAGTGCTAAAAACAATAATCAAGATATGACTCCCCAAATTAACTCAATATTCAGATTCAACAGATTTTGTGTGTGGTTTTGTACATGTGACCACACCTAATTGATGCTGCAACTGTACACTCGTAATGTCCTATAGATTTATAATAGACAGTTGTAAATTATGGTGAAAATCATTGCATATTTGAAATAAACTTCAGATATAACATGGATATACATTTGAGTACTTACTCAAAGTTTGAATAGCATACATCAAGTGTTTTTAAGTTTTACGGAATAGGCATGAATGTTCCTGAATGTGAATGGAAACTCTTCAAGGTGCTCTTTCTCAGGCTGTTGGACACCTCTAGTCATCATAAGTCAAGTCCAACTGGAACCTGAGATGATTTTGTGAGAAAGTTCGTCTGTTTTCTTGCGGAGGGCCAGTGTTCATTTCCAGGGAACATTGTAACTGGGTTCTCTCTTCCACCACTAAACTTGTCCTTAAAAAAATTACTGATAAACTGTTTGATGTGGCGTAAAACAACATTCAAATTAACGGGTTATTGGATGAAAATAGTAAAACATTATTTTTCGCGAAAACTGAGTTTCTGATAAAATAAGTTATTAGACGATGTCATGTAACTGGGTTTACCACTTAACCTGACAGCCACCAAAAGAAAATTGACTTAAAAACTGTTTTATGTGGCGTAAAACAACATTGACATTCACGGGTTGTTGGATGAAAAAATTAAAACTGAGCTTCTGATAAAATAAATTATTATACGATGTCATGTACATGAGGAATATGTAGATTATTTGCTGAAAGGCGTCTATATAAAGAAAGCATGTGTTTGACTTGGATGATGTCAGTTTTTCACATTAGCAAAGGTTGCACGAAAGATTAACGCAGTTGAATAGTTGAACACGTAATAGTAATTCATTTGAAACTTTCAATTTGTTTCTTATAAATGAAAAAGAAAAGGAAAATAATGTATTGAAAACTTGCATAACATTTCATCCAAAGGTTAACAAAACAAAGCAGAATTCGATGTCAATTCTAGGAGTGAGAAAATAGCTAAACACCACTTAATAAAACTTCTGATTAACAAGCATTATCAAGCGGATATCGATTTACTGATCTGTAATGTTGAAGGACAAAATTGACCAATCGCAAAATGCCCGACACGGTATCTATTGGCAAACTTTTCCATTATGACATCACAATCGAATGACGTAAAAAATTTGACAGTTATGAGTCAGACACTTGGCAATAGGTCAATTAGCTACTACTAAGATTTTGCCGATTCTATGATATTCACTTCATAAAGTGATACGCAACTATTAATTATAATTTTATATAAATGTTTCGCTGGTTTATGTTTTTTTTCAGTGGAAGGTTCAGAAGTTCACACATTTATTATTAACAATGCCACATTTACAGTTTAAAAAAGGTAAAAATACAATGCTCAAGACAATTGTTTTTTGACAATAAGATCTCATAAGTACGATCAAATCTCTTATAAATGTATATTCCCTCGCCAAATACTCTACAGCAAAGACACTGGCATTTCAAATCGGACTTCGGATTGAGTATGCATATCTTACTCGATGAGGAATTCTAAATGCATTATGATTTGATTTATACATATTCGGTTCATTATGTTAATGAATTCGATACAAGTTCTTGCAATCTTATATAAAAAATATAAGACAAATATGCACGTGACATAATTATATCCATGTACAGAAGAAAGAACTAGGAGAAAGAATATCGAATCGGGATTTGGAAATGTGATGTGGTGTATATTAAAGCTGGAACTGAGAATGGTTTGTTTAAATTGTACAGTGTAGCCAATATTCTCAATAGATGGCAAATCAAAGGAAATCGGTTTGTTGATTTGATGTAATGTTTACCATAGACCTGACTATAGCACAATTAGTTTCGAATGATTATATTCCGTTAAACTACACAAGACTTTCGGTTTTAGAAGCAATTTCTGAATCATTTAGATTGTTAAACAAGATGCTATGTTGATTGATATGATAAAAAGGTAAAAAGTAATGAAACGAATCCTCTATAAGAGTTACATTTTCTCTATGTTTAGCACCCGATGATGTTTCGTTTTGAGATCATAAAACAGACAAAACCGCAAAACTCTAGGGAAAATATTTGCAACATACTGATATATAATAAAGAGTTAAACATGATCATTTCTGTCAATCTCTGTCAACGCCTCTTTTTCCAAATTTCTTGAAAATTTAACAATATATAAATATACCTTAGATTTTGCTTTATATAAGGTTTTGGCCTTTCTACATATATACTCAGTGGTGATATAGAATAAAAAAACTTTTTGAGGATTGATTTATACATATCTGCTGCATATCGTTTTGTCCAGAGGGAAGGAGCTTGTATCTTGGTCTAAAATAGAAAAAAGGCATTCTAGATGTTCCTACTCTCCGTTGCCGCATCAGTCTCTAAAGATCCCGGTTGTACACCTTATTCATAGTACAGCTATCAAACAAACTTCACATGTACATGTAGTCGAGAAATATTGTCAAAGCCCCCCTTTACTTCTTACAGTCTAAATTCGGAGACATAAGTACGTAATCTGACCACTAGATTACAAGAAAATGGTTTTAATTATTACACAAAAAGTCCACCTTGCATATTTGAACTTTCTGTTCTTAAGTATTGTTATCCATACTTTTTCCTGTAGTTTAGCTTTACTTTATTTTACTTAAAATAAAGTGAACTCAGGGCAAATCCTTTAACTCATCATTCCCCCTCCCTCCCCTTAGAAAAACGGACTCTACTTAAAATCAATGACAGAGGTCAGTTCAAATGATTTTTTTTCAGAGGTGAATAGGTTAATCTGTCTGATAATTAAGCATTGTTGTTGTCACAGCAGCGAACTTGGACATTTCTTATTGCCGTTAACACAGAATACGGATATACATTTGTTGAGTTCGACGTAAAACAATGATTAAACTTTACATAGGTCCTGCCTACCTACTAATAGGTGTCAAATATATTTTCGGATTCTTAGCGTCGTACATATTGTATTATATTTATCCAATATTTTAATTCTGGATTTCAGTTTGTAATTTTTCCTAGAATATCAATGTCAAAATACATTCAGTGTGTTTTGGTTAAACAGCATTTTATAACTACGAGAGCCTCTGTTTTCTGCAAAAATTTGTTAGCATTGTCAATTTTATTTTTAGGCAAATAGCAGTCATGATATTCCCTTGTATCAAAATAAAAGAAAAAAACAAAGAAAACAATTGATATAAAAATACATGTATATATTTACTAATGACGAAAATGTTTTATTAAATTTACTTACAATTTTAGCACTTACAACACATATGTTCATCAATGAAGCATATTATATTTCTGAGTAACAAAAAAATTGTCTGCTTACACAATCTTATACATTTTATATTTGTCTCTATAAATCACTTTTTGAAAATTCAAATGATATCAGTTCATTATTGTTATATAAAGTTACGGACATCAGTTACTGTAAAACTTCTTACATACCTGAATATAAAACTGAGATAAATATAAAAAGTATTCAAAAATTTTTTATTCGTATTCGACTATCCGTTTTCTTGTAAATTGTGTAATTTGTATTTAATTCCTTACCGGAAGTGTTTCTTATCAGCTCTGTTGATAAAATCTACAATGTTTCTTATGTGTTTAAATATGATATCAAGGGGCATTAGCTGTATTAATAAAAGAAATATATTTCAATTTTTTCTACTTTTACTACTCATACTTGATGTACAATAATAAATAAAAGCTATACATAGGCATAACAAATCTAATATCCCTATATATTTTGTGAAAAGAAGGTCAGGTCGAGAGTGGTATTAAATACAAATAGTAAGGTTGAGTTCATTATTTCATTTTGTTAAATGGACATTTTTCAGGATCTCCAAAAACCTTAATTTCAATATTCATATTGTACACGTTCTTCTTCAGAAATCCAAAAGTCGGCACCGTCTGTATCTACGGAAAGTTGCAAAAGATAAGTACTATATTCCCAGACCCAAACCCAACTGGTTAAACTATTTCCTCCTTCTTGTCAATATTGTATATATCGAAAATATTTTTCAATTTCGTATCGCCACGTAGATAGATGTAAACCATTCGAGCATTGTCGTTCAGGTACGTCTCGAAGTCTCGTCTAGCAGTGATGACACTTTCTGACGTCATTCCAATGTTGCACGCGTCATTCAAATCGACCACATTTTGAGTAGTTTCTTATTTTACACTGTACACTATATTAAGGAAGATGGCGGTGGCTGCTATGTTGCACCACATCCTGTCTGTATATTTATATTAGAAGGTAAAAAGAATTACAACAATTGTATCGAAGCCTTTCACGTAAAAAGTAGGAAAGGATTATCGTGTCATATTGTGTTTTCGACCGAATTGTGTTTTCGCCTATTTCATATACACGAGGATAATATCAATGTCGCATGCAAATATAAATAACGTATATAATACGTACTAATGAATTAGGGCGTACGCCATTCTAAATTCTACAAGTCATATCAGGTTTTAACAAGTACCTTACACAGCATATAAACGTAAACATTAAAACTTTATTATGATGTACGTACACGGAAGACAAACTGTATTGTATAGACGGTACGGGTATACATATGATATGCTGTATTGTATAGACGGTACGGGTATACATATGATATGCTGTATTGTATAGACGGTACGGGTATACATATGATATGCCGTATTGTATAGACGGTACGGGTATACATATGATATGCCGTATTGCTGTATTGTATAGACGGTACAGGTATACATATACATATGATATGCCGTATTGTATATAGACGGTACGGGGGTATTGTATAGACGGTACGGGTATACATATGATATGCTGTATTGTATAGACGGTACGGGTATACATATGATATGCTGTATTGTATAGACGGTACGGGTATACATATGATATGCTATGCTGTATTGTATAGACGGTACGGGTATACATATGCTATGCTGTATTGTATAAACGGTACGGATATACATATGATATGCTGTATTGTATAGACGGTACGGGTATATATATAATATGCCGTATTGTATAGACGGTACGGGTATACATATGATATGCCGTATTGTATAGACGGTACGGGTATACATATGATATGCTGTATTGTATAGACGGTATGGGTATACATATGATATACTGTATTGTATAGACGGTATGGGTATACATATGATATACTGTATTGTATAGACGGTACAGGTATACATAACATATACTGTATTGTATAGACGGTGCAGGTATACATATGATATGCTGTATTGTATAGACGGTACGGGTATACATATGATATGCTGTATTGTATAGACGGTACGGGTATACATATGATATACTGTATTGTATAGACGGTACGGGTATACATATGATATGCTGTATTGTATAGACGGTACGGGTATACACTGTATATGATATACTGTATTGTATAGACGGTATACGGTATTGTATACATATGATATGATATGCTGTATTGTATGGACGGTACATATGATATGGGTATACATACATATGATATGCTGTATTGTATAGACGGTACGGGTATACATATGATATGCTGTATTGTATAGACGGTACGGGTATACATATGATATGCTGTATTGTATGGACGGTACGGGTATACATATAATATATGCTGTATTGTATAGACGGTACGGGTATACATATGATATACTGTATTGTTTAGACGGTACGGGTATACATATGATATACCGTATTGTATAGACGGTGCAGGTATACATATGATATACCGTATTGTATAGACGGTGCAGGTATACATATGATATACCGTATTGTATAGACGATACAGGTATACATATGATATATTGTATTGTATAGACGGTGCAGGTATACATATGATATGCTGTATAACGGTACGTGTTTACATATGATATGCTGTATTGTATAGATGGTACGGGTATACATATGATATGCTGTATTGTATAGATGGTACGGGTATACGTATAACAAATTGTATTGTAGAGAAGGTACAGGTACAAATACGACAGACTGTATTGTAGTGAAAGTACAGGTAGAAATATGACAGACTGTATTGTATTGAAGGTACGGGTACAAATATGACAGGTTGTATTGTAGTCAAGGTACGGATACACATATATCAGGCTGTATTGTAGTGAAGGTATGGGTATACATACGGCAAGTTGTATTGTACCCACGCCCATCCCCACCCCTGCCTCAAATGAGTTCAGTCCAGAAAGGGACAGTCAGGACCTGTGATAACGATGCTTATTTTAAGTGTATTGCTGTAATAAGGCAACAGTAACATAGCGGTTAAGGTGACTACTTATTTTGGGGTTTTGTAGAAAGGGGGCAAATGACCGTTAGGACTGGTATCAAGTTTTCTAAGGTATGGAATTCTCAGTTAAATGTTAACGTTAATTACAAAAGGCAGTAACCTGATTTTTAACATTTTATGCGTGGACGTAGTTTACAACTGAAGCTCTTTAGCATGAGAAAAATATCCATAATAATCTTTTGGAAAGCGATGTTTGTGCACAAGAATTAACCATAAAAGACTTTTAAAAGGTTCTGCTTGTTTTTTACAACTTTTAGTGTTTTTCTTTATCATTTCGAGTTTTATCCCGGTTTAATTTTTTACGGATGTACAAGAAGACGCGTAAATGTAGACGATAGAGATAAACAACTTCACGTAGATACAGACGCTGTGACTTTTAGACTTTTGAGGAAGAACGTGTACAATATGATTATTAAAATGAAGGTTTTTGGAGATCCTGAAAATTGTCCATTTAACAAAATGAACACAGGCGAGAGTCTGTTCGATACATTTTTCAATTATGTTACAGTTAAAGGACTAAAAGACGGATATAAACGTTGCAGACGAACGTTTGAAAATCAACACTGGAAACAAGTATTGGTTAGTCCCACTGTTATAAGGGTTGGACACGACTTTCAATGCTTTATCAAAGAACCTAATGACACTGTTTCTACAACTGTGATATCGAACTCTTCCTCTATCAGTTGCATTTATATAATTTGGTTTATGATACTTTATCTTTATTCATTTATCTACGTTTTTCTTTGTGGTGGATCAAATACTCAGGTGTATTCCATACGGAGAAGATGAATTACCAAACCAACCACAAATATTTATGTATGAATATCTTGACAATAGAGGCCCATGTCCAAAAAGGAATGAATCTAGTACAGCCATAATGTATTAATATATTCCGATGATACGACTTAATGTTGCCTTTGGTTTATTATGTTTCCTTGTCATGGACTGTTATTATTTTTGTTTCAATCAATACAACGTGGATCATGAAGATTATTATCTTGTTCTGTCGATCTCAACATTGTTATATTTTCCTTTCTTATTTGTTCAACTTTTTTTCCTGGCAACTGTCACCGATCGTTTCCTTTGATTTATTACATATTTGCAAAATGAAATATTTTGTTAAAAGTATCCGAGTAAATAATCACCTTGGCTTTGACATAAATAAAAAAACTTATTTCCAGATTATATATGCTATTTTCCCTTGATTTTTGGGAGGCGATGTTTAAAGAGTGGTTTACATTTTATTCGTGGAAAATATTGCCGATTACAATTTTAATTTTTTTTTTTTAAACCAATATCTCATATAATATCTTGTCTTTCGTTTCACCAATCATATTGACTGTCATTACCTTGCCCTAAAAAGGAATTTGTTATCTGGTTGCAAAATCTGAAACAAATCAACAAAAACAATAGATTCCGACGGATTAATATGAAAAGAAAAAAACATGTATCATATGTCTCACTTTTTGTGTTATTGTTACGATAATATGTAGTACAAATCTTAGTAATACATTTGAACCTCATTTCATACGCATATAAAGTTATCATTTACACTTTGTTCATTGCTATACCAGATCTAGATTCCCGTGATTTTCATTTCTATTTGATAATATTTGCAGCAATATGCAATATTTTAGTACACATTTAAGTTTCTGCATTCCTTCTCAGAGATGTACAAATGTCTTTAAGTTTGATGTTAAAAATAAAAAAGGAAGAATGTAAATCAGAGCATCGGGCAAAATACCCAGAATTTTCATAGAAGATTTCGATAAAATATCTGAGAAAACATTCCGACTGACACTATATGTATTTATTTCGCTCTTGAAAATTATCTTTGTCTGGTGTTTTTTTCCATTCTCAATCACAATTTTCGTACGGAGTAAACAAGGTGAGGAAGCTATTAACACTGTCATTACATTTTGTATAATCCTCTTTTCGTCCGGTATTTTTATTGCTTTGTTTATTAAATCAAATGAAGATGTAGTGAAAGAAAAGGAAAAAAATACAATTGACAAGGGATAACAAACTTCAGCAAAAATTTATAAAGCAGAGAAACAAGAGGAAGAAATCTGCATATCAACTGAAATAGAAACGCAATATTAGTTTCCAAGGCCTGTTTTACTGAAATCAAAAAAATTCCAGTAACGAACATGTATATACATATGTAAGTATAATTGAAGGGAAATAGTAATTTGTGATCTTTTAAGATAATTAAGATATAGATCTATATCAAATCAAGCCAAATTTTATCAAATATATATTTTATAAAGAAAGTGGGGTTGACAAATGCAATGTAGCTTTATTCTAATGAAAAGTTGTGTATTTTTAATTTTTTCGGGAATTATCCACGAATACAAGTGAAAAAAGTGGAAAAAAATGAAAAAGACTTATTTAGTGTGTAAACGACAAACGCGACGATTTCGGCTTTCCAGTCGAAATTTTTAAGTAATATTATATCACAGTCACCTGTATATGGTTTATATATCTCGCAAATGATCCAATATGCCAGTGCGTGTTCAACATATGAACATTTCATATACAAATGTAAACTACTCACTGACAAGTTATTGTCACTGGGATATCTAAAATCACGTTTGATGTCAACGTTATAAGGACATAGCTTTACGATACATGTATAACACGCATAAGATTACCGTTAGTACAACGCTACAGGACCGCAATTTATCATTTGGGGATATCGGGAATTCGAGTAAGATTATTTTTCTATATTTCTCTATCCTTATAAAGGATTCACTGAACCAATTGTCAATGTAGAGCTGAAAGTCATGACCTAAGCGTAAAATTAGGTCGATATAGGAAAATGTATATAACTTGGCTGTTGGAGTCGTGGGGTCTTGACCTGGGCGAGTTTAAATTACAGATAATTAAGTATAACATTATAATAACATTGACAAGAGTAATCGTTGTTACTTGTCACCGTATATAAGAGAGTATCCAAAGAGAAATAAAACGTTTTTCACGTGCAGCTTGTCATAACCGAAAAGTGAGTAAAATCATCCGTATGATAGAGGTTACTCTGCCCCACCATCGTATGTGAATCGGACAATATAAATGGTGAATATTGAGGCAACCTTTGCATTGATTTAATTGTAACAAATTTAGGAATTCTTCCTCTAGATGAAATCATAAATGACGAAAAAAAAATAGTTTACCTTGGATCTTGCTTCCGGCGAACTGTTTTATCTGTAGCAAATTAATGAGTTCTTCCTGATAGCAGCTTTCAAAACATTTTGCAGTCATTATCATTGTTTCTATTTGTTTATAATTTATTCTGTTTGTTTGTTGTTGATTATATTTCTCTGCAATGTAATTTGTTGTTTTGTAATTGATTTTGGAACGAACTTTGTTTGAAAGTTTGCCAATAAAAATTGGCGGCCACCATATAACTGAAAAATTGTTGAGTGTGGAGTAACAAACTAATCAAAATTCAAATGCAGCTTTTTTATCACGTAAGTAGGTGTGCTCATATAATATTAAATTTCATTTGTTTGAATACAAATTTAACAAGCAAACGATTGTTGTTTTATCACTGCAGTGTATCATAAGCGAAAATATTTTGATGTTTGTAATTTGTCTTTCAAATTATTTTCGTAAATGCAATGCAATTAATTATATTCTATTGAGTGCCAAGTACAAAAACGAAAAATAATTTAATCAAGTGATGATTATTTTCACTTTATACTTACTATGAATATTCATGAGCCGGCCTGGCTCAGTTGGAAGCGCTCGACCCCAGATGGTGTAGTCGTAATTTCGAGACCGGTCGACAGCAGGTCGAATACCTGTCCTTTGCATGAGAAGGTAAAATCCCGTGTCACAGTAGGTGTCAAGTGCCGAGCATAGGCCAAAATTTGAAACCCTTTACCGGCATTTGGTGACATCTCCATCTGAGTGAAAGATTCTTGAGTGGGACGTTAAACAACAACACAACAACAACATGAATATTAATTCAATCCATTGTCAATGAATAATTTAGTGAACTTGTCCAATGGGTCATTTTGTTCTTGGTCGGTATATAGCAGTCAAAAGAATTGTTGAAGAAGGCCATGTCAGATATATCGTGATAACAAATTTGAAGGATTATTAGTTTTGGGGGTTTTCACATCCTCCCCCTTTTACTACTAATATTGATATACAATTACAAAAAAGAGATATACACAAGCATAAAATTATTTAATTCATATATATTTTGTGAAAATTGCTTGAGAAACCCAGGTTTGGCACTTTTTCAACTGCAATTATTGAACTCAATCTTACTATCTGTTTTTAACGCCACTCTCGACCTGACCTTATTTTCACAAAATATATAGGATATATTAGATTTGTTATGCCTACGTATAGCTCTTATTTATTATTGTACATCAAGTACAAATAGTAAAAGTAGAACAAATCGACATATATTTCGTTTATTAACACAGCTAATGCCCTTTGATATCATATTTAAATACCAATGGTTATTAAGACAGACAAATTAACCTATAAACACATGATTGTGACGATGATACACTCCTCATATTTCATTGGACTTGACTGTGGACTTACGGCGGGTGTGACCGGTCGACAGGGGATGGTTACTCCTCCATGGCACCTGATCCCACCTCTTGGTTTCCAGAGGTCCGTGTTTGTCCATTTTTACCGGATCTATTCTATTGATTTATACTTTGGTATTCGAGATTTTTTATTATAAGAAACATTTTGGATTTTATCAACAAAGCTGAAATGAATCACTTCCGTTAAGGAATGAAATACAAATTACACAATTTACAGGATAACGGATAGTCGAATACGAATCAAAAAGTTGTTACATGTATTTGAATATTTTTATATTGATCTCAGTTCTATATATTAAGTTTTACAGTAAACGATGTCCGTAACCTTATATAACAAGAATGAACTGATATCATTTGTATTTTTATTAACGTGATTTATTTAGAGACAATATAAAATGTGTAACATTGTGTGAGCAGATACATTTTTGTTACTCAGAAATATAATATGCTTCATTGATGAATATTTGTACAGTATGTGCTAAATTTGTAAGTAAAATTAATCAAATATTTTCTTCATTAGTAAATAAATACAGTCATGTATGTTTATTTCAATTGTTTTCTTTATTTTTTTATTTTGATACGACGGAAAATAATGACTGCTATTGCGTAAAAACAAATGAACAAAGCTTACAAATTTTGCAGAAAACAAAGGCTCTCGTAGTGAAAAAAGCTGTTTAACAAAGACACACTGAATGAATTTTGACATTGATATTCTAGGAAATATTACTGAAACTGAAATCCAGAGTTAAAATATTGGAAAAATATATCAATTGCTTAGTAAGACGCTACTAATATGAAAATAAAGAAAAATGTATTTGACACCTACCAGTATTTGGCAGGACCTATGTAAAGTTTAATCATTGTTTTACATCGAACTCAACAAATGTATATCTATGTTAATGGCACTAAGAAATGTCTAAGTTCGCTGCTGTGCCAACACCAATGGTTATTTAGACAGACAAATTAACCTATTCACCCCTGAAGACACATTTGGACTGACCTGTGTCATTGAATTTAAGTCCGTTTTTCTCAAGTGGGGGGGGGGGGGGTAGATCAGTTAAAATATTTGCCCAGCGTTTACTAACTTATAAGTATAAGAAAGTAAAGCTTAGTACAGGAAAAAGTATGGATAACAATAGTTAAGAACAGGAAGTTCAAATATGCAAGATGCACTTTTTGTGTAATAATTAAAACCATTTTCTTGTAAGCAACAAATCTAGTGGTCAGATTACGTATTCATGTCTCCGAATTTAGATTGTAAGAAGTACAGGGGGCTTTGAAAATATGTCTCGACTACATGTACATGTGAAGTTTCTTTGATAGCTGTACTACGAATACGGTGTACAACCAGGATCATTAGTACGATGCAACCTTTGTAACATTATCATCGTGTAACTTGGTCGTTCCAATATTTTTGTAATGTTATGCGTCAATCGTAAAATAACAAAAACTATATTTCTAGCAGAAACACGCAAAACAACAGAAAGAAACACACGATCTTCTTGGGAGAATAAATGTAATTTGATTTGCACTTAAATACAATGTATAAACAGTAGTACAAACAAATTTAAACTGATAAAAAATCATATCTTTGGCACATACTAATAAATAACCTATAGAATGACAGTTTTCACAATGATGAAAATAGATTTTCATGTTTAACTCTTAATTATATATCAGTATGTTGCAAATGTTTTCCCTAGAGTTTTGCGTTTTTGTCTGTTTTATGATCTCAAAACGAAACATCATCGGGTGCTAAACATAGAGAAAATGTAACTCTTATAGAGGATTCGTTTCATTATTTATTACCTTTTTATTATATCAATCAACATAGCATCTTGTTTATCAATTTAAATGATTCAGAAATTGCTTCTAAAACCGAAAGTATTGTGTAGTTTAACGGAATTAACTCATTCAAAACTAATTGTGCTATAGTCAGGTCTATGGTAAACATTACATTAAATCAACAATTAGATTTCCTTTGATTTTCCATCTATTGGGAATATCGGCTACACTGTACAATATAAACAAACCATTCTCAGTTCCAGCTTCAATATACATCATATGACACTTCCAAATCCCGATTCGATATTCTTTCTCTAGTTCTTTCTTATGAACATTGATATAATTACGTGCAGTATATTTGTCTTATATTTTTTATATAAGGTTGCAAGAACTTGTATCGAATTCATTGGAATAATCAATCGAATATGTATAAATTATATCATAATACATTTAGAATCCCTCATCGAGTAAGATATATATACTCAATCCAAATTCCAATTTAAAATGCCAGTGTCTTACCTGTAGAGTATTTGGCGAGGGAAGAAGACTTTCGGAAATATACATTTATAAGAGATTCGAGCTTAACTTATGATATCTTATGGCCAAAAACGATCGTCTTGAGCATTTTAATTTTGCCCTTTTTGTATAACTGTAGTGTGGCATTTTTAAGAATAAACGTGTGAACCTCTGAACCTTCCACTGAAAAATCATAAACCAGCGAAACATTTATATGAAATTATAATTAATTGTTGCATATCACTTTATGAAGTGAATATCATAGAATCGGCAAACTCTTAGTAGTAGCTAATTGACCGATTACCAAGTGTCTGACACATGGCTGTTTATTTTTTGACGTCATTCGATTGATTGTGATGTCATAATCACAGTGTTTCACGTGCCATTTAATTGCGACGTCATAATGGAAAAGTTTGCCAAAAGATGCCGGGCATTTTGCGATAGGTCAATTTTGTCCTTCAACATTACAAATCAGTATATCGATATCCGCTTGATAATGCTTGTTAATCGGAAGTTTTCTTAAGTGGTGTTTAGCTATTTTCTCACCCCTAGAATTGACATCAAATTCTGCTTTGTTTTGTTAAATTTGGATGAAATGTTCTGCAAGTTTTCAATACATTATTTTCATTTTCTTTTTCATTTATAAGAAACAAATTGAAAGTTTCAAATGAATTACTATTCAGTTAACTTTCTTACAAAATCATCTCAGGTTCCAGTTGGACTCGAACTTTTGTTGACTAGAGGTGTCCAACAACCTAAGAAAGAGCACCTTGAAGGGTTTCCATTCACATTCAGGGACATTCATGACTATTCCATAAAATTTAAAACACTTCATGTACGGTATTCAAACTTTGAGTATGTACTCCAATTTATATCCATGTTATATCTGAAGTATATTTCAAATATGCATAATTTTCACCATAATTTACTACAGTTTATCATAAATTTAAAGGACAAAACAAGTGTACAGTTGCAGCATCAATTAGGTGTAGCCACATTTACAAAACCACACACAATCTGTTGAATCTGAATAATTTGAGTTAATTTGGGGAGTCATCTTTTGATTAGTAATTTTAGAACTATTGTTGGTGGATGAGATAATTTTGAGCATCATGAAAGACAGAGCGTTATATATGAATTCCGTACAAAAATCGCAATCGGAACATAAATTGGGACATATGTATCGGACAACATTTACACTATCCCTTGACAATCTTACCTCAGTTTCTTAATTTTTTAAATATAAAATATTAAGAAAAATATTAAAAATAAAATCTGTCTCAAAATTTTCCTTGTTTATGGACTCGGGCTCTGATCTCACCTCCTTCAAGATTTTCAGAGATCCACATTGGTCCAATGTTGACCAGATTTGTAAATTGTATCCTGGACATCCTGAAGATTAATACGTTGATATCTGTGAATTTGATATTCACTAATAATCAATGGTCTGATGATCAATGTTAACGCTTAAACACTGCCTACCTCAAAGATCTTTATACATTTAGTCATGACAGATCTTATCAAAGTCATTATATATTTTGTGGAAATTGGTCGAGAAACCCAGGTTGGTATTTACTCGTTTGCAAATGATTAATTCAGTCTGACTGTTGATTTGCATAGAACACTGGACTTGACCTCAAATTTATAAAATAAATAGGAATATAAGTATTTTTATGCTTGTGTATATCTCTTATTTGTTATCGTACATCATTCAGATGAGTAATAAACGAAAAACATTTTGGCAAAACACAGCTAATGCCCCCTTTATTGATAATTAAAAATATATTAATATATTCATGAACTTTCAAGTTAAACCGTTTACAAATGAACAATCACTGAATTGGATGGAATCTAAGTTTTCACACTGACGCCAAGTTTGGCTTTAGGCTTCGTAACGGGACTGCAGATAACATTTCTGCACTTAATAATTTAACTGTAAGATACCTGTCGCCTGATCATGAACTGTATTGTTGTTTCATCGATTTAAGAAAAATGTTCTGTAGATTGTATAGACAGCAATATACTGTTCAAAGGTAGCTAATCTTGGAATTGCAGAGGAAATATTTGACGTCATTTCATCTTTGTATTTTAAAATTAAAAAGCCTTGTTAGATACAAAACCGGTTCATCAGATTACTTTAGAGCAAATACAGAATTTTTTTGTCATGCGAATCTTTGTAAGTGATATAATATTTCAACGTTTTAAACGATTAAATATGTTCATTAGAAAATGTTTGTAATGCTGTTAAAACTTTGATAGAAGTAGAAAATACAGTATGTGAATAATTTTGTTGAAGGAAGAATCATAAAACAATTATTAAATATGTATATCAACCGAGAATCATAAGACCTCACTGTGAGTACTTTTATGAATATCAAAATATTTTTGTGTAAAACATTGTAAATAATATACAAAACATCTAAATTTAAAAAATCAAATAATTCTAAGAAAAAACATAAAATCAAAGAAATTTATTGAAATGATGCAGTACTTGGAAATAAAACAATTTTACATATTATATTAAAATATAAAAATGTTCAGATAGAAAAGAAAAAAAATTAATTACAATACTATTGATTGTTTGTTACTATGGTAACATGATAACTGTGAATAAAAGAGAATATTATTGATCACCCCATGTTAATTAACTGACGATATGTATAATGTTAATGACATCTTTGATTATATACTCAATATTATTATTATTATTATTAAAAAGTCATTCTTATTTCTATGGTAACTCTATACACATACCTCTTTCGAGGGTTTACTTAAAAGATCAGAAACACTGTCTGCCAAAGTATTTGCTAGTGAACAAATTTTAATGACCAAAACTAATTTGAATATTTATAAAACATAAAAAAGAAATGATATAGATATATATGTTCCCATAAGACAATTCCAAGTATATTTTAAATGTTTTTCTGATATGTTGACTATAGATGTTGGAAAAGAAGTCGGGGTAGTATTTGTCAACATAGGCAAAGTTTTTGACAGGGTGTGGCATCTGGGACTACTATTATACTTAACATTTTCACACCTGAATATCTCTTTTTTTATTGTTAAAAACCAGTCTATTATGGTCTGTATGGCTGAAAAGATTTAGAAAACTTTGGACAAATGGGAAACTTTTTATTTGCTAAATGATAATTTACGCTTTTGAATTCGCCCAGTTTTAAATTCGCCCACTGATAATTTCTTTGCATACAGTAATAATATAGTATATATAGTAAATAAAATAGCTAAATAAAACTATACGTAATACACAGAATAATACATGTATAACAAACTGATGAAGCTTCACATACGTGGAATACTATCAGTAATTAGTGCATTAAATAGTATTTGTTCTCCAAATATAAAACATTTCAGATACCAAAGTATAAATCAATAGAATGTCCAGGACATAGATACAAATCCGGTAAAAATGGACAAACACGGACCTCTGGAAACCAAGAGGTGGGATCAGGTGCCATGGAGGAGTAAGCATCCCCTGTCGACCGGTCACACCCGCCGTGAGTCCACAGTCAAGTCCAATGAAACACGTGAGGAGTATATTCTCGTCACAATTGGTACAGACGTCTCAACAACCGCCAACGAAAAGGCAACTCAACATTTCACTTAGTGAAACAGAGTAGTCGCAAACAAGACTATTATACCGACCATAAAATTTGCGGAACGTTGACATTAAACGTGGTTTTCGATATCCCTGTGTCAATAATTTGTCAGTGAGTAGTTTACCTCTGTATATGAAATCTTCATATGTTGTACACGCCCTGGCATATCGGATCATTTGTGAAATAAAAACTTAATATGCGGGTGACTGAAGGATATTACTACTTAAATGTGGAAAATTTACGATGGGAAAGCCGAAATCGTCGCGTTTGTCGTATAGCTTAATTGCTAATTTCCCGTCTGTGTTTATAATAAGTAAAATGTCTAAGTATGAAGCGTGTGTGCTTGATTCTGTTGTATCTTTAATTTCTAGTTCGCTGGGATATATCGCATTGACATATGTATGAAAATTGTCATTATTAATTGACAAAACGTCGTCGATATAACTAAATGTCAAATTAAAGGACACCGCTAACTTTTTCTTCTTTTGGTTCAGCAGTTTCTGAATGAAGTCTGCTTCGTATGAATAAAGGAACAGGTCGGCCAATAAAGGAGCACAATTGGTTCCCATAGGAATGCCGACAGTTTGTTGAAAGACCACGTCTCCGAACATTACAAATATATTGTCTATTAGAAATCCCCCCTTTGTTTTTCCTGATATGTTTCTGTATTAGTATAGACTAAACATTAAAAAGTACTTGTCATATGGGAACATCTATATCTCCATCATTTCTTTTTCAAGTTGTATAAATATTCAAATTAGTTCTGGTCATTAAAATTTTGTTCACTCGCAAATACTTTGGCAGACAGTGTCTCCGATTTTATTTTTAAGAAAATCCTCGAAAGAAGAACATCTGGCATGTGTATAGAGTTACCATGGAAATAAGAGGTAATATTCAATATATAATCAAAGATACCATTAACATTATACATATCGTCAATTAGTTAACATGGAGTCATCAATAATATTCTCTTTTATTAACACTTACTAGGGTAACAAATAATCAGTAGTAGTCTAAAATTTTTTCTTTTCATTTTGAAGATTTTATTATTTTAATATAATATGTAAAATTGTTTTATATCCAAGTACTGTTAATAGTATCATTTCAATAAATTTCTTTGATTTTATGTTTTTTCTTTTCTTAGAATTGTTTCAGATATTTAGATGTTTTATATTATCTACAATGTTTTACACAAAAATATTTTGTTATACATAAAAGTACTAACAGTGAGGTCTTAAGATTTTTGGTTGATATATAAATGTATATATTTAATAATTGTTAGGTTTTATGATTCTTCCTTAAACAAAATTATTCACATACTGTATTTTCTACTTCTATCAAAGTTTTAACTGTATTACAACCATTTTCTAATGAACATATTAAATCGTTTAAAACGTTGAAATATTACATCGCTTACAAAGATTCGCATGGTAAAACATGTGTCTCTGCTCTAAATCAATCTGATAAATCGGTTTTGTATTTAACAAGGCTTTTCATTTTAAAATACAAATATAAAATGACGTCAAATATTTCCTCTGCAATTCCAAGATTAGCTACCTTTGAACCTTTGCTGTCTATAAAATATGTAGAACATTTTTCTTAAATCGGTGAAACAACAATACAGTTCATGATCAGGCGACAGGTATCTTACAGTTGAAATATTAAGTACAGTAATGTTATCTGCAGTCCCGTTACGAAGCCTAAAGCCAAACTAGGCGTCAGTGTGAAAATTTAGATTCCATCTAATTCAGTGATTGTTCATCTGTAAACGGTTAAAGTAGAAAGCTCATAAATATATTAATACCTCTATAACTATCATTAAAGCGATATAAGCTGTTACGAAGATTATTTTTGTCCTTTGACATATAGTCGAGAATATGATAAAATGTGTGTTCAACTACATTATCAAACACGTAAAACGTTGTAGAAGATCTTCTTTTCGAAGTTATTTGTTTTATTAGAATTTAAGTTTGCCCGTACCTTAAAAAGGTATTTCCGTATGCAATGACCTTTCAGATAAACTCTTTCGCCATATCAAATATACTTCGTAATTCGGTCAGTGGACCTTTACGCGCTGGGACTATGTTAAAGTCGGTCGATTTTTATGTGTTTTATATTCAGTTTTAAAATACAGGACGTGATTTTTATTGGAAAGAGCATGTTTTATGTAAGAGATATGCTTTTCATCGCGTTTTTAAATACCTGAAGAAAACCTGGAGAATATATGAATAATATATCAGGTCACTAAAAGAAAATTTTCCGATCTTTAATGTTACCCTGAATGATGACATTGCCAAAATAAAAATAATATAACTGTGAAACTATGCGTACCTCACGTTTTACAATCGTGCTGCCATGCCCGGTGAAGTTAGGCAGTTCATGATCATATGTGTCAAGAATGATAAATCCGAGAATGCGATGGGACGAGTTAAATATGGGTTGAGATCACCCGATATATATCCGGCACGTGGACAATTCAGAAACGAATGTTTTGAAACGACGAGAAAAAACCCCAAACTTTGCCTGATTTAGGTATGAAATGATGATATACGAAAATAAATGGTATTAAGAATAGATTATATATTAACTGCAAATAGCAAGTGTTTATTGTTCGCCCAGTAATCTTCGTAAAAAAATTACCAAAAGTTAATTTGCAATACTCAAAGTATAGCGAACAAAAAATATGATATTACGGGTTACGTTTGGAAAGATTGTTGCAATTGTTATTCTAACCACCAGATGTTCTATTTGGAATATGTATGAGATAGAATATTACATAATCTCATATCGCTTTAAAGGGGGCAATAGCTGTGTTTTGCCAAAATGTTTTTCGTTTATTACTCCTTAGAATGATGTTCAATTGCAAATAAGAGATATATACACAAACATAAAAATACATATATTCCTATTTATTTTATAAATTTGAGGTCAGTCCAGTGTCCTATGCAAATAAAAAGCAAGGTCGAATGAATGATTTGCAAACGAATAAATACCAACCTGGGTTTCTCGACCAATTTCCACAAAATATATAATGATTTCGATGAGATATGTCATGACTAAATGTATAAAGATCTTTGAGGTAAGCAGTGTTTAAGCGTTAACATTGATCATCAGACCATTGTCTATTAATGAATACCAAATCTACAGATATCAACGTATAAATCTTCTGAATGTCCAGGATGCAATTTACAAATTTGGTGAATGTTGGACCAACGTGGATCTCAGGAAATCTAGAGGGAGGTGAAATCAGAGCCCGAGGCCATAAACATGGAAAATTTTAGAAAATAAGAAATTAAGAATTTACTCATCTGAGTACAAAGTGACCGTAAATTGACTTTAGAATTTTCTGAACTGAGGTAAGATTGACTAGGGACAGTGCAAATCTCGTCTATTACATATGTCAAAATTTATGTTCCGATTCGCTTAGCTTCGATGTTTGAAGATTATTCTTACCATAATCTATGATAAATCATTTAATAACCAACCAAGAGGTATAAAACGTGTTAAAATCAAGTAGGCAGCACGTTTTGTGGCATAAAAAAAGGAATTGATATATACTTTTTTAAAAACATTAAAAGTGTAGTATTTTTCTACTAAGGGCAAGTAGACCATCTTTTTAACTATATATTTGACTTTAATGAGATATTTTGATTTCGCGTTTGTGTTCCACGGCTGCCGACCGCGCCATTTTGGAAGATCATGACATGCTACAATTTCGCTTTCATACAAGAGATCGATTATGAATTTATTATTTTATTTAGTTGTAAAATATACCTGTAATATGAACCATTCAACAAGCATTTAATGTGTGTACACCTCGTACGTTGCGGGGACATTTCCCTGGATTATTATCACTACTGTTATCTGTTGTTGGTCCTGGTGGAAAATGAAGGTAGATGCAAACTACTACGCACTTTCGTATTTTGGTTTTATTCAAACATTTAGAATTTTTGGGTCAAATATACATTCATTTTAAACTGAAAATGTTCCGTTCATAAAACATCGTTATTTCTTGAGTTTAGTTACGGATAACTTTGTAGTAGCAACTTCTGGTTGACTGATACAGACGATTTACAGAAGAAGTATAGATATTCAAAATGAATACTAAACACATGTCTATTTACTTAGCAAATATCCATCTTTAATATTGTCTCAAAGATCAAACGAGATTTGACGATAAAACACAAACAAATTAACTGGTCCCTTGCGTCAGCCATGACGCATCATGATCTAGAAATGTTTTTAAAAATATTTTTCAAAACTCCATAATTTTTTAATTTCTGTGAACATGGGATGATTAATTACCTAAATGATAAATTATATGCCTATAGCAAATAAAAATAAATAGTTTAAACTTTTTGTTTCCATCACTAAATTGTATGGAAGGCCAAATATTCAATAAAAAATGTCATTTGCATTTTTTCACAAATTATTATTTTTGTTACCAGATGGTTCAGGAAAGTGATCGAAGAAGCAGGTCTAAATTCTACAATATTCAAGGCCCATTCAACAAGAGGGGCATGCACATCCAAAGCAACCAAATTTAGTTTTATCAATGACTCAAATAATGTCAAAAGCAAACTGGAAATCAATAACAACATTTAATAAGTATTATAACAAACCGGTACATACTGAGAAAAACAAGTTTGTAAAACAGTTCTAAATTTAACTGCAGATACGCCATCGATTCAGAAAGAACAAAGTTATTAATGTCTTTAAACTTACATGTTAATACCTTACTACAGCTTACGATATAAAATTAGAAATGTTATAAGTTCGCTTTAGCGCACGCAATGAAATTAAGATTTATGAGTAAGGTGAAGTAAGGTATTTAGCTCCAACCCATAACATTTGAACCCTCCCATTTACCAATATTCTTACTTTCTATTACAGGAAATAAGAAGTGTGTAGTGGGCACAAACAAACCAGATGTCACATAAGCCAGAGGATATTGTGTTTGAATATGTGACATATATATATATATTTTTCACTAACCTCATTTCGCTAGCCAGGAAGGCATTATCATTTACTTGTGTACGAAGTTCAATTTTCATTTATAATAATAATAATAATAATAATAATAATAATAATAAAAATTAAGACTCACTTCTTTATTGAAATAGGGAAGGTAAGACAAGTAACGTGATACAGAGATTATATGTTACGCTGATTCTACCATGGAGTCTTAGTCTGACATGGAAATCTTAAATAAAATGTATACTGTGGAGATGTCTGTCACTGAATTGAAATTAACAATATTCATTTGCTATGGAGCTGACAGGTCTGTCGTTAAAATTAGAGTTATATTTCTTTCTTCTCAACTTTCCAGCCATACGCAAGAAGGAAGATTTCGTCAAGTGATCGCGAGATCTCGTTTCTTTAAGTAGGCGTGGGGATTCCGGAAGCCATGGAGATTGCATGTTAATACCTTACTTTATTGAAGCTTACTCATATAATCTTAATTTCATTGTATGCGCTAAATAGCACTTATACAGTTTTTGAACCTGTCTGTAGATTAATGACAAGCTTGTCCGCTTATGACAAGCTGTTCCTCACTGAATACTCGCTTATGTATGTTGACCAGGAGGAACGATTTCTCTAATCAGTGTAATTTTAATTTTGTGCTTGATTACCTGAAATTTAAACTTGTCCAGATAAAAAAAAAATTCACAAGACTCCGCCCAGCCAGGTTATATAGATTTTACTGTACGAAAGAATACGAAACTCAAACACAATGCTATACGTATACGAAAACTAATATCATTAATTTATAATCAGCTAACTGTATTAGTTTATCAGTTATAAATTGATTATCTAACTTTGATAAATAATTTAATCATCTTTACAAGTTGATATTCATATTAATATCTATTAAGATGACTAACTTGTCAAAATATCTTTATTCCGTACATTTCCATACAAAATCATCCAAAAAAATGTATCGAATATTCTCCCTCATACATTTTACCCTGAATGTGAATTTTTGCGGAATTTGGATTGTTCTTCTCGACACTCTGCTTCTTTGGATGCTAAATGCATTTATTTTGTAACATTTTGTCAGACTAGATCTTACTTACTTAAAATTCCGGATCATAAACCCACATTTTGTCCCTGTATGTTAAATTCGCAGAAATGCGTCCGTCTCTCTCTCTCTCTCTCTCTCTCTCTCTCTCTCTCTCTCTCTCTCTCTCTCTCTCTCTCTCTCTCTCTGTAAAATAATACTATATATTTCCGAGGATTGGCATGGTTATTTATAATAAAAGGATATCTTTTATTTAATCATATTAAGAAGAACACGCACGTGATGAATAAACTAGTGCACTTAGATACATTAGTTTTATATATTTAAGTAGAACGGATCAGAGGCTCGTATTGAAGTTGTTAAATACCAAAGGTTGATCAATATTTTTTATAATTGTTTCTCCGTTATATAAAGACACAACTTTTGATATTAGTTTTAAAGGGAGTGGGGTACTTGAACAAAAGCTTAATTGAGGGCGAAGTTACATTGAAGGTAAGAACTACTTTAATATAATAAATTTCAATAGTATAGTTAAAAACAGTAAAACACTCAATATTCACTAATTTTAGGCCCTTTGGCCTTTATCAAGTGAAAGACGACAATATGTATATTAGTTACATTTGTATTAAGTCTGCACAACACACAGCTTCATGGCAAAAGCCAAGACTTAATACTATGTAACTAACATATATATTGTCGTCTTTAGCTTGATAAAGGCCAAGGGGGCGAAAATTGGTGAATGTTGAGTGTATTACTTTAATATAAGTTTTTGTTTCTTTCTTTTTATATAAAATCAGATTGAACATAATTTCGAGGCTTAGGAAGACGAGAATGCGATGTATTACAGAAAGAAATATATACATATATAGTTGGATTTTGATTTTTTTTATTCACATCATTCACAATAATATACATGTAGTAGAACAATGGTATAGACACACACACACACACATATATATATATATATATATATATTTATCGGTGTTTGAAGTGATTTTTTAAAATTTATTCTTAGTTGGAAAATTCATAAAAGTAAAATACCAGGATTCTCGCACCTTATTAGTTCTTCCTTCCGACGGGCGGATTTAGAGGGAGGCAGTATCTGGAAGCTAAAAAATGCAGTAAAAGACTTCCCAGATCCTTGGAAAATAAAGAAAAAATCCTGGACCCCACTTGTCACATTGTGTTTGTGGAAACTCAAGGGTTTTTTGTGAATAATCAGTCTGTCAATTTAATTCATTATTTGGGATAAGAACGAAGTCACAGATGTGAAAATTAACTCTGTACATTTCTTGGTAAATGTCCTGGACCATGGAGCCTAGTCCTATAACATAGGGCATTAGGTCGTGATATTTATATTTTCAATTTTCTTTTACTTTGTTATATACTATTTTTATTCAATATTTTTACTATCAAACTGTTGCATTTCAAGAAAAATTTAAAATGTAAATATCAGCATAAAAACATGAAATAATGGAAATACAATGTGATGAACTTTGGGGAAAACGGTTTTGTGTCTGGAAGATAGAAAAATACCTCGTCGGGCTTTCAATTAACTGGATTGTCCAAGATTTTATCTCAGGAGCTTACTCCCAAACCCCCTAGTCAACCCAAAATCAACTTCAATTTCAGATTAAATTAATCCTCCAATGAACTTTTATAAGGAAAAAAGAGACATAATTTAGTGTCTGGAGGTTATTACTAATTCGTCCGAAATTCCGCCCTAATTTTATGTTACTTTTGTGCTAAATCAACCTTCTTTTGAGAAGGATAATCAGTGTGATAAATTAGCGGAATCCAGGCGTATTTTCCGTCTGGAAACAGAAAAATGCGTCTACGGACTTTCAAATTTCAAGTATTTTCTGAAAGATATTTAAAACCCGACCCCATTACAATCCAACAATTAGTATTATGTGTAGTGATCAGGAAAGGATTCAGACAGAGAGGCAGCGAAAATATAGATGTAAAAAGCTCGGTGACGATACTCTGTATTTTCGACCCTCAAAGCATGGGAACTAGTTAGATCGTGTCTGGAAAGCTTCCAAATTTCATAATTATTAAAAAAAAAAATACTTTTCTCTATATCCCAAAATGAATTATTGCTTCACGTTTTATCCAACAAATTGTAAAACAAAAGATGTTCAATAAGGCTTGTATTATAACAGTCTAGTATAATTCTGTTACTCGCAACCCTGTACAAATTCTCGATCCGTATCCTAGGGCAATGTAATTAAAAGCACGCCCACTCTAACCTCAAATACTGCATCCGCCTATGCTTCTCTCTAACTTGAAATCCTGGAGGCTGTGTCTCTGTATATGTATTGTATTTTATAGCTTTTGACTACGGAGCCGCGTTGTCGTATTTCAGTTTCTCTCTGAAATGTTTGTTTGCCCTACATATCAGTAAAAAACATCGTTTGCGTTTTCTTATCATATATGAATATGATTATTTGTAAACAAGCATTGGATCAAAATGTATAAACGATTTCCCCCTGTGTTATTCTTACACAGAATTAATGTACCATTTTCCCGCACCGCATTTTTTTTAAAGTCTTGTAGATGTCATTGTGTTCAATCAGCAGATTCACATAGCCATATCAAGAAAATCTAAATTCAGGTCTGCAACCCTAAAAGTATCTTAAACAGGCATCTAAACCGTCTGGTCAATATCAATCTGCCTCTATTATTCAAGTTATTTGTTTTTTTAAGTTTGTTTCCAACTGTATTGTTTGTATTCTGTTTCATTTGATTGGTTTTCTACATTTAACTGTCGTGTTCATTAATGTGTTTTATTTGTTTTCTGGAATTGTTATAGAATGCTGATGTTATTTTGAGTTTTCTGAATTATCATCTCATATGAACATGATATCTCTTTTGTTTTGAAAATCATTTATACTCCATATAGAATTACAGTTCGGTGAATAATCGCATTACCTAAGCTTTATGTGTTTTTTTTTTCAAGTATATTTTTCTTTGCATGGATTGTTCCCTTGTTGTGTCCTCTCTTTTGGGGCTTCTAGCGCTGTGGATCGCGTTCCATTCTATCCATTATTTCTATCTTATTATGTAAACGGCGGGTTCCATTTTTCTCTCCCTTCTCAGTTTTATCCCGCATTTCTATCTTATTATGTAAACCAGGGGTTCCGGCGCACCGCGTCTTTTTATATGCCGTATCATATAAAATGGAAGCTCGTATTATTTTTTATCTTCTACCTTATTACGTAAACGGGGGACCGGCGTACCGCGTTTTCTATCTTATCACATAATGCGGGGTTTTCTCTCTTCCCGTGTCGCCGATGTAATTTTAAATATTTTAAAGAAAATATTTCCTTTTATAAAAATGTATATAGTATTAGATAAGTGCTTTTCTAAGGACGGTAAAACACAGATATTATTGAATTGTCCTAACGATAAATTAATGTGTCAGATGCCTAGAAGGAAAAGAAAATATCCTTGTCCGCACGAAGTGAAACCGAATTCCATTTTTTGTAGTTGACATCACTGTTACATGAAAAACTAGACTTTGTCAAGACAAAGACACGGGCTTTCCAGTGTCCATGTTAAGACAGTCATGTCAAAGATAAGTAATCGTGTTTAGTCTTTTGTCCTTGATCTGTGTTTAACGCAAGTCAAGGAGACTAACTGACATCAATTTTATGTTCCTGTGTTACGTCTGTCACCAGTTATCGCATTACATCAGACTTTGCGTTTTGACTTCTGTGACCTTGACCTGTAGACCCAATGACCTTGAAAGATTGTACAGTTCTAGAGAAAGTCATGGAGACTAAATGACATAAGTTTCATATTCCAGTGTTCAGACAATCACCAGTTATCGCATTTCATAAGATTTCACATTTACCACTGTGACCTTGACCTTTGTCTCAATGGCCTTGAAAAAAAATATATTTCTAGAGAATGCCTAGGAGACTAACTGACAGAAGTTTCATTTCCCTGTGTTAAGTCTGTCGCCAGTTATTGCGGAACATAAAATTTCACGTTTTGGTCTCTGTGACCTTGACCTTTGACCCAATGACCTTAAAAAAGTATACAGGTCTGGAGAAAGTCCAGAAGACTAACTGACAGAAGTTTCATGTTCCTGTGTTAAATCTTTCACTAGTTATCGTGGAACATAAAAATTTCGGGTTTCGGTCTCTGTGACCTTGACTTTTAACCCAAAGACCTTGTGAAAGTACACAGATCTGGAGAATGTCCAGGAGACTAACTGACAGAAGTTTGATGTTCCTGTGTTAAGTTTTTCTCCAGTTATCGTGGAACATAAAAATTCACGTTTTGGTCTCTGTGACCTTGACCTTTAGACCCAATGACCTTGAAAAAATATACAGATCTGGAGAATGTCCCCAAAGGACCTTGGTAAAAGAAGAGACTAACTGACAGAAGCTTCATGTTCCTGTGTTAAGTCTTTTCTCAATTTATCGTGGAGCATATAATTTCACGTTTCGGTCTCTGTGACCTTGACCTTTGACCCAATGACCTTAAAAAAGTATACAGGTCTGGAGAAAGTCCAGGAGACTAACTGACAGAAGTTTCATGTTCCTGTGTTAAATCTTTCACTAGTTATCGTGGAACATAAAATTTCGGGTTTCGGTCTCTGTGACCTTGACTTTTAACCCAAAGACCTTGTGAAAGTACACAGATCTGGAGAATGTCCAGGAGACTAACTGACAGCAGTTTCATGTTCCTGTGTTAAGTTTTTCTCCAGTTATCGTGGAACATAAAATTTCACGTTTCGGTCTCTGTGACCTTGGCCTTTGACCCAATGACCTTGAAAAAATATACAGATCTGGAGAATGTCCAGAAGACTAACTGACAGAAGCTTCATGTTCCTGTGTTAAGTCTTTTCTCAATTTATCGTGGAGCATATAATTTCACGTTTCGGTCTCTGTGACCTTGACCTTTGACCCAATGACTTTGACTAAGTTTCATGCACATCTTCAGTTGGTGATCTATCATAGGTGTAAGTTTGAAGTCTGTAAGTCTTTCCGTTGTTGAGAAACCTGTGTCCAAAAATCCTGGGAAGAATAATAATAAGAACTAGACTTAAGACAAAGACACGGGCTTTCCAATGTCCATGTAAAGACAGTCATGTCCAAGATAAGTAATCGTGTTTAGTCTTTTGTCCTTGATCTATGTTCTCGAAAGTAAGGGAGACTATTTGTTCCTGTGTTAAGTCTGTCACCAGTTATCGCATTACATCAGATTCTGTGTTTTGACCTCTGTGACCTTGACCTTTAAACCCAATGACCTTGAAAGACTGTGTAGTTCTAGAGAAAGTCATGGAGACTAACTGACATAAGTTTCATGTTCCTGTGTTGATTCTGTCACTAACTATCGCATTACAAAAGATTTCATGTTTTGGTCTGTGTAACCTTCACCTTTGACCCAATGACCTTCAAAAAGTACACAGTTCTAGAGAAAGTCCAAGAAAGTAACTGACAGAAGTTTCATGTTCCTATGTTATATCGTTCTCCAGTTATCGTGGAACACACGATTCACGTTTTTGTCTCTATGACCTTGACCTTTGACCCGATGACCTTGAAAAAGTACACTGTTCTAGAGAAGGTCCAGAAGAATAAATGACAGAAGTTTCATATTTCTGTGTTATGTTTTTCTCCAGTTATCGTGGAACATAAAATTTTACTTTTTGCTCTCTGTGACCTTGACCTTTGACCCAATGACCTTGAAAAATAATACAGGTCTGGAGAAAGTCAAGGAGACTACGTGACAGAAGTTTTATGTTCCTGTGTTAAGTCTCTCTCCAGTTATCGTGGAACAATAAATTTCAAATTTCTGTCTCTGTGACCTTGACCTTTGACCCAATGACCTTGAAAAATAATACAGGTCTGGAGAAAGTCCAGGAGACTAAGTGACAGAAGTTTTATATTCCTGTGTTAAGTCTCTCTCCAGTTATCGTGGAACAATAAATTTCAAATTTCTGTCTCTGTGACCTTGACCTTTGACCCTATGACCTTGGGCAAGTATGCAGTTCTAGAGGAAGTCTAGGAGAATAATTGACAGAAGTTTCATGTTTCTCTGTAAAGACTGTCACCGGATATTACGAAACATAAATTTTCACATTTTGGTCTCTCTGACCTTGACATTTGAATGTATGACCTTGAAAAGGTATACACTTCTGGAGAATGTCTTGGAGACTAAATGACAGAAGATTCATGTCCCTGTGCTAAGTCTGTGACCAGTTATCGTGGTACATAAAATTTCACGATTTTTTTTTCTCTGTGACCTTGACCTTTGATCCTATGACCTTGAAAAAGTATACAGTTCTAGAGAATTTCTAGGAGACTAAATGACAGTAGTGTCATGTTCCTGTGGTAAATCTGTCACCTGTTATCGCGTTACATAAAATTTCACGTTTTGACCTCTGTGACCTTGACCTTTGACCCAATGACGTCAGAAAAGTATACAGTTCTGAAAAATGTCATGTTGACACATTGACACACGTTTCATGTTCCTATGGTAAGTCTGTCACCAGTTATCGCGTTACTTAAAATATCACGTTTTGACCTCTGTAACCTTGACCTTTGACCCAATGACGTCAGAAAAATATACATTTCTGGAGAATGTCATGTTAACTTACAGACACAAGTTTCATGTTCCTATGGTAAGTCTGTCACCAGTTATCGCGTTACTTAAAATTTCACGTTTTGACCTCTGTGACCTTGACCTTTGACCCAATGACGTCAGAAAGGTATACATTTCTGGAGATTGTCATGTTAACTTACTGACACAAGTTTCATGTTCCTATGGTAAGTCTGTCACCAGTTATCGCGTTACATAAAATTTCACGTTTTGACCTCTTTTACCTTGACCTTTGACCCAATGACGTCAGAAAAGTAAACATTTCTGGAGAATGTCATGTTGACTTACTGACACAAGTTCCATGTTCTTGTGTTTAGTCTGTCACCAGTTATCGCGTTACATAAAATTTCACATTTTGGTCTCTGTGACCTGGACCTTTGACCCAATACTCGTAAGTATTAGTAAGTATTAGTACAAGGATAACATATTCAAGCTTGATACAGGATCGTTAACCACTCTGACTGTGGCGACACCTACTGCTGGTTTCACAAACCTGAAAAAACCCAAAGTTTCGGTTCTAAAAATCGATTCACTCTCAGTCCAAAATTGGAAAAACCCAACTTCTCTCTCTAGCCGTTGACTTCTCGTAAACTCATGTGACCTCTCGTGATCTCTCGTGACACCGACCTCTTGTAACAAAGGCTCTAATTGGCTCGTTATCCAAGGTGGCCGCCCCCATAACCTTCCACTCCCGGTCATAGACACGCCTCCAAGCTCAACGATTGGCTCTTTCTCCTTATTGCCATGACAGCATGACCTCACTTCCGGTATGATGCACTTCCGGTATGACCTCACTTCCGGTATGATGAACTTCCGGTTATGACGTCAAAGGCAACTGTATAGCGGGCCATTTGAATTGACCAATCAGAAGCCACGGGAACGTCACGATCGCGCGTTGGAACAACTTACCGCGGCTAGAGATGCTTGGAATCGTAAAAGACAAAAGAGATTGGATTTTCTAAACGAATTTTTAAGAAAAGAAGGGCACGCTTTGTACATTTTTAAAGAAGTGGACGACGCTATGCGATTATACTCTCAAATTACCGCTGAGGGAGAAATTTCACCCGAGCCGAGATTGAGGGATTTTTACGCTCCTAGTGACGAGCAAAATGATAAAGAAATTTTATTCGTCTTAATAGGAACCTGTTTCGTGTTTTACGCCGCGAAAAAGCTAAAATAATTTATATCTTTAAAAGATATAAATTAAATGGAAGAAATATATTACAGCCCGCGTGGTTATTGGAAGGGAAAAGTAGCTATCAAAAAGCTAGCTATGGCGGCCAAAGTGAGCGACAAAGAAGCGTTTGATTTTCTTAAGAAACGTGTGGCAAATCTATTTACCGGCTCCCAAGAAAATCGTACGACCTAGGTTTGAAAACGTAGAAGAAAACGAAATGCATCAGGCCGATTTGCTATTTCTACCGCACGATAGAATAGAAAAGAAAACGTATAAGTACGCGCTAACGGTGGTAGACGTAGTAACTAGATACAAAGAAGCGGAACCTTTAACGGCTAAAAACAGCGAAGAAGTGGCCGATGCCTTTTTAAAAATAACCGCCCGAAAAAATAGAACCCCTCGATAAATTTCAACCACCCATCTGCCCCATGGTAAAAGTCAGATATTTGTATCAACCCGGCGAGTTAGAAGGTGGGAGATACTGGGCCACAGACCTGATTTGGACCGTCGATAAACACGAAATTGATCGACATTTTAGATTGCAGAGTATCGACGTGTATTATTTAAAACCGCCGGCGCCTCAGAGAAATTTCGTTAGAGAAGAATTGCTAGTCGTCGAAGATTGAAATGAGTTAAAAATATATATTTACACTATAAAAATGTCGATGTTAAGCGCGATGAAATGCCTTTACCAACAACGTAAATGGACTATGAAAATATTTATGGAATCGTCTTGAGTTAGGTCAGAGGAACGACTTTGGGCGAAGAGATTAAGAAAGAACTGGCGTCGGCAAAGCCCAATTTCAAGGAAGTGTTGCGCGAATTCAATTTGGCCCTGAGAGAAAAAGAAATGTTGTGCGAGTTGAAGGAAAGAACAGACACCAAACGCAAATTCAACGAAGTGTTGGGCGAATGGAGGGAATTAAAAGAAGAATATAACGAGGAATTTGACCAGTGTATAAGATTTTGAACTTTTTACAACTCGATCAAGAAAGACGTCAGTAGGTTCAGAGATCCAGCTATGATGTTTCACGACCTCAAAGGCGTTATCGTTGAGCGAGTTAAAGAAGAATTTAGTAGAGTAAATAGTTTAAAGTTTCAAATAGCGGTTAAGGTGAAATTTAGGCGAAATACCGATGAAACGTGTGACATGGCTTTTTATAGCACGCAAAGAGTTGTTTTATCGGCGAATACCGTAGAAGACGATTATCGCAATATAGTAGAAACAATGTTAGCTTCTATAGAAAAAGTAAATACTTCGGGATCTGGGTGGAGAACAGACCAATGTTTAATGTTGTACATAAATTTTGTCACTTACCAAGCCTTCAGAGGCAGCTCGTACATCGAACTACCGAAAAAACTAAAAAATAAGAAAGCCATCATCAACGTTAAAAATACGGATGAAAAATGTATGCTATACGCCATACTTTCCGCCCTACATTACGCCGATATTGGGAGAGATCATCAACGCGTCACAAAGTACGAGAAATATTTAGATTAACTTAACGCGAAAGGTATCGATTTCCCAACGCCGCTTTCTCAGATTCCAAAGATCGAGAGACAAAATAATATCGCCATTAACGTTAACGATTGGAAAAACGATATTGTCGTACCATATCAAGTTTCTAATCAACCGAATGATATGAAGCGCATTAACTTAATGCTAATCGAGAGTGATGATTAATACCATTATTGTTGGATAAAAAGCATGTCCGCGTTATTATATGCCGAAACAAAGCATAAAAATAAAAAATTCATTTGCGATCGTTGTCTTCACGCATATTCTAGCGAGGATATACTCTTAAGACATAAGGGAGATTGTCCCGGAATAAACGAAGCCGCCGTAATTCCGCGCATACCCGACTCTAAGAACAATATTCTTGAATTTATTAATCAGAGTAGGAGTCACCCAGTACCTTACGTGATTTATGCCGATTTCGAGAGCGTTATCAAACCTTTAAAGAAAAAAAATTGGCGACAAAGCGGAAATAACGTCTGTACACGAAGCTTGTGGTTATGGTTATCAAGTAGTTTGGCGTCATAAAACGGAGGACCCCGTTATCTACCGAGGCGAAAATGCCGCGTTAAAATTTCTACGAGCTCTTCGAGTCGAAGAAGAAAAAAAATAAGGTGTTTTCCTCGCCGAAACCCCTCGTGTGGACAAAATCGGATAAAGAAAATATCGAGGCGGTTACGGAATGTTGGGTTTGTAAAAAAAAAACTCTTACCAACGAAACGGCGGAAGAATTTCGTAGATTGTGGCGTCGAAAAAAAAAATTTCGGATAGGCTGGGAAAATTAAGGGGAATTAAGCCCCTGAAAGAAAGTTTAAAAGTATGGGAACGCGGGAAAGCGACGATAATAGACGTGTTTGGAGAAAATAAAGATACATCTTGCTATGGCAATTTGATTGCCATATTTAAATCGAGAATAGATGAGGTGATACGTCTTAAAACCGAGCTAAAAACCATCAACTCGCGAATTACAGAAGATGAAAAAGATTTTGACGACGGAAAGGGAGTCGATCGGTGTCTCACCACGGGACAATATCGCGGCGCGGCCCACAAAAAAAATGTATTTCGCAACCGAAAAAAGAACGCACGTCCATCCCGGTCATAATACATAATTTAAAAGGGTACGATTCGCACCTGATCATTCAAGAGATTGGGAAAGTTTCCGGCGACCTAAGTCGTATTGCCATTAACTCCGAAAATTTGTCTCGTTTAGTTTGGGACAGCTCAGATTCATAGATAGTTTTCAGTTCATGAGTAGATCGTTAGCATCTCTAGTCGATAGTTTTAATATCACCGATCGGCGGAAAGTCCGAGTTGGTTAAGAAGAAGGGAGTTTTTCCGTACGAATATGTAGACTTCTTCGGACATTTCGAAGAAACTAGTTTACCTCCCAATGAAAAGTTTCACAGTAGTTTGTTCGATAGCAATATTACGGAGGCGGATTACGACCACGCGCAAAAAGTTTGGAAAGAATTCAATTGTCAAACTTTGGGAGATTATCATGATTTGTATTTGAAAACCGACGTGGTTTTACTAGCCGACATTTTCGAAAATTTTCGTTCCACGAGCATGCGACACTACGAATTAGATCCGTGTCATTATTACACGGCACCCGGGTTAGCGTGGGACGCTTTACTAAAGAAGACGGATATCGAGTGCGGGCTTTTAACTGATTACGATCAGCACCTCTTCATCGAAAAGGGAATACGCGGCGGCATTAGTATGGTGCCCAATCGTTATTCTAAAGCTAATAATTCTTACTTGAAAGAGTACGATCCCAATCTTCCCCGAAAACATATAATGTATTGGGATGCCAACGCGTTTTATTCGGAAGCCATGTCCCACCCTCTACCCTATAGAAATTTCGAATGGGTAGAACCCGATACCATAGATCCGCCGGAAGGTAAAGGATACATTTTAGAAGTAGATTTAACTTACCCGAAAGAATTACACGATTTACACAACGAATATCTGTTAGCACCGGAACGGTTAGAAGTCAATCTAAAAGATCTTTCCGACTACCAAAAAAGATTGTTGAAGGAGAGCGGTTTGAGGTATACTGGTCCCGCGAAACTCGTGCCAAATTTGCTGGACAAAAATAAATACGTCGTACACTATAAGATGTTAGAATTATTCTTATCTTTGGGGTTGAAACTGAAAAAGGTACATCGAATTTTAAGCTTTGACGAAAAACCTTGGATAGAGCCTTACATTAGACTTAATGCCCAACTTAGGCAGAATTCCAAAAACGCCTTCGAGAAAAGACTTAATACCCAACTTAGGCAGAATTCCAAAAACGCCTTCGAGAAAGATTTCTTGAAGTTGATGAACAATAGCGTGTTCTGAAAGACCATGGAAAACGTCAGAAACAGGGTTGACATAAAACTCATTAAAAATACCGACAACGCTGAACAAGTTCGTAAAATCAACGCGAAACCCACGTTCGATAGAGCGGATATCATCAACGAAGAATTGGTTATGGTACACGTGAAGAAAGTAAGGGTGATCTTAAATAAGCCGATTTACGCGGGAATGACCATTCTCGATTTGTCGAAGTACCACATGTATAATTGGTATTACAACTACTTAAAGCGACAATACGGCGATAGCTGTCGATTGTTATATACGGATACGGACAGTCTTTTGGAAGAAGTACAAACGGACATGATAAAACAGACGAACGAATTTGATTTCCCCGATTTTCCAGACGATCACCCGAGCTTCCCTCCGAATTTTAATAAAAATAAAAACAAGAAAGTCATAGGAAAATTTAAAGACGAATGTGCCGGAATTCCGATTTCCGAATACGTGGGACTTAGACCGAAGATGTATTCGGTTTTAAAAGACGATTCTAAAGTTATTAAACGAGCAAAGGGTGTGAAACGATGCGTGGTAGACAGCCAGATAAATTTTACCAACTATAAAAATGCTCTTGTTAAAGACGAAACTTTAAGCGCGAAGATGAACAACTTACGATCGATCAAACAAAGAATTTACGGCATGACTATGCATAAAACTGCTTTATCCCCGCTCGATACTAAGTTACGCATACGCGAGGATAATAAAACTTTGACGTACGCAATAGGACATTACAAATTATCTCAATAATGCGACGCGACGAGAGAAAACCCCGCATTACGAGTTAAGATAGATAACGCGGTACGCCGGTCCCCCGTTTACGTAATAAGATAGAAGATAAAAATAATACGAGCTTCCATTTTATATGACACGGCATATAAAAAGACGCGGTGTGCCGGAACCCCCGGTTTATATAATAAGATAGAAATGCGGGATAAAAGTGATAAGGGAGAGAAAAATGGAACGCGAATCATAAATACACAGTGCACCGGAACCCCCGGTTTACATAATAAGATAGAAATGCGGAATAAAAGTGAGAAGGGAGAGAAAAATGGAACCCGCGGTTTACATAATAAGATAGAAATAATGGATAAAATGGAACGCGATCCGCAGTGCGCTAGAAGCCCCAAAAGACAGGACACACCCTATGGAAATTGTTTTTGTCTCGGTGGACAGTCAATCTTATATTTTTCGTATACCCTTGCAATAACTGTATGATAAATGCAGTATATACATATATATATATAAGATGGAACTTAGCCCGAACCTTTTTAGTCGTTATTGGCAATCCCGTTCACTTAAGCTAGTCCCCGTCTGACTACTACACTTCGTTCATAGACAACGATTTAGGCTAGACCCTATAGCAAATAAACAAGGCCTATCACAGATTGAAAAGGTATTCTTTTTTCAAACCGGTTCAAGTTGTATACGTTGCCATGAAACAAAGTAACGTCAAATCTCGTTCAAATCCCAAGATTTCTGCATGAATGAGATTGGGCTGTACCGGTTGTTTTAGAGCGAGGGAAAATACAACCGGGAACCAGTTTACCGTTCACTGCGATAACTTCATTTAACTCAAAAGATAAGAAATCGGAAACGGAGCGGGCTTGATCTATTTGGGTTAAGTCGAATCAGGATATATTGTAATCGGAAGTAAACCAATTTTTTTTTTTATATTTATATAACAAAGTTCTCAAAATAACCGGGTTATAATTTTGGTAAAAATATTTTTATATTAAGCGGGATTTAAATTTACAGGGTTCAATAATATGAATTAAAGCAAAGCCTTGAAAGCGAACGCAGCTCGGTTATTGTTTGGATAATTTTTAAAAGTAAAACTTCTTAGTGAAATGCCCATGTATCGATACATCTGACAAATGTTGATAATGATATGCTGCTCCACTGATTACAAATTCAATCCAATAAGCTTCCATGTCCCTATTTATAAGCTTATAAGCACCCCTCCCCTTTTTACACATGATAAAGTACCTTTCCTAGCCAATTGAAAAGGCAATGTGGACCACAAAAACGTAAATAACAGTTATCTCTAGCCCCATACAACACAAGAATGTCAATAGGTGTCCACTGTATTAACTACAACAATTTTACCACTGACCCTTGTAAAAAATTGAATGCTTTTCTACAGTTTGACTATTGATTAATTCCAATAAGCGCCCACATCTTTTTTCTTTTCTTTTTTTTTCGTAGGCGATATTGGGTAGAATATGGTATTGGAATAAGAGACATACATGTAATGAGCGGCATTGTGCTACAGATCCCACATTTTCGGGTTCTTTTTTGTTTTTGTTTTTTTTTTTGACGCTATGTCAAACTTTTATTAAGTTTCTATGTTGCCTGTGATAAAGAAATCTGCACCTTTCCTCGTGATTTTTGCATTAAGACAATGAGACAACAGGCTGGTGGCAAGTGCAAACTACTGGTTTATATATACATGTTGCAATTTTTTGTTAAATTCTGGTGGTTGATTTGATTGGTCAATGGGATAACTTTCAAGAAATCCTGCTAGCGCTGTTACAGTGAAAACTGTCCCTGGTCTTACTCATACCAGCAATATAGAGAGCCTAGGATTTATTTATCAATTGTAAAAATTATTTGTCTGTGATCGCTCAAAATATGCACCAAACAGGAACAAAAATTAGGCAGAAAATTAGTCAATTTCATGTTAACCAATGATGAGATCAATTTATCCATTGGACAAATGGCAGTGATGGATTTTCTAAAAATATCTATACATATTATAACAGAGAGAGAGAGAGAGAGAGAGAGAGAGAGAGAGAGAGAGAGAGAGAGAGAGAGAGAGAGAGAGAGAGAGAGAGAGACTTTTTCAGGATTTTTTTTTCTAGAACTTCTCCTTACGCTTTTCTCCTGCATATGTTACATTAAAACAATTTTTTTGGTCAGTTGATCAATCTGTACTTGACAATCTGATGACAAGTGTAGTGGCAATTAAAAAAGTAATTGGAAATACAAACCACTCGAGCAAGGACATACACACACACTAAACATCTCTCCGTGCCTCTCATGAACGAGTGGAAATTAATTAGTCATCAAGACAAAGCAAGCAAACAAGATCAGACGTATATGTACTTGTTCTTTTGTTGTTGTTGTTGTTGTTGTTTTTCAACCAATAACATGTTTAAACCTAAAATTTCATTGTTCTGTAAATTTGCTGTTATAAGGTTGGGTGTACTAAAGTCAGCTGAAATATTTATAAGTTCCTCTTCAGATGTAATGATGATTTTTTCTTTAAATATATATCATTTGGAATCAAAATATAACAATATAGATCTACAGTTAAATTGGTCACATAGAAATTCAATATATAGAAGTAAGTAAGTCGTGTACCGGCATAAGATTAGTAGTCAAATATTATGATACGTCAAAGAAGTCAAAAGGCTTAGTTCGATGTTTAATCAGTGATTCCAGTGAATTCATGAACACCAAAATATAGGCTACTGGAAGTAAAATAAAAATATCACAGCAAAATGATATGTATGGAGAGAGTAGCCTATATTGTAAAGTAAATAAAGTGCATTTTCTTTTCCTTTCTTTTCTTTTATTTGAGGGGAGAGGGGAGCTTTGAATTAAATTTTCATTTCAGATAATTATTCATTTGTTCTTTTATCTTCATCTAATAATTTCTGTATGGCTATGGAAGTGTTAAAAACATATATAGAAAGCTTGTATAGGCTAATTTATTTTCTACTGTAAATGTGTACTAATTTTGCAGGATGACCGAGTTTCTTCCCCTTAGAAAGTAGCTAATCTGTCATGTTTGTCGAAATTTACTGTTAACTTTTACGTCAGTAAATCGATACAATCTTTCATTTGAAGTGTTCTCAGTTCCCTCAAATTTTTTGTTAGTGAAATTGATTCCAGAATAGTTCTACGTTAATAACCGATAGTAAAATGTCAAATCATACATCGTATGATACGAGAGAGTATTTCTGTCACCGGAGAGAAACCCAGAAATGACATCATGGGACTTGCAATGGTAGGACTCTCGTAAACAAGATAATTGCAACATGAGTACATCTCAACATTCTCACAAATAAACTGTCAGTCCAATTTAAAAAAAAAAAACTTATTTTGAAATTAACAAGTTAAGAAATATCCGATGTCTGGCGCGAGTCCTACCATCCAGCGTAACTGAACATATCGGGTTATGAAAGCCATTAGCGCCCTTGATCGGAACTCTTCATTTCCGGTAGGTAAAAGATGGCGTCTGTTAGGAGACGCTGTATATCAGTTTTTAAAAATCCCGTGTGCGATTATTAAGGACTTATTTGCCTTCGTACTACTTTTGATTTTTTTCATGGTGTGATTTATGATCACAAATTTTGATTTTGACCATCTCGATAAAAATGCCAAAATCAACGCGAACTTGACCCGGGACTGTTGGACGAAAGTTTTTTTTTTTGCTCAAAGTATGTGTAAATATGACCTATTTGTACTTACACATACGCATTACCATAAAAGCTCGCTTCGCTTTACTATCTATCTATCTATCTGTATATCTATCTATCTATCTATCTATCAACTCGTAGCTTCTTTGGCTAAGGCATGCCTACATTTTAGAAAATAAAGCATAAAGACATTAAATTTACTGACAAGAGTGGTCGTTCTTACCTGTTATCCTACCTGCGAGTACACAGTGGGGAATACAGAGTCATTGCCATAAAGATTGTCAAAACCGGAAATTTAGTAGAATCATCTGCAAAATACTTAAATGTTAATCCACCCCGCCACGGTTTTTGTGAATCGGACAATACCTCTGTCAGAGAAGTAATTATGAATCCAATTCATTTCCACAGATAGTTGTATGACATTTTAATACCAAACGGCATTATGCCAATTACCTAGTTGGCAAGTACATGTATACGTTCATAAAAAATTCTACAATCAAACAGGCGATGGGCACGAGTGAGTTAATCGATGGACACGAATCAGATAAAAAATTGGTGCCATTAACTTGGGTACGAGTTGTGATGGATACGAGATGACCATAACTCAAATGTTGAACTTATTCATCAGAGGTTGCCTTTAATATTACTCAACTCTGTTTGTATTTATTGTCGTTAAGAGTAAAAATCATTTTTTAATCTTCAAACTCAAATTACTAGAAATACAGAGAACCACTTAGAAGCGTAATTAATGGGAAGATAATAACTTTATATAAACATTTTAAAACAAATTAACAACCTTGCTGAGCGTGAACCGCCTATCAAGGGCTTTTAATGCAATATGAGCTGTCGTAGGTGAAGAATTTTACATGCCCATTTTATGTAATATTTTATCTCATATATAGCCAAAAAGAGACCATATAGTGGTTAGAATAACAAATGCATGTGTATGTAACCCATGATATCAGTTATTGTTTTTCCGCTATTACTTTGAGCATTGCAAATTAGCTTTCGGTATTTTTTACGAAGATTGCCGAGTGTCCAATAAACACGTGCTATTTGCAGTTAATATAGAGTCTATTCTTATTACCCATTGCGTATATTTCCATCATTTCATACCCAAATCAGGCAAAGTTGGACCTTTTTGTCGCTTCAAAACATTCGTTTCTGAAATTGTCCACGTGCCAGGTATATCGCATTCTTAGCTTTATCATTCTTTACACATATGATCATGAACTGCCCGACTCCAACGGACATGGCGGCACGATTGTAAAACATGAGGTATGCATACTTTTCACAGTTATAATGTTTTGATATTGTCAATGTCAGCATTCAGGGTAACATTAAAGATCGGAAAACATTCTTTTAGTGACAATATATTTATTCATATGTTCATCCGATTTACTTCAGGTATTTAAAATAGTGTTGAAAAGCATGTATTTTACATTTTAAAAAGTAAATATAAAACGCATAAGAATCGGCCAACTTTAACATAGTCCGAGCACGTAAAGGACCGAGATCCCCTGGCAGAATTACGAAGTACATTTGATATGGCGAAAGAGTTTATCTGAAAGGTCATTGCATACGGAAATACAGCTGGGTTTTTTAAGGTACAGGAAAACTTAAATTCTAATAAAACAAATAACTTCGAAAAGAAGATCTTTTACAACGTTTCACGTGTTTGATAATGTATTTGAACACACATATTATCATATTCTCGACTATATGTCAGGGAACAAAAATAATCTTTGTGACAGCTTATATCGCTTTAAGCTTGGCGTTCCATATTTTTCTCGGTTCCACATTTTTCTCGGTCTCCTTTCCGTTAATTCCCGACATTGCTTTAGTGTCAACAATATTTGAGCATGCAGGTTCAAGGGGAATTTTGGCAAAGTCGGTCCCACACATTAGGCCCACAACGCACTCGACCTTGGTTAAAATCGGCCTTTTTTATATGTTGTATCAGATATATATTTGCTTTCAGAATATAACACAGGATTATTATTATTGGAGATAATTAATGATATATATGATATATTGCCGGAAATGATCGCGTGGGACGAGTTTGAAATAGCCAGTCATGATCGCCGGCAGCGGACACATATGTAACACGTGCGATCAATGTCCTCTGAATGTTTGACTCACAGTTCACTTGATATCAATTACGTAAGAGAAATACTGTCTTGTAAGACAATCATGATTATATCGTTACCGAAAAACTAAATTTACAGGTTTAAAGTACTGTAACAATAGATATAAGTAATTACGTGTTCGGTGATATACTCAATTGCTTTAAAGTGGTTTTGTATTTAATAGACAATTTCGAAAAAACAAAATGCAGTCGCGGGTAGCTCATATTGCTGAAATAATTTACACACCTAACAAAACGTTACATTAGGTGGTATGTTGATGACATAACTCTTAGCAGAAATCGATATGTGTCAAGTTTACGTTTTACTGTCACAGCATTGACGTCTATGTCATATGATCCAAGGATTACGATTTCTGATCCAGTCAGGAAAGTAACAAAAAGTACTGCACGTACGCAATGTAGTAAACAATTATAGTGGAGTCGGGAGCCTGGGATCCTTTTCGGAAAATGCGACTTTGAGCGACTGGGAAATTGACCAAGAAATGGGTATGTACAAATGTGTTTATTGCAGCCCGATGGTTTGGTGCAGAGATTTCAAATACCCTATAACCCTATATCCTATCACCGGCTTATTTAAAAAAAAACTGATAATTTCATGTTCCATGTATTTTAATGACTTAGGTCCACGGGGACATAACACAAGATTGTCTCCGCCGAGAGCAGCGGGGTCCGAGAATATTGGTAATTTATTCATTGTCTACATTTTTATAGAAAGATTAAATGTTTTTCACATTAAAAAACAAGTTTTATCGTCTTTCGCAGGAAATTTTGAATACTAAATTATTTATATACCCCATTGCCATCAGCATATATTCGTACCAAAATATAGATATAATAGATCTGTCCAAATTAAAATTTTATTTTAATCTTTTATTTAAAAAATTACATAAAATTATTACGTATATCGTTACCATTGTGCTGGATTTTAAAGTACTGTAAACTCTGGGTCAATTTCAACCAAACGTTCTCTTTCTCGCGCGCGCGGTCGCGTATATGGTTGTGTGCGAGGAAATAATGAGAAACGTCTTTTCAGAATCTGATATATACCACGACGTGTTTTTGTTTACAAAAACCTGACATGTCAATAATGATGTCATTATTATGGTGTTAATCAAATTTATATCTCCGATCTCTGTAGGAAAAATATATTCTTAATTAGCCTAGCTAGTCAAATGGTCAATCATAAATAACTCCATTGTATAACTTTCGGTGAAATGTGAATCGATTGTTATTCTTTTAGTTCTATTATTTAAATTATCGACTTTGGACAATGTAGGTGTTTATTGCACTAATAGGGATGATCTCCGTCACCAGATGGCTTGGACATCGCAGTTTTGATCATGATATCTCTCACTTTTGGTCAGTGCGGGATCGATGTTCGCTGAAACAGAGTAAGATGATTTTGTGAAAATGTTTGTCAGTTTACTTGTGGAATGCCGGCATTTACTTCCCAGATTCATGGTAACTGGTCTCTCTCTCTCTCTCTCTCTCTCTCTCTCTCTCTCTCTCTCTCTCTCTCTCTCTCTCTCTCTCTCTCTCTCTCTCTCTCTCTCTCTCTCTCTCTCTCTCTCTCTCTCTCTCTCTCTCTCTCTTTTAGAAATTGACCACAAACAAGTAACTGAAATATAATCGGAACCCGTTTTGGAATTTATTCCCTGTTTTATGTATAAAAATCGATTTATTAATATATGTACATATATATTTTAATATAAAAAGATAGTTTTCTAATATTAGAAACAACGTCATTTATTAATATACATATATGGTATAAAAATCCGTTAAGGAGAAACTTCAACAACACTGTACAGTTGCTTATTCCAGAAGCGGTGTAAATCAGATGTGGATATTAAAAAATTCTAAACAGCTTTTAGAAAATTTGAAGGCACATAATTTTTCTCGAATTCACAGTATCAAAACATATGACTTCTCTTCTCTTTATACTACTATTCCACATAAAAAATTAAAAAAAAGACTTTTTAGCATCATAGACATCTGTTTTTTTCACGAAAGGTGGTACCCGAAAATTTAGATATCTAGTAATTGGTTATCAGGATACTTGTTTTGTCAAACACCACTCTGATTCTACACATAAATACACTGAAGTTGATATATTAAACATGCTGGAATTTCTAATAGACAATATATTTGTAATGTTCGTAGACGTGGTCTTTCAACAAAATGTCGGCATTCCTATGGGAACGAATTGTGCCCCTTTATTGGCCGACTTGTTTCTTTATTTATACGAAGCAGACTTCATTCAGAAACTGCAGAATCAAAAGAAGAAAAAGTTAGCGGTGTCCTTTAATTTGACATTTAGATATATCGACGGCGTTTTGTCAATTAATAATGACAATTTTCATACATATGTCAATGCGATATATCCCAGCGAACTGGAAATTAAAGATACAACAGAATCAAGCACACACGCTTCATACTTAGACATTTTACTTAATATAGACACAGACGGGAAATTGGCTACTTAACTATACGACAAACGTGACGATTTCGGCTTTCCCATCGTAAATTTTCCACATTTAAGTAGTAATATCCCTCAGTCACCCGCATATGGCGTTTATATTTCACAAATGATCCGATATGCCAGGGCGTGTAGAACATATGAACATTCCATATACAGAGGTAAACTACTCACTGACAAATTATTGACACAAGGATATCGAAAACCGCATTTAATGTCAACGTTCCGCAAATTTTATGGTCGGTATAATAGTCTTGTTTGCGATTACTCTGTTTCACTAAGCCTTTTTGTTTGCGGTTGTTGAGACGTCTGTACCAATTGTGACGAGGATTCACGCCTCAAATATTTCATTGGACTTGACTGTGGACTCATGGCGGATGTGACCGGTCGACAGGAGATGCTTACTCCTCCATGGCACCTGGTCCCACCTCTTGGTTTCCAGAGGTCCGTGTTTGTCAATTTTACCGGATTTGTATCTGTGTCATGGACATTCTATTGATTTATACTTTGGTATCTGAGATTTTTTATATACTATTAAAAGATCATTTATTCAGTACTAGAAAAAAAATTGTTGATATAAAAATATTTTAATATAAGAAATTAAATTGAAGTTTTTATAATTGGTGGAAGAGAAACCCCGGTTACCCTGGTAAAGACCACCGAACTTCCACATGTAAACTGGCAAACATTCCCTCATAATTCGAAACGATTCTTGCGGGATTCGAACCAGAGGTGAGAGGCCTTGTGATTTAAAGCGTAATGCTCTAACCACTCGACCACGGTGGCCTCCTCGACACTTCGGAAATTATATGCAAATAGGTATGGCAAACCACTAGGGAATTTGCTCCTTATTTTCTGTTATAAAAAATCGGTATATTTTATACAAAAAGTAAGGAATAAATTATGTGCACTCGATCGGTCGACTCGTTTTTATTGAATCTTCTCTCTGGACCTGCCGAACCTCTGACTCTAAAATCGATGCTCAATATGCGCAAGAAAACACAAAATGTATTATAAAATCTGAAAATTTCCGGGTAGGCCTTGAAACCCTCGCAAGCATCCCTATCTGCGCATTTCGCCATCGGATCATACAAAATTATACATGATTAAAAAAATCCTGTATCCACCCTCGTTGCTGATTCATTCAATAAATCCACAACAGAAGATCAAACACCCGAGTTATATGATTTTCAATCGGGTTAGTAGATTGCATTGACAGAACGTATCAATAAAGATGCTGAATTAATGGTTGTCTCAGAATGTACACTTGAAGGTTTTGCGTGTGCACGTAAATCATATTTCCCACCCTCCATAAATAAAATATTTGTCACCCTACATAAAAAAATCAACTGTACATGAAATAGTTTTCACCCTGTATGAAAAAAAAAATGTTTCTAAAGATTGTTTCCCCTGTTGAATTTGAACTTTACGGTTCAGATTATATACAAAGATTTTGTCACCCTACATAAAAATCAACTGTACATGAAATAGTTTTCAGCCTGTATGAAAAAAAATAGTTCTAAAGATTGTTTCCCCTGTTGAATTTGAACTTTACGGTTCAGATTATATACAAAGATGATTTAATTTTGAGGGTAAAGGTCAAAACTAAAAATATATTTCATATCCATTATATATCATTACAGCTCTTACAATAAGACTAGTAATGATTTTTATGTGTCAAGATTACAAAAATGTTTTAAAACACATTTTTATTTCAACCTAGAATCTATGAAGTTTCTTTATGAAACACATACCTATGATTCAAGTATTGCAGTCTTCTACTTCTTTTAATATTTAAATTTTTTTTTTAAATATTCATTTATTTATTTATTTATTTATTTATTTTATTGGAAGGACAACTACTTGTTAATTATATATTAAACACACTCAGAACACTCTCGGGACTTTAGAAACTCTGATATATATTCCGAAAATCGACCTTTCCGCCAGCAAGCCAGTTTTGTGTGTTAGATAGAACATACGAAGCGAATTGATTTTATTAATACAACGTATCAGAAACTGGTAGAATTTTATCATTTTCATAATGATTTTTTGTATTAAGAAATTTTATTTATCAATTAGAATATGGATCTTTTTAATATGAAATAAATTGATTTTTAAACATTAATTTCAGTAAATAATCGACTTCGTTCATTACGTAATATACGGTCGCGGAGGTTCTTAAACATAATATGAAGAATGTATGTTTACGATGTGTCGCCGGAGAGTACGTTGTGAGTCGAATCCTTGCACAAAAAGTATATAAAATTACACTAATTCATGATGTTTTTCTTAGCCTTGTGGGGGCCCGAGATACGGTTAGAGCGTCGCGCTTTGAACTCTCACTTCTGGTCAGCGCAGGTCCGATACCCGCTGGAACCTAAGCTGAATTTTGAGAGAAACTTTGCCAGTTTACTTGCGGGTGGCCGGTGAACTCTTCCCGTGTACATTGTAATCGGATTCTCTTGTTCACCATTAAAAATGGCTGCCACCATATATTACGTGAGGCGTAAAACTCTGTTTAAAATTCAACCTAGTAAGCATTATATTGCATATAAAATACCATAGACGAAACAAGATATATAAACAAGATTTATACTCGTCGGAGTACTGTGCAAATGCATGGCGTCGAATTAATTCTTGTTTACATCACGCTTGGGCGCTATTGCATCCAGACAACACATTTCAGTTGCGTGCACAAATACTATATAGCAAATACGAGGAAATGACTTTAATCAAATTCGAAACTATACCAGAAAACATACGTGTTTAATTTATTTTATTGCGCCTGCCGTAGTTTCTATCGTAGCAACTCGCTTCCCTTACGTTTAGAAATGAACTGCATGAAGTATCAGGAGGATTTGAATATGAGGTTTGATGTTCATTTTGACTTCGCCGGTATACGTTAATATGAACGAACGTGGAAATAAACATATTTTATATGAAGTGCGTCAGATCACGAGGTCAAAGCCAGTACAGCTATTTAAGGTCATCTAAGGCATATGTTTATTGTGGCCGTCTTTTATGTTCGTCGTCATTTTGTTTTTATTTTGTTGTTGTTGTAGACATTTTCGACTCCCCCAACCCCCCAAAAAAAACCCAGTTGACCAATTCCAACAAAACCTGACAAGAAGTACCTCCTTATGTGAAGTAACATACAGATCGCAAATGAAAAGAACCCATTGGCTCCAATGGGGCAAACAATTGGCGCATATTTAAAAAAAAAAAAAAAAAACTTTCCTTTCATGACACAAGAATCATTTTGATTGTATGTATGCATAGGACTACCGAGATAAGGTTCTTTAGCATAATTATCCTGGTTCTGTAAAAAATCAATGCGGTCTTCTTACTAAAAAAAGGGAGTGTACAGGTAAGGCATTTTGCCTTGTTCTGAGTCCGCGCATTATTGTAGTCCTAATGTATATATATTTTTTGGTACCCAGACAATAAATAACACTAGGATGTGTTAGAGTTGGATTGCTCTAGGATCACCTCCTTACATATAGAGTGCCCCGTTTTACGCATACGCATTATCATGTACAACTACATGTATAGTTTGGGACTGGTACTTGTAATTTACCTCTAATAATAATATATCCCATATATTTTGGTGCAATAAAGTAGTCTATCACTTCTATTTATATCTTATTTGGTCATGTATGATGCCACTTTTTCTTTGGGATATAAATGTATGATACTACTTTTTCTTTCAAAGTATCGATGTATGATACTACTTTTTTTCCGGATATACATGTATGAATTTATCTTAAATCATCAACCCCTGAAAAATTATTGACCTAGTTCAATGACTTAGTTCAGTCCACATGTGCTTTTAGGGGTGAATGGGTTAAAGTCGCGCTCAAATGATGAAGTCTTATGCACGGTAACGATCATCTTGGACTTAATTTTGGCCTCTTGTCTAAAGTTATCACTTTGGGATTGTTAAAAATATAATTATTATATAAATATCCAACATAGACATCTAATGGTACTACATCATTCTTGGTAGGACTGTATATATGTATGCATATAAGGACGGACGGATGTATAAATCAATGCATGCATGTATATATGCGTTTATGTATATTTTTGATAATTCAAATAATATGCATAATTGCCGAAAATTGTACAATAACAATATTTAGCTATTCAAAACATATTTCTAATATAAGTTGTGTTATTATACCACAATCTAACAAGTTGTATAAACAAAACTGCGGTTAGTTGAATATACAAACAACCAACAGGGCTGAATAAATATCACTGGCCGAGCCCGCACTACTACTTCAATGAAATGTTTATACATGAAGTTGCAACAGACCAGTTCAGCACATATTCGTGATAAATACAAAAAATTACGTAACAAAATAAATAATATGAAAAAATATGCACGTGAACAATTCTTTGACAATATTGACACTCTAATTGACGGAAATTCGGACAAACCAAAAACTTACTGGAAAATTCTACGTCTTCTTATGAAAGGAAAAACCAATGCCAATATTCCCCCATTATTCGACAGCAATAGATCGTGTATCATGAAACTGAAAAATGTTAAATATTAAACAACTACTTTGTATCAATCTCACAAATAGAAAACCCACCGACAACAATCCCAAATTTCGAAAAGAGAACGGAATCTATTCTGAGTAATATAGTTATTAATGAAACTGAAATAATTGATATTATAAACATTTTGGAACCAAACAAAGCGTCGGGTCCCGATGGGATCAGTCACAAAATGCTTAAATTAGTCACAACCTTTGTCTTATATTTTCAACTGGTCTATAAATAACTCTGTGTTCCCATCAGTTTGGAAAGAAGCAAACGTTTCTCCAATTTTCAAAAAAGAAAACCCCTCCCTTCCAGAAAACTACAGACCAATTTCCCTCCTAAGCTTTGTAGGTAAAATTTTCGAACGCATTATTTTCAAAAATATCTATAATCATCTTATATCTAATAAACTATTATATAATTTACAATCAGGTTTTATTCCAAATCATTCAACAACCCACCAATTAATTGAAATTTACCACTCGGTCCTCTTGGCAATGGAAAATCACAAGCATACTATCCTTGTATTCTGCGACTTTTCTAAAGCTTTTGACCGTGTTTGGCATACAGGCCTTCTTTTGAAACTTGAAAAATACGGAATTCAAGGAAAACTTTTAAAATGGATTGAAAATTATCTTATTGATAGGAAACAATCAGTGGTAATCCAAAATCACTCTTCATCAAAACAACCTGTAAGAGCAGGTGTCCCCAAGGCTCGGTATTAGGTCCGTTATTCTTCCTTCTATATATAAACGATATATCAGAATCACTAGTATCTTTAGCCTGGCTTTATGCTGACGACACATCACTTGCATTATCATCACCAAATTTGAACGAAATTGAAATAACTATAAATGAAGACCTGAAAAACTTAAAATTTGGTCAGAAAAGTGGCTTATGAATTTCAATCCCCAAAAAACAGAAATAATGTTAATTTCAAAACTAGCTACAGAACCAAAACCTCAATTTATTTTTGATAACAAAACTATTCCTCTAACAGACCATCACAAGCACTTGGGTGTTTATTTCAGTAATGACGCTAAATGGAATTTTCATATTGACAATATCATTAAATCTAGTTCAAAATATATATCTACCTTAAGAAAACTTAAATATACACTAAGTCGAAAAAATTAAGAAAAAGTGTATCTTGTCTTTATTCGTCCATTGCTCGAATACGCCTGTGAACTTTGGGATAATTGTAATATTTCTACTTCAGATAGATTAGAAAGCATCCAGCTTGAAGCAGCAAGAATTATAACTGGCCTCCCTATTTTTACTAAAAAAAGACTTCATTTACAAAGAGTTAGGATGGACAACACTTAAACAAAGACGAGAATATAGAAAACTGACCCTCCTGTATAAAATTAAAAATTATGAAGTACCAGCATATCTAAAGTCACTCTTACCTCCCTTTGTCTCTGATGTATCGTGATATAGACTTCGGAATAATAACAACTTTCAACTACCCCGATATAGGCTAAATCTAACTGAATCTTCTTTTATACCAGTTACTTGTAAAAACTGGAATAATCTCCCAAATGAATTAAAAGAGTTAAATTCCTTACCTGTATTTAAGAAAACTATCAGGAAAGAGGAAATATCCCCTATACTATGTCAAGCTAACTGTTACCAGGGTAAAAGGAAATTAAACATACTCCATTGCAGACTGAGAAATAGAGCCAGTTCCCTTAAATATGACTTATTCTATGCTAATATCATTACCGACCCTTCCTGCGAATGTGGTAGCGCATGTGAAAATGCACAACATTATTTCTTTGAGTGTACCCAATATATAAACCAAAGATACATACTCTTTTCCGACCTGTCTGGTATAACCACAAAAATCTTAATAACTTTCTGTATGGTGACAATAATCTGACGTTAGACGAGAACAAACTGTTAGCAAAATCTATCCAAAAATTTATTGAAACGACAAATCGTTTTTAATTTTTAACTGGGAATTAATTTTCGTTTTAGAAGGGACATGGGGTGTGCATATGTGGTCACTCACGAAAGCACGAACATTGAGTTTATTTTTTCTATTATTATTATTATTTTTTTTTTTTTTTTTTTTTACGTGAAACCTCTACAGCAACAAATCGCGAATTATCTGGAGTCTGTCAAATCCCCCCTTTTTTCTTTGTCGGTATCTCTCACGGAGGGTACTTTGCTTTATAATTTCATAAACATGAACGGTAGTTCGTAGTTTTTATTAAAATCAAACTATTGCATAATGGAGGCATCCAATGTGTAAGTACTTTGGAGTGTGCTACCTGGAAGGAAATGTTGAGAAGCTGAGGAAGATTCAAGGGATGTTGTTTTTAAAGACATTAGATAGAATAAATGGCCATCGTGTGTGTAGCTAGTTTTTATTAGATGCCTTCTTACTGTTATAATGCAATATCAATATATTTTCAATAGTTAAAATTATATCATGATCAACTCACCAGTATATGTAGTACTTTCTGTGTATATGTATATACGTTTGTTACCCAATCACCCATTTATTTACCTGTATTCTTTTCTGTTGTTATGTTCCTATTTACATGTATACATTCATTGTGACCTCTACATTTTTTGCTATATATGTATATTGATTAAGGAGAAGACAATCTAAGTTGTGATAACTTGTGTCTCATCCTATTGTTTGAAACAATAAAATATGTTTAAATCAAATAAAAAAAATCAACAGACCAGTTGTAAACCCCGTGTCTTCAAATTTTGAAAATTAAGTAAATCGAGTTAGATAAACATGATAATCAACTTACATTCATTGTGGAATCTCTTATTTCGATAGTTGGAACCAAAACTTTCCGTCTGCTAATCATCAATTTTCTTCTCACTTCATCGTTTTTGTGATCTTTCTGCACTCTAGATTTTTCGTATTTGGATCTTTGCCAAGTGCTTGATGGATGGCTAGTTTATTACATCATGTGAGGCAAAAAATACATACCTAACACGAGTGTTAACTATGAATTCGTCTGAATCAAAGGATGTAATAAACTTGGTATTTGCAAGTATTCTATGTATTACATATTACAGATAAGTTTCGTTAGGCCTCTTCCTGGCGTTTTGTAAAAGTCTTCGGCTTGTGATATGTAAACAAACCGTTTCATGTTTTTATTGAAATCCATCTCTCGACTTCGACCAAGTCTTCGAAGTTTTTGAAGCAGTGTAATTGATTGTGTAGCTTGATTTCAAGTATTATTCATTTATTTTTTTATAATTTTAATTTCATTTTTCCATTCAGATGTATATGTCCACATGTACGGGACAGATCAAGATCCCCTAATATCCAAGGGCAATTTAAAAAAAAATGGCCTTAGTATCATCAAGAACCTTAATTTACTTCCATGAATTAATTGCCTTCAACAGACAAAGATACACCGTTTCCTTTGTTAGTAATACATACAAAAAAGTTCATGCCGATGTTGGGTTAGGATAGCAAACTCACTTCGCACTCTTTATTTTTTGTTGTCCGCTTCGATGTTTATTTTCTATATCTCCTGTGTCACTGAATCTTTTCAAAAACGTTTGAAATGTTAACCTGGATACATTCAACATTTTCACTGTTTCTCACCACTAACTCCCACTAAATCGATATGAATGTAATATCGTCTGTTCTTTAGTTAAGATAGTCCAAGTCTGTGCGGAGCCATTTTGTTAAGCTTCGCTACGGCGTTGTAAATGGGAGACGAGAATCCATTGAATTCTAGATACGCCGTATCTACAGTATCTGTTCAAAAGTTTGTTACCATAGTAATTTTATTGGCATTTGTTAGCAAAAAAAAAATCAGTTTCACTAAAGCATGAAGAGTGAAAATTATCATTTCTTTACAAACGACGTTAATTAAGTGGGTAAGTATGTGGCTTGGCACTTTATTCTGATTGACTTAGTGAAAATAACACCGTTTACATTGATTTTACATAGAAAGTTATATTTTTCACCAGTGAAAAATAACAATTAAAAGATATCAAATTTATTTAATCGATAAATGTTTAAATTTCACTATCAAACGTTCTTTACAGACCCTTTCCCTTTACATTTTGCTCGATTGTCATTCTTCTTTGTATTTCACACTTTACTCCTACTGTTTATGAAATGTATTTCAAACGTGTCATATACATGAGCTGCCTGTCCAGTTGCCACGTGATGCATTGTAATTCAATTATAATCCTAGTTAATAACATCTATTATCGGATTGTTTCATTTAAGGCTAAATTTCATATGAAAAAAGTTTCGTTTCACAATTAATCTCTTACTAAGTGTGGTAGGATTACTAATATTTGTATCAACTGGTTACATGAATGTTTCAGAAATTTATATTTTATTGTTATAATTCAAATAATGTTGTAAGGTGTATGTATGGATATTAATTAAGGATTGTTTTTCATTTGGGGGAGAATTATGGAATGTACATGTAATGGAAAACAATTTTGGTCATATAATTTTTTTTTTATGTAAATCAATTATGATCCTAGTTAATGACATCTGTTATCGATCAGTCAGATTCAGTGTGCTATGCATATACAGATAGTTTATTGGCAAACCTGGTGTTCCTAAGCAATTTTCCCTAAATATACATAAATTTACGAATTTTTATGCCTGTGTATATCTCATTTTTGTTATTGTATATCAATCTAGGTAGAAAAAAGGAAAGAATTTTCTTTCAAAAAAACATAGTAATGTCCCTTTAATTTCCTGTTTGATAAAGACACGAGGTTTAACGAGTAATTTTTTTAAAAGAAACTCTTCAAATTAAAAGTGAAATAAATCTAATATCAATCTGTTTATCACCTAACTAAAAATTGGGGAGCAATGAAATTGTATTTACCTTAAAGTCATAAAAAACTTATATTGAGATGATACTGCTTAAGATAGAGTATCACAAAATTTTACCAGTGCTATGGACTGACGCCATTGTGTTCGGGGTTCTTTAAGGTGCAACGACTGCGTAACAACCCGGGGTCATGGTCTTAAATCAAATACAAGACAGGTGATTTTTACATCGTATGCCGCACGTTTGGCAAAGGTATATTCACTTTTATTATAGCGTTGAACTTTTTAACGTTTAGCGGTATATAGGGATCATGCAGAATTCTGACCCTTCACACCATTTCTACATAGTACATAGTGTACTATAACTAGAAATGCTTTTTCAAGGAGATTCAGTGTGTCTTTATTCTATTCATTTATTTGTTGTAACATCTGTCATAACAGTTATTTGTTATAACATCTGTCGTAACAGTTATTTGTTATAACATCTGTCGTAACAGTTATTTGTTATAACATCTGTCGTAACAGTTATTTTTTATAACATCTGTCGTAACAATTATTTGTTATAACATCTGTCGTAACAGTTATTTTTTATAACATCTGTCATAACAGTTATTTGTTATAACATCTGTCGTAACAGTTATTTGTTATAACATATTTGTTATAACATCTGTCATAACAGTTATTTGTTATAACATCTGTCGTAACAGTTATTTGTTATAACATCTGTCGTAATTTTTTATAACATCTGTCGTAACAGTTATTTGTTATAACATCTGTCGTAACAGTTATTTGTTATAACATCTGTCGTAACAGTTATTTGTTATAACATCTGTCGTAACAGTTATTTGTTATAACATCTGTCGTAACAGTTATTTGTTATAACATCTGTCGTAACAGTTATTTGTTTATAACATCTGTCGTAACAGTTATTTGTTATAACATCTGTCGTAACAGTTATTTGTTATAACATCTGTCATAACAGTTATTTGTTATAACATCTGTCGTAACAGTTATTTGTTATAACATCTGTCGTAACATTTATTTGTTATAACATCTGTCGTAACAGTTATTTGTTATAACATCTGTCATAACAGTTATTTGTTATAACATCTGTCGTAACAATTATTTGTTATAACATCTGTCGTAACAGTTATTTGTTATAACATCTGTTGTAACAGTTATTTGTTGTAACATCTGTCGTAACAGTTATTTGTTAACATGTTGTAACAGTTATTTGTTATAACATCTGTCGTAACAGTTATTTTTTTATAACATCTGTCGTAACAGTTATTTGTTATAACATCTGTCGTTAAACATCTTAACAGTTATTTGTTATAACATCTGTCATAACAGGTTATTTGTTATAACATCTGTCGTAACAGTTATTTTTTATAACATCTGTTGTAACAGTTATTTGTTATAACATCTGTCGTAACAGTTATTTGTTATAACATCTGTCGTAACAGTTATTTTTTATAACATCTGTCGTAACAGTTATTTGTTATAACATCTGTCGTAACAGGTTATTTGTTATAACATCTGTCGTAACAGTTATTTGTTATAACATCTGTTGTAACAGGTTATTTGTTATAACATCTGTCGTAAGTTATTTTTTATAACATCTGTCGTAACAGTTATTTGTTATAACATCTGTCATAACAGTTATTTGTTATAACATCTGTCATAACAGTTATTTGTTATAACAGTTATTTGTTATAACATCTGTCGTAACAGTTATTTGTTATAACATAAACATCTGTTATAACAGTTATTTATAACATCTGTCGTAACGTTGTAACATCTGTCGTAACAGTTATTTTTTAACATCTGTCGTAACAGTTATTTGTTGTAACATGTCGTAACAGTTATTTGTTATAACATCTGTCGTAACAGTTATTTGTTATAAAACATCTGTCGTAACAATTATTTGTTATAACATCTGTCGTAACAGTTATTTGTTATAACATCTGTCGTAACAATTATTTGTTATAACATCTGTCGTAACAGTTATTTGTTATAACATCTGTCGTAACAGTTATTTGTTGTAACATCTGTCGTAACAGTTATTTGTTATAACATCTGTCGTAACACATCTGTCGTAACAGTTATTTGTTATAACATCTGTCGTAACAGTTATTTGTATATAACATTGTTATAACATCTTTGTCATCTGTCAAACAGTTATTTAACATTGTCGTAACAGGTTATTTGTTACATCTGTCGTAACAGTTATTTTTTTAACATCTGTCATTATTTGTTATAACATCTGTCGTAACAGTTATTTTTTATAACATCTGTCTTAACTTATTTGTCATCTGTCGTAACAGTTAACATCTGTCGTAACAGTTATTTGTTATAACATCTGTCGTAACAGTTATTTGTTATAACATCTGTCATAACAATTATTTGTTATAACATCTGTCGTAACAGTTATTTTTTATAACATCTGTCGTAACAGTTATTTGTTATAACATCTGTCGTAACAGTTATTTTTTATAACATCTGTCTTAACAATTATTTGTTATAACATCTGTCGTAACAGTTATTTGTTATAACATCTGTCGTAACAGTTACATCTGTCGTAACAGTTATTTGTTATAACATCTGTCGTAACAATTATTTGTCATAACAGTCGTAATTTTATTTGTTATAACATCTGTCATAACAGTTATTTGTTATAACATCTGTCGTAACAGTTATTTGTTATAACATCTGTCATAACAGTTATTTGTTATAACATCTGTTGTAACAGTTATTTGTTAATAACTCCAATCATTGAAGTTTGGAAAGATTTTAAAATGTGTTATGGACACTACAGATCTTAATTTCAGGTAGGGAAATTAAGGATTGATGTCGCTGGTGTGATTGTGTACAACCTGAAGGTCAAAATGTTGCAATACGTAATGAAATTGTTGAAAAAAAATTGACGAAAAGTTTTCTCTAGGTTGAATTATGGCCGAATTTTCTCTCTTGTTTTTATCAACTACATGTACTTTTTTGTGAAATATATAATTACACTATCCGATTCTCTGTTTAACAATGAAAATCATATTGAAATGCAATAAGAAATGGCTTCACAATATTTCTTTGAAAAAATCTTGTTTTGTACCTGGTATTTCGGTACCAGCTGATAATCTTAAACTAAAGTAATATTTTGCACTAATAACACCATTTGAATTCCCAAGTTTTCTAAAGCTAAGATAATCATCTTTTTGCAGTGGTTACTTTTAGACGGATTTCGGCTATACTTTTAGATTTATTTTTTGACCTTGTATGATACCCCTTTCTCTTTAGAAAATACATATACATTTTAAATTGGAGCTCAACCGATGAAGTGTAATTGACAGAAACGATGGTCTTGAGCATTATAACTTTGGTAGTATATTTAAAATATAAGCACACACGCTTCATACTAAGACATTTTACTTAATATAAACACAGACGAGAAATTAGCAACTAAGCTATACGACAAACACGACGATTTGGGGTTTCCCATTGTAAATTTTCCACAATTAAATAGTAATATCCCTCAGTCACCCGCATATGGAGTTTATATTTTACAAATGATCCGATATGTTAGGGCGTGTACAATATATAAAGATTTCATATACAGAGGTAAACTACTCACTGACAAATTATTGAGACAGGAATATCGAAAACGGCGTTTAATGTCAACGTTCCGCAAATTTTAGGGTCGGTATAATAGTCTTGTTTGCGACTACTCTGTTTCACTAAATGAAATGTTGAGTTGTCTTTTCGTTGGCGGTTGTTGATACGTCTGTACCAATTATGACGAGGATACACTCATCACGTATTTCATTGGACTTGACTGTGGACTCACGGCGGGTGTGACCGGTCGACAGGAGATGCTTACTCCTACATGGCACCTGATCCCACCTCTTGGTTTCCATTTTTACCGGATTCGTATCTATGTCCTGGACATTCTATTGATTTATACTTTGGTGTCTGAGATTTTTTTTTTATATTTATGTGAAATATATAGTAAAAATGGTAATGCCTATAAACTTTTGACAAGTAGCTTGTTTATTGTTTTAGTGCGATTCCAATATCTGAAACATAATTTTCGATAATTTGAATCATAAGTGGTATGATATTGACATATCTGCATTTAATGAATTGTTCAGTGATAGGGCCTATATGAAGCCATTGTCAGGCTTTGTGCATCGCTGATCTTAAAATTATTAATAATTTTAGAATTAGAATTCATTGCTGTTCTATCAAAAAGATTAAAGTGTATTTTGCAGTTATGCTTAATCAGGTGTGGTACTTGATGTGTGTAGTCGCTATTGAGGCCATTCATTATTTTTATTTTTAAGGCTTTGTTATGAACTCGTGCCAGGAATCGAATCCGGAACCTTCCTTATGCTAGTCGAACACTCCACTACTAGGTCTCTGCAAGCCCAGTGGTATACGACAAATGTGATGATTTTGAGTTGCCTCTCGCCTTCCTTTATTACCTGCATGTGGTTTTGATGTTTTTCGAAAGATCTGATAAGTAAGATTTTGTTTATCGTTGGATCATTGCATATAGAGATATATTTGAAGTATATTACGTATTGATCGATCGTAAAATTGCTTTTGAAGTCAATATATCGCAAATTTAATGGTCGACCAATAAATAAACGAGTCAACTTATATAAATTTTCCTTGTTGCTTCTCATATTGGCGTGCAGGATGTGCTTACTGTGGGAGGGAATTAGAGTACCTTGAGAAAATCGACGTGTTCGAGTTGGCGACCCCGCCATACCATTTCAAGGATCGTATTGGTGAGAAGCGGAAGGCTAATCAAAGCGATCTGGTAGAGCTACGTAGATTTCATTTACCGTGTTTAATTAACCGGAAATGTGAGTTACGTGTTTGAGAGTATTGGATGACTTGAGTATAATGACTGACCAGGATATTTCCATAATTTATCTTCATTTGACTGTATAATGAAGGTGGGTTGACCGGAGGCGACAGGAGATCCAAACTCCTCCGTGAACCCAGGTCCCATTTCTTCATTGTACAGCGTTTGTTCAATTTCACATATTTGTATTAGTATTTTAATCTGGACTTTATAATGGTCGCCATGAAACATTTGCGACAGGTGTGGCATGCTATCGGAGGACGTTGATTCATTCATGACACCTGACCCTATCCCGTTTTGGATTCGCATTATTGTTTTTCATGTTGAGAACATTTGTCGTATTCAAATTGACATGGAGTTTCGATTATCCATTTTACTTTCCAACCATTGGCACTTTTATGTCTGTATTTTAACATTTAAGTAGATGTGTGGGTGTTATGAATACCCAAAATGATATTTATGTTCTATGTCTCAGTATTTTCTATTTTAGTCGATGAGAACCTCGTGGTTATACAAACTTACACTGACTCAACCTAACGTCAGTCAAAGGTGTAAAAGATTATATAATATTGTATTACCAATGTTCTAGGCTTTGCTGGTATTTATCTGTAATTGTAAACATCACATAGTCCTTGTAATGAAAAAAACACATCTCAAATACAGGGGAACCACGCCTAAAGACCACCTCACTTAGGAGACCACCTCGCATTTCAGACCATAAATTTCCAGTCTCCTCATAAATAGATAAGTACAGAAGAGACTACGTCGCTTAGAACACCACAGTCAGAAAGGTGGTCTTAATAGCGAAGTTACACTTTAAAGGTACATCGAATATGTCTAAGCAAATTACAACTGGAAAAAATTCGACATAACTTTATACTTTGGACCGTTTTACAGATATAGAATGTTATCTATTAACTAGAACAAGACTATACTTCTGTCATAGGGAAGATCAATACCTACAGTATCTATATGCATATCAAATTAATCATTCTTTTTCTTCTTTCTCTTACAGAAATGGATCATGTGATACAAAATTCAACAGACAGGTGCGTGAATTGTTCGTATGTGCGAAGCAATTCAGAAATTGTCAATACGTGTATGACTATCACTGCGCTTCTTATTTCTATTTTCACAGTGGTGACCAATGTATTGATACTACTTGTTCTAATAAGAAGCAAGCACATTCGACGAAAGACTCACGTTGTTCTTGTCCTATCCATGTGCTTTACGGATATTTTGATTGGAGTATCTGGTATTATATTCGCACTGATGAATTTTGTTACAAGTTTAGCAGATTCGGTACCACTTTGTTTTCTACAAATGTATTCCTTTACCAACGGTATTGCCGCTTCGCTTTGTCAGACATTGTTGATTTGTATCAATAGATTTCTGTCGGCATGGAAAACCCATTACAATGATATCGCATTTGCCGGGAAACGGAAATATATAATAACAGCGTTATCTTGGATCCTTATCCACATTTATTCATCCTGGGGGATCGTACTTATACCACCCAAGATTACACATTGTAGTATCCAAACAATATTTGGTAGGAACTATCATTCGTTTGTTCTCTCCTTGACCTGCATGTACTCGGTCCTATTTATCCTGATTATCATATTATATCTACTGACGTTACGTCAGATTCGAAAACGATTCCTAAGAGTCAACGTCACTTTTGAGAATGACAACGCCATAATTCCAACGGGACAAGACATTGTTAACAGCAACGTGTCTATAAATTACGAAGGTGTTGCTAGGACAACTCAAACTGTTGGGATTCTTCTCCTTTTACTCGTGACGTTAACGGGACCGTATATATTCACGGCAATCTTCCTATCAATAACAAGCGTTAACAGATTCTGGCGATTGGTAGTAAGTTTTACTACTCAAATAAACTCCGCAATTAATCCTCTGATATATACTTGGAGGTTCAAAGAATTACGAGTTGTTTTAAAGAAATTTTATTTATGAGGAAAATAACACGCACAAACACAACATACATTATAAATACATACACATACTCACACATAGACACACTAAATATATATATATATATATATATATGTATATATATATATATATATATATATATATATATATATATATATATATATATTTATGTGTGTGTGTGTGTTTGCTGTGTTCATATAAACACTTGCATATATACGTAACATACATACATACTGGCATAAATATGTGTATATAAACATACTTACGTATATACATACGAACTTTCATACTTATATACATGCATATATACAAACACGCATGCATACATACACACCAACACGATATATATATATATATATATATATATATATATATATATATATATATATATATATATATATATATATACATGTATATATATATACAGTATTAATTATAATTATAAATACTTATATACAGATAGACCGACAGACACTGAATCCTGCTCGGGTTTGAAATTGTCTCTAACAACAATATTTATTGACAGAGTATGGATTATATTTATCATTTAAGTTATCTTGTTGTAACTTGTTTATCGTTTGTTTAATACATGTTTTTTTTCTGTGAGTATAAATCAAGTCTCTGTTTTCTTTTCATGATAAAAAGTGGGGTTCATTTGTCAATACCAAAAGACATGTATATACAAAAGTCTTCAGGATGTTCAGAACACATACAAATCTGGTGAATATTGGACAAACACGGACCTCTAGATATTTATAGGTAGGATCAGGCGCTATGGAGGAGTAAGCATCCCATGTTGGACTATCAACCCCGGCGTGAGTCCACAATCAAATCCAAATGAAATATAGGGGAACAAATCCTCGTCACAGTCGCTACAGACGTCTCAACAACCGCCATTGAACAGACAACCCAACATTTCATTTAGTGAAACAGAGTATTCGCAAACAAGACCATTTTATCGACCGTAAACATTTCGGAAGGTTGACATTAAATGCGGTTTTCGATATCCCGGTATATTTGGACACTAAAGGGACATTAACTGTGTTTACCAAATAATTCTTTCGATATTTTTTACTTTTACTTCTTGTTCCTATTCTACTTTAACAAATAAGAGCTATACACAAATATATGGAAACTTATATTCATATATGTCTAATGAAAATATGCTCTGGGTCCAGTGTTGTATGCATATACAAATAGTAAGAATTAATTATTTTCAACTGGGTTTCACTAGCACATTTCACATAATATATATAGGGATATTAAGACTATTTTGCCTGTGTATATCTCTTATGTTATTGTATATCAATCTAAGTAGTAAAAAAGGAAAGATTTGAAAATATTTATAGTTAACTCCCTTTAGTGTCTTCTGACTTTATCATATATAGTCTTGTCGCAATGTCCAGAATGATCATTATCACATTATCAATACGAGACTGCAAGGGTATTGATGCCATCTTGGATAGGGGCAGTGACGTCGACGCGCGTTATTCAAAATGGTGACCATCAAACATAAGGCATGTTATATGCATCATAGTAGATTTATCCGATGATATATATTTTTACCTTTGACCAGCGAACTTAAAACATTTTCAAACTTAAACTAGATGTTTCTGTACATTACTGTTCTGACGTAATATAGATAAAAGGTTAAACATTCAAATCGAAATATTTGAATGTTTATATTAGCAACGATGGAAAACCTTATTCGAACATGTGCTCATCTAATGAATATATAAAAAATCTCAGATACCAAAGTATAAATCAATGGAATGTCCAGGACATAGAACTGATACAACGACCATGCGCTGTGAGTATAACCGGTTGTATTCAAGTCACCAAAATAAAGAGTCCGAGAATATTAGAGTACATCTGCAGATTGAATACATGTATATTAAATACTTATTTCATCAAAATAAATGTATTATTTCGGTTTACTACTGAATATTTTCCATATTTGGCTCTGTTGGATGACGTTCATTTATAAGGCCATGGTAGAACAGACTGAATAAATCTGTTTGATTGTCTGTTGTTACAAAGTCAAACTTTTTCCTCACTTATTTCATTTTGATTTGACTGTGGACTCACGGCGGGTGTGATCAGTCAACAGGAGATTACTCCGCTGTGGTACCTGATCAATTCTCTGGATTTTTAGATGTCCGTGTTTGTCCAATATTCACCAGATTTGTGTAATTATGTATCCTGGACATCCTGAAGATTTATACTTCGGTATTTGAGATTTTTATATCGAAATGGTCCGGGACCGAATTCACCAAATTTACCCAAAACTCAAGTTCAACATTTATGTAATTACCTTGACTGTATAATCGTTTGAGTGATAAGGATATATATTATTATTTTTCATCATTCACATATAAAATTTTGCGTCAAACATGATTTCCTGCAGTTAATGAATATATATTATGTTGAGTACGATACTCAAAATTTGGAGCCGGCATGGCTCATTCGGCAGCGCGCTCGACCCTTGATCGTAATGACGTGAATTCGAGTCCAGCCGGCGGCAAGTTGGGTTCCTATCCTGCAGATGATACAATAAAAACCGAAGTCCCGTGTAAAGTAGGTGAAAAGAAAGATTCTTGAGTGGGACGTTAACCAACAATAATCAAACAAACTCGAAATATGAGTACGTACTAAAATAATATTTAATATTTCTGAAGTATTCTTATTATCTACAATTGTATGCCGTCAATATACAAATATGCCCAGTTACGTGTATTTCATTTAATATCATGAATACTTAGTTGAGCTTGAGTCCTGAGTAAATTCAGTCTAATGTGTCAATGTCAACGACAAGTGAGTATATAACATATACCCAAAATAAAGGAAAGAGTGGGGGGGATTCTTATAACCAATGGGAACACGGGTGTAAACCTATAATGACCATTATGCCTTAACATTGATGTCTACAGATTTATATTAATTATTTATGATCCCCAATGAGATTTGATCCAGATAAATGTTTATTTTCAATATTTTGTGTTTGTTTTGTTTGTTTGTTTATGTTTGTTTTTGTCACTCAAGAATCTTCCGCTCATATGGAGACGTCACCAAATGCCGGTGAAGGGCTTCAGATTTTGCCCTATGCTCGGCACTTACGGTCATTGAGCAGTGAGGGCTTTTTAACGTGCCGACACCTACTGTGAAACGGGACCTCAGGTTTTTACTGTCTCATCCGAAAGACAGGAAACCAACCTGCCACCGGTTGGACTCGAACTCGCGACCTCACGATCAAGAGTTGAGCGCGCTACCGAGTTAACCAGACCGGCTCAATTTTTTGTGTACAGGTCTACCAAGGTAAATTGGCACATGTTTACAAACACAACGAGTCTTAATTAAAACAAAACAGGGTGACAAGCTACATGTCGTCAAAAAAGTATTAGAGATTCAGTAATGCATGGAGTCCGTGCAAGGCAATATGTTTTGCCTGTATAACATATTTTTGAAAAGTAGATCGTATTGTTTTGGTTTCTGACTGAACCAGGATGTGCCACTTTACCTTGGTAGAACTATACGTGACACTGTACATAAATGGTTGGTTGGTTGTATTGCTGTTTAACGCAAAAATCTTTCACTCACATGGAGACGTCACCAATGCCAGTGAAAGGCTTCAAAGTTTGGTCTATGCTCGGCACTTACGGCAATTGAGCAGTAAGGGTTCTTTAACATGCCGACACCTACTGTGACATGGAACCTCAGATTTTACTCTTTCATCCGAAGGTCAAGAATCCGACCTGGTGCCGGTTGGACTCGAACTACTTACCTCGCTATCAAGAGTCAAGCTGGCTACCGACTGAGCCAGGCGTACATAAATGGTAATGACCAGTTCACAAAATGATGTACATCTACTATTATAATAATATATACTAGCGGAAGTAGAAGTTTATTTTCGATAGTTATTATTTTACATCATTCATTGATGATTAGTTCATGTTTTGGTTTCTCAATTATTATATCATTACTGAATACATTATATAATTTTTTTTGTCCTATCACAGATAGAATTTGCGTGAATAGCGTTAGTTATAGAATACCCTACGTCGTTTTCTGATCCAAATCAGTAGCGTGTGTGCCCAACCCCTGGCTTAAGTCGCTGCTCATTAACATTGAACTCATCAAGGTGTTTATTGTCTTTTGAGGGATATAATTTGTACTCCTGAATAGAGGCCTGCATGAGTTAAGCGACGTTATATGGGACGTTGACGCTGTGCCTAACCCTCCTGTCCAGCTCGTCCCACAAATGCTCGATTGTGGACAAACTGGACTGTATGGTGGCCAGTCAAGAACTGGGATGTTGTTTTGAGCCAGAAAATCACGACAAACCCTGGCAACATGGGTCCTCATTTTGTTCTCCTGCACAGAAAAGTAACGTTGATGTATAAGGGGAAGAAAATGTTGCATCAAAACCTGATCCCGATATATTACTGCTGTAAGATTGCCATGGATAACCACGAGAGGTGTTTTCACGCCTCGAAATATCCCTGCCCAAAACATAATATACCCTCCGCCTAATCTGTCGCTTTTCGTTACTCAAGCTTCAGAATATCGCCCATCACGACGTCTATAGACACGTTGTCGTCCATCTGACCTGTAAAGCGTAAAGCGAGACTCATCAGTGAACAACACGCGTCTGCAGTGGGCGAAACGAAACCGATTAGGTGCGTGTGCAAGCAGTCACTTCATTCAACACTTACATCCCTTCTGCGTAAGTGGTGAACTAACATAGTGACGTCGTGGCCTTAATTGAAACTAACGAAACCGATTCCTAACCTTGGACACATTGGCGGAACATGATTGCCGACAACTGGCGTGTCATCTCCTTTGCAGTCTGAAATAGGTGCAAGAGACGTCTGCCTATCTTGACGTTTCGACGGAACGCGCAGGCGTCCGCTGCTGGGACAGTCAACCAATCTCCCTATGGCTCTGAGACGCCCAACTAAAAAAGATATTGTTCTCTTCTGTACAACATATTGCTGGGCTGCATAACGTTGCGAATGTCCCTGCATTATCAGAACAATGGCCCAACCCTTATCGACTTCACTCAATCGCAGCATTTCACTTTTCTATTGCTTCGAAAAGAAATGTTGTGTAGCTGATCTGTACTGTTACTATGTTTGATCTGTAATACTTAACCAGCACATATGCTGCAGGAGTACCCGGGATGCACACTTTCTTGAAAAATCTGCTGAAAGCATTCAGCGTCGAATGGGGTCACGGTCGGCTGAATTTTAACTGAATAACATTTTCACAGTGCACGGAGGTAGCTCAGTGTCAAATTTAATTAAATTTCGTCCACGTGTCTAAAAGTTATAATACAAAAACCGAGCCTGTGATTCTTTTACCGGTAGTATCCGTGTAATTATTTTGTTTCACTAAAACAAGTAATTTACCTGATTTTATTAACCAGTGACTTAAAATACACTAGAAATTGTCTATCTATTACGATTCTATGTTTGAGAACTGGTCATTAATACAGTTAATACAGGGCTAATACAGAAAAACCGATTAATACAGAAATTTTAACCGGTCATATACAGAATTTTCACTTCCGTTTCTGAATCATGAATGGAAACATTGAGAAAATCACCCTGCTTAGAAAATAGTAAGGTATAAATCGAGAGAAACTAAAATGGACTGTAATCGACTTTCTATATTTAGCAGACGAAAACAAAGAGAATATAAGTCCATGACAGAGTCTCAGACAGAAATGCACAGAAGGGAAGACATGATTGGCATTTTGACCCATGTCATTAATCCTAATTCACCATATATCTTACGGGATATACAGCGAAGACTGTAAATTTTATGTGTGTACGACTGTCCTTTGGGTTGGCCTGGGGCCTATAAAGCTTTTGTAACATATAAAATGATGCAGATCTATCATAAACAAAATGTACAAAGGCAACGTTTTTACACACTTCATTGAATTGGACTTATCTGACGTCATGGTTGATGTAATAGTTATAATGAAATATGGGGCACCGTTTTACTTTTTAATACTAGTTAGTGATATCACTCTTTCGAATAGGCGATATCACTTATTACAATAGGTGATATCAATCATTCGAATAGGTGATATCACTTTTATAAATTCTTAAGTGATACGAATGAGTGATATCACCTATTCGAATGAAAGATATCACCTATTCACGATACCGTAATATCGTCCTTTGCGCTTTCTTTTTCCATCGATATAGGCCTAGTGATATTCACTGCAGATATACATTTATGGAAGAAATGGGGAGCAAAAGGCTTTTATTGCTTCCGAATTTGAATAAGTGATATCACTCCGCCTCGAGCGAATACAGCTGACCGATACACAATACGACAGTACTCGGACATAATACAGGATTAATATGAAAACACCTATTTAATAACACTATATTATAAACAATGAACAGTTTTATATCATTCAATTACTTATATTGCTGGATTAAAGGGATATCTTATACCATTGTTATATTAAATACACATCTCTTTCATTAAGATATCAAATGCAATCTTTTTCTCTAAAGTGCTCAGATAACATATTTGTATGAATAAAGATTCAATATAAAAATATACGATCTCAATCGTCAAATTAAAAATGAAGATCTACCACTGGACACTCGAAACACAAGTCCAACAGAACACGACGACATATTAGATATAAAAACGGTCCCAACATAAAGAGCAATGATATATAATGAATCTCTTTATAAATTTGTTTCATTTAAGTGGAATTCTGTGTTAAATATGTACTGATAATGTTTAATGCACTTATAAACTTTACAAACGTCAAACGACTATTTTAAGTATTGTTTCAATTTGATTGAAATCAGTAGACAACTTGTTAAATAGGACAAAATACCCGTGATCTACGCTCCAAAGGTTTTGTGTTCAACCAGTTGTACACACGCAAATGTAATTGGCGATTGCTCAACTTACGTAATGTTACAATACTAGCAAACTTGTTACGTGCACAGTTTAAGCCTGGGGAATATATCCCTTTGTAATGAACTTGCGTAGCTTTATGGTTTCAAACTTCTTCATACCGAACTCATTTATAAGAATGTGGTCATCTAGATCGGCCAGTATGCATCCATCAATTAAATTGTCTTTAAATGTTGTGGTATACTTCTCCAATCGTAAACGTCGTAGCCAATCACAAACTTCTGACGTCGACATTGACGTCACGTCAGGGATCAAATTATCACTACTCTCATTTTCTGCACTGTCGGTATTTGTAATTTCTCTTTTGTTATTATTGTCTGATGATTCAAGGGATGTCACACCACTGTCTGATGATATTTCCAAAACACCTGATCCCACACCAATACTGTTAGCCTCCTCGCGTGTGTCAATATTCAGGTAACTGCTACAAAACGTGGGTTCAGAAAGATGTGTCCTAGAATTTGTCAAAACAGTAGCCGTTGATTTGTCCGTTGTCTTTAACTGATCTGTATTTCTTATCATATCCGCGGTATTCGGGCTGCTAGTATCACCCTTATCCGAAGAGAAAGCTCGCATTTGATTACTGTTCATGGGGCATGTTTTTTACTCGGAAGTTTTTGACGACGTAATTTCTCTTAGAACTGCTTTAGCGACATTGACACTTGGTCTAGGTGGTACTGGTGGTGGTATTAAATTTCTGTTTGTTTTCGAAGTTGCAATATTTGGAGTACTTGGTTTTTGTTGTGATACTATTGTCCCACTCTCTAACCTCTTTCTATTGTTTTCCCCACTTTTCTTCTCCTGCATATGTACCGACGGACAATCACGCTCATTTTCTGTACTGTCGGTATTTGTAATTTCTCTTTTGTTATTATTGTCTGACGATTCAAGGGATGTCACACCACTGTCTGATGATATTTCCGAAACACCAATACTGTTAGCCTCCTCGCGTGTGTCAATATTCAGGTTACAGCTACAAAACGTGGGTCCAGAATGACGTGTCCTAGAATTTGTCAAAACAGTAGCCGTTGATTTGTCCGTTGTCTTTAACTGATCTGTATTTCTTATCATATCCGCGATATTCGGGCCAATACTGTTAGCCTCGTCGCCTGTGTCAATATTCAGGTTACAGCTACAAAACGTGGGTCCAGAATGACGTGTCCTAGAATTTGTCAAAACAGTAGCCATTGATTTGTCCGTTGTCTTTAACTGATCTGTATTTCTGATCATATCCGCGGTATTCGGGCCAATACTGTTAGCCTCGTCACCTGTGTCAATATTCAGGTTACAGCTACAAAACGTGGGTCCAGAATGATGTTTCCTAGAATTTGTCAAAACAGTAGCCGTTGATTTGTCCGTTGTCTTTAACCGATCTGTATTTCTAATCATTTCCGCGGTATTCGGGCTTCTGGTATCACACGCATTCGAAGAGAAAGCTCGCATTTGATTACTGTTCATGGGGTTTATTTTTGAATCGGAAGCTTTTGACGACGTATTTTCTCTTAGAACCGCTTTAGCGACATTGACACTTGGTCTAGGTGGTACTGGCGGTGGTATTAAATTGATATTTGTTTTCGAAGTTGCAAACGAATTTGGAGTACTTAGTGTTTGTAATGATACTCTTGTTCCACTCTCTAACCTCTTAATATTGTTTTCCCCACTTTTCTTCCGTACCCGTGGACCATCACCAGGAATGGTATGTTTTGCATTTGGAAAGGAGTGGTAAGGGTTTTCCCCAGTTTTATTGCTTTTTTCTTGTTTCTTGTCTTCATTCTGTATTTTCAGAAACTGATTAGAAATGACCGAGTAAACATTTGGGTCATCATTGTACTTTTTATCTATGACGTCATAGACATGTGATTGTCTACCTTTGCGCATGCCCTGTTTTTCATGTTGAGGATGTGCTGTGTCCTCGTCATCATACACGAATATATCTGAAAGGATACAAACATATGATATCTTTGTTCTGTTATTGTGGAACACACATTATTATTATTATTATTATTATTATTATTATTATTATATTATTATTATTATTATTATTATTGTTGTTGTTGTTATTATTATTATTATTATTATTATTATTGTTGTTATCATTATTATATATATATATATATATATATATATATATATATATATATATATATATATATCAAAATGACTAACGACACGGACAAAATGAAAGTCAAATTTCCGAGGCGACCTGTCTCTTCATCAGGACAAATTAAAAAACATATTCACACGCAAACACCCACTTTCACCCAACCCAAGAGTAAGTGAAAGAAATGATACATATTACAAGTTCAATGTGATAATGCAATAAATAACAATTGAAATCAATTCAGAAAAGTCATTTGGTGGCGGTCAGAGGAGATAAACCGGTTACCCGGAAAGAGACAACCGCCCTACCGCAATTAAACTATCACAAAAATCTGTTTAGGTTCCAGTGGGGCTCGAACCAGCTCTGACCAGAAGTGAAATACATCATTGTTCAGAGCGCGATGCTCTAATAGCTCGACCATGGAGACCCCACTCGCGGGTCTTTCAATAGGAACATACAAACCTGGTCCTGGGTCACGGCAGGCATGACACGTAAAATAACCCTCAATGCTTGGTCATTGGTCCATAGCACATGTCAAGATTTTTGGAACTTCACTTAAAGCTGGTAACATCTCAATATAATTTACAAATTCTGGATGGTATGTAAAACTACATAAAATAACAAACAAACAAAACAAAATAATTCTTACTTTGATCTCCGGTCTGGGTTTCATATTTTATATATCTGTTGACTGTTTCCGACATTGCTTTGATATATGCTGACCACTTTATCTCACATCCTTCAATATTTTCAATTACGGCCATCTTTAGCTTCAGTGTATTGATTGGTATTGCAAGGACTTTGTCGTATAACCTATCTAAAACAATCATCTGATTATATATTCAACAATGTTACTAACTTATTATGATATATTGTTAATTTACAAAATATCACATAGGCAATCTATAGCGCAGGTATGGCACGACAAAATCACAACCAGTTAAATCTGTTTTATCTTAGTTAAACCTAGATATATCTCCGGTAAAAATTAATTTTCTCAATATTTTCACATTAACTGAAAACACTATGTTTAACTGAGAAGTAAAGAACAGCTATGACGAACTTAGACCAGTTAGGTTTAACTCAGAAAAAACAAGGTTTTAATCATTGATATGTTTTGGTGTGCCATACGCAGGCACATTTCGTTATATATTGAGAATATAGTGTATTTGGAAAATATTGATTGTTTATGTAATTTAGTGTACCAAGGATGTACTGGGTTTATTCCCTGTTTAGTAGTCGCGTCTACAATATAAATAATTACATTTTTGTTTCTGTGGTACATTGAAACACAAATATTTGATCGAGCTGTTTACATTTTACACGTTTATCTTATTGTGCATTTGATATGTTGCATTTTAGTAATGAGGTTATCAATGGCAGATTATCGTAACAGACACATTGCAATAATATTTAAGGTGTGTGTGTGTGTGTGTGTTTGTGTGTGTTGTGAAACTTGCACTATAAGGTCAATCAAACAGAACTCTTTCAATTAACTTCTCTATAACGGCATGTTCTATTTGTTCTCTAATGTTTACACACACACACACATACACACACACACAGATATATATTATATATATATATATATATATATATATATATATATATATATATATATATATATATATAGATAGATAGATAGATAGAGATAGATAGATAGATAGATAGATATAATAAAAATATAACGATAAAAAAAAATTCTTTTGCATATTTATCTTGATCTTTTATTTTTTTTATACTATAATGGGCTTTCATACGAAATCCATCTATTTTAAATATATATATATATATATATATATATATATATATATATAATATATATATATATATATATATATATATATATATATATATATATGTATATATACTTTCTGCTATGGGGTTTCCCACCAGGTAAATGTCGTCATAACTTCTCACAAGCTTTAGTTTAAAGGCACTAGATCTCAACTTGACTCCATCAATAGATACCATGCTACACTTAGGGTCGTCTAAAAACCTTACTTTGATTGGCAGTGAATGTTCTTGCAAAATGTTTTGAAGAGGATATCCTGCAAAAACGTAAAACAAAATTATTTCTATATATTGTAAGAATTAACTTTGTGATTCATCCATCAAAACAGCCTCATCGAGATTTCTTTCTTTTTTTATTTTCTTAAAAGATCTACTTTTCTTTGTCTATTTCAGTATAGGTAAAAACTTCTGAATTTGTTATGCTCAACAGACTGATTAAACAGTATATGCGTAAGTTGCGTGGATAAGGAAATCTCCTCCATCGCGAGAAGATCTTAAAGTCAAATCGGACAGAAACCCTCGGACTGGACATTCAGATTTTTACCACGAGGGTTGATATTTCCCATTCCACTCAATACACCCATGTTTGATTATTTTTCATCCATGTTAATGCACGCAAGTAAAATATGACATATCGTTTAATTTATTATATTCTCATCACATAGAAGTTCTTCGTTATAAACCTATATTGTGACGTCATAGCTTGTTTTGCTTGTCTACACCCTAAGGATTCTGCAGCTGACTTGACAAAATGATACATACGCCTGTCCAATGTGGGAGAAATGTTAATAATCATATCTTATTATAACGGTAGTTATTTGAGGTATTCTACGTATTCTTCATTTTAGTGTAATATTTTTAACGTATACAATCCATATAAATTGTCTGTATATTCCTTTTATTTCCTAAATATATACCCTTGCTACATATCTGCAGCCTAACTAATTTTTGTGAGAAAGTTTGCCAGTTTACTTAAGAAAGCCGGTTGTCTCCTCATGGGTACATTATAACAGGGTTTTCTTCTCCACCATTAAACACTGGCCACCACCATATAACTCAAAATCTGTTATGTGTGGCGTAAATCAATATTAAAATTCAAAAGTTCAAACATATTTGTAATATTATTGATCTTTTTACGAAAGATCCAAATTAATTCATTCTCCCTGTCTCTAAATTTACAAGTAATTACATGTATCTTAGATATGACATCTTTGAGATTTTGTGCTGACGATTTTAGTTCTAACACAAAGTCTAAGTTGCACATCCGGGGTCTGTCAGAAACTAAAACAATACAACAATACCGTTTTTTTTTTCTTTTTTTCAGCTCTAATATTTTAGTTATTGTAAAATATCTGTCACTCCCATTATGATTGAGTTCACTAGACTTGTTGTGTTTGTAAACATGTCCCAAATTACCTTGGTAGGCCTATAATAAATTTACCTTTGTGTTTGTCTTTCGAAATACAGAATGACATCTTGTAATCCACTGGAATACTAAGTTTACAGCCCTGAACGCACGGGACGCCTTGCAAGACTTCAGCAATAATACGTTTCTGCTTAGTGTATTTATGTATTCTGAGCGCCTGTCGTATGAATTTAAAATTGATATGATTATGTATACGAGAACAAATTCTTTAAACGTGGTATTCACAGACAGTGAGATCAATTCCATCGTTCTACAAAATTATGTTTTTGATATTACAATCACACTTAGGGTCTTCAAAGACTAAGAACCGGAGCGGACACAAAGCAAGCGGTGAAATATCGGGCGGCGGTAATAAAAGGTGACTTGTTTTTCAGTTTTCAAACCAGCAGTTTAATTGTGGAAACTTTTGAAACACATCGAAGAAAACGTTTAACTATCCTTTAGACTTTCGAATATCTGAATATTAATAGAAATGATTGTCTTTAGCACAAAACCATTCGGAAAACTATAACTGATCAGTAAATATACAAATATAAATAAATATGATACAGATGTAGTGTGGGTTATTGGGCAAATGACCCTACACAATGATAAATGTCCATATTATTCATAGACCTCTGGGATAGCTCAGCACAGTGACGACAGTGTCCTGAATGACATAAATGAAATACGTGTCCCCATAAAAATATGATCAAGGTGACACAATGACCGTAGGTCATTCGATCCTGATTGGATCACTGGAGATGTGCATATAGTGATAACTTTGGCTGCCATTAAAGTTTTTTAAAATCAATGCGTGTACTCCATGTACACTTCGAAGATCTCATCAATTAACTAGTGATAAAATTAAAATAATTCAGCATTTGAAACTTTTTCACACTCTGTCGATATGATGACATCATAGTTATGCGAGAGAAAACTGTACCTGTCCTCGGGTAAACTCAAAAAAGGCGTCACCACTATATCCCTCTGTTACCATTGCCAGTAGAGGGAACGTGTCCTTAAAGTTAGCGTATAGTTCTCGTACACTGTATTCGTCTTTCCCCACTTTAAATGATAACGCCATCTTATATTTTGTCTCTCTTTTGTACCTGCATGTAACTGTCATTTACTTCCTGGTATGTAGGGTGAAATAAGTTATGTAATTGGTCTATATTTAGATGACATATAATCGTTTTTAAATACGCCTACCCTATTAGATAGATAAACATGCATTTCACGTAGAGACAAACAATATACAGGAATAAGATAAAACATCCCATACAGATACTATGCTATGATTAAAAGTATGTTGTCATTAACACTCTATTGGTACCGGGCCTATAGTCGGTTATGGTGTGATTTTGTCTTTAGTATGTACTACAAAAATATTTTTCCTTCTGTTTGAGAAAAACAGCAGATGACTGATCTAAATAAATAAGTCATAGCCGACTATTGATCCTAGCCGACAACAGTCAAATCCAAATGAAGTACATGGGGAACAAATCCTCGTCACAGTAAAAGGTATACACAAATATATGGAAACTTATATTCATATATTTCTAATGAAAATATGCTCGGGTCGAGTGTTGTATGCATATACAAATAGTAAGATTGAATTATTGTAGATATCACATTATTTAAATCAAAAGTTTTCTGATTATCTTCAAGATAAAAACCCATTATTATATATTTCCAGCAAACATCAAATTTTAAAATTTTGGAAGTTTTTTCCAGATATTGTTTATATTTTTACAAGAAAATGTTAAGTGTTCATTATCTTATATTCTTATATCAGTCTCTGATTTCTTTATTTTTTTTCTTTAAAAATTTCTGATTATTTAAAAGATTATTAAGTAGTTTAAAATTAAATTCGGCCACCTTTCTATCACATATTTGTTTAATTTTTTTGTGAAATCAAAATTATACAACATGCAGATGACTACACTTCTTTAAAAAATAGATTATCTTGAAGAAAAGCTCTAGAAGAGAGAAATAGGTTAAGTAAATACTCAGCAATGACATTAAATTTATCAAAAACAGAATGCATTTTGGTGAGACCTTTAAAAGATCAATATCCTAAAGTAGAAGGGTTAAATGTAAATAATTCTTGTACAAAAGTATTAGATATATATTTAGGTCATGACAAAGAATTATGTTATAAAAATAACTGGACCAGAAGAATAAATGACATGGAAAAACTTTTTGAATCCCGGAAAAGAGAAAATTAACCATTTTCGGTAAGGTCTGTATCATAAATACCTTACCAATTTCAAAACCTATATATACTGCATCAGAAATGAAACAATTGAGTGTATTAATACAAAAATATTTAATTTTTTATGGAATAATAAGGACAGAATCAAACGAAATACCATGATTGGCCCCTTAAATAAAGGGGGTATAAACATAGTTGATATTCAATTAAAAATAAAGGTTTGTGAGCATCTTGGGTTAGAAATATTTTTGTAGTGAAAACCTGTTAAAAGATTTTGTTAATATTTTTTGCATTAAAAAGATCGATATAAGCTACATATTAAAAACAAATTTAACAAGTATTGATGAATATTATGTAATATAAAATTTCCCAATGTTTTATAAAGAAATTTTTCTGAATTTTAATGTTTGCAAAACAGATACAAATATCCAACAAATTAATTTACTTGATTTAATGTGTCAACCTCTATGGGGTAACAAACTTATAACATACAAAGGAAAAAGTATTTGTTTGGAAAGCTGGATCCAAAGTGATCTTAATTTTGTAGCTGACATTATAGATGATAATGGTTTAAAGTGGTTCTGTGAAAATATTAAAATGAAAAATAATATATAATGTGAGTATAAAATAATTTAAAAAGGTATAATTTCAAATGATTTATATATCAAAACCTAAATTTTACAAAGAACTTTATTCTTATAAATAAAAAACATGTAGACGTAGTTGATACAATGTCCATAATATTTTATAAAATTTTAGTTTTAAAGAAATTTCATACTCCAAGTTATCAATCATTTCTGACAAGAAACTTAAAATATAGAAAAATCATCCTGGACATTTATTTATAACAAAAAAATAAATAAATATATATATAGCTAATTCCCTTAAGTATCTTCTGGCTTTATCATATATAGTCTATGACCATGTTCACATTGTCGAGAATGATTATTATCACATTATCAATACGAGACTGCAAGGGTATTGACGCCATCTTGGATAGGGGCAGTGACGTCGACGCGCGTTATTCAAAATGGTGATCATCAAACATAAGGCATGTTATATGCATCACAGTAGATTTTACTGATGATATATATTTTCACTTTTGACCAGCTAACTTAAAACGTTTTCAAACTTAAACTAGATGTTTTTATACACTAATGTTTAAGGTAATATACTGTATTTATAGATAAAAGATTAGAAATTCAAATCGAAATATTAGCAACGATGGAAACGCCCACTTCCACATTCGAACATGTGCTCATCTAATGAACTGATACAACGACCATGTACCGTTAGTATAACCGATTGTATTCAAGTCACCAAAATAAAGAGTCCGAGCATATTAGAGTGCATCTGCATCCGTGTTTGTCCAATATTCACCAGATTTAAGTAATTATGTATCCTGGACATCCTGAAGATTTATACTTCGGTATCTGAGATTTTTATATCGAAATGGTCCGGGACCGAAGTCACTAAATTTACCCAAAACTCAAGCTCAACATTTATGTAATTACTATGACTATAATCGTTTGAATGATTAGGAAACATTCACGTATAAAATTTTGCGTCACACTTATGATTTCCTGCAATTAATAAATACATGTTATGTCGAGTACGATACCCAAATTTGGAGCCGGCCTTGCTCAGTCGGCAGCGCGCTCGACTCGTGAGTTCGAGTCCAGCCGGCGACAGGTCGGATTCCTGTCCTTCGGATGAGACAGTAAAAATCGAGGTCCCGTGTCACAGTAGGTGAAAAGAAAGATTCTTGAGTGGGACGTTAAACAACAATAAACAAACAAACAAACTAAAATATGAGTACATTCTCAAACAGTTTTAATATTTCTGAAGTATTCTTCAAATGAGCAAAACAACTGGACATTATTTACAATTGTATGCCATCAATATACAAATAAGTCCAGTTATAGAATAAAGTTTACCTGTATTTCACTTAATATCATAAATAATTAGTTGAGCTTGAGTACTGAGTAAATTCGGTCTAATGTGTCAATGTCAGTAGTTATAGGCAGCTCTCCGGTGCGCCATTTGAATTTTGCCGCCAGGGGGCGCTTTTTAACGGTTTTTGATGACGTCATCAGAATGCTGGCTTCTGATTGGTCAATTCAAATGGCGCACCGGAGAGCCGCTCTGTGACGTCACAACCGGGAAGTGTGTCATACCGGAAGTGAGGTCATATCGGAAGTACGTCATACCGGAAGTGAGGTCATGTTGTCATGGCAATAAGGAGAAAGAGCCAATCGTTGAGCGAAAGAGCCAATCGTTGAGCTTGGAGGCGTGTCTATGACCGGAAGTGGAAGGTTGTGGGGGCGGCCATCTTGGCTAAGGAGCCAATGAGAGCCTTCGTTACAAGAGGTTGGGGTCACGAGAGTTCACGAGAGGTCACGTGAGTTTGCGAGAAGTCAACGGGAAGAGAGAGAAGTTGGGTTTTTCCAGTTTTGAGCTGAGAGTGAATCTATTTTTAGAACCGAAACTTTGGGGTTTTCCAGTTTTGAGCTGACAGTGGATCTATTTTTAGAACCGAAACTTTGGGTTTTTCCAGTTTGTGAAACTAGCAGTTGGTGGCGCCACCGTCGGTGAAACTAGTAGTTGGTGGCGCCACCGTCGTTGAGAGTTGTGTATCATGCGCATGCGCGAGAAGCGATAGGCCGAGCTCGATTCAAGCTTGAACTAAGACTTGTACTAAGGCTTGTAGAGTGACGAGTATGTACAAAGGGAGATCACTCTGTATAGACTTTACAGGTGAAACAAAGGGAGATTACTCTGTATAGCTTGTATGAGTAGGGACTAAAGGGAGATCACTCTGTATAGACTGTATAGGTGAAACAAAGGGAGAGATTACTCTGTATAGACTCTATAGGTGGAACAAAGGGAGATTACTCTGTATAGACTGTAGAGATGGGAAAAGGGAGATCACTCTGTATAGACCTGTATAGATGAAACAAAGGGTGATTACTCTGTATAGACTATAGGGGTGGAACAAAAGGGGTGATGACTCTTTATGGGCTGTAGGCAATAAACCAGAGGGTGGGTGGGTAGCGAAACAGGAAGGTTAGGAAGGGTAGCCATCTTTGGTATGGAATCATGGGATATCTAGTTTTTCAGGGACTGACTAATCTCACGGCAGGAGTGAGAACTATAGAACATGAAAGTGTGTAACGTACTCAAAGTTTGTCAAAATGATCAAGTGTGTGTGCGTGTTGTTCTCAAAGTTTGTCAAAGTGATCAAGTGTGTACCGTTCTCATGTTTCCAAGTTTGTCAAAGTGATCAAGTGTGTGTGTGTGTGTGTGTGTGTGTGTGTGTGTGTGTGTGTGTCGTTCTCAAAGTTGCAACGTGTGTACCGTTCTCAAAGTTTGCAACGTGTGCAACGTTCTAAGTTATGAAGTCTCAAAGTGACAAAGTGACACAAGTAGTAAAGTGTAAAGTATGAAGTTGTTCACTTACGTCGTTTCAACAAGTATCAAAGTTCAGATAGTGAAAATAGTATCTGTATTATTTTATATTATTTCTTGTACTACTGTATATATAATAAAGAATTAACACTCACCCAGAGAGAGTTTTTCTGACGATGTTGACTCTTCGAGCTTCGGCTGCCAAATGAGCTCTCAGCGGTCTAACTGAACCTATACTCTAGTCATGTGACTTTTTTTGAGATAATTCTATTTTTAGTGCATGGAAAATAAAAAAACCCTATACCGATAGCAGTGGATTTTTCTTATGATGTTAACACCTCGAGGTTCAGATCTCAAATGAGTTTTTACAGGCTGAACTGAACCTCTCTCTAGTCACATGACTTGCTATATTTAGATTTTTATCTTATGAAGTGAATACAACAAAAACACAACAATTAACAAACACAAATAAAAATTTAATGTTGAATATACGCGATTAAATAGTGTGTAGTCACTACGAATTAACGCAAACACAAACCCTGCATACCTTTAGTGAAGGTTTCTTTTCGAATAAGTTGGGTGGCCCTTAAAAGGGCCGTTGGTTTTTCGGGTTTAAAAACCCTGTGCTTTACAAGCACCGACAAAACACAATCTTCAGCCTTAGGGCCTCAGCTCAGCTACACGTAGTGACGTACCATCTTAATAATCCAGTCCTTCTGTTGATCATAGAACTCACACTCCTGGGACGCAATCTTTAGTTTCTTTAGGGTGTACCAGGGTTTCAGCCTCCAGGAAAGTACTACGTTCATCACATTTGTTAAAATTTTGTGTCTTCTGAAACGAATTGCGGGCGGTGAAAACAGACGCGCACAGCTTTTTATATGACCAGTACAGCGCACGCGACGTTCTCCGTCTCATCAACTTTGACCTCTCTGATGATTGGCTATAGAGAGCTGAGTGAATCTATTTTATAGAACCGAAAGTTTAGGTATTTAGGGTATTCCCCTAATGACATGATTCAGCTAAAAACTAGACGTTTTCGTTTGAACTCTTATGTTTTTAATTAGATCTTGAAATTTACTGTCTGTACATGTTTCATAAGGTAAAAACTAGACCTATGTAATAAAAATTCAAACACTCACCCATGCTGGCAGTGGTTTTCTATTAATTCTAATGATGTTGACACCTCGAGCTTCTGATCTCAAATGAGTACTCAGAGGCCTAATTGAGACTATTCTAGTTTTTTGTTCTAGTCATATGACTTACTTTTTACTTCTGAAATATTTTATATTTTAATGCAAGCACAATTATCTAGACCCTATCTAATAAAAAATAAAACACTCATTCATACTGCCTACTAGTAGTGGTTTTCTTATCATTATGATGTTTAACACCTCGAGGTTCAGATCTCAAATTAGTTTTCACGGACTTAACTGGACCTCTCTCTAATCACATGACTTACTATACTTAGACTTTAATCAAGTGAAATACTTCAGTCATTACAAAAGCACAGATGAAATAAAACGTTCAACGTTGAACGAATATACACTGATACAGTAGCGAGTAGCATCCTAACGATTGTCATTCTATTTTACCTAAGTAAACACACCCGAGTCGTTCGATGTCGAATGACAGTTTATTAAGTACGCTAATCTGTGTATTGGTGCATTGAAAATGCATCAAGAGTACGCGTTTTTATCTTTACAAGATCAAAATCTTACCGTGACTGACAATTACAAAATGGCGAGACCTACCATCCTGCAAGACAAGTACAGTCAAGTGACGTCACACTAGTGCCATCAGCTGACATGTCTAAGCGGATTTCAACTCTAAATCGTTTTCTGGCTTATGATCTAAATGAAGTTCGCACCCTAAGTAAGTGTTTAGTCGCTACAATATGTTAAACTTGCTGCTACAGAATAACACAACATACATAAAACATGCATACTTTTAGCTAAGGTTTCTTTTCTAATAAGATGGGTGACCCTTAAAGGGACCGTTGATTGCTCCGAAAAGCTGAAATAAGGGAGACTCTAGTATTTTGTCGAATAGTCGTACGTATTGTACAGGTGTTAAAAGTGGAGGCTAAGGTCTAGTTGGTCCCTGGTGTTGTGTAGTAGGCGAAGATGGTCTAGTAAGTAATGATGGGGGTCCTACAAGAATCTATTGACCTGTGTCGCCTTACTACAATACGTGTTCTCCATGTAAGAATGATTCTCGTGTTTCTCTCTTCGGGTTGCATATCAATGTCGGATGAGTTATCCATGATGAACTAATACCGAGACTTAGACAGTACTAGTTTATATAGAGTTTATGACTTACGCTGTATACTCTGCGTTTTCTTGTGATGTGAGCTCCAGATACCAAACAAGTCACATAATCCCTGAATGGCAACTTTCTACACTCTCTTATCTTTTTTTTCTCTCTTCATTTCCCCATTTCCCAGTTGTTGAAAATGGAAACAAGAAAGAGACAAAGTCGGTGGACCTAAGACTGATTATAGTAACAGCAGTTCTGTAGTCTCCTTATCAGCATCCTATTAAAAAGACGTATTCCCTTTATAATCTCTGTATGCCTTACTTATTCTCTTTGTATGCCTTACTTAATATCTTTGTATATTCTGCCAGTCTCATAAAGTTGCGTTATACACTTTTGTTTTATACCTTCTAATAAGTCGTATAATTTTTTATCCTCTTTGTCACCGTATCTGTGTAGATACATACTAGATACTGTATGTTTACACCTTAATAACCAACTTACAATACACAAACACAAGGTCAGTTTCATCAAGTCTAATACCCCACTAAAGAGAGCTTTTGAAATAGTCTGCAGAGAATAAGTGTTGCCCTACTGTTACTTTGTATAATACATAAGAATGAAGTAAAACACGTATAACTTTGCACTCATAACTCTGAAATAGTCTAGAGAAACATAAAAAACAGTACGTTTTACTTTACTGATACGTATGAGATTACCTATATGGCATTAGACGCACTCCCTTTGTACCCTACGTTCTAAGTTATGAAGTCTCAAAGTGACACAAGTGACACAAGTGACACAAATGACAAAGGGGCACATGAGACAAAGTGACAAAGTTGTGAAGTATGGAAATGTTCAATGTTCTAGCTTACAAAGTTTCAAAGTTCAATAGGTTCGATAGGTTATAGAAGTCATTCCTTTCAGTGTGACAGTAGTCTAGGATACCTTATATGAGATCCCTGCTAAACCATCATTCAATGCAGACTATATCAAACGTTCTCTTTAGTGGGATATTAGACTTGAGGAAAAATGACCTTGTGCTTGTGTATTGCATGTTGGTTATTAAGGTGTATATATAGAGTATCTACTATGTATCTACACAGATACAGTGACACAGAGGAATAAAATTATACGACTTATAAGAAGGTATAAAAAACAGAAGTGTATAACTCAACTCTATGAGAAGGGCGGGATACAGAGAGTATAAGTAAAGGCATACAAAGAGAATAAGTAAGGATGCAGAAAGTAAGGGTACAAAGGGAGTGCGTCTAATGCCATATAGGTAATCTCATACGTATCAGTAAAGTAAAACGTACTGTTTTTTATGTTTCTCTAGACTATTTCAGAGTTATGAGTGCAAAGTTATACGTGTTTTACTTCATTCTTATGTATTATACAAAGTAACAGTAGGGCAACACTTATTCTCTGCAGACTATTTCAAAAGCTCTCTTTAGTGGGGTATTAGACTTGATGAAACTGACCTTGTGTTTGTGTATTGTAAGTTGGTTATTAAGGTGTAAACATACAGTATCTAGTATGTATCTACACAGATACGGTGACAAAGAGGATAAAAAATTATACGACTTATTAGAAGGTATAAAACAAAAGTGTATAACGCAACTTTATGAGACTGGCAGAATATACAAAGATATTAAGTAAGGCATACAAAGAGAATAAGTAAGGCATACAGAGATTATAAAGGGAATACGTCTTTTTAATAGGATGCTGATAAGGAGACTACAGAAACTGCTGTTACTATAATCAGTCTTAGGTCCACCGACTTTGTCTCTTTCTTGTTTCCATTTTCAACAACTGGGAAATGGGGAAATGAAGAGAGAAAAAAAAAGATAAGAGAGTGTAGAAAGTTGCCATTCAGGGATTATGTGACTTGTTTGGTATCTGGAGCTCACATCACAAGAAAACGCAGAGTATACAGCGTAAGTCATAAACTCTATATAAACTAGTACTGTCTAAGTCTCGGTATTAGTTCATCATGGATAACTCATCCGACATTGATATGCAACCCGAAGAGAGAGAAACACGAGAATCATTCTTACATGGAGAACACGTATTGTAGTAAGGCGACACAGGTCAATAGATTCTTGTAGGACCCCCATCATTACTTACTAGACCATCTTCGCCTACTACACAACACCAGGGACCAACTAGACCTTAGCCTCCACTTTTAACACCTGTACAATACGTACGACTATTCGACAAAATACTAGAGTCTCCCTTATTCAGCTTTTCGGAGCAATCAACGGTCCCTTTAAAGGGACACCCATCTTATTAGAAAAGAAACCTTAACTAAAAGTATGCAGTTTTATATGTATGTTGTGTTATTCTGTAGCAGCAAGTTTAACATATTGTAGCGACTAAACACTACTTAGGGTGCGAACTTCATTTAGATCATAAGCCAGAAACGATTTAGAGTTGAAATCCGCTTAGACATGTCAGCTGATGGCACTAGTGTGACGTCACCTGACTGTACTTGTCTTGCAGGATGGTAGGTCTCGCCATTTTTGTAATGTCAGTCACGGTAAGATTTTGATCTTGTAAAGATAAAAACGCGTTACTCTTGATGCATTTTTCAATGCACCAATACACAGATTAGCGTACTTAATAAACTGTCATTCGACATCGAACGACTCGGGTTGTGTTTACTTAGGTAAAATAGAATGACAATCGTTTAGATGCTACTCGCTACTGTATCAGTGTATATTCGTTCAACGTTGAACGTTTTATTTCATCTGTGCTTTTGTAATGACTGAAGTATTCACTTGATTAAAGTCTAAGTATAGTAAGTCATGTGACTAGAGAGAGGTCCAGTTAAGTCCGTGAAAACTAATTTGAGATCTGAACCTCGAGGTGTTAACATCATAATGATAAGAAAACCACTACTAGTAGGCAGTATGAATGAGTGTTTTATTTTTTATTAGATAGGGTCTAGATAATTGTGCTTGCATTAAAATATATAAAATATTTTCAGAAGTAAAAAGTAAGTCATATGACTAGAAAAAAAAAACTAGAATAGTCTCAATTAGGCCTCTGAGTACTCATTTGAGATCAGAAGCTCGAGGTGTCAACATCATTAGAATTAATAGAAAACCACTGCCAGCATGGGTGAGTGTTTGAATTTTTATTACATAGGTCTAGTTTTTACCTTATGAAACATGTACAGACAGTAAATTTCAAGATCTAATTAAAAACATAAGAGTTCAAACAACGTCTATTTAGCTGAATCATGTCATTAGGGGAATACCCTAAATACCTAAACTTTCGGTTCTAAAAATAGATTCACTCAGCTCTCTATAGCCAATCATCAGAGAGGTCAAAGTTGATGAGACGGAGAACGTCGCGTGCGCTGTACTGGTCATATAAAAAGCTGTGCGCGTCTGTTTTCACCGCCCGCAAATTCGTTTCAGAAGACACAAAATTTAACAAATGTGATGAACGTAGTACTTTCCTGGAGGCTGAAACCCCTGGTACACCCTAAAGAAAACTAAAGATTGCGTCCCAGGAGTGTGAGTTCTATGATCAACAGAAGACTGGATTATTAAGATGGTACGTCACTACGTGTAGCTGAGCTGAGGCCCTAAGGCTGAAGATTGTGTTTTGTCGGTGCTTGTAAAGCACAGGGTTTTTAACCCGAAAACCAACGGCCCTTTTAAGGGCCACCCAACTTATTCGAAAAGAAACCTTCACTAAAGGTATGCAGGGTTTGTGTTTTGCGTTAATTCGTAGTGACTACACACTATTTAATCGCGTATATTCAACATTAAATTTTTATTTGTGTTTGTTAATTGTTGTGTTTTTGTTGTATTCACTTCATAAGATAAAAATCTAAATATAGCAAGTCATGTGACTAGAGAGAGGTTCAGTTCAGCCTGTGAAAAACTCATTTGAGATCTGAACCTCGAGGTGTTAACATCATAAGAAAAAATCCACTGCTATCGGTATAGGGTTTTTTTATTTTCCATGCACTAAAAATAGAATTATCTCAAAAAAAGTCACATGACTAGAGTATAGGTTCAGTTAGACCGCTGAGAGCTCATTTGGCAGCCGAAGCTCGAAGAGTCAACATCGTCAGAAAAACTCTCTCTGGGTGAGTGTTAATTTTTTATTATATATACAGTAGTACAAGAAATAATATAAAATAATACAGATACTATTTTCACTATCTGAACTTTGATACTTGTTGAAACGACGTAAGTGAACAACTTCATACTTTACACTTTACTACTTGTGTCACTTTGTCACTTTGAGACTTCATAACTTAGAACGTTGCACACGTTGCAAACTTTGAGAACGGTACACACGTTGCAAACTTTGAGAACGACACACACACACACACACACACACACACACACACACACACACACACACACACTTGATCACTTTGACAAACTTGGAAACATGAGAACGGTACACACTTGATCACTTTGACAAACTTTGAGAACAACACGCACACACACTTGATCATTTTGACAAACTTTGAGTACGTTACACACTTTCATGTTCTATAGTTCTCACTCCTGCCGTGAGATTAGTCAGTCCCTGAAAAAAAAACTAGATATCCCATGATTCCATACCAAAGATGGCTACCCTTCCTAACCTTCCTGTTTCGCTACCCACCCACCCTCTGGTTTATTGCCTACAGCCCATAAAGAGTCATCACCCCTTTTGTTCCACCCCTATAGTCTATACAGAGTAATCACCCTTTGTTTCATCTATACAGTCTATACAGAGTGATCTCCCTTTTCCCCATCTCTACAGTCTATACAGAGTAATCTCCCTTTGTTCCACCTATAGAGTCTATACAGAGTAATCTCCCTTTGTTTCACCTATATAGTCTATACAGAGTGATCTCCCTTTAGTCCTACTCATACAAGCTATACAGAGTAATCTCCCTTTGTTTCACCTGTAAAGTCTATACAGAGTGATCTCCCTTTGTACATACTCGTCACTCTACAAGCCTTAGTACAAGTCTTAGTTCAAGCTTGAATCGAGCTCGGCCTATCGCTTCTCGCGCATGCGCATGATACACAACTCTCAACGACGGTGGCGCCACCAACTACTAGTTTCACCGACGGTGGCGCCACCAACTGCTAGTTTCACAAACCTGGAAAAACCCAAAGTTTCGGTTCTAAAAATAGATCCACTGTCAGCTCAAAACTGGAAAACCCCAAAGTTTCGGTTCTAAAAATAGATTCACTCTCAGCTCAAAACTAAAAAAAACCCAACTTCTCTCTCTTCCCGTTGACTTCTCGCAAACTCACGTGACCTCTCGTGAACTCTCGTGACCCCAACCTCTTGTAACGAAGGCTCTCATTGGCTCCTTAGCCAAGATGGCCGCCCCCACAACCTTCCACTTCCGGTCATAGACACGCCTCCAAGCTCAACGATTGGCTCTTTCGCTCAACGATTGGCTCTTTCTCCTTATTGCCATGACAACATGACCTCACTTCCGGTATGACGTACTTCCGATATGACCTCACTTCCGGTATGACACACTTCCGGTTGTGACGTCACAGGCGGCTCTCCGGTGCGCCATTTGAATTGACCAATCAGAAGCCAGCATTCTGATGACGTCATCAAAAACCGTTAAAAAGCGCCCCCTGGCGGCAAAATTCAAATGGCGCACCGGAGAGCTGCCTATAACTACTAATGTCAACGACAAGTGAGTATATAACATATACCCAAAATAAAGGAAAGAGTGGGGGGATTCTTATAACCAATGGGAACACATGTGTAAACCTGTAATGACCATTGTGCCTTAACATTGATGTCTACAGATTTATATTAATTATTTATGATCCCCAATGACCTGTGATTCGGGTAAATGTTTATTTTCAATATTTTGTGTTTGTTTTGTTTGTTGTTGTTTAACGTCCTACTCAAGAATCTTTCACTAATATGGAGACGTCACCAAATGCCGGTGAAGGGCTTCATATTTTGCCCTATGCTCGGCACTTACGGTCATTGAGCAGTGAGGGTTCTTTAACGCGCCGACACCTACTGTGACACAGGACCTCAGTTTTTTACTGTCTCATCCGAAAGACAGGAAACCAACCTGCCGCCGGTTGGACTCGAACTCGCGACCTCACGACCAAGAGTCTAGCGCGCTATCGACTTAGCCAGGCCGGCTCAATATTTTTTGTACAGGTCTACCAAGGTAAATTGGCACATGTTGACAAACACAAGGTGTCGAAATCAAATCACAACAGGGTGACAAGCTACTTGTCGTCACAAAAGTATTAGAAATTCAGTAATGCATGGAGTCCGTGCATGGCAATATGTTTTGCCTGTACAACCTATTTCTGAAAAGTAGTTGTTTTGGTTTCTGACTGAACCAGGATGTGCCACTTTACATTGGTAGAACTATGCCTAACTATACGCCGGCTGGATTCGAACTCACTACCCCACTATCTAGAATCAAGCTCGCTACCGACTGAGCCAGGCGTACATAAATGGTAATAACCAGTTCACATAATGATGTACATCTACTATTATAAAAGTATATACTGAAGGAAAGTAGAAACGCAAGTTTATTTTCGATAGTTATTATTTTACATGATTCATTGATGATTATTTCATCATTACTGAATACATTTTGATGATCTTTGTTTTCCTATTTGCGTGAATAGCGTTAATTATAGAATACCCTACGTCATTTTCTGATCCAAATCAGTTGCGTGTGTGCCCACCCCTGGTTTCAGTCGCTGCTCTTATTCTCCTTAACATTGACCCCGTCAAGGTGTTTAATGTCCTTTGAGGAATATTATTCCACTCCTAAATAAGGGCCTGCGTGTGGTATGTTGAGTAACGTTATATGGGACGTTGACGCGCTTCCTAACCCATCTGTCCAGCACGTCCACAAAATGCTCGATTGGAAACAAATCTGGACTGTATGATGGCCTATCAACAACTGGGAAAATCACGAGAAACCCTATCAAAATGGGGCTTTGTGTTGTCCTGCTGCAAAATAAAGTTACGTTGATGTATAAGAGGAAGGACCTGTTGTATCAAAACCTGATCCCGATATGTTTTTGCTGTAAGACTGCCATGGATATCCACAAAAGGTGTTTTCACGCCTTGAGATATCCTTGCCCAAAACATTACATACCCTTCCCCGAATCTGTCGCTTTCCGTTACGCAAGCGTCAGAATATCACTCAGCATAACATCGATAAAAACTTTGTCGTCCATCTGACCTGTAAAGCGTGAAGCGAGACTCATCAGTGAACACCACGCATACAAGTAAGACTACATTCGACATTGGTAACTGTGTAAGTGGCGGACCAACATAGGGATGTCGTGGCCTGAAATCAAACTCCCAAAACCGATTCCTAACCTTGGACACACTGGCCGATCATGATTGTCGACAACTTGGCGTGCCGTCTCCGTCGCCGTCTGAAATCGGTTACGGAGGTGCGAGAGACGTATGCCTCTATCTTGACGTTTCGACAAAACGCGCGGGCGTCCACTCCTGGGACAGTCAGCCAATCTCCCTGTGGCTCTAAGACGCCCAACTAAACGGGATATTGTTTTCTTATATTGTTAACCAGCGCATATGGTGCAGACGTACCCCGGAGGCACACTCTCTTGAAAAAAGTTTCTTGACTTTCTTGAATTTTGTTTGAAGAACATTTTCACAGTGCACGGAGGTAGCTCGGTGTCAAATTTAATTACATTTCGTCCACGTGTCTAAAAGTTAAAATACAAAAACCGAGCTTGCGATTCTTTTACCACTAGTATACGTGTAATTATTTTGTTTCACTAAAACAAGTGATTTACCTGATTTTGTCAAACAATGACTTAAAATACACTGAAAATTGTCAATTTAATACGATTCCATGTATCTGAGAACTGGTCATTAATACAGGGCTAATACAGAAAAACCGATTAATACAGAATTTTCACTTCCGTTTCTGAATCATGAATGAAAACATTGATAAAATGACCCTGCTTAGAAAACAGTAAGGTATAAATCGGGGGAAACTAAAATGGACTGTAATCGATTTCCCGAGAATTGAACCTTCTGGAATGGATTTTCTATATTTAGCAGACGAAAACAAAGATAATATAAGTCCATGACAGAGTCTCAGACAGAAATGCACAGAAGGGAAGACATGATTGGCATTTTGACCCATGTCATTATAACTTACAGTCTTTGTTTCACCTAATATCTTACGGGATATACAGCGAAGACTGTAAATTTTATGTCTGTACGACTGTCCTTTGGGTTGACCTGGGGCCTATCAAGCTTTTGTAACATATAAAATGATGCAGATCTATCATAAACAAAATGTTCAAAGGCAACGTTTTTACACACTTCATTGAATTGGACTTATCTGACATCATGGTTGATACTAGTAAGTGATATCACTCTTTCGAATAGGTGATATCAGTTATGCGAATAAGTGATATTACTTTTATAAATTCTTAAGTGATATCACTTATACGAATGATTGATATCACCTATTCGAATGAAAGATATCACCTATTCACATGAATGAGTAATATCACCTAATATATCAATTGACTAAGTGATATCACCTATTCGTTTTGTAAAGTGATATCACCTATTCGATATAGGTGATATCACTAATGAATCAATGCCAGTGACTGCTCCCTACACAAGATAAAATATATTCCTGGGTCTAACAAAAATATGACTTTTGTCATCTTAGCATTATAATTTATTTATTTATTTTATTTCCTTACATTCGGTCTTAAGAATTATATAGGGTGTTCCAACCACTTTTAAAACAATTTAGTGTGGAAATCCTACCCTACTTCAAAATGGCATGAGTAGGCGGTATGGTTTCGGCGACTTTAAATGCTGAACTCCGTCCAAATTCTACAACAGACACGGGAAATGATTCCGATTCTGCAGCGCTGCGCCTTTATCACAATACCGTAATATCGTCCTTCGCGCTTTGTTCTTCCATCGATATAGGCCTAGTGATATTCACTGCAGATCTACATTTATGGAAGAAATGGGGAGCAAAGGTTTTTACTGCTTCAAAATTTGAATAAGTGATATCACTCCGTCTCGAGCGAATACAGCTGACCGACACACAATACGACAGTACTCGAACATAATACAGGATTAATATGAAAACACCCATTTAATAACACTATAAATTCTATTGATTTATACTTTGGTATCTGAAATTTTTATATTATAAACAATGAACAGTTTTATATCATTTTATTACTTATATTGCTGAATTCAAGGGATATCTTATACCATTGTTATATTAAATACATATCTCTTTCATTAAGATATCAAATACAATCTTATTCTCTTAAGTGCTCGGATAACATATTTGTATGAATAAAGATTCAATATAAAAACATACGATCTCAATAGTCAAAGTAAATATGAAGAAGTACCACTGGACATTCGAAACACAAGTCCAACAGAACACGACGCTATATTAGGTATAAAACGGTCCCAACATAGAGAGCAATGATATATAATGAATCCCTTTATAATTTTGTTTCATTTAAGGGGGATTCTGTGTTAAATATGTACTGAGAATGTTTAATGCATTTATAAATTTTACAAACGTCAAATGATTATTTTAAGTATTGTTTCAATTTGATTCAAATCAGTAGACCACTTGTTAAATAGGACAAAATACCCGTGGTCTACGCTCCAAAGGTTTTGTGTTCAAATGATAAGTTGTACACACGCAAATGTAACTGGCGATTGCTCAACTTACGTAATGTTACAATAGTAGCAAACTTGTTACGTGCACAGTTTAAGCATGGGGAATATATCCCTTTGTAATGAACTTGCGTAGCTTTATGGTTTCAAACTTCTTCATACCGAGCTCATTTATAAGAATTTGGTCATCTAGATCGGCCAGTATGCATCCATCAATTAAATTGTCTTTAAATGTTGTGGTATACTTCTCCAATCGTAAACGTCGTAGCCAATTACAAACTTCTGACGTCGACATTGACGTCACGTCAGGGATCAAATTATCACTACTCTCATTTTCTGCACTGTCGGTATTTGTAATTTCTTTTTTGTTATTATTGTCTGATGATTCAAGGGATGTCACACCACTGTCTGATGATATTTCCAAAACACCTGATCCCACACCAATACTGTTAGCCTCCTCGCGTGTGTCAATATTCAGGTGACTGCTACAAAACGTGGGTTCAGAAAGATGTGTCCTAGAATTTGTCAAAACAGTAGCCGTTGATTTGTCCGTTGTCTTTAACTGATCTGTATTTCTTATCATATCCGCGGTATTCGGGCTGCTAGTATCACCCTTATCCGAAGAGAAAGCTCGCATTTGATTACTGTTCATGGGGCTTGTTTTTGACTCGGAAGTTTTTGACGACGTAATTTCTCTTAGAACTGCTTTAGCGACATTGACACTTGGTCTAGGTGGTACTGGTGGTGGTATTAAATTTCTGTTTGTTTTCGAAGTTGCAATATTTGGAGTACTTGGTTTTTGTTGTGATACTATTGTCCCACTCTCTAACCTCTTACTATTGTTTTCCCCACTTTTCTTCTCCTGCATATGTACCGACGGACAATCACCAGGCATGGTATGTTTTGCATTTGGAAAGGAGTGGTAAGGATTTTCACCAGTTTTATTGCTTTTTTCTTGTTTCTTGTCTTCATCTTGTATTTTCAGAAACTGATCAGAAATGACAGAGTAAACATTTGGGTCATCATAGTACTGTTTATCTATGACGTCATAGACATGTGATTGTCTACCTTTGCGCATGCCCTGTTTTTCGTGTTGAGAATGTACTGTGTCCTCGTCATCATACACGAATATATCTGAAAGGATACAAACATATGATATCTTTATCATTATAAGTATTATTATTACTATTATTATTATTATTATTATTATTATTATTATTATATAATTCTTCAATCATTTTTTTTATAAAATACACCTTAAGTTATGTTGCATAAAACACTGTACCGTCGCAATTAGTCCGTCAATTCATTGTTTGACGAAAGCATTTACTGAGTAAGGAGAGGAACAAAACATTAACTGTGCAAGGATATGCACGAAATTTTACTGGTGAACGAAATGCATGAAACATTTACTGTGCGAGGGTAGACACGAAACATTTACTGATCCAGAAAACATTTACTTGCGCGGAGAGGCACGAAACCTTTAGTGTGCGATGACAAGAAAGAAACATTTACTGAGACGCACAACGCATTTACTATGCGGGGGAGGCACGAACCATTTGCTGTGCGAGGAGAGACATGAAACATTTACTGTGACGCACAGTACAATTACTGTGTGAGGGAAACACGAAACATTTACTGTGCTAGGAGACGCACAAAATCGTTACTATGCGGGGAAAGGCACGAAACATTTACGGTGCAAGGAGAGACAAGTTTTCAAAAAAATGAATTTTGAATTGTATTTTACCCCACACTCAACATTTCCCCAGTATTTGGTGGAGGACAGAGGAGATAAACTGGTTACCCGAGAAGAGACCACCGCCCTTCCGCAATTAAACTTTGTCACAAAAATCCAGTGTCGCTCGAACCAGCTCTGACCAGAAGTGAAATATTTAATGGCTCAAAGCGCGACGATCTAACCAATCGACCATAGAGGCCCCACTGGCGGGTCTTTCAATAGGAACATTCAAACCTGGTCCTGGGTCATGAGAGGCATGACACGTAAAATAACTCTCAATGCATGGTCATTTGTCCATAGCAAATGTCAACATTTTTGGAACTTCACCTAAAGCTGGTGACATCTCAATATAATTGACAAATCCAGGGTGGGATGTAAAACAAAAGACAAACATAACAAAATAATTCTAATTAGTCAGGTAACTTACTTTGATCTCCGGTCTGGGTTTCATATTTTATATATCTGTTGACTGTTTCCGACATTGCTTTGATATATTCTGACCACTTTATCTCACATCCTTCAATGTTTTCAATTACGGCCATCTTTAGCTTCAGTGTATTGATTGGTATTGCAAGGAATTTGTCGTATATATCATCTGAGTATAAATTAAACAATGTTACTTATTTATTATGATATGTCGTTAATTTACAAAATATCACATAGGCAACCTATAGCGCAAGTATGGCACGACATAAATCTCAGTTAAACCAAGATTTATCTCCAGTAAACACTAGTTTTCTCAAAATCTCACATTAACTGAAAAAACTTTGTTTAACCGAGAAATATAGTTTTTTGTAAGATAATCACAGCTTTTCTTCCAGTTAAGCATAGTTTAGCTTCACCAAAATCACAATAATTGATTTAAATCTAGTTTCTCTCGAGAAACCCCCAGCTTAAATGAGAAAACTGAATTTCACTGCGCCAGAATAACAGTTACGTATATTACTTTGATTTTGGTGCAATTAAGTTTAGGTTTTCTCCAGTTAATTCCAGTTGCTACACCAAAACTTATATTAATGTGATAAACCTAGTTCTTTTCCAGCAAATGTTTCTTTTTTCTCAAACATTACATGAAGAATAACTAGGTATAACCGATAAACTAGGTTTAAATGGAGGAAAGCTACGATTAACTTAGAAAAATTAGGTTTAATTTAGAAAAACAAAGTTTAATTTAATTGATATGTTTTATGTGCCATAAGCGGGCATATTTCGTTATATGTTAAGAATATACTGTAAAAATTTATTGGAAAATTAATCTGATTGTTTTATGTATTTTAGTCTACCAAGCATGTTAAAATCGTACAGGGTTTATTTCCTGTTTAGTATTCGCGTCTACAATTTAAATCACTACATTTTTGTTTTGTCAGGTACATTAAAACACAAATAATACAGCTGTGCACTGTTAACACAGTTATCTTCTTGTGGCATTTGATATGTCGCTTTTTAGTGATGAGGTTATCAGTGGCGGGTTATCGTAACATAAACATTGTTCACAGTGTGTGTGGTAAGTGGAGCCTGTATAAAGGGTACCTGCTTATAACTCTTTGAATTAACCTCTCTATAAAGACCATCTGTCTAGGACGGCATCTTTTATCTGTGGCCTTTAGTGGCCTTTACAAAAATATCCACACATACACACACTTATATATATATATATAAAGTGTATATATACTTTCTGTTATGGGATTTCCAACCAGGTAAATGTCGTCGTAAGTTCTCACAAGCTTTAGTGTAAAGTCACGTGCTCTCCACTTCACTCCATCAATAGATACCATGCTACACGTTGGGTCATCTAAAAACCTTACTTTGATTGGCAGTGAATGTTCTTGCAAAATTTTTTGAAGAGGATATCCTGCGAAATAGTAAAACAAAGTTATTTCTATATATTGTAAGACAAGACTTTGTGATTCATCCATAAAACAGCCACATCAAGTTTTCTTTCCTTTTTTCCTAAATAAAATCATCTAGTTTTTTTGTCTTAATCAAGCATAAGCCTCCTGTCACATAATTTCAGAATCCCAACAGGATTAAAAATAAAAACCCGCCACGAAACGACTGCAGATAAAGTTTAAATAACTGTGTAAAATTGACAATAGGCATTAATGATTATAATTTATGGATTAAAGTTGTCTTTAAACTGTTGTATGCAAAATTCTGATGTGAGACAAAATTACTTATCAGGGCAACATTAACAAAAAATCCAAAGTCTAAGCAAGTACGTATTCTGTGTCTGACGCTGCTCGCTCAAGCTCAAATATGGCAGGTTCACAACTATTGAACACGTGATATGATCAATGAATCTTATGCTAGCCCCATCTATACTTAGCGCTATTAGAGATGTGACAACCAACCCGTGTGACAACCAGCTTCGGTTTTCCCTCTATGGATGTGTTGCGTGGATAAGGAAATCCCATTGCTCGCGATAAGAAGGGAAGGGAATCCCTGGGACTGGGAATTAAGATTCTAACAACGAGGGTTGAGATTTCTCTTTACACTCAATACACCCTGTTTTTACTTATCTTTATGCACGTAAGTAAAATCCGACACATCTTTTTTTGTACTGTATCCTAATCACATAGAAGTCCCTCGTTATAAAGTCATATTGTGAGGCCATAGCTTGTGTTTCTTGTCTACACCCTAGGGTGAAGACAGAGAAATTATGGCTTGGCAATATGGTCGATAGTATGTCCAAGGTGGGAGAAGTGTTCATATTCCATACAAAATGTATATACATATATAATTCTAACGGTAGTTATTTTAAATATTTTACATCATAGGCCAATGTCCTTAACTTATGAAACCCATATGTTTCTGTATATTCCAGTTTTTCTTCACAATTATATACCCTTGCTACATATCAGCAACCAAACTGATTTTTGTGAGAATGTTTGCCAGTTTACTTTCGGAAGGCTGATTGTCTCCTCATGGGAACTTTATAACCGGATTCTCTCCTCCGCCATTAAACACTGACCGACACTATATAACTGAAAACTTGATGAGTGTGGCGTAAATCAATATTAAAATTCAAAAGTTTAAACATATTTGTAATATTCTTGATCTTTTCACTAAAGATCCAAATTAATTCATTCTCCCTGTCTCTAAATTTACAAAAGTCAGTATATGTATCTCAGTTATGACATCTTTGAGATTTTGTGGTGACGATTTCAGTTCTCACACAAAGTTTCTTTCTTTCTTTTTTTCTGGCAGCTCTAATATTTTTGTCATTGTAAAAACTCTGTCACCCCTGTTATGATTCCGTAAGGCCGAACTTTCTGCCCCGATTTTAAGCGATTTTTTTCTGGTAAAATAAAAAACAGGGGCAGAAAATTCGGCCATGATTCAGTTTACTAGACTTGTTGAGTTTGTAAACATGTTCCAAATTACCTTGGTAGACCTTTAATAAATTTACCTTTGTGTTTGCCTTTCGAAATGCAGAATGACATCTTGTAATCCACTGGAATACTAAGTTTACAGCCCTGAACGCATGGGACGCCTTGCAAGACTTCAGCAATAATACGTTTCTGTTTAGTGTATTTATGTATTCTTAGCGCCTGTCGAATGAATTTAATATTGATATGATTAAGTATACGAGAACAAATTCTTCGTGCTATTCACAGATAGTGAGATCAATTTCCTACAAAATTATGTTTTTGATATTACAATCACACGCAGGGTCTTAAGAGCGAACACAAAGCAAACATTATCGGGCGGCAGTGATCAAAGGTGACTTGTTTTCGGTTTTCAAACCAGCAGAGTTTTAATTTGGATTTTTTTTAAACAAATCAAAGAAAATAACGTATAGCTATCGTTTAGATTTTCCAATATTTGTCTGAATATTGATAGAAATAATTGTCCTTAGCACACACCCATTCACTATAACAAGTACAAGTATGAATAAATATAATAAAGGTGCAGTGATCCAACCAGAGGAGGGCATTGGGCATGTAGCCCTACAAAATGATAAATGTCCCTAATATTCATAGACCACTGGGACAGCTCAGCACAGTGACGACAAAGTCCAGAATGACATGAATGAATGACATGTCCCCATAACAATATGATCAAGGGAACATAATGACCCCTGATCATTTAATCCTGTTTGGATCACTGGAGAGTGCATATAGTGATAACTTTGGCTGCTATTAATGTGTTTTTAAATCAATGCGTATACTCCATGTACACTTCGAAGATCTCATCAATTAACTAGTGATAAAATTAAAATAATTCAGTATTTGAAACTACATCACACCCTGTCGATATGATGGCATCACAGTTATGCGAGAGAAAATTGTACCTGTCCTCGGGTAAACTCATCAAAAAAGGCGTCACCACTATATCCCTCTGTTACCATTGCCAGTAGAGGTATCTTGTCCTTAAAGTTAGCGTATAATTCTCGTACACTGTATTCGTCTTTTCCCACTTTAAATGACAACGCCATCTTATATTTTGTCTCTCTTTACTGTCATTTACTTCCTGATTTGTAGGGTGAGATAGGTTATCTGATTGATCTATAGTTAGATTAGATATCATCCTTAAAAATACGCCTACCCTATTAGACAGATAAACATGCATATCACATAGAGACAAACAATAACAGTTTTGTTACGATGATTTCACTAATAAAGAATCGTCAAGGGTTCTTTGATTATTTTATTTAAATCTCCACAGTTGAGTATACATACAAATACACTCACAAATTCCCTAAAACAGAAATAAAGAAACTGTGGCGTGTATGAACTAACAAGAAGTCAACATGGCGGAACAACCTCGTTTTTAATACCCTCAACAAGGGGCTCAACTCTTGCATGTAAACAACAAGTTACCGTAAACATTCTAATATGTTACATCTCCCCTTTTAAAGTTGTTAACTCTGAATGTCAATTTCTTGATGAAATTATTATACTAAAAAAATTGAAATACTGTTATGAAATGAAATTTACTGTCTTCACATTCTCATGAATGGTAATAATGAATAAAATTACAGTCTTTCTTTGACTATATCTATAAGAAATTAAAGAGATTAAACTTGTTGGTTGCATTTAACAGTTACTTCTAACATGTCTAAAATGTAACACCTTTAACAGTTAATAATGTCACACAAAGTACTCCTGCAGGTACGTTGGTTTCCTGGAAATACGTCCAGACCTAGTAACGGTTGCAGGTTGCATCGGACTCGGAGCCGATGGACGGACGAGTGTATCCTGCTGACTTTCGTTATCAACAGGTTGCGGTTCATCAGAATTATCCAAATTTGGAAAATCAAGATCACTTTGCGAACTATCCTTGTTAAACACTTTCTCGTTGGTTTTCAATATGTGTTTCCTGTTTCGCCTATAAAGTTTATCATTTTCCGCTCTTATACACATAAGAACGGTCACTGGTTCAGCATCCACGATTTTAAACAATCGTTCCCATGTACTTATGTTATCCTCTTTTTTGAAACGCACAATTTCTCCTGGAACTAGCGTTGGGAGCGATTTTGAAGTTTTGTCATAGAAATACTTCTGACGTTTTTGACGTTCGATCAGTTCATTTTGTTTTGATCCAAACACTTTCGGTTCAAGTAGTTTTCGATGAGATCGGAAGTTTAGTTTTCAACTGTCGGTTCATCAATAACTGTGCAGGTGAAAGTCCAACTCCATCGATTGGAGATGCACGGTACTCCATTAAGGAAATGTAAATGTCACCCTGACCTTCAGAGTTTCCGCTTTCTTGAACATACCCTTTATCGTTTGCACATAGCGTTCAGCTTCTCCATTGGATTGAGCATAACGTGGGCTTGACGTTGTGTGAATAAAATCCCATTCACGCGCAAAGTCCGTTTGAAACGTTCACACGCAAATTGTGGTCCATTATCGCTTACAACCTCGGACGGTACACCATGTCTGGCAAACATTGACTTGAATGCGGAAACTGTGGATGCACTGGACAATGACGGTAACAGTGCAATCTCTGGATACTTAGAGTAATAGTCTACACACAGTAAATAGTATTTTCCTTTGAAACTCCAGTAGATCTGCACCTAACTTTGTCCAGGGACGGGACGGAATATCGTGACTCTTGAGTGGTTCTCTGCAGTTTGCTTTACGAAACTTGTTGCATATGCTGCAATTCTTAATAAAGTTTTCAATGTCACTATTATCATATTACACCAGAATAGTATTTCACGTGCACGTTGTTTTGTTTTCACTTCCGATACCAAGATGTGACTCGTGCAACTTAACGAGCATTTCACGCTGAAGTGATTTCGGTATGAAGATACGTTGACTCTTGTATAGTAATCCATCAATCTCGGTTATCTCATCCCTAAAATTCCAATAGGCCTGTATGTTCGTAGGGTAGCATCCCTTTGCTATCCGGCCACTCTGATTTGACTACTGTAATCAGTTTGCTCAGTGTTTCATCTGCTGCAGTCGCGGTTTTGATTTCCTCTAACTTTTCTCGATGAGACAGGTAGTTGTTTCTCTAATAAACTAACATCAAGTTCGTCATCAATGAGTTTGTCATTACTATCAGGTAAGTAGGCTCTACTAAGCGCATCTGATATAAACATAAGCTTCCCTGGTACATACACGATTCGCAAGCTTCATATCTCTGTAATTTCATGAGCATGCGTTGAAGTCTTGGTGTAGCACGATACAGCGGTTTGTCATAGATTGCTACTAACGGTTTATGATCCGTTTCAATCACAGCTTTTACGACCGTAAATGTAGTGATCAAATTTCTCACATCATCCGTACATTGATCGCCAACATTTCACGTTCGATTTGCGCATACCTACTCTGTGTCTCTCGGTAAGGGCTCTTGACCCCATATGCGACAGGCTGTTGGTTTTGTAGGAGTACGACTCCTAAACCCTTAGAACTCGCGTCAACTGTAAAATTGTCACTGGTTCGTTAACGTCGTAAAAGCGTAAAACGGGGTGCGGTGGAAACTAATCTCTTAAGTTCCTCAAAACTTTGTTTCTGCTCCTGATCCCAATGCCATTGTATGTCATTTTCTTTAGGAGTATTTTTTGCGTAGCGGATCAGAAACTTCTGATAGGTTCGGTATGAATTTGGCAAGGTACTGTACTATAACCCAAAAAATCGTTTCACTCCTGCCACGTCAGTCGGTGCAGGCATTTCCTGTATTGCACGAACTTTCTCTGGATTAACTTTCAAGCCATCTTTGCTTATTACGTGTCCCACATACTTGACTTCCGGAACTCGCAGTTCAAACTTTGACTTGTTTAGCTTAAAGTTCATCTTTCGACACCTGTTGAGCATTTGTCGTACCCGGTTATCATGTTGTTCAACGTTTTCCCCCATACAAGTATATCGTCTACGATACATTCGACTCCTGGAATGTCTGAGAACATCTCGCGAACAGCTTTCGAGAACACTTCTGGCGCTGAACTTATGCCAAACGGTAACCTACGATATCGATACCGTCCGAAAGGCGTATTAAATGTTAATAACTTCGAACTCTCGTCGTCCAGTCGAATTTGTTTTTTTTATTTTCAAAATCCGTGTGTCGCGTCTAAAAACGAGAGAAAATACACTTGCTTTGGGTAATCTCTCAACTATGTCGTCAATTGTCTCTAAATGATAGTGCCACGCTTAACAGCACGGTTCAAATCCTTTGGGTCGATGTGCAAACCCGTATTTTGCCTGGTTTTCGAACGACCACCAAACTGTGCACCCAGTCAGTCGGCTCATCTTGCTTCGCGATTACACCTAACTTCTCCATACGGTCTAGTTCTGCTTGGACTTGTTTACTAAGTGCTGCGGGCACTTTTTCGTGGTGGGTGTATAACGGGTGGAATAAGGGGATCCACTTCCATGTGATGCGTTTTTGGCAATGTGCCCAAACCCTTGAATACATCATCATACTGACCTATTACCTCTTGTTTCGTAAGTGGTTTCTCTACAGTGTGTACTCTAATAAATTGCGCCTATTGTCGTTACAAGAATAATTCGAACTGCACTGAGAATAGGTTGCGAGTCGTTTGGTACAATGTAGAACTTGAGATTGTACTGTCTCTGTTTAAATATGCACTGTAGTACCTTTGTACCACTGGGTGTTATCTTGTGCCCGTCATATGTAACAAGCTTGGTACTGGTTTTCCCTAACCTGTTGTCTGACAATGATAACTTCCGAAAAAGTTTCTCTGAACATTATATTAGCCTGTGCTCCAGTATCTAGCTTAAAAGCAATCGGATGTGTGTTAATGTGCAATGTTTCTTTTCCACCCCTTAGACTCTTGTACGGTATCTACACTTACTGTACCAATAAAAAGTTCATTTTCACTGTCATAGTACTCGACAGTATCTACTTTCTTGTGTTTCGACAAACAGCACTAGAAAAATGATTTCTTTTCTTGCATGCATAGCACTCCTTCCCATACGCTGGGCAATTCTTCTTACTATAAGCATGTGATCTACCACAATTCTTACACAAAGATTGTCTCTCATCATGCATAGGTCTCTGTCGACCTTGACCTTTGGGGTTCTCATTCTGCTTGTGCTTCGCTTTCGCTTTACTGAATTTCACCGCATTTACTGATTGTGATTGCTCATCATTACCTTTTAATGATTTCATTTGTTGTGCGCTCATCTCATGTGCGCGACACGTGTCAATGGCTTTCGCTAATGATAAATCTGCTTCTCGTAGAAGTCTGGCTCTACATACTTCGTTTCTTATGCCGCACACTATGCGGTCACGGATTAGTCCCATCGGACAAATGTTCAAACTGGCACTGTTTTGCCTTGTTCTTAAGGTCTGTGACATAACTGTCGATACCTTCATGTTCACCCTGACGTTTTCTGGTGAAAAAGATGTGACGTATGTATGTGAGAGATTCTTTTCGGGGCTCGCAGTAATCTTTGAATTTCTGTTTCAGAACAGTTATTTCATCTCTATCGTCTTGGGGTATATCTAGCGTGTTGTATACGCGCTGGGCTTCAGTTCCAGCCACGTGGAGAAAAGTTGCTACCTGTATTTTCTCTGCCTTTTCTTCGATTCCTGTAGCTGTCAAGTACAGTTCAAACGATTGCATCCATTCCTTGTAATTTTCCGCTAAATTGCGATCCTCTAGATTTAGCGGTCCTGGAGGCTTTAATTGCTCCATATTCCCAGATTACTTCTGACACCATGTGGCGTGTATGAACTAACAAGAAGTCAACATGGCGGAACAACCTCGTTTTTAATACCCTCAACAAGGGGCTCAACTCTTGCATGTAAACAACAAGTTACCGTAAACATTCTAATATGTTACAGAAACAGGTTCAGTTACGGTATTTACAGACTTTAGTTAAGTAGTTCATTTGCATAATCGTCACATGATCAGCCAATCACGAGATATAGTTTACTATTTATAAGTGAAACACATGGTTGTCTACACAATGAATTGATAGACATCAACTAAAGGAATTATATAAATAAAATCGCCAATGTTATTCTTAATCAAGTGATAAATGAATAACTCTAAAATAATTCAATACAATTACATACACCTTGAAACACCCTATGAGAGAAAAGTAGAACTCATCTCTACTTTATCACATTATCATGTGACAATAATTTACATATATAAACATAATAGAAAATCACATGGTTTCCACATGAAGTCAAACATAAACAGTATATGTTCTTAGATTCTTATGTCTCTCATACATTTAATGAAGATATTATAAAGAAACAAGTATGCATACCAGTAATATGGTTACAAGGAATCACTTCTATTTGGACTCCCAATAATTAGTACATGCTATTTGGATCTTGTAAACATGCAGCCAGATCTCACTTGTATGTGTATCTAAACGAATAAAAGTTAACGTCACTATAATTATATATAAAAGGTGTGTAATAGTAATTACATTAAGATATATCATTTACTGATATTTACATATGGTGTCATATGATTTCTGATTAAACTGCTATTTATGATGTACCATTAATAATAGTTTATAATTATTCTTAATATATTATTTACGGTAAACTACCTCTATTTACAATTTAAAATGATCAGATTACCGGTGTTCAACGTAAATGGTATTACCTATAAGCTAATTTAGATTTACATGTAGTTAAGTCTTAATTACATACTTTTACAATATCATTTCTACAAAAATACTAAAGATATCCTTAATTGTTATTATATGAATTGGTTAAATAATAAATCGGACGGAATTATTATTTTACTTACACGATTGCCTTCAACATTTTTCATAAGTAGATCTCAATTTGCTGTCCGGCGCCAAGCTGAATGGCTTCTCTACTAATTTTGAATTAATTACTTGACCAATGAATATTGACCAATACCAAAGGTAGGTAATTCTAATTAATATTACAAGCAAAAGGTAAATACCGGTAACTCTCTATAATACATATACAGGGTATTACAAAGTTATGGAATATGCCATTTACAGGTAGGTATTATAGTTTAACATAATTATATAACCAATTTCTACAGGATTTAAAAACATGATAAAATGTGTTAAAATAACACACCGCCACACAGGAATAAGATAAAACATCCCATACAGATACTATGCTATGATTAAAAGTATGTTGTCATTAACACATTACTGGTACCGGACCAGTAGTCGGGTAAGACCTGTAGTCTGTTATGGTGTGATTTTGTCTATGTACTACAAAAATATTGTTTCCGTCTGTTTGAGAGAAACAGCAGGTGATTGATCTAAATAAATCTCTCAAAATCGTGTTTTATATTGTCAAAATCATGTAATAGCTGACTTCTAGTCCTAGCCAATTACTGGTCCTAGCTGACTACTGGTCCTAGAGAATTACTGGTTCTAGCTGATTACAAGTCATAGCTGACTACTGGTCCTAGCCAATTACTGGTCCTAGCCAATTACTGGTCCTAGCCGACTACTGGTCCTAGCTGACTACTGGTCCTAGCCAATTACTGGTCCTAGCCAATTACTGTTCCTAGCCAATTATTGGTCCTAGCTGATTACAAGTCATAGCTGATTACTGGTCCTAGCGAATTACTGGTCCTAGCTGATTACAAGTCCTAGCTGACTACTGGTCCTAGCCAATTACTGGTCCTAGCCAATTACTGGTCCTAGCCGACTACTGGTCCTAGCTGACTACTGGTCCTAGCCAATTACTGGTCCTAGCCAATTACTGGTCCTAGCGAATTATTGGTCCTAGCTGATTACAAGTCATAGCTGACTACTGGTCCTAGCCAATTACTGGTCCTAGCCAATTACTGGTCCTAGCCGACTACTGGTCCTAGCTGACTACTGATCCTAGCCAATTACTGGTCCTAGCCAATTACTGGTCCTAGCCAATTATTGGTCCTAGCTGATTACAAGTCATAGCTGATTACTGGTCCTAGCGAATTATTGGTCCTAGCTGATTACAAGTCATAGCTGACTACTGGTCCTAGCCAATTACTGGTCCTAGTCAATTACTGGTCCTAGCCGACTACTGGTCCTAGCTGACTACTGGTCCTAGCCAATTACTGGTCCTAGCCAATTACTGGTCCTAGCGAATTATTGGTCCTAGCTGATTACAAGTCATAGCTGACTACTGGTCCTAGCCAATTACTGGTCCTAGCCAATTACTGGTCCTAGCCGACTACTGGTCCTAGCTGACTACTGGTCTAGCCAGTTACTACGCATTTGACAGAGTACGTATTTAAGTAATATTTGTTTTCGAGTGTCTAAAAAGCTAGTCATCAGTAAGTAGATTACCTCTGTATATAAAATGTTCATATGTTGAACGTGCGCTGGAATATCGAATCGCCAGTGAGATATATTATTTTGTGTAGGCGATTGAGGGATATAAAATAAAAGAAAGCCAAAATACCCATACTTATCCTGGGTTTGTTGTTAATTTCCCGTTTGTGACGATAACAAGTACATTTTACAAGTAGAAGCATGTGTGCTTGATTCTGCGGCGTATTTATTCTCTAGTTCCTTGGGATATATCGCACTCAAATACGTATGTAAAAAGGTCATTGTTACCTGACAAAACATTTCTTCTTTAGATTCAGAAGCTGCAGAACGAATTCCTTACGTACAACTGTCCCCTGTGCATTGAATGACACTCTTTGAAAGTAAAAAACACACTTTATCATAATTCATGAAGTTTGAAATAATATTTTGCGCTCAATATTTGCAAAATGCCAATCTATAGGATTTGGAAGTCATTGATTTATGTGGAAAAGCACTTACACGTTCAATTTTACATTTATGATATATACAATCCTGTAGATGTGTATTTTGAGCATTTTATCTGGTCAGAATGATTAACCTAAATAGACTGAACACATTACATCTGTCTCCTAATGATACATTACGAACATATTAACTGATTAATATTGTTTTCACACATTATTTCATCAAAACCTAAAAAACCGTTAACGACAAAAAAGGGGGAGCGACGAACCTTTCATTCGAACTAAACTACACGTAAAATTTACTTTATGGCATATTCAATTCTGAGCAATTTATCTGGTCAGAACGATTAACCTTTATAGATCGAAAACAATCACAACGCATCTATGACCTTATGATACATTACGAACATATTAACCGAATAATATTGTTTTCACACATTATTTCATCAAAAACAAAATCGATAACGACTAAAGTAGGGGAGTGTCGAACTTTTCATACGAACTAAACTGCGGACATTTTTAAACAAAATTGTTTTTCTCACATGTTGCAGGTTATATTTCTTCGAAATTGTAATCCTATTTGTTTATGATACTGTTGTTTCATAATAACTTTAGTACATACACAACAATAACTCCTGTGGTATAGGTTCAAAATCAAATATTAAACATACCATTGATAAACGCCATAAGCAGTAGACTTACAATTACTGGACCAATTATCAGATAAAATTAGCAGATTTGGGTAATAACTTATTGAATATTGTATTTTGAAATGGATTTTTCTCCATAAAATGGTTATCCCTTATTCTTATATTTGTATGACTTTTGTTTGATATCGTGTGATCAAAAACAGCTTTTCTGGAGCAAATGCTATGGGTATGTAGCCAGTTTTTTTAATGTCGGCTGTATCGTTTTCGTGTTCTGGGTTGTATCTCAGTGTTGTATTGCAGTAAACATGATAAGTTAGATAAAGGAAGAGTTTGAAATCATTATTTCCTCATATTTATTGAACATTTCTTCTAGAAATGAAGAGTTCACGTAATGCTAGCATTCGGTGGAATAAGACTATATATTAATACTTCCCTCACCAACAGATGTAGACTCCGCAGAGTGTTCATGTCAATTTCGTACTATTTCTTCTTTGGTATGTACTACAACAAACTAAACAATCCTACCTCTAACTGACGTCAAACAGCACACGACAAATCTTTCAAAATCGCATTCTATAATAGCGAAATCACGTAATAGACAAATACTGGGCCTGGCACCATAAAACATAAGCATTACTTAAGACTAAAAATTTTACTCAAGTTTAACTAATCCTAAAATTTGATTGATTGAGCAGACCAAATTGAGGATATTCTCAGACATAAGTAAATTCTCAAGTTTTTATGGTGCTGGGTCCTGGTCTCAGTCGACTATACGTCAAGTACCAGTTTTTTAAACAAGTTTTAGAATAATGCACATTGGAAGCGCAATCATTAAGGTTGAATATTATTGAGCGATACCAAATTAATCAATTTCAAACATATGTGCATGTTCGTCCATATTGATTCCTGATTATTAAAAAAAATCTAATCAGCTTAACAGTGTAGGCTTGCAAAAGTCAATAAAGATGTTGTCAAGAGATGCAGTGGAACAGAGAGGTAAGATAAATTGCTAAAGTTAAAGAAATCTTAATGTATATTTATACGATTGTAGTCACATTACAAGAAAATCTAACTGAAAACGATCTCTAATCGCTCCTGTGTTCTGATATATTGTGTGTAAGATCTAACGTAATCCGCTGTGGGGTCTCGTGCGGGTGACTTCGTAGAATGTCATTTTCGACCAATGAAAATGCGACTTACGCGATCTTATAAGCGATCAAATGGCAAAGAGATGTACATGTTTTAACATTTTAACAACACCGAGCACACAATATCCAGAAGAAGACAATAATTTTCTAAACCTCGGATAGTTTTCGAATCATAGTGAATTCTATGACAGACGATGGACAAAACATGGAGACGTTGAGCCATAAACTTTGAATGAACGGTTGATTTAGATATCGTATTCGAAAACTTACAGGAACTATGAAAACACGTTATCCTTCTGTGTTCAGTGACCCAGAAGAGATAACCGAGCTGGGTAGATTACATGATCAATATATACTGGTCGTAGCAGATAAAGCCTCAAATAAGAGAGTGTTTATTTGTAACGCACATAAAACCCTCTTTCGAAGGACTAAATCCTTTACAACCGTGTGTAAGTGTTACGTTCTTTTGATGTTCCTACAAACGATAATGATTTTGAGCTACCATATTTATATTGGATACCTTAATTTCACAACCCCATATAAGCAGAGATATATCGCAGGGTCCAGCAAATGTTAAACCAAACCTTTACCTTTACTTCTTATCAATATACTGGCTCGAGAAACTTCAGCAATAGTCTACAGTTGTTTATTCCAGAAGTGGTGTAAATCAGATGTTAGTACTTAAAAAATCTTAACAATTTTTCTCAAAGTCATGGCTTCAAAACATACGACTTCCTACTGTTTACACAAGTATTACACAATTAAAAAAATACTTTTTGGCATTATCGATAACTTTTTTTTTCATAAGTGTGGTACCCGAAAATTTAAATATCTAATCGTTGGTTATCGTGATACTTCTGTCGTTCAACACCACTCGAATTCTACACAAACGTACACTGAAGATGATATAAAAATGTTGGAATTTTTAAGTAAAAATATATTTTAATGTTTGGAGACCAGGTCTTTCAGCACACTGTCGGCATTCCCATGGGAACAAATTGTGTCCCTGACCTGTTCCTTTATTTATACGAAGCAGACTTCATTCAGAAGCCTCTGAATCAAAAGAAGAATAAGTTAGCGGTGGCCTTTAATTTGACATTTAGATATATCGACGACGTTTTGTCAATTACTAAATAAATGACAATTTTCATACATAATGCGATATACCGTATAAGTGGAAATTTTAGCGAGACGCAAATTTAGCGTTTTATCCTAAAAATATTGTATATAATTTTAGCGAGAAGTAATTTTAGCGATTTTATTATTAACAAAGTCTTTCCTACGATGAGCAATAAATTGTTAGCGATATTAAATTTTAGCGATCTCGCTAATAATGCCAAAATTGAATCCTCGCTAAAAATTCTGCTTATACGGTATCCCAACGAACTAGAGATTAAAGACACAACCGAATCAAACAGATATGATTCCTAAATCGACATTTTACTTACTATAGACACAGACAGGAAATATAAACCAGGCTAGATTACAAACGCGACGATTTCCCATCGTAAATTTTCCACATTTAAAAGTAGTATTATCCCACAATCGCCTGTATATGGTGTTTATATCTCAAACGTGATCCGATATTCCAGGGAGTGTTCATCATATGAACATTTCGTATACAGAAGTAAATTACTTACTGACAATTTATTTAAACAGGGATATAGAAATCCGCGTTGATGTCAACGTTCCGCAAATTTTACGGTCGGTAAAGTTACTGTTCGGTAGCGGTTGTTGAGTCGTCTGTACCAATCGTGACGAGGGTTTGTTTCTCACTTATTTTATTTTATTTTGATTTCGAACTCACAGCGGGTGTGACCGGTCAACAGGGGATGCTTACTCTTCCATGACACCTGATCTCACCTCTCGATTTTCAGAGGACCGTGGTTGTCCAGTATTCCCCGGATTTGTATATGTATTCTGGACAAGATTTATACGGTGATACTCAGTCTTTATATCAACCTCAAAATAGCGTCGTAGGTCGATAAGAAATCTAAGGCCGTATCCACAAATAGCCCAAGGTAATTTTAGAACACTGCAGTCGCTCAACGTCCATTTTGCGTTATATCTAGAAGTCAATTCCATTCAAGATTACTCTAAACAAACCTTTACAACTTTATAATATATTTTGTTTGTGGAAAGGCCTCGGGAGAACCATGGATTGAACCATAGAATTGTCAGCGTTATTATTGATTAAAATAATAATTATAAATAATCTATAAATTTCCGTATGAAATTTTTTTAGGTCAAGTGAAATATATACAATATTTTTTTTATATCATTGTACAATTTAGATATTTTGTAAGTATGCTTTAAAGTCTTTTTTTTTATTAAGCTCGTCAGTGAGAATATCCACATCTTGATTTGTTTTCGATGATTTTTTCTGTTTGTGAATTCTCACTTATCTTTATTTGTCATTTCTTTCTTGATGTTCTAACAAATGGTTGTGTCACACAAATTTTGCAGATTTCGGCTAAGATGTAATTGATAGTACTGGTTCTAACTAGGGATTAATGAATTTCCTTACTCTTGGCGTCCCCATGCACTGATCACGCGTGTAGAAAGTGATAGCCGCATCATGCCTTCTAGAAATTTTCAATATAGATTTTAGTTTAAGACGGAATATTCCGTGGAAATTTGTCCATTGTTCGTGAGTCAGAAAAGTTGAAAAAAAAAAATAGTTACCCCACGGAAGTGTGCGTCTGATCTGGTCATGTAATGCTGACCAGAAAATAAAACATTTCCTAATTTTGATTTCTTGAATTATTTACAGGTAACTATTTTTATACATTTATATTTTAAGGGTAACAAGTAAACTGAAGTTATTTTTATTTTATTCTGATGTTAAGTACAAGTCACTTTGTAATTTTTTCTGAAATTATATCGTACATAATACATGTGTTCATTATTTTTATGTTATGTTAATTCTGTAAACATTGTATTACTTTAGTAGTAAACGTAGCAGCTAGTGTCATTTTGATTTGTTTAGGGGAATAGATTAATATTTGATAGCAATAGCCGTATCGGGTTCGGGATACCAACTAAAGCTAAAACTAGATTTTGATATGTTTGTTTCTTCTGCGAGTCAAGGTTTGTAATTTTTGAGACCCAACACGATGGTGATTTTTGTCTCAACGCTTGTAAGCATTTTTGGAAGAATTTCATATTAGTTTCAGTTATATTTAGAATGTCCCAGGCTTGTTGTTAAGAATTTTAGTTTAACATTACATGCACATGTATATATATTTATATATAGAGTTACTCATTCATTTTCAAAGAAAATAATTCTACGTTGGACATTTATTTTTGGCAAAAGCATTACAATTATATTATATACCAAGATATTAAAACTGTATATTCGCTCAGGTAATACAAACCAGTTGTTTCATAAGCATCATATTATTGTTTATATTTTATTATGGGATTTGCCTGTTTGTAAATTAATATTATTGTTGTTATATGCATTCCAATGCTGACCAGAAATAAAACAGACGTTTCAACTAATTTTGATTGAACAGGCCACACAACCAACAGCTTCGGCTATTTTGTTGTTGTGCTGCAACTTACCAGACACATTTAGGACAGTAGACAATTGGTGGTGTCTTCTCATTTTTAATTTTCAAATTAAAATTAGAAAGATTATTACCATTCGGGTGTTGATTCTTCTCAACAATAGCATGATGGTTATAACATCGTGCTTATTAATCGGTAATCACGCGCAATTATCATTTTACTACAATTTGTCAATTAACCTATAATTTATTTAAAATTAAAAAAACGCTGTAAATTGTCAAAAATGGTAGATAAATAATTGATTGTCAAATGTCAGTTCTGGCAGTTTTACTTTTCAAATTAAATAATATTGCAATGTGTATGCAGAATGCATAGAATACTGTACACTCGCCCGAAAGATCTATGTACAATCAAGAAAGAAATTAGACATAAACAGATTTTTAACAAATTTCAAATTTTTCCTAAGCAGTTCTCGTCATTCAGTAGACTAAGTATATATTTCACACGCCCGAGATACAATTATTTATTTCACACTATAACAATTTACTGGTTACGATGTGACGTTATTCATTTTGTTTAGAACGGATGAAACTAAAAATGACTGCAATATTCTGTTAAACAATTTTCTTGAATATATGGAATACTACTAACTGTCTTTGATCACAGCATGAAAGAGAACTTCGATCCACTGATTTCTGATACGAGATTTACCCTTGCTGGACTGCAAATTCAGGTTGAAAATGAATGATTCTTGATCTGTTTACTTCCATTCATACGCTTGAGAAAAAGAGTTCCCAGGCGAATATAGCATGTTCTTTCAAAAATGGATCGATGCAAAATTCAATGTACTGTAAGTTGATCAATTGTAATTTAAGAATAATTTTACAGAATATTAAATTAATAACAATACACACATGAGGGTATTCCTACAATATCCATTAGTGTCCCTTTCTTGTGTTTATTTTGTTATCGATCGACTTCGAGGGGTCCCTGCGTTTCTGTCCAAACGATTAATTATGCAAGCAATTCCTCCTTAGTTGCTTTTTAATTTACAATACAGTGTGCAATTTAGTTGATGATGCGGACTATTAACACAGATAGATAAAAATGAAGCAATATCGAAGAAAATATATCCTGAAATAGTATTTAAAGTTTGTTTATTTGTTTATTGTTGTTAACCTCCCACTCAAGGATATTCACTCAGGACCAATTCTTCACTCGACTATTAAGCATGGAGGTGACAGTGACACGGGACCATCTGAAAGACAGGAAACCAACCTGCCGCCGGCTGGACTCGAACTTACGACCTCACGATCAAGAGTCGAGCGCGCTCAGTATTTAAAGAAATGGTGAAACATTGTTCTATTTTTATATTTATAGGCGCCATGCTGATGTATACAAGAGGAATGTGTGATGTGCTGTCGTACTAACCCACATACATGTGTTTCAATTATCACTGCACTGGTCATTTAACAGTTAATGTCACACGGATAAGTTTTATATTTACAAATGCTGACAGCTGCATGCCATCCAAAGTAGATCTATTGGAAAATGTTCCCTTTTAGTACCGGGAAAGTACCACTTTCTTGGTCGATAATTGTAGATTGTCAGATTTATTTGTGGAAAGACCTTGGGTGACCCTCGGACTGAACAACTGAGGTTGATATTTACCTTATCCAATCAACAGTTATATTTTTAGATGTCAATATCGCATCTATTATTTGGTGCTTATGACATATCAACGTATCACAATATACACATATGTAACGGATTTGCTGCATTTCGAAAAACGATGAAAATTGTCAAGAATGGCAGATAAATAATTAATTGCTAAATGTCAATTCTGGCAGTTTAATAGTTCAAATTAAAGAATTGCAATTTGCATGCTTAATGCACAAGGCACATGGACATTCGTCTATTAGAGCGACCGGTTGTCGTAAATAAATATATATTTCACCAGCCTGGCAAACTACACAATTTACCCGATAGCTTATGGCATCGCACACGCTAAGCGTCCATTGTAGCCAATCGTTGTCGTTGTTCAATGTATCATAAAAAGGCAATACAAAGGAAAGTGAACACAGTTATTTTGCTATTTAATCATATTGTACATCATTGTTGCTAAAAATTGTAACCAGTTATATTATCTCTTGCTTATCAGAGAAAGATAGTGGTATTTTCCATACAAATTGTCAAAATAATTCAGATTTGTTTTGTGATATTTTCTCTGTAATCGTTTAATGTCATAGTGCTGTGTTTTGTCTAATATATTTTAATCTGGAATGTTACAGCAATAGGAGCCGTCAGTGAATGGTCTAATAAGCACTAAACCACTTTAGTAAAATCGAAATATAAAACACGAAATTACCTACTTGAGTTCAGGTCCTAGGGCGAGGCTAATTAAGTCATATAGACTAGTGATTATATACTAAGTTATAGACTATATTCTCTATATCTATGAAGTTTAAAGAAAACCTGAATACATTATTAGAAAGAACATCAACCTTTTTACCTACAAGTTTAGGTCATCGTAGCTTCAGATGACAGGGTACAGTGTTATACAATTGGCTTATTAACTCAAACTGATTGACTTGTTGTATACAAAGATACATTAAGGAAGATGTATCATGAATTATCCATGGATCCTGATTGAAAAGGGCTATGTATCATGAATTATCCATGGATCCTGATTGAAAAGGGCTAGAACCTGTAGGATTTCAAAAGGTTATGTATCATGAATTATCCATGGATCCTGAATGAAAAGGGCTAGAACCTGTAGGATTTCAAAAGGTTATGTATCATGAATTATCCATGGATCCTGAATGAAAAGGGCTAGAATTCTGTAATGGATTATTCATGGATCCTGATTGAAAATGTATCACCTGAATTATGTCCATGGATGGATCCTGAATGAAAAGGGCTAGAACCTGTAGGATTTCAAAAGGTTGTGTATCATGAATTATCCATGGATCCTGAATGAAAAGGGCTAGAACTTGTAGGATTTCAAAAGGAGCAGAAAGTTTGTACATCTTTGAACAAAATCGTGAGCCCATAATCAGCCTATTCGAACTGTAACCGTGTTTAACTCAGGTGAGCGATAAGGTCCATTGCCCTCTTGCTTATGGTTAAAGCGTCTCATTTGTTTCGTTATTTTTACTCCACAAATTTTAGTGTGTCCGCAATCAATCACTACAGTCGTCTAGCATAGGCGTCATAGGTGTCATATTAATCAATAGAGAGCCGTAGTGACTCCGTGGTAGAGTGCTCGATTCGCAACCGAAGGGTCTCGGTTTCGAGCCACGCCGGAGGCAGCTGGTTTTTTATGACTTTGGATGAGACAGTAAAAACCGAGGTCCCGTGTCACAGTAGGTGTAGGCACGTTAAAGAACCCACACTGCTCAATGGCCGTAAATGCCGTGCATAGGCCAAAATTTGAAGCCCTTTACCGGCATTTGGTGACGTCTCCATATGAGTGAAATATTCTTCAGTGGGACGTTAAACAACGATACAAGATAAATCAGCATTAATCAGTAACTAATATCCTTTGGTATTTTAACATGTTTACCTAACCAAAGTATCCAAAAGGATGTAAATATCCGTCAAAATTAAAAGCTTCAACAAAAATTATTAGTAAGATTTTAACTTTATTACAGACAAAATGATATACACACATGTTTCAAAGTAATTTTACTGTATTATTAAATTGATTAAACAATTACTTTATTCACTCAATTATGTTATACGAGTAATTTGCACTATTACACAGTCATGTTAACTTGCAGGGTCAAGTTCAGTACATTAACATTGGTTATTAACATGAACCTTCATTTCTTTAAACCAACAATAGTTTAATCGTTTAAAAAATTCGCGAATACATGAAATAATGATTTTAAATAGCAAAAGACTTTAAATTCGTGTATATAATCAAAGCCATTCTTGACTCTGATTAGATATCAATATTTTTTATTAAGATTGTGCATTTGTTATTTCCAAAAATTTACACATTTACACATACAATTAATACCGAAGGCAAATTTCTGTATATATTGTATTTAACTTTTTCGCAGAAATACTTCTAAAGTCACACAATGGTGTTTATAATATATTTTTTTAGACTGATCAACGTACAGACATTTTATATACAAATACAAATTACTCAGCTTTTTAAATGTTGTTTTTGGCCATATAATAAACAATTTTTAGGTTATATGATGGCGGCCAGTTTTAATGGTGAAGGAAAGAACCCCGAGTACAATTTACCCGGGAAGAGATAGCTGGTCTACCGCAGGTAAACTGTCAAGTTAGGTTCCAGCGAGGCTCAAACCGACGGAGACTAGAGGTAAATAACATCATGGTTTAAAGCGCGATATTCCAACCACGACTCTGTCTCTCTGTCTGTCTCTCTCTCTGTCTCTGTCTGTCTGTCTGTCTGTCTGTCTCTCTCTCTGTCTCGGTCTGTCTGTCTCTCTGTCTGTCTGTTTCTCTCTCTCTCTCTCTCTCTCTCTCTCTCTCTCTCTCTCTCTGTCTCTCTCTCTCTCTCTCTCTCTCTCTCTCTCTCTCTCTCTCTCTCTCTCTCTCTCTCTCTCTCTATATATATATATATATATATATATATATATATATAGACAAAGGTGTATAGACACAAACCATTGTACAAATATTCGATAGAACAAATCCCTTACAGAAATTCACACGAAATAAAATGATTTACAGTACCTTCAGCATTGAAGTAAATAGCATGATACAGGTCTAACAAGATGAAGTGTCACATCCGGGTTCTGTCAAATCCATAAACAATACGGTCTTTTTTCTTAAAATAAGTTGTACAGATAAAACGCAATGCCTTGGACGGATTCCATGCATTACTATAGCTCTAATATGTTGTGTCGACAAATAGGCTGTCTCACCCCTGTCATCCAATGATTAAGCCTCGTTGTGTTTGTAATGATGTGCTTATCTATCTTGGTATATATATATATATATATATATATATATATATATATATATATATATATATATATATATATATATATATATATATATATATATATATATATATATATATATTACTCATTCGGGCAAGTGTGATATTTTGTTAATACCTTAGAAACTATTTACTTCTCAGTTTCATCGCTCTATGATTTGTTGCAATATATCAAAGGAACAAGGCACTAAATATCAAAACATGTTTGACACAAATTTGCTTTTAATTCAAAAACAACTCTCATCGCCAACTGGGTTCTCTTTGGACCCATATGGTATATCTGGATTTTCCACCTTCTATAAATAGTGACAGCTCCATGCTCAGAGGCTCCCTCTACCCTCATGTTCTGTCTTCCCGCCATAATGAATACAACACGCTTCATTTGAATATACTGGAAATATTTACCAAAACCTGTGAACATCACTGTCAGGTATGTAAACATTTTCCTACTTTGCCTTCTTATGCTTTGAAATCCAGACGTGTTTGGTCAATTTATGATTTATAATAGTTCAACTCCGATGAAGTCAGTTTAATTTGTGAATAATGTAAGATTAATTTTCATCAAATAACAGTGGGGTCCACGCAGACCCCTTGTGTCTTGATATGATTCTCTTTCACATTTGAGAGAATTTCTTTTGTAAGTAACGTAAATGGTGTCTTGTTTGTGATGTTTTCTGAATTACCCATGTCTATGCCGGGGTACACTGTAGTAAACCTTTCGATGAAATATGTGTAGTTACGAAAAATCTTATTTAAATGGTTGGTTGGTTTATTTCTAAACTACTTTTCATACAATACTGTAGGCATTACTTAGGATGTCTTACACATTGACCTGATTTTCATATTGTGCTTTCAGTCGAAATTAGTAGAAAATCTCGCCCGGATGACAGTTGAAGAGGCCCTGAGGTTAATTATACAGTCAGCAATGACAGTCACGACAAAGCAAAAATTGGTAGCGATAATGAGGCTGAAGATGATTGCACAAAAATTGATCTCAACGACATTGATTTTTCAAGTGATGACTCTGATCAGGAGGAAACTGCTAAAAATGATTCCAAATTATTACCCTATGATCTATAGTACATCTGACAGTAGTTCAGATGACGAGAATGATAAAGCAGATGGCAGACGGCATCAAAATGCACATGGCAAACTTGTAGGTAAAAATGGAATGACATGGAACCCCCAGCCGTCAGGAGACACGGGAGGAAGGAGAGATCAGGATATCATTCACAAAAAATGATATTCGTAACTGCGAGAATGTTTAAGGTGCTATGAAGGCTTTTGAACTCTTTATTACAGATTATATCATTGATTTGTGTGTACGTCATACCAGTGCTTATGCAAAATGTGTAGTGGCAAAATACAATGAACAGAACCCTGACTATTCACCCAAACAGTGGAGAGCTGTGTCACTTCTTGAAATTAAAGCCTGTGTTGGTATTTTACTTCTAGCGGTTTTTAAAAAGTAACCGATAATATCTTGATGAACTCTGGGCAGTTTCAACAGGCAGACCAATGTTCAGAGCAAAATGGATTGGAGCGCTTTCAGAAAACATTTCAGATTTGATGATAAACATACCAGAAACGAACGTAAAGAAACTGACAAGCTTGCTCCTGTAAGGGACATCTGGGGTATGTTTATTGCTGCCCTACCAAGATACTATTTCCCTGGTCCATACTTGACTGTTGATGAACAGTTAGTGCCATTTCGGGGTCGCTGTTCTTTTCGCCATCATATGACCAATAAACCAGCTAAATATGGCATAAAAGTTTGGTGGAACTGTGACAGTAGTACAAGTTATCCTTTGAAATGCCAAGTATACCTGGGCACGCCTTCAAGTGGTGAAAGAGAAGTCAATCAAGGAGCTAGAGTTGTGAAGGATTTTGTCACACCATGGTACAAAACAGGTAGAAATGTTACAATGGATAATTTCTTCACCCATGTTCCACTGGTTATAGAATTACTTCAACACAAGATCACCGTAGTTGGTACAATGCGAAGTAATAATCCTTGACACATTGAGTCATTCATGTTTGGCTTTGACGATCAACTTACTCTGGTTTCTTATGTACCTAAATAGAACAAGAGTGTGATATGTCTTTCAACTTTACACCATAATGGGGACGTTCCTGTTGAAAACACAAACAGGAAATAACACAGTTCTATAATGAAACTAAAGGAGGTCTTGACAATTTAGATCATCTGGTTACATTATCCACCAGCAGAAACAAAACTCTGCATTGACCAGTGATAATATTCTTTAACAATTTGATGCTGCAGGAGTTACTACATTTGCCATTTGGAACTGCAAGTATCCAGAATATTTTTAGGATGCAATCAGGCAAAGACGACAATTTCTTGTTACACTTGGTCAGCAGTTAATTGCAGAGCATATATAATCGAGACTAATTGAACCAAGAGCTCTCCAGAAGGGTTCTAAACATGGTATATGAGCAATGGGATACAACATAGACGAGTCAAAACAAGGTGCACCCACAGGAAAACCTCCTTGCGTAGATGCTACTTATGCCTAAGGTCACGTGACCGAAAATCTCATCTTCTTTGTGAGAAATGCAACAAAAAAAGACAGGAAAGGAAAGGAAACGAAAGGAACATAGCTCAAGCTATGTTAAGTGCAATAACTGTCGCTAAGGTTCTTATCTTTTGTAAGGGAATGACAAAGCAACGGAGTTTGTAATTTGTTTCTTACCTTGTTGTTTGTTTGTTTGATGTTTTACTCAGCCAAGTCATGGTTATTTAGAATTTATTAGTGGGATATTTTGAGACCCTAGGTGACTGATGAATACTTTTGATGCCAACATTTGCTAATTGTTTGCAGTTTGTTAAACGAATTTAGATATGATCAACCTTATTTGAAAGCCTCTTGATATTGTTGTTTTACAAAAAAAAAATGCTTGACGGAAAGGGTGTAATTTTGTATAAAATATGATAAAATCCACTGTTAGTATCGATTTAAATATTTCTTGTTTTCCTTGAAGGTTTTAAGACTCAAAGTATGCCCTTGTTTTTCTTCATTTTCCTAAATTTCATGCTTTGATCAATGGGGTCTACTGAGACCCATTGTGTCCAGGAACGATTAAGTAATTTATAAAGAATAAAAAGAGCAAAATCCAGATTTTTCTAAAATCCAGACGTTGACAGAGATTGAGAGAGAGAAAGAGAGAGTACATGGACCGACAACTTTGTAAGAGTACAGCTGCTACCTGATTTTTGAAATTCTATTTCTGTGGAACTAAATTTCATAGTGTTGATAATTATCAAAGAGGCATAGTCGCTTGACCAAACAGAAGTTTTTTTATAGTATAATCACTCTAAAGTAAAGGCATCTTCATTAATTTGAATAAGCGTAAAGGATTTACATTGATTTAGATAAGCGTAAAGGCATCTACATTGATTTGGATAAGCGTAGACGGGAAGAGTTACTTAAATGTGCCGTCAGTAGGTGCAGATCATATCTTATTCTATGAACTTTTTTACCTATCATAAATCCGCACGAATTATATGTAACTTATTGAAACCACCATGGCATATCATTTTATCAAGTTTAGCTGAAAAACAAAATCATGAATAAAACATATAAATATTTTCTTCTTTTCTTTCAGATTCGTGACGATCGAATATTTATTTATGGAGTCCTATAGTTACCCTGTCTAAATATAAATTCCGAACACCTCACAACTTGTTCTGTCTTTGTTTGTTTTCTTATTGTTGAGTTTTCACTAACGTAGCTTTAGGTGGATTGCTACAAATTTTGACCAGTGCTATGGTTTGACACCAATGCAATGAGGTTCTTTTACCTACCCCGCCTGTTGTTACTTTTTCAGTCGGTTTACAGTCTCATCCAAGGGACCTTTGACTTTCACCTCATATAACGAGCGTTTGACGAAGAATCAATCACTATCAATATTAGGAGTATTCATGCCCATTCGTCTGACCGATCAACACACTTAAGTTGCTTTAACCAATGTAACTCTATCAAACTAATTAAAGTAAATAATAATTAACACATTAATGAAGTTGAAATGGTCATTTATTATTAAATTACATTACTAATAAAACATATTTAGGGCCAAACACTTTGTTAACAGATTTATGTCCGAAAGAAAAACACGAAGGTGAAACAGTTTAAAAGTAAACACTCCAAAATTACGTACATGTAACATTTAAAGCAAAGGTGGGGAAAGGGTCAAATGCCCAACCCATAAATACAGACATATAATATTAATCAAGATTACAGACAAGTTACTGATCCAAAGAATATCACAACCATGTACATATGCGTAATAATCATCAATAAAGAGGAAAAGGTGAAAATGTGGGCGAGGTGGGTGGGATTTTTATATTCACAAAACACTCAATTTCTTTATCAACAATTCAAACAAAATGGCGAATGTAATGAATGCCGAAACTGAGGTTAATCTATCAAATAGCTTAATTGACTGTTCTATCAATTGAAACTAAATCGATAAACAGCCAGTGGCAAACTCTTGTCTGGAATGGACATGAAACCATTTATCGCATAAATAACCTTTGGTATGAACCTGTATACAGAATCGAAAATTGGATCCCACGCTTGCAAGTCGAACGCTTTAAGAAGAGTCAATTGCAGGTGACCCTGTAGATGCAGTTTTCTTATTTCTTAATAATTTATACAGATACATGTAATGCATATTTTTTACACCTGAAAATACGAATCATACGGCAAGAGTAATCTACTATACAATACTAATATTAGAGTAGTACAGTAGTGCAGAAAATATTAAAATATATAAAACATTCCTGTGTTATAAGATATTGATTACAAGCACTGATTACCATAACAAGATAAATAACAAATAAGACAAAAATAATAGCATACAAAAGTCATAAACAACAATATGACAGAAACATATATGGCGAAAGGAAAAATACAAACAATTAATTTTGCACTGACAAAAAGAGGATAAAAACCTTCTCCTCTTTCAAGATATTAACTCGTGGACATGAGATATCAATGGTTGTGAAACATTTTTACAAACGAATTTAATACTTAAAATGTTAAATTGGTTCTTATTATTTTTCAGTCATTGCTGTTATTTTGGTAAAATGTCATGGAACCACGCCATAAACAACAATATGAAGGGAATTAAATGGATTTTACCTTTTATCGCTCACAATAACCCTACTACCACCGAAATTCAGTGGTAGAGGTTTTCACTGGGATACGGAATGGCTTGGATTATTCTGGTGGTAGCATTATTCAACCACAAGAATATTAAATTCTCACTGTAGATATAGAACCGTCATTACAGAGGACATGTTATATAAATGATGTGATTATGCACTGACAGTTAGTATTTCAGTTTCCTGTGATGTATCATCAAAGAAATGATAATATACATAACTATAGTAAAATCCATATAACCTGGCTGTTACAAGAAAGTTGTGATTTATCGTACCATTACAACTGTAAACTCATCATTCGTTTTCAGTATACGTTCAATATATTTTCTTTGTTTATTTTTTTTTTTTCGAACATTCATTTATCCTCGATTTATCCTCAAATTTTGAAACGGAAATCCGAATTTCGCAGAATCATATATTGAACGTCTCTGATTGGACACCTGATTCACAGGGTAGCTGAAGGATTTTTGGTACATAATGCGTTCAAGCCCACTGGAGGGACTTTGACCGGAAGAAGGCGCTGTAATCATTCGAGATAAATCGGTCGTATGATAATAAAAATGTTACTCCACCCCGCCAAATTTTGTGAATCGGGCAATATGTGCTTTATAATCATTTGTATATAGTATCGCAAATTGAAAAACGTATGTTGTGTATTTAGGTACGACATCTACACGGAATATGACATTGTCGCAGTGGCAAATAACATTAATATACAGACAACAAATAGTTCACGGTAGCGCAACCAAAGTCATATTTTGCACACCAACAGTTTCTTGAGCTCCTGACGTAATTCCTTTATTCTCCATGTATATATTAAAGGATTGATCGCGGAGTTTAGAATTGCTGTGAATGTGAAGATCATTCGAAAGATTCGCTGTACATTCATCGTTATAGACAAGGTAAATGTCATAAATATGAATGGTCCCGTTAAACTGACTAGGAACACAAGAATAATACCAACAGTTTTTGAGACTTGAATAACGCGCTTTCTTTTTCCCAATAGCAAACCATTTGGTTCACCTTGGACATTTTCATTGACGACATGGACGGTCGTGACTTGTTTCTTTATCTTTAGTAAGGTTAGAAGGTATAAGATAATTATCAAGACAAATAAGATGATATTTGCACAAGATAACAGGAAAAGATAAGTACCATAACTGTTACCGAATATCGTTGTTATGCTGCAGGAAACAATTTTATCCGGAACAAAACGGATACCCCACAATGTATAGATATGAAAGAAGATCCACGCGGAAAGGGTAACGGCGTATTTTCTATTTCCGGCAAATATAACATCATTGTAACTGTTATTCCATGCTGCGAAAAATCTGTTTACACAAATTAAGAATGTCTGGGAAAGTGACGCAACAATCCCATTCAAGACGAAGTATAAATGAAGAAAACAAATCGATCTTGAATTGGTCAGGGAGCTTATGAAATGTGTCAAAGAAAATAAAATCCCGGACACCCCAACAAGGAAATCGGTAACACACGTCGACAAGACAAGAACAATGTATGTTTTCTGTCGAATATTCCTGCTCTTGATCAGAATTACCAGAATCAATATATTTGTCACCACTGTAAAAAGAGATATACAAAACGCAAGTGTGCTCATCAATGGATTAACTTTCTCTGGTGCCTTCAATGCATCTTCTAGTTTAAGTGTACCGTTGTGTTGAAGGCATGTTGTGTTGAAGGACAAATCCATTGCTGTAAAGACACAATAAATGCAAATCTTATATAACATATATTTTAAAACACAAACAAATATCAGATAAAATCTGTTTTCGTTTCAAATCATCAGTTTCATTTTGCGACAGCTAGTGTGGAAAACCTAATTACAATTCATATTTTCTGATACTTTAGCAACGGTCCTTATGTTTAACATGCATACATAAAATACATATACATCTTTTACTTTAAATTCTGTGAACTAGATTAATTCTCTTCCATTTGCAATTTATATTTCATATTCAAATAGGGCCTGATTAAATTTTCATTTAGGCTGACTGTTGTGTAGTTATTGTTTTATTTAGACTCCGGGCTTGTGCTCTCTCATCTGGTTAAACCTTTGCATTGTCATACTGTGATTTCAAATAATTGGCTATATGAAGCCACCTGAATAACTATTCAACAATTATTACAGAGGTCCGTTATGGATCATGAGATATAACCGAGTACGGTGAGCATTGTTTCTCAAAGTTATTCTGTTTCAAAGTTGTCAACTGTCCTTCGATAAGACAGTAAAAACCGAGGTCCTGTGTTACAGTAGGTGTCGGCACGTTAAAGAACCCTCGCTGCTCAATGGCCGTAAGTGCCGAGCATAGGTCAAAATTTGAAGCCCTTCATCGGTAATTGGTGACGTCTCCATATGAGTGAAATAATCTTGAGTCGGACGTTAAACAACAATAAACAAACACTAAAGTTGTCAAAATACTAGCCAAACAAAATGTAAAAAAAACATCACGTCGATATAACCCCATATAACGTCCATTTTACGCTATCTTTACATAGTTAATTGGCTAGAGCATCGCGTTTTGAACCATAAAGTGTCTCATTTCTTTTCAGCTCAAGTACGAACCCCGCTGTAAACTGATTTTATGATAAAGAATGCATTCCAGTTTAATTGCGGAAGGCCGGGGGTCTCTCCCTGGGTACAATGTAACCGGGTTCCCTCCTCCGCAATCAAAACTTGATCTCGACCAAAATAACTGAAAAAATGTTGAATGTGGCGTAAAACACAAATAAAAATGAACAAAGAAACGTTATGTTCAAGTTTGGTTACTTGCAGCTTCCGTTATTCTGCCATTATCGTTTTCCAAACTTCGGACAAAAAATTTTCAGCAAAAGGCATAACCGAAATTGAGTGATTCAAAAGGAAAACTTAAAGGACGACTGTCGTCTGTTCTCTACACTTTTCATATCCTACCGTGTCTTTTCCCGTTACACTGAGTGATGATGATAATCTCCACAGCTGTCAAAAACTGCAGCTTTCGACAATTCTGGAGACTCGCTTTACTCCCTCTGATACTGAGCCAGAGGCTAGGCGTCGTCATTTTGGACGGGTCGGGTTTAATCAATCCATTGTCTCCAAGAATATTAAAGACGTTTGAAGAATACCAGCAGCACTAGAGGTTGTCCCAAAAGTACAAACATAATTATATTTGTCATCCAAGAAGAGGGTTTTGTCAGCAATCAATCAATTAGTATTGAAGGACTAAAACACTGCAATCATGAGGAAGCAGACACACGAATCTTCTTACATGCAAAACAACCTGCAGCAGACTGTCATAAAATTGTTATCATTAACACCAGCGACACAGTTGTCCTTTGTTACTGCGTTCAGTGTTCTGCCAATTTTGAACCGTCTTTGCGTAGAAAAGAATGTCGTTTTTGGCCAAGGACAAAACGTGAAGTTGATTCTCATACATGATATATGTACGTCAATTGACCAAGAAAGGTCCATTCCTTTGAGAAATAATTCTAAATTTCATCAAAATCTGACAATGTTGAAATTTTGAACAAGCAAAAGCCTCAGTTTGCTATAGACGGCAACGAAACACATATCATTGAAATCGCAATCTCTTGATACCCATTAATTCCAAATTTCATCAAAATCTGAAGCCATGGTTTGCCATAGTCGCCATCTGTTTATGACGTCACAACATGCATTGTGCACATCTGCACACCCAAACCTATAATCATATAAAGTTTCATGAAATTCCATTGAGAAATAAACTTGTTAGAGCGCTGGCATATATAATTTCAATGATATAACAAAGGGTAATAATGAAACGTGAACTCTGAGATATTACAATAGCTAACCATTGTATCAAGTTTCGTGAAATTCTGTTAAGCAATAAACTTGTTAGAGCGCGCTGACAAGGAAATGTAACATACGTACGTACATACGTGAATACGTACGTACGTACGAGCCTAATCCTATATCCAAAACTTCGTTTGCGAGGGGATAAAAACAGATAACGTCCCTCTAAATACTCATGTGAAATTTCTATGCATCCATTCGAAAATGAGACACACTGATGATTACATCGACTCCTCACTTTGTTTCGAGACCACGTACTGTATGTGTAGTTATTTTAGCGGTATTAGATCCTTTCGCGCTCAAGTCATCGCACTTATTCAAGAACATGCCTCCACCCTGTCATTCTGCATTAGCGACAAATCTAATGGCATTTATGGTGTGAGGTCACAATGTAACCAGCGTGAAGTTGGTTTAAAGCAGAAAGTCTTAAAGCAGGCTGTGATGACGCGTTCAGTGGTATTTGATCACAGATATTTTTTACATAGCATATACAATAGCATGATCTATATAGTTTACAATTGTTTCAGTGATATCGCCAGTTTAAAATATTCTTGCCATAATTGCGCGAATTCAAGATTGCACTTATAAGTCTACACCTCATTATACTCCAACGATGTTAGAGGTTTAAACGGTGAGGTACTTTTGACTTGCGCCGTTCGGTATATCCAAAGTAAAGCGAGCTCTAATATTATTGGAGTACATCCCATTAGTGCGTTAAAATATGAGTGCGTTATCCAACTTACATTGTTGTTGTTTTTTTAGGAATTATTAATTATCATTAAATATTCAGGACTTCATTTATTTGTTGCGGTATTGTAATAAATACGGATAAACTTATACAATGTTCTTCCTGGATTTGTATATAAGTGAAATACTATCTACTTACGGCTTACTGCGCCACACCCTGTTTCTTTTCTACTTCGCCAACATTTCCGTACCCAGCTCGTTCCACACAACAGTGGATATAATCCAGCGACTCTATATCAATACAAACGACAACGCAACATCGTCACGTCCCGATTTTAAAACTTCATTGTGACTTATATTTCCACTGATCTGTATATGACGTGAACATTGTCAGAAATGACTTCCTTGCTAGTCTCCACAGACTTCAAAAACATTTCGTAGTGCATTTACATTGGTAGCAATGCTCTTTTTAATTAGTTTCTCGTCTTTGTCTAGCTTTGAAGTATGCATTGTCTTTATTTCATTTATTGCAGATGTTTTTATTTATTATTAGCGGTCAGGCGAGTCTTCAAACGGATCATTCTTGAGCTTTACGAATTTTTTTAAAAAAAGTTTATCATTCATTTGTACCTAGCTCGTTCCACACAACAGTGGATATAATCCAGCGACTCTATATCAATACAAACGACAACGCAACATCGTCACGTCCCGATTTTAAAACTTCATTGTGACTTATATTTCCACTGATCTGTATATGACGTGAACATTGTCAGAAATGACTTCCTTGCTAGTCTCCACAGACTTCAAAAACATTTCGTAGTGCATTTACATTGGTACCAATGCTCTTTTTAATTAGTTTCTCGTCTTTGTCTAGCTTTGAAGTATGCATTGTCTTTATTTCATTTATTGCAGATGTTTTTATTTATTATTAGCGGTCAGGCGAGTCTTCAAACGGATCATTCTTGAGCTTTACGAATTTTTTTTTAAAAGGTTGATCATTCATTTGTGCTAGAGGCATGTGTAAAATCGCAGAAAGAAATCGGAAACACAAGACTAAATCTACATCTGTAGCACACTGTACATCCTACAGGCTCATACCGTGATATATCTAGGCCATGTTATGATGTTATGACCAGAACCACAGACCATAAAAATAAAAGTTCGCTTCGTAGTTACAACAGAAAAAAAGAGAGTTAGGCCTAGTGCAACTTTGTCAAGCATCTCTGATAAACAGGTTGATTTGTTTGCCTTCACCGGATATTGCTATCAAAACAATTCGTCACTCGCATCGTGTGAAATCAGGCCGCGTGAAATACTTACGTAAGTTACGTACCAGTCAGTCATCATGGTTCCCAGCTGATTGGTAAAAGAAAATGTCAAATAAAATGGCTACTTTCAGTTGTCATGAATGAATATTATCTGTCTCCCTTCTCGTAAGTCACACTCAAACTTTCTATGGAATATCCCATTAATAATATATCAGAATTCAAACGCAGATTCGTTGTAAATATATAATACAGCATACTCATGGGCGCGGCCATTTGCATTTTCAATTCTCTTCTGACACACTTAACGTTACGGTTACCAAGCAGACGAATATTTTAAAATAACTTCAAAACAAATCTGACTCTTATTCCAAATTTTCCATATCACTAGTTTCTTTCAAAATGATATGCAAATAAGAAATTAAACCTTAATTCCATTTAGTATTTCCGGACAGAAAAGGGGAACTACTTCTTGTCTCACACAGCTGTTTAGCTGTTACGTCATATGAAAAACTCCCACCGCAAAGCCTATTACATAAAATGAATTTCGTAACCAGCTGACTACATATTCACAGAAAATGGTAATATTGTATAAAAATATCAGGATTGTTTTTCATTTTTTAAGCATTGAGTATAAATGCAATGGATTATGGAAAAAAAATCAAAATTCGACAGATTTTTTTCCATAATCCATTCCATTTATACTCAATGCTTTAAACAAAAATGAAAAACAATCCTTAATTAAAGGTATAACTAGAAGTGCGTTTTACAAAATTGCATAAAGTAATGTTTATCTTAGATTGATATCAAAATGACAGGTACCAAAGTATTAACCGATATGTAGTAAATAATTTTGAAATAAATATAAGATATAAAATCGTATACCAAAGTATAAATCGTCAGGACGTTCAGTATATATAGACAAATCTGGTAAATTTGGACAAAAACGGACCTCTGTAAATCAAGAGGTGGGACCGGGTGTCATGAAGGAGTAAGCATCCCTTGTTGACCGGTCACACCCACCTTGAGTCCAAAGTCAAATCCAAAAGAAATAAGTGAGGAACGAATCCTCGTCACAATTTTTACCGACGTCTAAGCAACTGCTATCGAACAGGCAAATCAACATTAAGTAAGGAGTGAATCCTCGTCACAACTGGTACAGACGTCTTAGCAACTGCTATCGAACAGGCAACTCAACATTAAGTGAGGAACGAATACTCGTCACAATTAGTACAGAGGTCTTAACAACTACTATCGTACAGGCAACTCAACAAAGGTTATATAGTCAAAATAATGGAATAAAAATTGAACTTCAGTACTGAGTAAATTTGGTGACTTCGGGCCCAGATAGGTTTTAAAGAACAGGCAACTCAACATTTACATAAGTGAAATAGAGTAATCGCAAACAAGACTATTATACCGATCGTAACATTTCAGGAACGTTGACATCAAACGCACTTTTCGGTATCCCTGTGTCAATAATTTGTCACTGAGTAGTTTACCTCTGTATATGAAATGTTCATTTGTTGAACATGGCCTGACATATCGGGTCATTTGTGAAATATAAACGCTAAATGCATGTGACTGTGTGATATTACTATTCAAATGTGGGAAATTTGCATTTGCATTTGTTGCATAGCTTAGTTGTTGATTCCCTGTCTGTGTCTATAGAATGTAAAATGTCTAAGTAGGAAACGTATGTGTTTGATTCTGTTGTATGTCGTTTGGATATATAGCATTGATAAATGTATGAAAATTGTCATGATTAGTTTAAAAACCGTCGTCGATATATCTAAATGTCAAATCTAAGGATATCGCTAGCTGTTTCTTCTTTTGATTCGTCAGTTCTGAATAAAGTCTGCTTCGTATGAATAAAAGAATAGGTCAGCAAATAAAGGACCTCGTCTCTGAACTATACAAATATATTGTCTATTAGAAATTCCTTTTTATATCAGCTTCAGTATATTTATGTTTAGAATCACAGTGGTATTTGACAAAATCAGCATCATGATAACCAATGACTAGATATTTAAAATTTTTGGTACCACCTTTAGTGAAAAAATACAGTTGTCGATTATTCCAAAAAGTCTCTCTTTTAATTTTTCATGTGGAATAGTTGTGTAAAAGGTAAAAAAGTCGTATGTTTTGATACTATGAATTTGAGAAAAATTGTGTGCTTTCAATTTTCCTAAAAGTTGTTTAGACTTTTTAAGTATCCACGTCTGATTTACGCCGCCCATGAAATAAGCAAAGTATTGCTAAAGTTTATCCTTCACGGCTGTCAGTATCTTGGTAAAGAGTAAAGATAAAGGTCGGTGGAACATTTGCTGGATCCTGCTATGTACCTCTGCTTATATGGGGTTTGGTGAAGTTTATGTATCCAATATAAATATGGTAGCTCAAAATCAGTATCGGTTGTAGGTACATCAAAAGAGCGTAATACCGACACATGCTTATGAAGGATTTCGTCCTTTGAAAGTGGTCTACGTGTGTATGTAGGATTATCAGAATTCGCATCAACCCCTAAATCTTCTAATAAACATTTATAGTAATGAATTATTATTAGTAATATATTATTTGAGGTTTTGTCTAGAACACACACATTGATTTTAATACGATCTAGTAGTCCAATGTTCACTTCATTTGTATATTTCTCTCCTGGACATCTTTAAGATTAATACTTTGGTATCCGTGAATTTTATTTTGTACAAATTTTCTTTACATTTTACAGTTTACTTTATACTACTTCGTATTGTGAGAAAAATTTGCCAGTTAACATTTGGAAGGCCGGTGGCCTTTCCCGGGTACATAATAATCTGGTTCCCTCCTCCACCATTAAAAACTGCCACCATATAACTGAAACATTGTTGAGTGTGGCACATAACATTAACACAAACAGAATACTTGTTCGTAACCAGCTCTTTGTTGCATGATCATTTACCAAGTTTTAAAGAACACCTACATTTTTCTCAAACATAGAGATTAAATTTCAATATAATTCCACATATTAATGTTTAAGGTAGGTCTTCGATATAGAAATGCAAAATTTAGAAATTTATTTTTATATTCTACCACAGACTCGAAATTAGCACTGGTCTGAGAAACCGTGGACAGTAAATGATAGGGCGGGCCAGTAGATTTATCATATGCACTTGCCCCATTTTCCAGTAAATAGAAATAGAGTGTAAGTGGTCTTTTCAATATTTGTAACACATATTTTTTTTTACATATGGTAAATCTTACAAAATAATATACCTCATCATTAATACAAACTGGAAATATTCTGTCTTGTCCGCCTTTAGTATAGTTGTTGCTTTTTTGTTTTTAATATATCATGAAATTGTTTCTTTTTTAGCTATCTGTGGACCAGTAGAAGTTTAATGGAGCGAGTATATGTTTATGTTATTGGTCCTGTGAACTAGTAGAAAATAAATTGAAATCAAGCCCTGGTTACATCACAATTTTTTTAAGACAACAAATGCAATACTTACCGACGTGGAAAAGAAAATAAGAGTTCCAGCACTTTTGGGTACCAATATTTCGACTTTAACCTGTGTGTATGTATCAAGGGAATACTAAATTATCCAGTATAACACAACGGTTGTATCGATGTATTGTTGAAAATGGCTCCTCCCTTATGCAAATACAATGTACTTAATTTTGATTAAGTGTGGTCATAACCTTTAATTTTACTGGCTGGCCATCTGTAATTTTAGACTCTAACAAGCTACGACGAAACCAAATAGTAAATATAATAAGTGAAGAGAGCAATGTACATGTAAATATTATAAACATAATACCAAAGTTATAATGATCAAGACGATCGTTTTTGTCAAATAGACTTAATCAATTGAGCTATAATTATATATATATATATATATATATATATATATATATATATATATATATATATATATATATATATATATATATATATATATATATATATATATATATATATATATATATATTAAATGGTATTATACAAGGCCAAATATTATATCTAAATGTACAGCCAAATCCATTTTAAGAATAACCACTGTAAATACACGACTGTCTTAGCTTTTGAAGAATTATGTTATAAATGCGAAATATTTCAGCTGTAAATAAGAGGTTAAAAGGACATATATTTGGCAATGGATTTAGGTGATGTCCTATCTAGCTCACCTGGGCCCGTAGTCTCTTAGTACTCAGAACTAAAACTCAATAATTTTTTCAGGTTGTCACGATACAACACAATATTTATACTGAAACTGGAATATTTATTGCATATAATTGTAAATAATTAGAAACAGAATGGCTGACTTGAAGAAAATTTCAGAAATATCAAAAACATTTTTGAGTACGTACTCATTTCATTATTTTTTTACAGGAAAATCATAAGTAGATCTATGAGGCCAAAAAATATATGTAAATGGTAAAAAAAATATCAATATGTTTCCTATTCACTCAAATCCAGCAGTTTTAGAAACGGCTATATAGCCAAAAATTTAAATGCATGTTGAGACTGAGTATGGAGCGAATTTGGTGAGCACGGAGCCACATTTGTATTTTGTCTTTGGAATTTTGGTACCTGTGATTTTATGCGTATGACAGACGCTTCTGTAGATATTACATATGGATATTTAACAATAAAATCATTGAGAGTTCTACGATATTTCCCAGGGAATTTGTGTGCAAGTGGTCAGAGCAACGTGCTTAAAATCGTGAAGTATATCACTTCCTGTTAGCTAAGGTTCAAGTCCCATTGGAACCTAAGCTGATGTTTGTGACAAAGATTACTCCCGGAAGGCGGGTGGTCACTTCCCGGGTACATTGTAACCGGGTTCAAAATTCAAATTCAAATACGAGAAATGCTCAAAATTTACAGTGACAAATACAAGTCTTGAATAAGTTTGTTAGTTATTGCTTGCCGCCAATCATCAGTGATATTTCAGTTATATCGTGACAGTGTCTTGGATAAGTAGATAATTGCATTTACTATATTTCCATTTTGTAGTTCACTTACATTGATAAATAAACAATTACATGACGGCAACTGTTCTGTAGTCATTCGTAACAGAAATAACGTTGGTATTGTTAAATGTGGCAACTAAATCTGCTAGGACACTAACGGATGACCATCCATTTTATTGGAATAATAGCGAAAAGTGAGTAGAAACGACCGCCATTTTATATGAATCGGATATAACATGTACTTAAAATTTTCGCTGAAAACTTTTTTTGTTTTCCTCATTTCGGTCGAATGATATAAATTTGATTTTTGAGCGACTGTCCATTGAACTTTTAGTCCTCGATGCTTATTCTTGAATGTTTTGTCAATTAATAATGACAATTTTCATACATATGTCAATGCGATATATCCCAGCGAACTAGAAATTAAAGATACAACAGAGTCAAGCACACACGCTTCATACTTAGACATTTTACTTAATATAAACACAGACGGGAAATTAGCAACTAAGCTATACGACAAACGCGACGATTTCGGCTTTCCCATCGTAAATTTTCCACATTTAAGTAGTAATATCTCTCAGTCACCCGCATATGGAGTTTATATTTCACAAATGATCCGATATGCCAGGGCGTGTACAACATATGAAGATTTCATATACAGAGGTAAACTATTCGCTGACAAATTATAGACACAGGGATATCGAAAACCGCGTTTAATGTTAACGTTCCGCAAATTTTACATCGAATGTGACAATTTTTATGGGTACATAAGCAGAATTTGTAATCTTTAGACCGTACAATTGATAACTTGGTAATGTCTCTGAGAACAACTCGACGAGCAACAAACATACATGCATATTATGCAATACATGCACCTAAACATTTCACCAGAATTGTTTTAGGTATAATGAAGAAATACCAATGGATATTCGAAACTCCAAGTCCATTATAATACGACAAATTAGATATAACAACTGTCTCAACACGAAGGACTATTGCGAATGCTAAACGGAGTGGGACCAGGTGTCCGGAAGGTGTCAGCGTCCCTGTTACTATGTCAAACCCATCGCAAATGTTCCATGGAAATCAGTCGAGTTCGGTGAAAAGGTCAAGTTCGGTGAAAAGCTCAACAGTTAGTTTTAGATCCGACTGGCGAAAGTATTAATAAGTATTTAAATAAATTATGAATTCAGATGTTAGCCACAGATTCAAATATAATCTTATCGTATTTCACCAACGTATCATAGTCTATTGTAAGTTATAAAATGTTATACATTGTGATTAATTCAAGTTTACTTTCTAATAAATATGAATAATTTGACCTTGGCCATTTATGATATTAACCAGACGTAATAGCATATGGCATATCTTATTCTACTATAGGACCCTAGATTTAATGCCAACTACACATAAAATATATTCAAGCATAGTTCTCTCGATCAGATCATAGGATCGGTGGGAATCCCAGCCTATTTACTCAACCAGACATCAATGGGTTCACAGCCTAGTTACCTCAATCAATATAGCGGGTATCCCGACACTTGTTTACGAAATCACACATAAATGGTTCACAGGCTAGTTACCTCAATATGACAAAAGTGAGTGTCCCAATCAAACATCAGTCAGTATCCCAGGTTTAGTGAACTAGGCTGGAATATCCACTATTGTCTGATAGAAAATTGTTCACTAAATCAAACAATAGTGGATACCCCAGCCTGGTTCACTTAATCAGACAATAATGGGCATCCCATTCTAGGTCACTTAATCAGACAAAAGTGGGTATCCCAGCCTGGTTCACTTAATCAGACAACAATGGGTATCCCATTCTAGGTCACTTAATCAGACAAAAGTGGGTACCCCAGCCTGGTTCACTTAATCAGACAATAATGGGTATCCCATTCTAGGTCACTTAATCAGACAAAAGTGGGTACCCCAGCCTGGTTCACTTAATCAGACAACAATGGGTATCCCATTCTAGGTCACTTAATCAGACAAAAGTGGGTACCCCAGCCTGGTTCACTTAATCAGACAACAATGGGCATCCCATTCTAGGTCACTAAATCAAACAATAGTGGATACCCCAGCCTGGTTCACTTAATCAGACAATAATGGGTATCCCATTCTAGGTCACTTAATCAGACAAAAGTGGGTATCCCAGCCTAGTTCAATTAATCATACAAGAGTGGGTACCCCAGCCTAATTCACTCAATCACACAATAGTGGATATCCCAATCTAGTTCAATCTATCAGACACAGTGGATATTCCAGCCTAGTTCACTTAATCAGACAATAGTGGGTGTTCCGCATAACACTTGATGACATTTTTGAAAGTTTATTTTCAAATAATATACCATCCATTTCAAAATGTCAAAAATTTTAAAACATGTCATATTTTAATAACTGATCAGGGGTTCACCAGCAATCTGACAAATAAGCATTACAATACTAGAAGCTGGGATCATCTGGATTGTAAATCATCTAATGTTGTTTACGGAATTGAGTGTACCTTGTGTTGTTTGATTTATGTTGTCGAGATTAAGGGGCCCTTAAATAGAAGAGTATCTGGTCATCGATTTGAGGTTAATAATTGGGGTAACCAGATTCTCTATCGACATTTCAACTCTCTTGACCATTCCATTTTGTCCACGAGAGTGCGGATATTTGAAAAAAATATACCACTGGACCAACAGTCCCACCTTGAGTACCCCCTTCCGTAGACAACGTGAAGAATTTTGAATTAAACAGCTTGGTACTGCATACCCCTATGGATGTAATGATAATATTCTAATTGTAGGCAATCTGTACAGCCCACTGTGTAGTGGTGTTAATGTGATGGAACCTTTTAATTCTAACGTATGAAGTAAGCGAAGTCACGAACATCGTTCATACAACAGAATCAACATACATAATGTCACTTTTTCATCTCTTTTACCTTACGTTAACAAAAAATTGGGCATTCATTACATTCACAGCAAACTTTATTTGTTTTCCTTTACACTTCTTAATGAACTTTTTCTGGAAGCAAAAATGAACCTCTATATGGGTTCTTCAACCCCAGAATACACACTGAACTCCGTTAAAATGGACATTGCTTATCACAGACTGTTCAAGCCTACACGCGTTACAAACGATGACTGTTCTTTACAGAAACGTCTTTTCCTTAAACTGAATTTTACAAATAGAGATATAGACGGTTGTTCTAAATCACACAAAGTTCAGTCCTGTGTTCCGCCATATTTTAAATTGAAGACCACGCCTTTCATTTTATTTAGCTATACACCTAGCATCACATCCAAGCTATTAAATTACAAACCGGTTTTGCAGTTCACATCAAACATCTTCTACACAACACCGTCACAAGTTCATGTGCGTCATCTCCCTTCAAATATAATCCTATCGGGCATGTCATCATCGTTTTTATTGTTGAAAATGAAAACCTCAAAAATCTTATTTTAAGAGGTCCTAAATACCGCGAAACCTGTTCCTTTAATTGGCGTAAGAATTTCAGTTTAGTTATGAATTCTGTCAAAGATTATGCCAGACGATGGACCAAACATGAAGACGTAGAACCATACACTTTGTCTGAATGGCTAAAAGCTGTACGGTGGTTGATAAAATCTCATATTCGATAACATAAAGGAACTATGAAAACACGTTATCCCTCTGTATTTAGTGAACCAGAAGTAGTAACTGAACTGGATAGTTAACATGACCAATATATACTGGTCCCCGCAGACAAAGCCTCAAATTATATTATAGTCTTTACTATAATTGTTTATTAGAAGAACTAGGGTTTAGTACGAATTCTGGTAATACTATATACAAACGTAACTCACTTTCAAAGGACGAGATCCTTCAAAATCACGTGTCCGTATTACGCTCTTTGATGTACCTACAACCGATACCATATTTATATTGGATACTTAGACTTCATAAAACCTCATATAAGCAGAGGTACATAGCAGGATCCATCATATGTTCTACCAAACCTTTATCTTTACTCTTTACCAAAATATTGACAGCTGTTAAGGAGAAACTTCATTGTACAGGTGCTTATTCCAGAAGCAGTGTAAATCAGATGTGGAAACTTAAAACTTCTAAAAAACTTTTAGAAAATTTGAAAGCACACAATTTTTCTCAAATTTACAGTATCAAGACATACGACTTCTTTACTCTTTACACAACAATTTCACATACAATAATTAAAAGAAAGACTTTTTAGCATCATAGACAACTGGTTTTTTTTCAAAAAAGGTGGTACCCGAAATTTTAAATATCTAGTGATTGGTTACCATGATACTTATTTTGTCCAACACCACTCAGATTCTTCACATAAATACATTGAAGTTGATATAAAAATCATGCTGGAATTTCTAATAGACAATATATTTGTAATGCTCGGAGGCTTGGTCATTTAACACACTATCCTATGGGAACTAATTGTGACCCTTTATTGACTGACCTATTCCTTTATTCATACGAAGCAGACTTCATTCAGAAACTGTTGAATCAAAAGAAAAAGTTAGCGGTGTCATTAAATTTGACATTTAGATATATTGACGACGTTTTGTCAATTAATAATGACTATTTGCATACATATGTCATCTCGACATATCCCAGCGAACTAGAAATTTAATACTTAGACATTTTACTTACTATAGGCACAGACGGGATATTTGAAACTAAGCTATACGACAGACGCGACGATTTAAGCTTTCCCATCGTAAATTTTCCACACTTAAGTAGTAATATCCCTCAGTCACCCGCATATGGAGTTTATATTTCACAAATGATCCGATATGCCAGGGCGTGTTCAACATATGAACATTTCATATACAGATTAAAATACTTACTGACAAATTATTGACACAGGGATATCGAAAACCGCGTTTGATGTCAACGTTCCGCAAATTTTACGGTCAGTATAATAGTCTTGTTTGCGATTACTCTGTTTCACTGAGTGAAATGTTGATTTACCTTTTCGTCGGTGGTTGTTGAGACGTCTATACCAATTGTGACGAGGATTCGTTCCTCAAGTATTTCATTTGGACTTGACTGTGGACTTACGGTGGGTGTGATCGGTCGACAGGGGATGCTTACTCCTCCATGACACTTGATCCAATCTCTTGGTTTCCAGAGGATCGTGTCTGTCCAGTTTTACCATATTTGTATATATATCCTGGACATCATAAAGACTTATACTTTGGTAGCTGGGATTTTTATATGTATACAGTTAATAGAATTTCAGTTTTTGATTTAACTAATATGTACTTACATAAAATATATAAACTTAACAAATATTACATTGTAGGAAATAATTGCATGTACGTGTAAATGTTAATGCAATATTTATCTGTAATACAGTGATCATTCTGTTATCAGTGTAAAGTATCATAATCATTTATTCATAATATATGTATGTTGATAGCTAGTTAAAGGACATAAGTTAAGACAAATTACTGAATAAATTTTTTTATGCAGATTTTACAAACGTCCATTCAAATATGAAGATACATATGACAAACATGTTAATTTGGTGGTTTTTTCAGTTTCTTAACAACTATCATTTTTCTTATTTGTACAAGTATGGAATTTTAGGCTGACAATTCACATTTTGATGTATTATTTGTTATAAACACTTAGCTTAACATCAGCTGGAATTTTATTTGCATTTGTAAATAAAGAAATTTGTTATAGAATGTCAATGTTCCTGGAAAACCTGCTCGTTCACGCAACCGATACTATTGCAATATATATATATATATATATATATATATATATATATATATATATATATATATATATATATATATATATATATATATATATATATTGCATGAAGAATATCAATCTATTATATATTTTTAAATGCCTTATATTACTATATATATATATATATATATATATATATATATATATATATATATATATATATATATATATATATATATATATTTATATATTGCAATAGTAATATAAGGCTAGAAAGACATTTAAAAATATATAATAGATTGATATTTAAAGTACCCTCACTGCATTGGTGTCAGTCCATAGCACAGGACAAAATTTGTGACACTTCAACTAAAGCTGGTTATATTTTAGTATAGGTGAAAAATACTTAACGGAATGTAAAACAACAAATAAACAAACAAACGAATTTATCGCACACATGAACTTTTTATATCCAGTTTTGTTTTACATATTTTAAAATTTGTCATGTTTAAGGGTGTGTAATTAAAAATAGTATATTCATTTTTACTTAATTTGGTCGTCTGCCCAGGTCGTGTCATATTCGTCAACAAACTGTGTCGCCGATACGCTTTCAAATGGAATCTTGTATCCGACGTCATATCAAGCGGGATGTAATTGCAAAATATTGTTTGCAGAGCTGTAAATGATTTTTTTTATATGATGCAATTTTGGAAATGACTAGGAACGGCTATCTTGCCCCTAAGAGATTTTAATGACCCTTTATAGTCTCATCACGTGAACCGAGCTGAAGCAATCAAATGCGACAAGTGCGTTTGTAGGGAATACTTATTTTACATCCCAAATTGTACAGCGCTACTCTGTACACTGTTCGGGCTGAAACAGATACTTTCCTGAGATTATCAACTGTATAACCTATTTGAACTAACGAATCAAGTACAAAATCTTCAAGCTTTACAAAAATAATCTTGACAAAACCGAAAACAATGTAATTGACTATTTATACGACTTCACCATTCCCTTGGGTGCTTGATTACAGGTCTCACCACTGCAGTAAGCCCGGATGTCACTCATTTCTAGTCAGCAAGGGTTGGAGTACCGCTGGACCATAAGCTGATTTGGTGTGAAAGTTCGACAGTTTATTTGCAGGAGACCGGTTGTCTCTTCCCTGGTACATTGTAACCCGGTTCTCTCTTGCATCATAAAAAAACTTTCAGCCACCATGCAAATGAACACTTGCTGAGTGTATCGTAAAACACCATTCAAACAAAGGCCAAAAACGAAAACGTGAAAATAACAATTGTGATGTTCAATTTCTCTTTTCTTACATGTATGTTTACTGTTTTTTGTAAATACGTGTGATGATGGTCAGATTTCATGTCAGATTAGAAAGGAAAGAAATTTTGTTGGAAACAAGAAGCCCACAGACCACGTGACTTACTTGAGCTGTGTTAGTATCTTACATATCACAATACTTAGGAGTGGATATCAATGAGCTTTGACAAAGAAAACTGCATTACACGTAAAAGTTTTGCAAACGGAACTTGACAACTGTAAAATCCATATATCTTCTACACATCAACGATTGCATTAAACAAGAATATTTTATTTTAATCTAGATCAATAGTCAAAGGGTGTTAGAGATATGTTAAATTAAAGGACTTTAGAAAAGTTTTATAACAGGTAGTCAAGAGTATAAATATTATAAACATAATACCAAAGTTACAATGCTCAAGACGATATCGTTTCTGTCAATTAGACTTCATCAGTTGAGCTCCAATTTGAAAAGTATGTGATTTTTTCTAAAGATAAAATGGTATCATACAAGGCCAAATAATATATCTAAAGGTATAGCCGAAATCCGTCTAAGAGTAACCACTGTAAAAATGACTATCTTAGCTTTAGAAAAAATTTAGAATTTAAATGGTGTTAATATAACATGTTCTTATAAGAAATTTGAAGCAAGTACCGATATGCGTGTATTCACATCACTAGACTAGTTTTAAAAGTTATCTCTGACACAATTTTCTAGTTATCATACATCTCATGAAAGACTAGATAATGCCATACAGAGTGCACATATAATATATTCACGTTTTTTTTTAAAATTGAGAGGTTGGGGTGAACAGTACTTTGTCACTGTATCTAATAGATGTATGAAAGCTTGCCAGAAGCCTCATACCTTTAATTTCTTTCAAGCACCTTGTATCGGAAGTGACAATATTCATCTAGAACATAAGGCGAAGGGTAGAGTTTCTTGATTCACTAGTAACAGATTCCATCGAATTATATTTGATGGCAAATGGAACTTCATTTGAATTCCCTCTGTGCCAGGGCGATTTATGCCAGTCTCGAATTAAATTTCTGAAGAAAAATATTTTTGAAAATTAACATATTTCACTATTTTTTTTCCAATTATCTCCCGTTTGAAAATGACCTGGCACTTCATTTGAAGTTCATAGAAGGATTTAAACAAACATTTTTTTGAAATTGGTCCCATGCTTCTTGAAAAGTTGAAAATGTGAAAAGTGAACAGACAAGCAGACGGACCATAGACAGATCTGGTACCAAAACACACCCACAAGGGAAAGGGACAATGCGTACTTTATTCCAGTGATGTTTCTTCAAACGCTTTTTATTCAGGTGAGCTAAAAATAGAGCAACATTTCTCTGTAAACCGTTCTTTTCGTTTCTCTACGAAATGATTAAAATCCCATAAGTTTTAAATCAATTCCTTTTTATAAGACGCTTTGTTAATAGCAACACTGAGTAGAACTACAACATCAGGCTGAAAATCCAAAAATCTGTAAAAAATGGTCTACAAAATCAGCGCCTTTAAAAACATATTTGTCGATTATGAATTGCATGGGTGGCGGAACAACCTGATGTTAATTAAATACCATTACAGTTACAACTGTATGATTCAACAAATCATTTGCAAATCATATGATTTAAAATTACCATGTTTTGTCAAATTTCCTTCACTCGTTTCAAGAGATGGTATAAAAATAGTTGGTCATTGCGAAATTTGTTCGACAAATGTATCAACCTCGTTACCAAAACAAAGTTGGATTTTTCAAAGACTCAGTCATTTGTCCAGGTATGTTTAAAATAAAGTAAACTTGTTTGTCAAGTCCTTGCGAGTTTCGTATTTTATCTCGGAACTCGCTGAATTTCAAAGATTTACTAATGATTGTTTTGAACTGTTTCGATGGTGTCAACTTATCAAATTCCATCGTTTCTTGATACTCTGAAGAAAAAACCCACTGATATATTATTACCGAAAAGGTTCGTGATATACATGAAAGAAGTAACACTTTATTGTATTACATGTATTCAGGTAAAATTTCACGTTTTCTATGTTGTTGCACTATTCGTGTGTATCAAATTAATCAGGCACAGCTACCTGGAAACATCTTATATTGAATCATGAAAAATTCGTAAGGTCGATACAGGGGATCTTGTTAAACAATATGAAGTCCCCAACTGATGAATGTGTGAAAGTAATGTATTCTGGACCAGGACACCTGATCCTATTTCCGGATTCTTACAGATCCGTTTTTTTCTGATCTTGATCACATTTGTATATTGTCTTATGGACTTCTTGTCGTTCAACACGTCACGGTTGGTTAAACATACCTGTAACCTTTCCTGATCAAAGGAGTATTACAAATGAAATTTGAAAACAAGATAGATTCCTTGAATATTTATTTAAGACAAGATAGGGGTCAATGGGATATAATACGGTTATACAATAAAGAATAAAATACATATTTTGTAATATGTTGTACAATAATAGGTTTAACATTGTTGCTTTACAGAATATACGTGAAACACTTTCTGAAAACCATACACATGTATTTAAATAAACGTTCATATAAAACATCTTATGAGAGACCACCTGTCTGTAGCAAAATGGGTGGTGCTTCAAGAAAATTAAGACTCAGTTATGAATGCTAAAATCCCGGCATAAAGTTACACCAATAGTCATGATAATGTGCCGTTTTCTTCCTTACATACAAATCACTTTCATTATTTAAGGCAAAATAATACAGAAATGTTATTAAACTTTTCTCTAAACAACAATCATCTATATGATAGAAGATCAAACATATGAGAACGGAAGTACAGTCTTTGTTTCTATGTGGAAAGGTATCAAATCACGGCAGTTTGAATATGTCATTTTTTCATTTAGTCATTAAAACAGATTTCACCTGTATCTGAACTTAGATAATACAAAGATAATTATTGATTAATCTCACCAAGAATAACAACTCCTTTTCAGCCACGTAGATCAACATCAGTTAATAATATTTTGCAGTAACAGTAAGTTGCATGAATCATGTTTTTTCACCAAGATCATATATCATTAATCTCGCTGATCTGTTTCTGAAGGGAAAGTAAATCGACTTGCGTTTAAAACTACTCGGGGATTTTTTTGTAGTATGGTAGTAGCAAATTTTGAACGATGGACAACCACAAAAAAACACTACCCAAAATTTTATGAAACAGTATTCATTCAATATCCTATGCCTTCAATGTGTCTACTACTATAGAAATAGAACCCTTTATTTAGATACAATGGATTAAAAACGTACTATAAAGGGGATTGATGTTACCGGGTAGCCATTGCATTTTGTTGAAATCGCCAATCAGTAGTATATCAAATAAATATATAATTTGTTATACATGTACATAAATTGTTAAAAAGTTGTTCCCTTTCAAACTCACGGATTTATAAACAACGTGACTGGACGGGCGATTATTAACACCTCGAGTTATTTTCCTCATACTGTGTATAAACTGTATCAAACACATACAGAAAAATGTCAAACTACAATGTATAGGCTTTTCGTTATACATATAGTTTGTAAACATTGTTTCAAGTTAATACTATTACGTTCAACTCACCAGGTATAAAATCTGGTAAAGGCAGTATGGCTTGATTGCAAAGCAAATTGTTTCAAAACTCAAGACAAAGCTAAGTACAACGGATAACATTCCATTCTTTAGGCAGACTGAAGTTCAGGCATACAGACAGCGTCAAAGATTCAAAGACCAATATTTGCTTCATAATTTGACTTCGTTCCTGCAAATGCTCCTGTCCAACAGCAATCAGCTCAATTGTTTGTTTGAATGATTTTACCCAGCACTCAACAATATTTCGGTTCTATAAAGGTGGTTGGTTTTTAATAGAGGGGGAAATATTCAGGTCGCAAATTACCCAGGAAGAGAACATAGAAAACTGGTCATCTGTCTCTCAAAATCATCTGAGGTTCCAGATAGGCTTCAACCAGCACTGACTAGAGCGAGAGACTTCCTGGTTTGAGGCACAACGATCTGTCTACTCGGTCATGAGGAGACCTCAAACAGGAACGTTTGACCCTGCAGTGAGGTATGCTGCGATTCAAAACTTTTTTATTTTGACTTTATTGTCGTTTTAAAAACTCCTGGATCCGATTGAATAGAAGAAACATTATTAACTTTCATTATTAACATAAAAAATGTTATTTTCATGTAAAAAATGAATAAATATGTTGAGTAGAGTACTCAAAACTTGTATACATTCTCAAGCAATTTTTCAATATTTCCGAAGTTTTCTTCAAACGAACAATGATTTTCATGTATGCCATCAATACTAAAACATGTCCAGTTGCGGCATAAATTTTGTGTGTTTTTACCTTTAAATCACGAAGAGTTAGTCGAGCTAGAGTATTGAGTAGATTTGCTGACCGGTCCCTGAATTCCAACCATCTCCAAGCACATTTGACTCCTCACTTTATTGTGTTTATTGTCATATAACTTGGTGGGACAGAGTGACCTTTTGACTATCTTGCGGAATATTTTACTCACTTTTCAGTTAAGACAGGATACACAAGAAATGGGTTTCATTCCTCATTAGATTCCCATAGGTATGGTTGCAAGTACTCTGGTCAGTGTAATTTTCATGTCGTTATGCTGCACTTCCTGAAACTTAAACTCGTCCATGTCAAAAATGGGTTCAAAAGATTCCACCCCACAATACATCAATAAACAAAGATAAACATTCCCTTCCTCATGACATATCTTTGAAGATGCGTTTCAAGCAAGTTAGTAGATATATTTTTCTACATGCGTGCTCTAAAAACGTTAATTTAAATACTGTAGTTCTATTTTTGGCATAATTTTAGTTATATGAAAAATTGATCTAATCACTCACTATGAACTTGGAGCTCCATCGTCTGCAAAGCCTATATACAATGGGCAATGACGATCACTTGACCGGATTTGGAATTTAAGGCAGAGGCAATTTTATTTTGAATTAGAATATTACACTTTTTTCTCATCAGAGGGGCATTAACTGTGTTTACCAAAAAATTGTTTCATTTTTTTCTACTTGCATTTGATGTACAATAACAAATACAAATAAGTCTTATATTCCTAAATATTTGGTAAAAATAAGGTTGGGTCCAGTGTGGTATTCATTTACAAATAGTGACGTTTAGATTATCGACTTATCCCTTATTACAGTCTGTATAAAAAAAATCATTCTAAATCATTCTAGGAGCAGCCAGACAGTATAATGAACCAGTAACTACATTAATGGACTGTGTCCTTGTTGATCCACAGACTGTGAAGAGTGGCAGAATTCCTGCATTCAGTTCCCTACAGAAGGCAAAGATCGTTATGCATCTTCAAGTTATGGCAGAATACGGTTATGGTACCAACGCCAAGAGGTAGCTGTTATAGCAACAGAATATGATATTCGGTTGGGAATTAGAGATAGGCACTACCTATTTATTCTGAGATGGTTGTGGGGGTATTTGTCAACAGGTGGCCAGAGTTGAAAGTGTTCAAACCACAAAGTCTAGAGGAAGCCAGGGCTAGAAGTGCTTCTGTTTCTGCTGTTTACAAATACTTTAAAGAGTTGCAACAGGTTATCTATGAGCATGGTTTTGACAAAGAGCCTCACTTGATTTACAATGTAGACGAAAAGCGATTTTCACAAAATCATACTCCCCCCTCAATTATATGTGCTAGTCAGCTTAAGCCGCAAGCTATAACCTCCGGTAAATATAGTACAACTACTTTGATAGGATGTGGAAGTCCTAGAGGTGTGGCAATCCTTCCTTTCTTTGTATTTGCTAGCAAGAAAATGGTCCCTGAACTGATGGGAGGAGCAACTCCAGGCGCAGTAGGTACACTGTCAGACTCAGGATGGTCTAATTCTCAGTTGTCTGCAGAAAACTTGACATCTGCCTTTAAAAAGAAGTGGAATACATCCATGTGACAGAGGCAATCCAATTGCAATGTTTTAAACCTGCAGAGGTGTTTAACTTTCAGACAGCGGATGAGATTGCCAGAGAGGACAACTCGGATGTACTTAATGTGGGAATGGAAAGACTTCAAAACAAACAGCCCGATTAGATCAACAGTGACAAATCAACATGTTTTAGAGAAAAGGAAGAGACATTTAAAGATGTAAAGAGACAGGGCGAGTGGAAAGAACGAAAATCAATGTGCAAAATTATATCTGGGCATTGTATCAGACAATGATAGATCTGATGACCAAGCATACAAATAAATAATAAAGTCCGATGAATCAAACAGAAAGAGGACAATAGACAGTCAAGTGGTAACAGGATCTAATTATAACTCTAAAACAATAAGAAAGTAGAAAGGCACACTGATAGTGATAGTGATAGAGGATGAGAACCTTGAAACAGAGTCTGAAATTCCTGAGGGAAATTCGCATTTGTAAGGTTTATACACCAAGAGACCCTGCAGTGTGATAGCTTGATTTTCAAAGTGGGTACACTCTGATGATCCCATCACTCCATTTTAAAGAATGGAGTACCCTTCGACCAATGTACTAACCTTAAATACTGTTCAGGCACAAGAATGATCCACAAGAATGGCAAATTCTTCTGTCCTCATTGTGTAGAGGAATAAAATTTTTGTATATATTATTTTATCATCGTTTCATTATTATTTTTATTCATGACATTTCAATTAGTTGTAAGTCAAAAATAAGCTATATTCCTATTAAAAATTCACACTAAATAAATTTTCAAAATATTTTCAAGATAAATTCAAAATTTACTTTTCTAAAGAATTCAGAGTTTTGCTTTAAAATTTAAACAGATTTAAACAAAAATTCTTACTTTTAAAATACACTGTAAAATAGAAATGGAATACAAAATGTAACACTTTTACACAGGTATGATTTTCAGTTTTGGTGGTGTTAAATGTTTACCTCTGAAAATTCAGAGTTTTCAGAAAATGTACAATGTAAATAATATTTCAATCACCTTGGACCATCTTCCCATCAGTATTAAAACGCTGTTTTGTTATCATTCATCAGATCTGTAGTCTGTCCTATCTATCTATATCTATTAATTCCATCACAATTTTTATCAATATTAGTATCATTACCAATAGTATTACTCATTCTGTCATAAATATTATTACATTTCTTTTTCTTGTTTTCCCTTATTTATATAAAAATATCAATTCTGAGATGTCGTTAGTTTGATTTCTACACAGAACATATATTTAGATGATACAACTGCCGGAACAGCACCCATCTATCAGTGAGTGTAATTTGTTTCTCGAATGAAAAGATTTAGAATTTTTTTCTAACTAAACTAATAATATGGAAATAAACCACAACTGAAGGTGTTTTCCAAAACTTAATTTTGAAAGAAATGTTTGATTATAGTTTCAAATCGATGTGACAGTTTTGACTGACGAAATTATGGCCCCTAATGTTACAAAACACTGATTGGTTTCACAGGAAAAAAGGAAGTTACAAAATGTTTTAAAATGTTTACATTGAATACAATAAATTATATAAAAAAACTACAACAAAAACTAAAATTAATCATTTGTTAATATCATTAATTCTGGATTGGAGCAGAGAAGAATAGAATGATTTCAAATTTCAAAAATTATTTAGTGTAAACCAAAGTCAGATTCTGCATGCAGACCAGATATGGTTGATAGCAAACCTCTTGGTTTAACACTTTAAAGTGAAATAGATCAGAAACATTATTATAATGATGAGGAAGAAAATAAATACATGTATACGTTATGTGATTTAAAAAGTCTGACAATAGTTATATATTGACAGAAAGTTAAATTCACATCTATCTTAGTACAGGGAGACATTACATATATAATCAGTCCAGAGATATCTGAACTAGGCATGGGTAAACCGAGTAATTACAATATGAGTATTAAGCAAAATAACCACTCCATGACAGAACCAGAATGACAGCAATAATATTTTGATTAGTTCAATTAAAATACAATATTTTAATTATATTATATTTTAATTATGTTACTCCTCCGACTTTCATACAACTATATTTATCAATTTTTCTATCACTTCATGTTTCCATTAAGTGAAAAAAAAATCCATGGCAATGGTCGTGTGGTTAGAGCTTGAAACCATGAAGCTTCTGGTCAGCACAGGTTTGAGGCCTAACTAAGCTGATTCTGTGAGAAAGTTTGCCAGTTTACTTGTGTTCTCTTTCTGGATACATTGAATGCGGGTTCTGTCCTCTGTAATTCTAAACTGATCGTCAACATATAGCTGATTGCACTGTTTTTAACACTGAATCCTAATCAACAAGAAAATGGGTTAAAATTAATACCTATACTGCCTAAAACACCTTGCAGGTCCCTTATCTAAGCTGTGTAAAACCCTACAGAAAGATATCAAAATTTGCCAAGTAATGTTTTAAAAAATACTGTGGAATCTCGTTTTTTCCGAAATTCACAAGACCGCTTCTGATACTTTCAGATATCAGGAATTCAAAATAATGGAAAATTTTAACTTCCCAAAAAAAATTAGGATCGACTGTTCAACTTTCGACACATCTGATTTTGAATATAACAAGATTTCAATGTGTATTGAAAAGTTTAAAGTGATATAAATCGTCATAATGATAATTTTTGGCCTATGACATATAGAAGAGAATATGACAAAATGTGTGTTCAAATACATTATCAAACACGTGAAACGTTGTAAAAGATCTTTTTTTTTATAGGTTTTTTTGTTTTTATTAGAATTTAAGTTTTCCTGTACCTTAAAAAATCTGGCTGTATTTCCGTATGCAATGACCTTTCTGATAAACTCTTTCACCATATTAAATGTGCTTCCTAAATCGGTCAGGTGGATCTCAGTCCTTTCCGCGCTCGATCTATCAGCAACCACTACTCTTGAGACAATTAGGTGCGTTAAAGTCAGCCGATTTTTTATGTTTTTTATATTATTTTTAAGATACTGGACATGATTTTTATAGGAAAGTACATGAATTATGTAAAATATGTGCTTTTTAACACTGTTAAATACCTGAAATAAATCGGATCAATATATGAATAAAAATATCAGGTCACTAAAAGAAAACTTTCCAGTCTTTAATGTTACCCTGAAATTATTAATGCTGACACTGCCAATTTCTAAACAATATAACTATAAAAATTATGAGTATCTCATGTTTTACAATCATGCCGCCATGTCCAGTGGAGTTGGGCAGTTTATATTTGTCAAGAATGATAAAGCCGAGTATGCGATGGGACCTAAAAATGGGTCGAGATCTCCCGATATACCCGGCATGTGGACAATTTCAGAAACGAGTGTTTTGAAACGAAGGAAAAGACCAACTTTTCCCGATTTAGATCTGAAATGATGATGTACTAGAAAAACGCAAAGGGAATAAGAATAAAATATATGTTAACTTCAAATTATCTTCGCAAGAAAGTTAATGTGTAATGGCCAGAATGATATCAAACTAATATTATGGGTTGTTTGGGAAGTCTGGGGCAATTATACGTATGCATTTGTTATTCTAATCACCAGATGGCCTTTTTGGGATATATACAATAAAATATTACATGAAATGGGCATGGAAATATTTTCATCTACAACATCTCATATCGCTGTAAATGCAATGCACACCTGCATGAGAAACAATGAATGATGGGACTGCAACTGAATTATATAAGTGTATCCCTGTAAAACACCTGTAATCTTAGTACAATAACTGTATATTTCAAAATTTAAGATAAAACAAAACTAAGCATTTTTCACTTGAAATTTCCTCTGTCAACCTGATGTGCACATGATATATATATATATATATATATATATATATATATATATATATATATATATATATAAAGCCTCTCTTTTCCTTATATAACCAGAAAATTAAATAAAAATATATATCAAACACTGTATATTTTGTGTTCAAACTTACATAAAAACTATTTCTCTTTCTGTATAACAAAACAATTGAACAAATTTTTTTTTATTAAAACATCATTTACTGGTAGTTTATATTTGAACATAAAACACGAAATCACTAATGGCAGTAAGGCCGAATTGCAAAGTAATACATCCTGGAGTTTGAATTCCAAAGTAAAAGGTAATGGTCAAGGTAAAAAATGAAGGTCAAACCATCAAAGTCAACTAATGACATCATGTCTTATTATCCCGTGAAGTTACAATGTGGTAATCCTAACATTTTTTTTCTCAGAGCCTTAACTTATTAACCCCTGAAAGCCATAACACATTATCATTAACTCCTGAAACACAAGGGACTCTTCTGTAAATCAATGACGGGCCAGTCCAAATGTGTCTATAGGGGTGAATGAGTTAATGCAACATCTACACCAAATCTGTGAAAATGAAAGGTGGTCAGATATCTTCAGTTTGTGGACAGTTATTTGCTTCACAACCCGGCCAAATACAAATGACATTAGAATCAACCTCCTTTTCCCTTCTAATTAGGCAATTGTTAACACCGAAAACATGGTTTGCTTTACATGACAGGAAAAGAAACTTTAAGGGGCATTACCTTCATCATTATTTTGATTTTTTTCTACTTTTACTACTTGTACTTAATATACAATAAAAAATAAAGCTATACACAAATATAAAAAATCTTATATTCCTATATATTTTGTGAAAATAAGGTCAGGTCCAGTGTGGTATTCATATACAAAGAGTAAGATTGAATTAATCAATTATAAGTGAAAAAGTGCCAAACCTGGGTTTCTCAAGCAATTTTCACAAAATATATAGGAATTTAAGAATTGTTATGCCTGTGTATATCTCTTTTTTGTTATTGTATATCAATCTAAGTAGGAAAAAAGGAAAAATGTAATTTTAGGGAAAAACACAGCTCATGCCCCTTTAATTAATAAAACATGATATAAAATAAAAACTAACATACTGGTATACAACGGTTACAACCTATAATCATATTTTACATTGAGCAAAAACTGTTTCTCTCACTAATTTAAAAAAACTTATTTGGTTTCAAATAACATCAGAACATGTAAAAAGGAAAACTGAGTTATGTATATTGATTTTTGACACAGTATTCCTCTCATTTCTATCTAAAGAGATCAAACTGATTTTAAGGTATGACAGACAGAATGTTCTTCATCAAATAAATGTAATTTTGTACACTATCTCCCAAATACCCATCCACTGATAATTTTCTCTAAGAATTCGATGGAACTAAAAAAAGATTAAGTCTGGGACTTTGAGAGTAAATTTCTGGCAAGTCCAACTGAGAAATTTCAAGGTCCATGCTGAACTTTGTTAATGAGTAATATAGTAAAATTATAAATGAATGCAGATGAGGCAAGTCCCGGACTTGGGACTTGGAGAATTTTGTACCCCTGATCTTAGCATTTCCAATACTACAGTTTTGACCAATTATAACAAAGTTCTTCCCAGAAATTTTAACTCCAGATGACATGTATTTAAAAAAATGCTGTCAATAATTTATATTATGCTTTTACACAATTCTATACATCATGTACAGTATGTTGTTTAGACTCTCTCTCTCTCCAATACTATATCTGTCTGTTTTGAACACTTACACTTCATGAGTCAATAGTTATATTTCTACATTTTGTATAGAGAATTGCATATAATTACAAATTTATAAAATTCAAGAATGTGTAATTGTCTGAATCAGGGATTTACCATCCCATCAATGGGGGCTAAAATAAGGCTGCATGCCCAATTCGAAACAATGCATTCACCCAAGTGCATTCAAAATTTTCCAACTGAAGTCAAATGACAATGAATTAGAAGAGATAATTGTATTTTCAAACAGTTTTCTGGGTTTTGTGCATTTTTAGATTTCACAATTTAAATTAAATGTTGCTGAAATTCCCAATATAAAAAGGCTCAGGCACAATTCCCTAAAAATTGTGGAAAATCCTGGCTTATACTATTATAATTGCTAATGAATATTCAGTACTGATTCTCCTGTTATTTATGCCTAGCTACTATGTATCTTGAACTCTATGTTCTAACATATACTTATAAATGTCTTATATATGTGTAATCCTTATTTAGTTCCTATATATATTTTACACCATTGGTCTACATATCTTAGTGCTATTTATAACTTCTCTGTTCATTATAAATTGTTTATATATTTCTGCTAAAATTTTTCTGTATAGCACTTTTATATAAGGTCTTCAATATTCTTATTATTTACATACGAAGAATCTCACCCTATCTAATAGCATTGTTTCATTTAGCTCATTACTTTTTCATTTTAAGTCTAAGATTTATATTCAATTCCAAATATCTATCTCCTAAGGCTATACAGTGATTTAGACATCTACCTAACAGAGGGAGCATTCATTAATAGATATTTTGTGGTACTATGTAGTTTTATGTAGACTTTTCTCTTATTTTTTGTTACATTTTCACTGAGGTAATTTTTGTGATATAATTTTCTCATAATTTGGACTGGAAAATCCATATAAATTTCCCACAAGAGAATTTCCTACATCATTTTATCTCTCCCTATTTCAACTTTAACCGTATCCATTTTACACAATGATGTTTGTTAGAGTTATCTCTCTTTAACTGGGATGCTGTTTTAAGTTAAAGACATACAAGCTGTAAACATTTTGGATTTTTTTTTTGGTATTAAAGATTTCAAATATTTGAAGTTTTATATAAATAAAATGTTTTCTAATAATAATTACGGTTTGAAAAAAACTTATTATAATGTCATATTTGTGAAAAGAAATCAAATGTGAATAATGGGCGAATACACATGTGTATTCTTACATGGATTGCAGAAATACCAATCCTCGGTGTATTACGCTCACTCTAGGCAATATATGCATATCTTAAAATTTTCTACAATATATCTTTTTAGATTTCTAAATCAAAGTTTTGGTCTAATTGCAGGATATTTTTTATTTATCAAAATGACAGTTTGCCTGCCTTTGAAATAAGTAAGTACAAATATGAGGAAAAAAAATCAATTATCATGCTGTAGGAGAGACAATTAATTCTCAGTCCTGTTGCCCAAGTCGATTGCACCCATGACTTGGCAAGCCTCAACATGACAAGCCTCAACTAACACCTATATTTCATTGTCTCTCCTGCAACATGGTGTTTCATACCATAATTATCTCTAACCTCTATTTTGAATTGTAGCTGCTGTTTGGGAAATTTAAAAGGAAAAAAAGTCCAGTATTATCAGTCAATTGAGTTCCCATCCTATATCTACTTAACATTTGACCAATGGGGTCATGGATTTCATAACTGACATATCGCCAAATACACATGGCTCTCCATATGTCAGATTTGACATCATTCTGTTATGACATCATAATCACACAAATGTTTGACTGGTCATTTAATGGTGACATCATAATATACTAATCTGTCAAAAGGTGGTGTTTTTTTTTTTTCTTTTTTTCAAAAGGTCAATTTGTTATCTGTAACATATAGATGCCAAAATTGATTGAGGAGAATTAGATTGGTGGTTTTAGATAGTATGTTCATCAGTTTACTCATCAAACCCCTGAAAAAAATGGACTCTTCTGTAAATCAATGATTTAGACAAGTCCAAGTGTATCTTTAAAGCTAAATGGGTTAATGTCATGGGAAAGAAACAGAATGCAACAGATCACCTGAATCACATAGGTAATCTATGACCTTTGACCTTTATAAAGCTTGTTCTTTTTTTGTCTCCCACTACCCGTTATTGATATTGCATATTTAAAGCTATTCATATTTCTGATATCTCTGATCCAGAAGTCACCAAATTTACTTACTACTAAAACTCAACTTTTATCTTATAATTTTGACTGTATAGTTGTTTGTAAAAAATAATGGATATTAGTACACTAGAAACACACCATTTCTTTTTTTTTTTTCATTTACATGAAAGTCACTGGGTCAAATTTCTGATTGTCCCATAAAAAAATTAAATACCTAGAAATTGGTGGTCAAAATTTGAGTATGTACTCAAATTATTCTTTGAAATTACTGAAGTTTTCTTCAAATGAGCAAAAATTTTCATCCTTTTTTACCACTCTACACAATACACAAATATATCCACAGCTTCTGTGTGTTTTTATTTAAAGTAATAAGTTTTTTTTTTCAATTTTGAATAGTGATTTACGCCACAATCAACAATTTTCAGATATATAGTGGCAGTCTGTTTTAAATGGTGGAGCAGGGAACCATACGCCTTCCCCATGTAAATTGCAAACTTTCTCACAAATATAAGCTTAGGTTCCAGCGGGCCTAGAACCTGGGCAAACCAGTAGTGAGAGACTTCATGGTTCTTACAATACTCTTACTATTTGGCCTTGAAGGCCCCCACATAGAAAAAGGTATGCGAGATTCAGCGTTATGTAAATTTGGTGACTTCAAGGCCATGGTTATATTTCATCGAGATCAAATGGTACAACATGTAATTGCAGCATAAAGTAATACTGGATTCACATTTTTGTTCAAACTGGATCTTGAACCATTCAAAAATTGGCTCAAAATTTCATGTGATACAAAATACAAAAAATATTACATCAAATGTGAGTTCAAGAAATTTTACCCATCTTCGTTGGAGTCCAGTTTTATATATACAACTTATATACATATAATATATTATACCTCTTTTGTACATATATGTACATACATGATTTTACTGATATAGACTAAATATATATCTTTATACAGAAGTTTATATACAATCTATCACTTGAGTCTTCTACTGTATACTACAATTTGACTTGGTCTCCTGTATGCGATCTTGGGCGTTCTCTATTGCTCGCCTACACCTCTTCGTAGCTGCTCGACCAGAAACCAGGAGCCTTGAGAAAAAAAAGTGATAATAATTATGTAAAAGAAACCAATACAAAGGATTAACTTTTGGGTGTAATTTCATTAAACACAAAGATCACCAAATGTCGGTGAAGTGCTTCAAATTTTGGCCTATGCTCAGCACTTACGGCCATTGAGCAGTGAGGGTTCTTTAACATGCCGACACCTCCTGTGACACGGGACCTCGGTTTTCACTGTCTCATCTGAAGGACAGGGATCCAACCTGCCACATGCTGGACTCGAGCTCACGACCAAGAGTCGAGCGCGCTACCAACTGAGCCAGGCCGGCTCCTTTTCCTTAACAGTGCACTACAGTATGTAATATACAGAAATATATATAAACCCTCGGAAAAGGCTATGACAGAAATCACGGTCCCATTTCATGAAAGGCCTTAAGTCTTTGACTAAGTCCGAGGACCACACTTATAACTTGCTACCAATTTACAAAGAATAAGGACTTGTGACTTACAATTAAATCAGGTCAGGTCTTTCTGACAACCCAGAGGTGGTGCATAGACCTAAGTTACTTTTGTATGTGTACTAATATATCTTTGTAAATAAAGCGGGTGAAAGGATGTATAACAATCAAGATCTAATTTGAAAATGTGCTAATATGCCTGTTGTACGGTAGTGTTGATAAACGGTCCAAAATTTTGTCTTAAAGTCAATTAACTTAAGACCTACAACTTATTGATAAACTGCATCCCAGGCATCCTGATTATCTTTAATGTCATTTAAAGGATGAAAACGGTCCTTTTCCTAATTTAAAAAGGTTACCATTTTCCTGATGAAATATCTATTTTTTCCCCAACACGATACTTATAATATAATAAGGTAGGTGCAATATAATACTCATTGTCGATGCATGCAGTAGAATTCTTACTTTGTACTTCTAACAAGATGTGTTTGTGAAACACAAATTGCCCCCAGTCCCAACAAATTTCTATGCTGGCAAATAATATGTATACTTTACCCCACCCCACTCCCAGGGGCATGTGATGTCAGTGAAGCGTGAGCAACACTTAGACGAGCTTAGAGTCAAAGTTTGAATACTGTATCACAATCCAAACTTGAAATATTGCACTCTATATGTAGGCGGGACGGAATTACGGACAGACAGACAGACAAACAGAAGATCCAAACACTAGATGCCCACGGAAGACCTTCAGGCCGAGGGCATAAAAAGTATACCAGCATTATGAGTTTTTGACAGCATAGGGACAAAAACACGATGTGTGGATGACTGCCATTTATTGTCTTAACAACACTCAACCAATAAAATAAGAATTTCAATCAGAATATTTAGACATGCTAACAAAAAATAACAGTGTATAACATGGTAAAGAATTCTTAAAGCTGTCATCTTAACTTTTAAACAAGTTTAGAATTTGAAGAAAAAAAAATCATAATGCTTTTGCAAGACCCCCGATTTATTATTCCAAAGGAAGACATTTTTGTTAAATGTTATCAATAGAAATTGGCTCACATGTCTGCTATAAAAGGTGAGGCTGCAGAACGACCGTTATTCACACCTGCACTCCCAAAGCGAAACAATGGACAGATGACATGTAATCAAAACATACACTTTACTCAAATCATAAACATTCCGCATTAATCTTTACATCAAAGACTTTAATAAATACACATAATAAATAGATTTAATAATTAGTTTTAAATTCATTATTTTAGTATCCGTAAAATAATATACACTTTGAATGTTTAAATAGATAAAATCCTACCAGTAATCTGCACCCTTTCGTTATGTTGTTTACATAGCGTCACACATTCTGGTGAACTCAGTAAAGTGAGCAGTCAGGTCGCGCGCACTTGACCAATGACAAGGTTCACCTTCTCATATTTTTCCAAAGATGACAACAAATAAACGTTATAAGAGACTAGGCTGTGAAACATTGCTATCAAATTTTTCGAAATGGATGCAAGTAAAACAAGCCGAATGTTCGAATATATATTTCTGAGTTGACCTTGGTCTGACATGTCTTGGACTCGTTATTTCAGAAGTGAGGACATTCATATCATAACAGGTGGTCTTGAGCTCCTGTTTGTTTATAATTTTACGATTTCCTCAGGGGGAATTAGGAATTATGTTTGATATTCTCATGTTTAAACTGATTAATTACACACTTGTGAACAGTATATTAGCCGGCTCAATGTCCAGATAGAGTAAATGAACTTTGTTGATATCAATATTTATTTTCGACATGTAGGTGAGTTATACTAAAACTTCATTACTTCACACGTTTGTTCTGTGCGACTGTAGTAAGACAATGACGATTGATTTTGCAAACTTGCCTTTAATATCGGTTGTGGGGGCTTGTTTCTATTCAGAAAACTGAACAAATATGCTGACTAATGGAAGTAAAACAGTGGGGTTTTTTCAAAAGCGAAATTATTATTTTTTTTTATTTGATTAAAATGGTTTAAAAGTTGAGATGACAGCTTTAAGATGTACATATACATAAAAATCTCATCGTTAACATTTCTATTGGACTCTGTCATTTTCACCTGGATCCTAACCTTTGAAAAGGTTGCCGTACACATTGTGTATGATTTGTTCTTCTATAGCTTTGTGTATAGTATACACCATTTTGTTGTTCAGTTTGTTGATCTTCTGATGTGTGTGGCTTACAGAAGGAATCCCACTGTACAGTTGTATTTCCAATGTCGTCCACTTTCGCCTGTGTAAACGAGTCGTCATACTCCGGAGAAGCTGATTGCGAAGGGTAGACAGATTCTTCATCGTCACTGACTTCATCTCCGTTTTCCTGAAACAAATCAGATGTCCTTGCAGTGTTCATACCCTTTTAATCATATCATTGCTTGGGGGAAAATTTCAGTCCCATTTCCAATGAAAAACTGACACCCCACCCCTCCAACGATGATGAGTCTGCGAACTGAATTTTCAAGGGGAAAATCTGTTTTTATACTCAAAACTACATGTTATACCCGAGTCCAATTATCCAGGAAAACCACAAATACCACTAACTGCAAAACAATCAATGTATTTTGACAATAACATCTTCTTCAAGATGATGTTTTATTCCAGACCCAACATTTTTTCACTTATATAAACAATATCTTAGAATCAAATAAGAAATCCCGAGATTCTTTTTTAGAAAGGGTGGTATTGTTATTTTCATCAAAAAGGAAATGGAAAACAGAAACAGTTTTTAATGGTGGAAGAGAGAACCCAGTAAGTAATAAACCTGGGAAGAGACCACCAACAGGGGCAGACAAATCCCATTACCAAGTGCTTTTACACATCGGGCAAGTGAATATTTAATCAGAACTTGCCCACGGACAAGTGTTTTTAAATAATGATAGTTATATATGAGAATAAATGAAAGTAAACACTTTTCTTCTGATATCGGAAGTTGAATTTCCCCCATGAATTGTTTTTCATCATATAAAAGTATAGCTGAATATATGCAGCCATTCCTGTAAACATGTTTCCTCTGAAACCGGAAGTTGACGTTAATCACAGACGCCATCATACTTTCCATCAAACTATGACCTATTCACTATGCAAAATAAGAAAATACTTTCCTAATTCCCTTCCCCAAAACCACCAAACATGTTCTCAAAACTCAAAATTCTTTATTTTCAAACCAAAATTACCATTTAATAACACTTCATATTTGAATGTACATCTACCATACCAGTAACTCATGTTCAAGCAATTAGATCTCTGAAGAAGTCATTTTCTGTTATTGATATTTATTAACCTAAATATGATTTTTATATGATTTTTACCATGGATCAAGACTTATATGTCAGAAATATATACTAATAAAATAATACAGTTTTAACAATATTTAGTCCCTAAAAACACAATCTGATCAAAGACTGTTACGATCTTGATGTAGCTATTTTATCATGTACATGTATATATAGCACTGAATACCGTAGTTTTCAAATTCAGTTGAAAATATAACTGATTTACAATTTTAAATGTTAGATACATATCTCGATTACTATAAAATTTCAGCTGTAAACACTGACTGGTTTTGGAAATATAGTCGGCTGAATTTACGCATACCCCAGTAGTAGTTTTAAGTAATAATAATGGTGTCACAGAGATCATCCAGTATGTTTACAGGTAAATGTACTGAAAATTAATTGCCAAAAATGTATTGCAGGTAGTATTTCTGACATATAAATCTTGAGCCATAGTAAAGAAAATCATATTCAGATAAATTGATATCAGTAAGTCAAAGTGTACATATACACACAGGAAATTATATATCAAAACATGTTCTTTTATGTTAATTTTTTTTCTTCAGAAATCAGTTACTTTTGCAACATAAATGACTTTTACAAACAATAATTTGAATATTATTTAAGCTAATATGATCTCAACCTAGGTTTTATATATTGGTAGTTCATTTTTTTTTCAAAATATTATTTTAAATATTTTTATAAACTTCTAATTTTATTTCATTTTAAATCCAACCAAAATTTTGATACACAGGCCAAATGTGATAAATTTTCTTTAAATTATTTGTGCTGGTCTTGTAGTGGGACAAGTGAAATTACAGGTGGAGCATGTAAATTTCACATATTTAAGGCACTTGCCCCAGGGCAAAGTGCTTAAAAAATCAATTTGTCAGCCCCTGACCATCCTTCAAAATCGGCTTAGATCAATATGTATATGTATGCCCCCGACCAGCCTTCAAAATCAGCTATATGTATAGATCAAGCCTTGAAAATCTGCTTAGATCATATGTATGCCCCCGACCAGCCTTCAAAATCAGCTTAGATCAATATGTATATGTATGCCCCCGACCAGCCTTCAAAATCAGCTTAGATCAATATGTATATGTATGCCCCCGACCATCCTTCAAAATCAGCTTAGATCAATATGTATATGTATGCCCCCGACCAGCCTTCAAAATCAGCTTAGATCAATATGTATATGTATGCCCCCGACCAGCCTTCAAAATCGGCTTAGATCAGCAACAAAGCTGAAACTCATGCTGACAAGATGTGGGGGAGGACTTCATGTTTTAAAGAACGATTCTCAAACTAATTGGTCACAAAAACCCCCTTTTATGATAGAATAAATACAGAATAAAATTTCAGGAACCCTCCTTGAATTATTCAAAATGTGGCAAATGGACCAAAAACCATATTCCCCATGATTTTCAATTTCTGGGAATAACAATAAATAGATATTAAATAATAATAATAATAATAATGGACGGATAACTTTATATATCATTTCTGAAAAAATTGTAGCTTAGAAATAGAAATCATATTAAAGTATGTCATAAGAACTTTAGGGCCTTGAAATAAGATACCAATAAAGATATAAAATGGGGGAAAAACACATATGAATCATATCAATGTTAATTACGCATAAAAATATATGTAATGTTATATTGTTATCTCAAAATGGGACTGACACTATTACTTTGAGATATCCAGAATTTGAGGTAATAAAAAATTGTAATCAACATATGTTTCTTTCCATAAAAATCGGGAGCGGCTGGCTGTTCACACATATCAGGAAATTCAAGTCATCTGATTTCAACATGACGACATTCCACTGTATGTATATATTAAGTACTGTCTATGTATGGACATGCCTGTAAGCAAAGATTCTATAGAGATTAAACAACGAGTGTTAGTTGATTATCATGTTTATTTAACTCCAGTTAGTTAATTTTCAAAATATGAAAGACACAAGGTTTACCGAGTGTGTTTTCAAATTTTGAAAATTAACTAACTCAAGTTCAATAAACATGATATCTAACTAACACTCGTTGTTGAATCTGTTTCCACCATAACTGAAAAGCGCTGATTGGTAGTATGGATTATTAGCCTACATCACGTCTAGACACTATCAGGTTTGGACTCTCATGATCGCATCAAACTTGTACCTAACTTCAGTCTCTTAAATCATCTGAAGGTTGGTAATTACATCATTTAGTGTTACACCATTTGTGACGTCACTTAAACAGCCCTGTTATTTATTTGTAAATGTTAACAAACTGCAGCTACGTTTATACCACTGCTTGAGAATGGTATAACAACACAAGTTATGGTGGAAACTAGTATTAGACATCCTATATTTCAAGGGAAGAGTTAATTATCAAAACATCCATTTATAGTTATGCCCCCAAGATGATGATTATAGATAGTAACAGATTATTTTTCATTTCTCTTCAAATTAGGTATACAGCACCAGGAAAACTGACAAACACTAAAAATTTATACACTCATACATTTAACCGAAAAAATAAATAACGATTCTGCAAAAATACAATTCTTAGCAAAAAAACATTTTTTCTCACCTTATCAGATTTAAACTGTGGGATATCAAATGATTGAGGTCTGATTGGTTTTCCACTTCTAGTCTGAGAAACTGCTATGGGAGTCGATGGCTGCCTACTCTCGATTCTAGGCCGCTTGGTCGGTGATATACACTTGCTGATGTCTATTTCAGATGATAACGATTTTAACCGTGTCCTAAGGGGAGATAACCCTTCTTTAAAGCAGGGAGAATTCCCACAGGAAACTTCGTCCACAGGGTGAAGAATCTGTTTTATCTTTGGAAAAAAAGTTGAATGTGTATCACAAAACTGTGTTACTGTTTAAAAACAGTTTGATATATTTGTCAGCACTATGACATTTTAAGAAGTTGCATAATTTATAAGATTGATGATAGTATATATAATAGGTGAATTATCAATCTGGTATTGTTGAGTGTCCTAAATTCGTCAGGGTCCTAATTGCTTTTGTTTATAATTATATTTCATTTAATCCTGCAGTATTATGTATATAAACAAAAACAAGTGTAAATTTTACATTTGTTTGCTCATGACATATCTTTGAGAGTGCACTGGAAGCAAAGTGAGTATTTGTATTTTTTCTACAATCATACTCCAAAAAGTGTATTCAGTTATTCTCCATTTGGTATAAATTCAATAACATAATACATGAAAAAAATCACTCACAACGAACCTGAATCTCTTATCATCTGTCAAGCTTGGAAAATAAGCAATAGAATTCATATATTTTATTTAGCTTATAGTGTGTGTACAACATTAAATGATGTAATCGACGAAAGTAGGACCCACTAATGGTGGTGCCCAACAATCAATGAGTGGAACTTGTTTCATGAATGAAAAAAATATGAATGTCTTTCAAAATAAACTGTACAGCTCAACAACAAAGGTTTGTCTAGTTGTTCAGGACAAGTCCATTTTGCATTCAGACAAGTAGATGTTACTTCTCACTTGAAATTTTTTAAGACAAAAATTAATTCATTAAAGATTATATTCATTTAAACACAAAATGATATCTTTACATGTCTGCCCATCAAAATAAGGATTCTCATATATAATGAAGTAGTTGAATTTGAATGCAGGTCAACAATCATAAACAATTTTCACTTGTCCTGCAGCTGGGTAGTCAGCAAATCTTCTTGTCCAAAAGAATTTGTTCATGTCCAAACAATGAATGTTATATCGGTTTTTAACAGCAAATTTTACGATTCTGAAAAAAAAAAAACTGGAAAGATCTAGTATAAGTGAAAATTTCTTGATGGAATGTAAAACAACAAACATGACTGGCCAAAAATTGGGCATTTACCAAAGTTAAAGTTTCAAAAGAAAATGTGTAGTTCAAAAATTTCTTTTTTTTTAAAAAACTTTTTGAAGGTTGTTTTACGTCACACTCAACAATTTTTCAGTTATATGGCGACAACCAGTTTTTAACAATGGGGAGAGAACCTGGTTACAATGTACCTGAGAAGAGACCATCTCCCTTCCGCAATTAAACTGTATTTTTGGATAAAGTCTGGGATTCCTACCTTTTGATCTTGTTCTTTTTCTTCTCTTTTAAGTCTCCAGAGTGACTTCCCACGCAGCACATGTTTGTGACTACTTGGTTTTCTGAGGGTGGATCTATTGCTACTTAACTTTCTGCAAAGAGTGTAACACAGACAATTCTTCATGCTGGCAAGTCAGTTGACAGTTAAACAGGTATGTGAAAAGTAAGAAATTATAAAAGAGAAAAAACATACAGATAGATGCAAGAAGGGAAAGAAAGATTTGATAGAAACATCTGAGAGAGAGAGAGAGAAAGAGAGAGAGAGAGAGAGAGAGAGAGAGAGAGAGAGAGAGAGAGAGAGAGCCTAACCATTTGAATAACAAGAAAATATGAATATGCCTAATATAAGTAAATTATAGTATTACCTACTTTTCAAAAACATTGGCAAAGCATTGCTAAATTTTCCAGTTTAAAATGCCATCACCCACATATTTCGATAAATAATTTTTAAAAATTTCTAATCCAGAAAATTAAAAATAGAAATATGTAATGTACCTGTATTTAATTCTTTTAACAGTGAAAACTATATTTAAATGCGATAAAAAATTAAAAAAACAAAACAAAAAAAAACGTAAGGTTTTATATGAAATATATTATAAAAAATAATGGTGACCGAATACTTTTGGCACATCTCTGTAGCTTTATGATTAAGCTTACTTTATTGCACACTCTAAATCTGTAATCCAACCATTCACTTCCTTCGGGTCAGTTGAGTACAGTAAAAGATTCTCATCCTTACAACTAATCTGAAAATAGAGACAAAACAGTAGACCTTTCCCCGAGTTGTTCTATTCTGTCACGATTTGTAACACTGTAAATCGGGTTTTATTCACAAGAACTTTACATACTCGTAATTTTACGCATAACTTTTTAGCCCGATACTAAAAGTGAAATATGTATCGATATTATGATTTTTTATTGATATTCGATACATGGACCACCAAAACAAATAAAATGTCATAAAATGTTGGGTTCAGGATGACGTCAAAACAAGTGGGTTTGGTATGCATCCAATAAATCAACTTTAATTTGTTGCTTGAAAAAGCAAAACATGGGAACACTTTTATAAAAGGCATACTGCTAAAGATATTTGCTACTTTGTTAACGTGGTTGTTATCCTTCAGGAGGCAAAACAAACTTGCTTTTTTATTTAAACCGCCATTATGAGTTGATAAGATAAATGTTTTGAACAAGAACAACGATGTCTGTGCCACTGAAAATGTCAGGTCTACAGGATTTTCATAATAGTATTATCAGTATGTCACACTACCGATTAGACTTTTTTTTTAGGTTGGTGGGGGGATATCAGTAAAAAAAAATAGCTATAGCCTAGTAAATGTTCTTGAATTGCATGAAGTTAATAACTTCATAAAATGTGATACTTGCATTAAAATACACATTAGTTGCTTTTACTGACAGCACTAAATATTTTCAAGTTGTTTATAAACATACAAATGATTTTTATTCATCGGTGATATAAGAGCCGAGTGATCATTGTGAGTTGAATTAGATTACAACATGTCTACATGTTAAAAGATTGAAAATCACAATATCCTTTTTTTAATTATTTTACAAATATTGGCATTTTATTTACTACTGTTGAAATTTGAGAACGTGCTATGTAAAATGCAATGACATAAGTGGCCCAATGTCAGCATTTCTTCATCTAAGGCTTTATCAACATGTGGTGAAAATTTCCAAGTTTCAAATCTAATTAAAGGATTATCTTGAATTAATTACACCTCTCTGATGTTAATTGGGCATCTTCAGAAAGGCAGTATTAAATGCAGGTATGCTTAATTAGGTGTGACACTTTTCTTCAGCATTATACTGATAGTATCGCTAGAGGTCTCGGTATTATAAAACAACACACAGGTGTGAAAGGCTATACAACCTGTTGCACTTGTCAACTGAGATGAGGTTTGAATTAAAGCGATATTTATAATTACCGCCAAGTGATAATAACCCAGGTCGGCTATGCGTAGTACACAAGTTTTAATCCATAGGTAAACTTCATTTGCATTCGATCACATGTTAATCACTTGCTACTACAGTTGTAAACAAAAGTTAAGATGGCGGGAGAGCAACATCGTCAAAATGCAAAGCTACATGAACTTCACTTTGCAGCAAACAGAGAGCGACTTTGAGTGATACAAGGTGACAAACCACGTCACCCTCCAATGCGAGCTCTAGTTAAGCAGTATATATCATTTATACAACCTTGATTACAGATGATATGCAGTGATACATGTCAGACTTGAAAAGCAACCTAAAGAGAAGGTTATCACTGGTCACCATTACAAGAAAGAACATTTAGCTTAACTTTATTTCTCACAAATGAACTGAAACAAGATATCACTAAATGTTGTCAATGTGGGACAACCTTTCCCTCAATATCTAAATTCGTGGACAAATTGATCTGAAGTCTGAGAAATACTATGCCCTGAGAGCTAAGCCATTCATAAAGTAGAGTCAGTGATTTTCTGTGATCACGGAATCGTGCATGGAATCGGCAATCTGAAATGGAATTGGTGTTTCTGAAAAATCTTTTAAAAAAGCCAACACACCATATAAAATTGTGAAATATTTCTGTTTCTGTGTGTTATAAACTCCATTTATTTTATTGAAAACTTTTCCTTGCATAATTTGCATCGTTTTTTTTTCAATATTTACACCTCGTTATTTCTTGCATTAAAGCAGGGGCGTAGTCACACCTTCACAACATCAAAAGTAGGGCATACTCATTTCTGTTGTCGTAAAATCGTTGCCATAGAATCAGAAGTCTTCTCAAATGAAAATAATGTTTAAAAATATACAGAAGTATGTTTTATGTAATGCTGTGTTCAATTATCCAACATACCTATCATAGTTTATATTTTACAGTATAATTTCCCTATGTAAATCTGTCATAACTTTTTACAACATACCGCTCGAAGAGCCAGTTTTCGGCAACAATAAAACACATATGCCTAGCACATGCTTAAACTGACGTTTTGACAGCAATATGGCTGAAGTAGTATGGCAGACTATTAAAGGTATCATTATGGATCTGTATCATTAAATGTTCTTTATCTGCACTCTATGTTTCAGTTTTTATTTAATGAAAACTGTAAAAATTAAATTTACCAAATCTTGAAATGGAATTGAGGCAAATTTGAAACGGAAAATCACTGGTCCTAATAAAGATTTTGAAGCCAAATAACATCCTAGAGTATCATTGATCTAAATCATCTTATCAAAACTGAGTTAAAAGTTTGATAAAAAAATGTTTTTGCAAACTGATGGACTCTATATAATATGCATCTCAATATTTGACCCCCCAGAAATATATTTTTAACAGTGATCTCCCTGGGAAATTCATTCCCTTTAGCATAGATGTCAACCGTATAATGTATCCATCAGTAATAAGAGTGCAGTTTTCCCATAATTTTCAGTAATCCAAAATTATTTTAGACAACATCCTTCATATATGAGGTCACTGTGTACAAGAGAAAATTGTATCCAAACAAGACACAAATTGACATCACACAAACGGTATTCCAAGTTTTGATGCTTTGAGTATAGGTCTTAATTGTGTATATTCCTTGCAAAATTTTTGCTCATTCTTCAATTTTTTCAATGATTATGCCTTAATTACTTTTCCCTACGCTACATGGTTTTTTTTCGGAATTTGTTTGAGATATATCGTAATGCGGAAAATGAGACTAAAATTTGTAATATTTCCACTAAATCCATCTATAGCATTTATGCTTTAGCAGTATACTTGCTACATCTGTGTTCACCACATTCAAGCTTTATTGTACCTTAAACATGCCTCCTCCATTACCCTCGTCTTTTTTAACATTTCCGAATACTCTGGACACTTCACAATGTTTTACAGGCAGTACACAACAGCACGAGTATGAGTTGTTACCACTGTCAAGGAACTTGGGTTTTCCATAGATCAACATATCGGAGAAAAGGAAAAACATCCGGTCATGAGATTTACTGCCCTTTCTAGACACCTGAAAAATAAGATTAATGCTGTGACAGTTTCCAAAATGTAGCATAGCGAGTTCAAATTTGAATTTTTTTTGTCTCAGATATCATCCAGGACTTTACTTTATAGTTGTTTATTTTCACGGGGAAGAACTTTTGTGTTTTTCTGAAAGGAACATATTCATGGGTATTAAATTTCGCACAATATTGGTTACATATTAGTTAAGGATGAATTGTCTCTCTGATACCTCACAAGTGTAAGGTAGTATATTCACAGGTATTTACTTTCACAATATTTTCTTTGACTGCAATTAGTGAAATTAAATCCTCTGCAAAATATGTTTTGTATAAGAGGTATAATGATGTAGAACATGTTTTTTTCTGAATATTTTTTGGTTTTATCTAGTAATAACTTAAGCTCACCACCCCTGTGGTCACATTTAGACTCACCCAAATCAATTAATAGTATGATCTACTGTCATATTTCAGGAATGAACAAGTTCATATTGCATGTAGAATTATTGTAAAACATACACTTCTGAATTCTGATAGTGGATTTTACCATTCTTTGAAGTGGGGAAGTCCAGATGTGGCTACAAGGGTTTATGATATAAGATTTGAGGCAATATTTATATAAGATTTATGTTATGTTGATGACCTGATTAATAATCCCTAATCAAACTAAAAAAGTCACCCCAACTTAATTCCAGATATCATTTGATTGTTCAAAACCAGAATTGTAAATGGAAACCCTTTTAAACCCTTCCAACGCTACAGACCATAAAAGAAAAGTCTAAGCCAATGATTCATGTTTCATACAGCCCATTAAAAATATTTTTCAAGCACTTTTCAGAGTGTTTTTCAAGCACTTTCAATGGGTATGTTTAATCTGTCAAGACTGTGCTAGCCGAATCAAAGTAAAAAAAAAGACACTGTCAGCAAGGTTCTTTCACATTGAATTGACAGTCCTCAAAATGTCTTAAAGTTTAATTAAACACTAGAGATCCAGCATTACACATGTTAAAACATCATAAAGATGCATTACTACAAAGAAATAAACTTGGTCAAGTGTTTATATATGATCAAGCTAATTTCTTTAGGATTAAAGTCTTTCCATGTAGATGAAAAAATATGCAAGAAGCAGAATTCAAACAGTCTATTGAAATTAATCAAGAATTTTTCAATAAATTCAAGCACTTTTCAATGGTATTTTAGATTTTAAGCACTTTTCAAGGATTAACTTTACATTAAAGCAATTTTCAAGGTCTGTGCAAACACTGTACTTAATTTTGAAAGGATTAAAACTATAAATATAATCAATTATCGATCGTTTTGTTACATGGAACCATAACTGGAGAAAACAAGGTTACCTTCCTGAGTACTCCCTCTCTGATAAACAGCCGACCTGGTGCAAGTATCTTTGGTGCCGAACTGTCAAAACATTTTTGTATGCTCAGCATTTTTTGGAAATTTTCACGTTGCCGAATGTGATCATTTATATGAGATGCAATCTCACTTGTTTGTTTGACTGCCTCTGAAATTAACAAAATTAAATCTTATTAATATTTTTTCAAGACTGTATGCTGTTTTAAATGGTGTTTACATAAAAATGTATAACAATGCAATGAATCACTAGCCAGTAATAGACCTTTTCCTAGTTGTTCCATTCTATTTCAATTTTCTCGGAATAGTTTTTACTCAAATCAACTGAACTATCCTGGGTCACTTTTGGTTCCATAATATTTACAGTGACAGCATTCGATGTCCAGTTTTTGCTAAAATTTTTCAGGTTGATTCATTTGGTTCAGTTTTGTTGGAATGGTATGTATTCAGATCATGTGACTTTAACAGAAAGTCCAGCAAAGTCACTTTTGGTTTTGTAATATTTACATTGATGACATTCTATGATATTGTGTATTAGTTCATCTGTGAGGAATAAAGTTAAGCTAAATGTTCTCTCTTGTACAGTTGACAAGTTTCATAACTTTCCTGTAGCCTGTTTTTCAAATCTGGCACCTGCTACTACAATTATTTCATATTCTAGGTCATATTTATATATTTTCATTCCTAGAGGACAAAGATAAACTGTTTAATAGAAAGTGATGCAGGCCACATTTGGGTCAGAAGACAATTTGCACTACCACCCTATCACTAATGTCATATTATACCACCCTATCACTAATGTCATATTATACCACCCTATCACTAATGTCATATTATACCACCCTATCACTAATGTCATATTATGCCACCCTATCACTAATGTCATATTATACCACCCTATCACTAATGTCATATTATACCACCCTATCACTAATGTCATATTATGCCACCCTATCACTAATGTCATATTATACCACCCTATCACTAATGTCATTATGCCACCCTATCACTTATGTCATATTATACCACCCTATCACTAATGTCATATTATACCACCCTATCACTAATGTCATATTGTACCACCCTATCACTAATGCCATATTATAAAGTATTAGCTAGGTTGTTTTCATTCATCAGAGTTCATTTTTATTTCACCTTTAAGCTGCTCATAATCATGGTGATCCACAGGTGTGTTTTCAAGTAGATCCTCCAACAGCAGTTTATATCTGTAAACCGGAATATAGAATGTCATATATATATATATATATATATATATATATATATATACATGTATATATATATATATATACACACACATGTATAATATAAAGAAACAAAATCAGTCATTATGTCAAAGTGATCTTCAAAAATTATTGTGCTAAGTTCTTACTAACCAAATGGAATGTTTATTGGATCATTGTCAAGCTACAAAGGTCCAATCACATTGCCTAAAATAAATTTGAAAGAGGTTAAATTCCTGACTCAACATGTTAATTTACACCTGTTAATTGAAGCACTTAAAACTTAGCCAAAATTAGAACCCCAACACCACAAATAACAACATATTATGCTGATTCAGCATTTTCAATTCTTAATACTATATAAGCAGAAATTTTAACGAGGATATATTTTTGGCATTATTAGACAAGTTGTTGAGGTCACTAAAATTGAATATCACTGACAATTCATTCCTCATTGTAGGAAAAAAATCTTTTTTGAATCATAAAAGCACTAAAATTACTTCTTGCTAAAACACTAAGTTTGCGTCTTGCTAAATTTTTACTGATACGGTACATTATTTTATAGCGTAAAATATAAAAATGTGGACTTTGATGCGATATATACCAATCAGACACCAAATTACTAAGCTACACTTTTTCAACCAATCAATTTCTGGGATGTTCAGTTGTCTAGGACCAACAGAACTAGTGCTGAACTTCATCATAATAATGTCCCACCTTGGAATTCTCTGCACTGGTGTTATCAATAGTGCATTGATCTTTAATCCCATGATTTCTTGCTTCTCTTCTTGTTGCTGAATGAACCTGGCAAACTCTGAACTCTTCTGTTGCCATTCCTGTGATAAATAGATCTTATACATGTATGATAGACATATCATGAAAAACATGTATATCATTTATAAACTTTCCATATCAAAATAAATAAATAATCATGTCTTGATCTATATGATAGTATTACACCTGGGTCTGCACCTGGATTTTTAGTGTCTAGTTCCATCAGTATCTGTACATTTATAACATAGAGGATACTGTGTACCTGGTTATATTCATCCTTTTATAACAAAAAACATATTCACACCGACTAAAATTCGCCCTAAGTCACCAGTCCCTTTGATGACATGTATGTACTGTGCTTCCATTATTTAGCTTGAAAACTTTACTTTCATTTTAAATTCGCCCTCTCATCTAAGGATTGAAAATGGCGAAAATTAAACAAGAGTGAAAATTTTCAGATATACAGTATTCCATATCTCCTTGGAAAAGAATTTGTACATGAATGGAACCTAATACCTATGATATGCCACAAAAGATATTTCTTTTCCAGACCTTTCATCCTGTTGGAACCTAAGCTGATTTTATGAGAAAGGTTGCTAGTTTATTTGTGGATGGCTGGTCTCTCTCTGTGTACACAAAAAACAGGTTCTCTCCTCTACCATTAAAATGGGTCGCAACCATACAACTGGAAAATTGTTGAGTGTGGCATAAAACACTATTCATACAAACAAACAAACAACCTTTCGATAGTTTTTTGTGTAGAAAACAAATCAGAACAAAGGATTTGTTTATTTATTAGTGTGCAGATGGAAAACAACTATTTTTAGATAGAAACAAGAACTGTCAGAAGGCAACAAAGATTGCCAAGATGGGTGAAAATTATCAAAATAGATATTTGATCTACAGCTATCAGATTTTAAGGTCAAAGGACTGGTTTATATTTTGATTCCTTCAATTCAAGATAAAAATTCTGAAAAGTAGGTCAAAGTCCAAGACCAAGGTCACTAGGTCAAACGTCAAGGTACCAAATTAAGGCTCTGGTCATAAGAAAATTATATGTAAAATATCAAAGCCCTGTCTTTCAAGGTTTAAAGGTCAACGGAAACGAATATACAATGTTGATTTTATTACATTTTTGGTTAGATATACATTTATATAAAACCGAAGTATTATGTACAAATAATTTTTTTTGCCCCTCCGTTTACACATACCAGGTGGAAAAAGGTAACAAAATGTTAGGTTAGAAAGAGTAGTTTCCCTTTACCAAACACTCCGCTAGGTCTGCTAAACACGAAGTGACATGCATGTGGTGGTCAACAGTATTAAGGTAAAAACTATATAAAGCTAGTCTGGTTCAAGGCTTGACATTGTAAGATTAAAGGCCTAGATTTACTGTATTTTTCTTCTTTTTTTCTAGAATATCATTCTTAATAGCTGAATTATTTATTTTCTACCCAGTTATTATTTTTATTTTAGAGCTATCAGCGATATGAAGCCTAACATATATCTCTGGATATGTAGACTACCACTATTTTGTATGTGACTTAACATCATTTAGCAGGGTTTTCCCTGGGATTTTCAAATGAGGAGTCCATGGACTCCCACAACTATAAAATTAGGAGTCCATTTGGTAATTTAGGAGTCCATTTGCCGTCCACTTCAATTCGACCAGAATTAAACTGAATGTCAAATGTGCACTTTTGTTGATAATTACTGACATCCCTATAGAGAAAACATCAAGAGTACATGTGGAGCATTTATTTTCTGATCATAATTTAATCATGTCGGGAGAGTGAGTAGTTTTTCCCGCATTCATATGTGAAACAAAACATCAGCACCATTTTTATATGTTACTGTAACACCATCCTAATTTCCTGGTTTGTTCTTGAACCCTCAGAGTTCCCTTAATTCAATATATAATTATGGTATACAAACATGTACTATAGATTAAAGGTTTATAAGAAATGAAATAAAATATAGTTGTTTTAACTACATTTGAAATCATATGGAAAATTTATATTAAAAATCTATAAATTGTAATACACTTACATGTTTTAGAAATATAGATGCAAAACTGAAAATGTAGCCTACTAATTGATGCCTCAAATTTATTTATTTGAAAATTATATCTATTTTATCCATTTCAAGTATTAAAGTACTTCATCATATGTAAGATTTACATAAACATTTGTGTAAATAAATCATTTTATATAACTATCATTAGTACTCTCATTATTATTTTTTAATTTGCATAATTCACATGAAAGTCAGGTTTGGTATCCCTTCTTTAATTTATACTTCCGGAAGTACCTATAAAGTGATGAACGATGTTGTCTTGTTGCTTCTAGATCCATATTAGAGGTAAAGATTTCCCTGTTTTATTATAAATAAAATGATGAATTCAGTTTCTTTGTTTTCTTGTGGAATTGCAATAGAACATAAGAATTAAAAATGGACATAAAAAAGGAAGCAAACTGGTAGAAATTAAGATGCACGCTTGGTTTATTTACCCAAACGATCTCGAAAGACATCAAGTATTTAACGCGTCCACTAGAACGCAATAAATCTTATTTTAGGCGTCATTTAGGATTTTTACGCGTAAATACGCAGAATTTTTGCGTCAGGGAAAACCCTGATTTAGCCTAAAGTAGATACTGATAATCAAGTATCGTGTAATCAGTTTTCACACCTCCCTGATAAAGTTATTTGTGAAAAGATCTACAAGACATCTCAATCGGGGTCTTTCGGCCACAGGTGTGTGTTCTGTGAAGTGAACTCTGGTGCTACGTGTAGTAAAATATAATCCCATTGATATGTTGTCTGTGTATAAATATCTTTGTGTGTGGACATACAAATGTTATAGCCCTTATGTTATAGCCCTAAGAAGGATAAATATATCTCGACAGAAATTTGTCATCCAGAACTTACAATTTCCTGATGAAATATAATACATATAATAAAACAACAACAATAAATTAAAAACATTTGTCTTAAATATCCAAATGAAGTTAACTTTAATGTGCACATTACAAATGTATGGTATGTTTCTTTGATTATCAGTTTGGATACCATTTGTTACTGCCTTACGCATAAATTTATGAAATTGAATTATTTTAAAACTTTGAATAAAATAGAAACATCGATTTAAGACAAGAAGCAATATATAATCCCTGATACAAGTGGTATGTCTTTGTTCACTTTTTATGTTTGGTTTTCTACATCACAAACTGTCTATTTGAATAAAATTGTATTTTGTATACAGTTTTTGTAATTAGATCTAGTTAAATTTAGTCTCATTTCTGAAACAAAACTTCATGTTTTTTTTTATAGTTTTACCATGAGCGTTCTGGTTTTACACCCTATTACAATGTACATCCAACATGCGTGTATACCACGGCTTTTGAAACGATTAAAAGTCAAGTCATTATACAAGTGTGTAACTTAAGTCGATGATAAAATAGACCGCGTAAAATTAATTACAATGACTTGAAATCAAACATGAAATTCAAAAATATTAATTTTATTTATTAAAATCGATATCGAGACAATATATCTAAAATTAATTTAATTTCTTTCTTTTAAGCTGGGTCCCAGCAATACTGGCGAAATGTGCCATTTACACTGCAATTTTCTTCAAAACTATTTCTGAAGCAGAACTTGACAATGTTTTATCATCTAGTTTAAGCGGTCCCTGCAGCTGGTTTTAAAACATGTATGTTTACATGGGTTTTGATACAAGTTAAACTAAGACCCTGTTTTCACAGATAATAAAATAGACCGTGTAAAATGATTATATTTTGAAATTATATATTTTCTTCAGAAATATGAATATATTTGAACTGATATCAAGAGAATTAGATATGAAAAGCCTACATTTCAGTTTTATATATTGCTTCTAAAATCATTATCAAAACACCAAACTAGTAGATGAAATGGACATACAATACTGCTGTATTTTCTCACTTGACTGATCAGACAGGCATATACGTACTAAAGCTAATTGAATTAACAGTAACACAGTGATTGACTGGTGATAAACTGTGAAACTGAGTTACCTGTACAGGTAGGAGACTGCTCTTAAAAGTTCCCATTAAAGTCTGGAAAGGATATCATGATAAATAATAAGTGACATAATAAATCATGGCGTACGGCAACTTAGGAAATTCTCTACGTGCCTAGAGTGTTTTGAGGTCAAGGGTTTTACATGGCCTACCAATTTCGAGAGTCCCTAAGACTGCATATAAAATTTTTGAGAGCCCACACAGAAAAAATGGGAGTCCATGAGATCGAACTTATGTTCCATTTGATAAACATGTAGGAATTGAAAAAGGATTACATATACACACAATAGGAGTTCCCATACACCTAGCTATCTAGATATATACCTACATATAGCTATTGTATAAGTCACTACTTCAATTTTGACCCCCCCAAAAAAAATCTTTTATTTTTAAGAAAAACATGTACAACAAATTCATTTATAGCTGTGAAACTGAAATTAATATATCAAAAAATTGTGTCCCTGCGGATGCAGGGGTGATGAATTTGAGAGTCCAGACATCATTTTTGGGAGTGATATACTCAAGATCTTGAGTTGTGTAAATCCCTGGAGGACAATATAATAATGCATTTATCTATTGTCACTTATCAAACATAAGAAACTTGAATATTTTTGGAAAGAATAAACACCTCTTTTTTATCCATCAATTTTTCTTACATGTACATCTAAATTCTACGCTGTAAACAATTATGCATTTCATATACATAAGTCTGTATTATTATTTTGATACTGATAAGAATAGCAGACACCATCACACTTACGTCGCATAACAAGTGCTACGAGATTTGCCGATCGTTACTGAAGGCGGTCAATCGGGGCATGGGTATCATTAGTCATTTAAAGGTAAATATTTCAATACCTGTGTGGGTTTCTACATTGCAGTATTTTAATTATTGTTTAAATGGGTCATATAAAAATATATACGAAAATTTCTTTTTTGTGTCCATTGACCTTTAAAAGCCATAGCCAAGGTTAAAGTTTTTGGAAAGTAGGTCTAAGTCCAAGGTCTCTAGGTAAAAAGTCAAGCCAAATGAAAACTTTTAATAAGAAATTTATATGTGAAATATCAAAGTCCTATATCTCATGATTTAAAAACCTAACCGAGCAGTGTTTTAGGATTTTCCTGCATTTTCAACTTTACAAGGGAAAGTTCATACTTGAAAATGACTTTCCCACAACCCAACTTAACTTTCCCTGACTTATTTTCTACATGAAGTTTTGCATAATTGCTCTATGAATTTATATATTTGTGTTATAACTTTTCATATAATCCTTTTAAAATGAAAAAATATAAAGGAAATGCATGTCAAAACTTGTGCTTCTTTAAAAAATATTGATAGTAGTGTTGTTTAATGTTTGTCTTCCTTGACTGTGATTGTCACACCACAATTGAACACCCATTTTCAAGAATTCAAATGGAAAAAGCCAAGGTTTCAATGCACATACTATATGATTTGTGTCTGTTGTACAGATTGTTTATAACATCTACCGATCATAAAATACTGTAAGCAGATGCTCGTCATTTTCTGAATTTTAACACCCTTCCCCAAAAAAGCGTAATTAATTGATAAGCAGGCTGATTTTTAACTCATTTCAAATTCTTTTTTGATTTGTTGAAAGTTGGTCATCATTCAGTTGAACAGCAACAGAGGCCCGATGGCACCAACAGCAGTCAAACTGAATAGCCTAAGCGACCAGTAAATCTAGCACTCTTTCCCAAATTAAGTTAACTTTATTTAGTTGCTTAAAAGCTATTTTAATATCAACTGAATCTAAATACGAATTGATGAAGAAAGTGATGTACATGTATCTAACTGAATTCTAAATATGAATTGATGAAGAAAGTGATGTACATGTACATATGTATCTACTTTGATTCTCACGACATGCTGAAAAATAAAACAGTAGACCTAAAAACAATATGCTAGAAAACGACTATATGGCAGAGCTGTAAAACAGCTGATGTTCATGTTAAAATTACTTTTCACCCAAAAACTTGTTTACACCCGAGTGTAATGATTTATAGCAATAAACTGCAAAAGATTAAATTTTACATGTATAAGTTTTTCTAAATACTTTGAAAGATTTCAATAAATCTATCAATGTTTAATTAAAGAAAATTATAATTTACAGCGTAAAGTAAGCCGAATATACATTTGCAAAGCTATCCGGTGCAATGATTCCGTCGCCGAGATGTTCAATCAAAATGAGGGACTTTCTCCCAAGTTCCAGTCATAGTGTTTTTCATTTCAAATGGATATATGTTTCCGGCTGAATAATGATATGAAATTTTGAATAAAGAAAATTTACTTGTTTTAAATACAAGTGATCTTTTCCTATTCTTAAGTTTTCAAAATCGTCCTTTATTTCCAAGCTGCCAAAGTTTTCCTTTTGATAGTTTACCTTGTTCAAGACGGAAATCGGAAAACGAAGAGCAATACGGGTAAAATTAAAATCTGAATTTTCACTGGATGATAAAATCATTTTTTATGACGTAGATATCATATCTATTTTAGTTCTAAAATGCAGTGATGGGATTTCCTGGTATCGCAAAGCAGAGAAAAATCAGGTATTGACCCCATTCGTTCTGAAATGCTTACTTATTTTATATAAGAAAAACAAATTTACGGTCAGTAGTAAAACAAAATTCATGCATGTATTTATTCAATTATTTGTTTAACTTGCCCACTGGTAATACGAGGTTGAAAATTGACTTTCCCGTTTCCAATATTGACTTGCCACGGGTGACAGGAGGTGGGAATCCTAGACCACTGTCGAGGTTAAAGTTTTTGAAGTGGGTCAAAGTTCAAGGTCACTAGGTCAAAAGTCAAGGTCCCAAATAAAAGCTCTGGTCATTAGGAATCTATATGTGAAATATCAAAGCCCTGTCCCTTGCAGTTAAAAAGATATAGGCCAGGTTAAAGTTTTGTCTACAGACGCTGACGACAACGACAACAATGAAGCCGGGGTATGACATTAGCTCGCTAGGCTTTCGTTCCAGTGAGCAAAAAAGGGACTCAAAACTTCAGACTTTTCATGAAAAATAGATGACAAAATTCATTTGCTGTTGGCTTCTATGGAGAATAAAGTTTTTTGTACCACCCTGAGACCTGAACAATTTAACATGCTCCCCTCCTAAATGATAACAAAACACATTAAGAGTGTTGGAACTCTGAATTTAGACTTATTCACATGATGGCAAATACCAGGTTACCAGTAATATATCATATCTCCAAACACTTTACAACCTGTATATAAAGTGGAACCCATCTGCCACTGAAATGTGGTCTTTCAAGGCAGGTGGTCTCTCACAGGTCTTTTTCCATAGCTTCAATGGGGCCAATATCCGGCCCCATTCCCAGTTCAAAATACAAGTTTTTCCCCAAATTTCATGAAAAAAGTTTCCAAATCTGTGTATAGCAGGGCAAAATGTCATTAAACAAGAGATTCCATTATATTTGGACAAACTTTTTTCCTTTCGATTTGACACAAATTCACATTAAATTCCCAATTGCACTGTCAATGGCATTTACCCAAAATTGAAAGAAAAAGGCCTGTCTCACAATGGTCTAGGATTTCCTAGAACACTGGTCTCAAAAGCTAAACTTATCTTCACTGCTTTATACCTGTATAGTAGAAATAGCATTTTCATGGTTGTTGGCATAGGAAGAATACAGCTTCAGGAACGGGCCGAGATATTTAAATGCTTCACCGATTGATGTCTGTTCCATAAAATCCAGCAGTGTTTTGTTCACTTCCATAATCTGTTCAATGTTACTGAATATTTTCCCATGCACATCATCTGGTATCAAGCAGTTAAATCTCAAAGGGAAATCAAAATACTACAAAAAGAAATAAAGAGATTAATATTCCTTTTCCGAGAGAATGAAACATTCCTCTTTGCTCCATTCAATATTAATGTTTGACAAACCATGATCATATTTTATTCTAATTCCCATCTCTTTAACCAAGTGAAAAATTATGTATTAAATTTGAGAATGGTAAAAGTTGACATTCAATTGATTGGACACTAGCATTCAATGATTGACATGACAAAAATGTAGGTAATACAGTCCAGAGTTTTTGAAATTCATCGGTCTTACCAGAAAAAAGGGTACATTTTACAAATGTCAGGTGAAATCTATCTGATAACTGGTCCAAATGACCAGTTATTTCCCCATTTTATTTCAATTATGTATATACAGACCAATAAAAAAAATTCTTTGACCAGTGAAATCCCTGGTCCTGTCGACCAGTAATTTTTTTTCATTTCAAAATGTCTGACAGTCTACTGTGCTCTGCAAATTGTTTTAAATCGCTGTGAAATACAGGTGATTCTCGATACCTCGAAGTCCACAGGACCACTGAAAAACTTCAAGCTTTCAAGAGTTTGAGGTTTCAAGAGTTTCAGGAATCTACATTCTGACCGATGTAGGTTCTATTTATACTGTACAAAATAATGGAGTTTGTTTTCGTAATCTGCATGAATTTTATCATAAACAACCCCGTACCTAGTTTTCAAGCATAAACAACATGTAAATACATTATCTTTATTTTGTATCCAATTCGGATATAAACGGTTGTTGATATATAAGGTACATAATGTTGCAGTACCCCACTGTACTGTTTTATCTAAAAGTTAAAAAACCACTTCGCTGTGACACTTTTTACTGTTTTGTACTTGAAATCATAGTCTACGACATGTCTTTATACAGTTATTATGTTTCCATTGATCTTAATTAATAAACAATCCTGTCAATCACTGCTCAATTAGGCCAGGGTCTACTTGTCACAAGGTTATCAAAACACCTTTTGTTTAATTGTCCAGGTAAGGATACCGATGTCATTCTGGCTTATAGCACTGGCTTTTATGAATTCACCGATAATTACCGGTACTCAAACGTTGAGGTTCAAATATATTTTGAGGTTTTGACGTTCAAGAAATCGAGAGTTAATTTACCTAATCCATGAAGGAAAAAATTTGGGACCTGTACAGAACTTCGAAGTTTCGAGCCATTGAGAGTCACCTGTAATTTATTCTAAAGATTTTCTACATGTTATGTACCGGGCTCAGTTTTGTTGATGGATTTATGCGGTAAATTCTGTGCAGTTACGTATCATATCAGCGAACTCATTTTATGTTAGATAATGATTATAGATATGAACGCTTTTGAGAAAATCATGAAAAACCCTGTCCTATATGTACCTAAAAGCACTATAAAACTTGATCATGTATATAAAAAAAAAAAATCATATTCATTAAAGACATCGCAAGTTATCAGTTACTGTTTTTATACGCCATAAATATTTTTTGGACACATGTACATGTATGATCAGGGTATCCACCCGGAACATGTTGTCCACCCTTGATTTTCACTTTGTGGTGACCACAGTACCAGTCATATTTAGAACTTATTGTTATCACAATGTTATATGTTAACTTATGCTTGGAAAACATTTACCTTGTTAACTAACTCTAAATGATTTAAATATGTTTTCTCTGTTTCAAATAATTCCTTTGAGATTTTCATTCTCTTTCTATCCCTCCGGGCCGCCATCTGAACTCTTTCTGACTCTACATCACCATTGCTGTACTGTGACAATTCGGCTAATTCATTCTCTTTCATTTCACTCAAGACTTAAAAGAGCAATAACATTGAAATTAGATTCATCACTGAGATAATTTTCAATGAGGGCATCATTAAAAAGAATTATTTGTCTGAAATTTTAAATTTTAAATGTTGTTTTACACCTCACACAATAATTTTTCAGTTTTATTACAGGTATGTGTAGTAGTCATAAAGTCACAATACAGAGTTCAATACACCCATGTAATACGAAATTACGTAACATATTGCACTGTAGTTGGATACAGAAATTTCATCGGAAAAACATACATGTATGTGTAGTTTTGTCTATACATGTATATGATGGCCGCCAGTTTTTATTGGTGAAGAAGAGAATCTGATCATAATACGATGTATAACTGGGAAGAGACCAACGGCCTTCCGCAAGTAAACTGGCAACGTTCTCACAAAAATCAGTTTTGGTTCCAGCGGGGTTCAAACCTGCATTGACCAGAAGTGAGATACTTCATGGTTCAAAGCGTGGTGTTGTAACCACTGGGCTATGGAGGTCCCTTATTTGTTTGATTTGATGCACCACAACAAGAATTTTTACATGTGGTTTGGTCAGTCAGTAAGTAGGCAAATACAGTGTAACTTTTTTAATTATCTTTTTTGAATTTTGATATGAAAATTGGTCAAACTTCAGATTTTTGTATATAAAACTAGGTTCAATCTGCATAAACAAATTTCAGGTCAGGTCTTTTTATATAATTGAAAAGTCAAGGTGCATTTGACTTTCAGAAAAACAATGCCTCTGAAAACCAAGTCATTTCTGAAGATTTTCAAGTCCCATAACTCTTGAAACTAAATGTTGACCATAAACATACAGGTAATTGTTTGATTTTTGTTTTACATCCCATCAAAATTTTTTCACTTATATCAAGATATCACCAGCTTTAAGTAAAGTGCCACAATTTTTTACCAATGCTGAGGGCTCTTTTCACGGCAAGAAAAATGTACTCGTCCACTCTTCCTGCTTGAGTGAAAATGACTTGGGGACATGTAGCTAGGAGTAGGTGCTCATCCCCAGTGACAAGTAATTTTTCTTCTAGATCTTACTTTTTAGCCTCTAAAATTGTCCATGAACACACTTTCAAAATCCTTTACTGGAATTTTAATTAATTATAAGTTCCATATCAGAGAAATTTAAAAAAAATAAAATTAGTCTTAAAGGTTCCATTAAACTGTAAAAAATTTGGAAAAGCTGAATGTGTCTAGGGACGAGTGGTTTTCACAATTACTTGTCCCATGGGATGAGTGATTTTTCACATTTTTTCTCATCCTGCTTTTACATGTACGTGCAACACCTTCTAAATTACAGGACCTTAGTTTTTAATCTCATCCGAAAGACACATGACTTTCACTCCATAGGCCGAGCATTTGGGGAAGGAACAGTTGCTACCAATTTAAAAGTTTCTTTTATGACCCAGTCTAGGAATCAAACCTGGGACCTACCGCTTGCGGGTGGAATGCTCTAAAACTAGACCACTGCATGTGGTCACAATAAAATTGAGGTCTTCCTAGATCTTACTGATATAATGCAAAACATATCAAATTTTTTTAAACTTTTTTAAAAGAAACTCATATTCTTTTAAATGGAAACCACAGATCAAACAATGTGCCCCACCCCTCACCTGAATTTATTTTCGGCCTCAGGGCCATAAAACTTAATTAGCTTACCTCTGAATCTGCTCCTGGTAGACAGCATGGTTTTTAAATAATAGTTGATAGAAAACAACTTCTGAAGAATTTCCTATCAAAAGGAAGAGGTAAAACATAATTGACAGTGAAACAAAATCTGTACCAATTAAACAAAATACTGGGCCACTGTTAAAATGTTGCCTGTCCATGCCTTCCAGGTGTGGGTAGGTAGGTAGGTAATTTTTCTTTTTTCAAGAGAAGGAAGTCTAATAAAAAAAAAGTATGCTGTAATAACTGCCTCATTCTCTGTATACATTTTTGATATAATGTAATTGATATGTGTATCCATGTATATTTTATTAGCTCACTTGGTCTAGTAAGAAGCTTCAAGTTTGTAATTTTAGAGTGTAACCAATATTTTAAAGAAACAAGTAAATTAGGATTGGTTGATGGAAATGGACCAGAAAAAAAAATCTGGACACAAAATGTGAAAAAAATAATTTGGGCAGCAGCATTTTGGGTAGGTAGGCAGGCAACATCAAATAATTAAAATTTTATTTTAGGCCCCCATAACAAAATTAAACTACAGTTGTATAAAAAAGTGTCTAGCAGAAAGAGGTTTCCCGTGGTGCATTGATTCACCTAAATAGACAAAGAGGAACACCAAAAGGATATCAAAACTTACCAAAAGGATATTTATTAATAAAATATTTTAATAAGTAAATAAATCATTTCCAAAAATAAAGCTGTTGATTTTTTTTCATCGAGTTAATATTGATTTTGTATAAGACTTTAAAACACATGTACCACGAGAAACCTCTTTCCCCTAAAGTAAAACATGTCAGGAGTACAAAGCTCAGACTGAAACGCACTACAATTACCAAAACATTACAATTACTGGGACGAGATACAAAACTCTAGTATATGTTGTGGTATATATATATCCAACATGTATTTTGTAACATGATTAAATATAAATTACTAATTTAGATTAATTCTTAATAAATTACTGAAACACACTAGATACAAAAAAAAAAAATCATGGCCATGATCAGAAAAGAACTTAATTTGTGTGAAAGGAAAGTAATTTGTGCATTATTTGTTGGCGGAAAATCACCGAAAGATATTTTAAAGCAAACTGGACACAATTTAAACACTGTTTATCAAATTATTGAGAAATATAAAGAAAATGGGATAGACGAAACAACAAAAAGGAAAGGGAGGCCGACGTTATTCACTCCACCGGATGCACGTCAACTTAAAAGAATTTTGAAATCGAACAGAAAACAAACTATATGTGATATTACCAACAAATTTAATGAATCAATGCCATCAAGAATTTCCACACAAACTGTTCAAAGAAAACTCCATTTAGAAAATCTTAAAAAACGAGTTGTAAGAAAACCCATCAGAATTCGAGATGTCAACATAAAAAAGCGTCTGCTGTGGTGCAAAGAGAGCAGATTTTTTTCTGTGGATGAATTCTGGAAATCTGTTATATTCAGTGATGAATGTAAGGTAGAAATATAAATGGACAACAGAGTGATGGCGTGGCGACAGCCTGGCGAACAATGGACCCCTGAATGTCTGAACTCAGGAAGTGGGGTACGTCTAAGTTTGATGGTATGGGGTTGCATATCTATTCATGGTCTGGGAACAATTGTCAGGGGTACAATATATTCCCCAAAATATGTGGATATTATTGATAAATTTCTGTGGCTTGTAGTAAGTCGCCATTTTCCGGAAAATAACTTCATCTTCCAAGATGACAACGTGCCCGCACATCGAGGGCTAATCGTGAAAAAGTTTATGAAAGAAAATGAAATAAATCAGATAAAATGGCCTCCACAAAGCCAAGACTTTATTATTATTGAAAACATTTGGAGATATTTAAAACTGGAATTGAAAAAACAGGCCTATAAAATCATTACATCTGTTTTACTGGAGGACGCAATTAGGTCAGTGTGGGCTGGAAATTCCTTTAAATTTCATAGAAAAACTCTATGAATCTATTCCAGATCGGTTGTCAACAGTCATTAGAGTCAAAGAATGTATTACCAAGTATTAGGTAAGTTATAACTTTACTTTGTTAACAATAAATCAACTTAAGAAAACCCATTCGAAAATATGGTGAGTAACGACGTCATGAAAATTGTACTCATTTATGGCACGTCATTGTATATTACAACATTTGCATCTTGCTCTAATAACTGTGGAATGTTTCGGCCTTGTTTCTGTTATTCAAGTCTGTATCGGTAAATCGCCCTACTGCAGCTAAGTCTACAGTAATTCAATAAACTAAATGCTGTCTGAAGGTATTGGGTTTAAAACTAAATGCTAAGTCTAAAGACATTGTGTGCTATTGGGTAATTATATATAGTCCTGTCCAATTCAAAACTCCAACATCCCCACTCCAGTATCAGGTAATTTAAACACTTCTAAAAGCGTATGTTTAAACCTGATTTTTAGAAATTAATATTCATCAGGAGATAAAAAAAATACAAAAAAAAAAATGACCTGTCAGTGTCACTATCAATACTGCATTAGGTCAGTGTATTTATTGTTGATCTATCGCTCATTTATTGACATTCATTTATCATACCATGATCTATTTAAAGTAGTCTGTCAGCATGGTTTACAGACTAATTGCAAGGAAAATCCAAAACTCTCAATCAGAAATAAAATTATTCAATAACTGAACAAGGAGAATTCCTCTCAACACGCCAATATCCACAGTTCCGGGAAGAAAGTAAATGTATTTTATGAAATTTAATTAAGAAAATCGATATATACTTACAAATCTGTGATATTTTTCAAACAAATGAAAGAAATTGGTACTAAGTAAAACTATTTACAACAGATTTCCATCACAGGTTGCTGACTGTCAATTTCAAGCTTGCCGCCATTCTTTTGAATATACCGGAAGTCGGACGAAAATATGTCAAATAGTACTCTCCAAACAATCGATCAAAATAATTTTCTGAAGAGTAACCATGCGACTTAGGTTCTGTTAACACCTACATTCCATCAATATATATTAAGGTTTATTGATGTATTATACATTTTGTTGAAGAAAGCTTTTTAAAAACAAACTTTGGAGAAAAAAAAACGAAGAGAGTAAATCATCGAGCTCGGCATGCGATACGACTGATTTTCAAGCAGGTGCTTTCCAAAGTTGAAAAGGCAAATGATTGCATTGTAAATGATGGATTGCAAAAATATAAGTCTTGTGTAGGTAAACATGGTTAATGTTTAAAATATTAATAATAATAAAAGCTGACATCTTTGCTTTTTATTTTACAGAATTAAGTCATAATTTTGTCGTCTGCTACTGGCCAATCACCCAATCATAATGACAATGCGACAACGGCAACGGCAAGTGTAGCTCTCTGAGTATCATCATCGACATGTATGTTTTTTGTTTATTTGGGACCTATTACCATTTATCGCTGCTGTTGGATTAATTCCCCACACTACCAACTGTATCTTGGAAACCACTGAAGGGATTTTGATGAACATTTACAGGAAACAAACACTCAAGAATCATGTCCTCAAACAAGAGATAAATCCTTTAAATGATGTGAACCGTTTTGACCATTTGAATCACAGATTCAACACTTGATTCACCCAGATCCAACTGGTTTGATATATGGGTGTAAATTTACTAGATCTGCAATGATTGGGGATTATAAAAATGTGGACACCCCAAAACAACCTAAGGATTTTCCAAGGCGGCATATATGTAAAAATTCCCAATTTGGAATTTCAAAATAAAAAAGTATTCACAAACAAATGTATCAAATTAAGTGTTTCTTTTTCAATAAAAATATATTCCAAATTTTCTGGCCCTGGACACAGAATTTTGGAAGTAGGAAAATCCCTGCACCCCAAATTTACAATGTAGGCTGCAACTGGACGTTGACGGCATATACCCAGTAGTTATAAATAATGATAAAAATATTGCTCATTAGGAGAAAACTTCAGAAATAAAAAGAAATTGTTTGAGTAAATATTCGTAATTTGACTACTGTATAAACTTTCAGGTTTATAGCTACCTATGAGGCAGATGAGGCAAAAAAAAAAATTTATGTCATGGAAATGTTTGTAAACTGATTTCTATCAAAACATCCAATTTTTAAATTTTTTTGTGGGGGAGCGGCTCAGTTGGCAGCCTCCAAACCCCTGCCTCACTGTTTTTGATCCCTAGTTACAGCCCTGACTTTGTACAGGAAAATAATAAGTATGACCCAATTTTGTTATGTAGATGATGTGTTTCCTACTCAGTCATATTAATAAGTTATACATGTACAAACAACTACATGTATACAGTCAAAATAATAATAAAAAAAACCTGAGCCTGAAAATTGGGTAAATATGGTGACTTCGGATGCTGATTCTTCCCACTCAGAATTAGATTACCTTGTCAATTCATCACACCCATGGCCATGTATGACCCCAGGATCAGAAGTTATGTAGGGTGTGTACTCAGGAGACCAATAACAAGGTCCCTAAGGTGTCTCCTTTAAGTTTAAGTTTATATTCATATTTACAGTCAAGTCTGGAAACATTGCGCAATCTCAACATTAACAAATAACGTTATTTCCCACGTTATCGGATGGTGAAAAGCAGTGAGGCGGATTGGCATAAATATACACTTATGCCACCAAGTTGGATGTCTGATAATGTATTTTCAAATATAACATGCTTTAATCCTATACATGAAATTAAACAACAGAGTTTACATGAAATTAGAGGAACAAATAATATGTTTGTTTATTTATGTCATCTCGTGTTGATGACACTGGCTTAATTTTGCCAGTCCACTTCTTTGTAGACAAACATACCTGGAAGTAATATAACTTAGCCTAGCCCACATCAAACATTAATAGTAATCATAAATTATTCTTAATTGATTGTGATTAACCAACAAAATCCCATCTACGTAAGAAATATAATACTGAAAACCAACAAAACACTACAAGCCAAAGTTCCTTCACAGATGACATTTGTAGTGTGACTGGTGATGTCTACAAGGTCACATGAAAGTTTGGTCAAGAATTTTTATTTTCTACAATGACGTATTCTGTTTTATTTCAAGATATTTCCAGTGGATTTTATTACTTTCATTATCCTTCCTTAGAGTTTTTATTAGTGTTACTTTATATTGTGCACAATATTAGGTGACAAATTAGATAATTGGAAAACAGGGGTGACCTAGTTGAAAATGGGGCAGAGTCATTTTTGCAAAATATTCCGGAATTTAAAGGTAGGAGCATGAAACTTACAAAACAATGTTTCTTTTTCCCCTATGAAAATCTAGTATACTGTTAATGTATTACAAAAGAAAGAGCTTTGCACAATGTTATTGGACAGCACAGTACTCCTTACTCTGACCAGAGGCTAGTTAATGTTTATGTAATTCATTGTTATGTATACCTGTTATTTTTTTATCTATCTTCAGAATGCCAGTATTGAGAACTTAAATCATTTTTGTAATTGTAACCAGAGTGAAGAGAAGATATGATCAGACTTCCCACAGATATCTGCATAGGCGCACCAAGAGGTGTATACTATTAAGGTATGTTTATTAACATATTTTTCAGAAAGCAATTAATCATTTGAACATTGTTCAGGGTGCACTTTTATAGATTGTTAAGTATTAAGATTAAATTTTCATTTTTTATACCCACCTAACTAACTTATTGGAGACCAGGGCCCGAAGTCACCAAATTTACTCAGTACTCAAGCTCAACTAACTTTTGGCGATTTTAAGGTAAAAACAATCAAACTATATTCTGTAATTGGACATGTTTGTATATTGATGGCATACAAATGTAAGTAATGATAAAAATTATTGCCCATTTAAAGAAAACTTCAGAAATATTAAAACTATGCTTGAGTACGTACTCAAATCTTGAGTACCGTACTCAACGTATTTATTCGGTTTTTTAAAAAAATCATAACTGTGACGCAAAAATTTATATGTAAATGATTAAAAATAATAACAAGTTTCCTAATCACTAAAATCCAAAAGTTTTATAAACAATTTTATAGTCAAAATAATGAAATAAAAGTTGAGCTTGAGTATTGAGTAAATTTGGTGACTTCGGGCCCAGATCTCGCTAAGTACCAATTTTAATCAGGGCTATAGTTTGACGACAATTTATTTGTTCACTGGTATCTTACAAATGATATGAACTGTTGCATCTTTTTTCTATAATTGACTGGTCATGCTGAAATATTGTGTATTTGGTACTTGGCGAGAATTGGTTTTCTGCCTGTATATCCTTATCAAAACCTTTTTCTTTTATTTCAAATAGTTATATCAATAAAATGCAATGATTAGAGGTTATACATCTGCAGTCCAGGCTCTCCAAAATCACTCTCAGTCTGTGGGGATAAGGACTGCCCTTTGATATTAAAATTCCAAATTGTGTTGCCAATGGCATTTTCTTAACATTAGCAGAAAAAGGCCTGGATGATTTATTTTGGGGTAATGTGAAACATTAAAGGATAAAAGGAATGAACAAAAAAAAAAAAAGAAAAAGATGAATGTTTGAATTTGAATTGAAAAGTAGTTACAAATTTTTTAAATATACTGATTTATGGTACATTGGAACCTGCCTTGAGAGATGATACTCTCATAAAAGGCCACCTGTTTTCTGAGACAACACTGACTAATGGTTAAATAATTCTTTAGATAACACCGATTTTGAGAGACCACCTATCTTGAAAGACCACAGTTTTGTGACAAATTGGGTGGTCTCTCATGGCAGATTCCACTATATTCATTTCAGTTCTAATTGCCATCACCACCCTCTCAGGAGCAGACAGAGAAGCTCAGATGGTAGAGTATCAGATCTTCAACATGAAGGTCCCAAGTTCGATCTCAGGTCTTGCCAGATTTTAAGAGATGAAATTTAATCTCCTGTCTTCACAACTCTATGCCTAGATAGAGGGTAAATGGTCTAGGATGTGCAGTTTGATTACCTTCGTCAGATTGTACAAGTATAGTGGCACTTAAAAAGCCATTGGAAATATGGACTACTTAAGCAAGGACATAAACACACACACACACTAAACACCCATCCGTGCCTCACAGGGATGAGTGGCAAGGGCTTTAAGTAGTTACGCCATTCATTAAATCAAGCTAAAGAAGAGCATATCCTCTCAGGAATGTTATATTTATATAATAGCATATGTTTGACTGTACGACACTTCACTCAGAGCTGATGACGTCTGGACATGTAAGTGTCAGGATGTAAATGAACATTAAAACAAACACATTTAATTAGTACATTTACGGTAACTGTAGAGGACAAGTGCTTGTAAATGTTTATTTTTTCCTGTCGTGATTTTACAATCATAATGCCAATGTGTATGTTGTATGCATAAGTTTCTATCATCCCAGTAACATTACAATAGGGCAATGATAATTCTGACAAATTTAAGTATCATTTCAAAGATTATAATTTATGTAAACTGAGTTTTGTGACTACGATATCTGGAGTCTGCCTTAGTCTAGTGCATTGTTTATTTGTCAAGCTCTTCAATATTTTAAAAGTGCTAGTAGTTTTAAGAAGACTGGTACTACACGCCGACATGTGAAATAAATCATGTTAAGGATGATCATCTCGTAAAAGTTGCTTTCATTTCAAATTTCGTGTTCTATCTAAGCATTTATATGGATTTTTATGTGTGCTGAAAATTTGGAGCCGCAACAATGAAAACAGGTAACATATTCACATAGTTTATTTTTTTTCAAATGGATTTTATGCTTCTTATTTTTTTCTTTCCTGTTTTAATTATATATGTCAATACAGTCACTAGTTATAGATTTTAAAAATTTGCATGACATACTTTTCACGGACTTCTGAATGTATAGTGATGTGAATTAATAATTTGTATACAAAATGTATATATAAAGTTGAGGTCATTTTTCATCTTTTAGATTTTCTCGCCCAAATCAATACTGGTATATAATAAGATTTACTGTCATAATTCACATGTGAATAAGTTGATATTGTATGTGGAATAATTGTAGAAAATTGAATTCTAAATCATTCAGTGACTGCTGAATTTAACAGTGCATTTTATCATTCTTTGAAACGGGAAAAACCAAATGTGGCTACGGATGGTCACTGAGTTAAGCATTTAAGTTTTTGTTATAAACTTTTTTGTGTTACCAGTTTTAACATTGGATATGTCAGGTGTATTAGTTTTCCTTTATTTTTCGTCAATTATATACATGCATTTCAAAAATGTCAAAGAGTCAACAATCATCAAAATTTTTACTTGTCAAGTGAGGCGAGTAGTCGGAATATCTACAGCAGGGTGATAAAAGTGTTGAATTTTTTTTTATTTTTCTCTATATATTTCATTACATGTAAAATCCTGAACTTTTCAAAACATTCATGGAGAATCTATTCTAGGCAACTTTGATGATACCATAAACTCAAAATATTTAAAATTTCATTTTATATTTGCTCTTAAAGGTAAAAGTTTCTGTATTCAAGATTTAGCAATTTTAACAGGAATTCTTTATGACACAATACCAAATTTATACATATTAAAAAGACACATTAGAATTATGTATCATGCAAACCCTATCGGTGTACAACAAAAGTATAAGTATAAAACAAAACAATGGACATTCATAACAAAGCAAACATAGAAACATTAAAACATTAATGGTCAGTGGTGAAAATTTTACTGAAATTGAATAAGAAGTGACTTTGTACTGTAATATTATTTTTAAAAAAGTATATGGTTTTATATGAAATATATTTACAGTAAAACCTGCTTTAGCGACCACCTGTGTATATAGACCACTTGGTCATAAAGACTGTTTTTAGCTCTTCCCAATATTACCATTTGTGTACAAATCAACCTTTATATAAAGACCACCTCCCTATACAGACTGGTTTTGTTGTGTCCCTAAGGGGTCTTTATATACAAGTTTCGCTGTATTTCATAATTCTCAATTTGTGAAATACAGAGTAACCTCCCATTTGCATCTGTTGTCTTTCTTTATGGCAGGTATCTTGTATTGAACAAACTGGACAAAAACCTACTTTTTATTTTTGCTTTAGATATTGAATAGTGTGATCAATCCAGTATAACTTAAAAAACATGACAAATTAATGCAAGAGACAAATGACTTTTAGGTCTGAAACGTGTATGTAAGGAATTTTTTTTAGCAGAAAAAAAAAATTGCCCACAAACGTCTTGATAAGAGACCCGCTGCTATAAAGTGGAGATAACTCAGCAAATGGGAGATAGATCCTGTAATCCACAAATATGGAATAATCACTTAATGTATTCAATATACTGGCGTTTAGGGTTTAATTATATCTTATAGGATATTATAAGTCTTCCACAATACAGTGGAACCTGTCTTGAGAGACCATTCTTGAGTGGGAAGTTAAACAACAATAAACAAACAACAAACAAATTGTATTGTGGAACCTGACTTGAGGGACCACTGACGTAGAAGACCACCTGTCTATTGAGACCACTTTCTGAAAACCACTTGGTTCAATAATAGTAATCCTTTAAATAAAACCTGCTTTGAGAGACCACCTGTCTTTTAAGACCACATTTCAGTGGCAGTAGGGGTGGTATTTCAAGACAGGTTCCACTGTATTTGCATATTTCTATGTAATTGATCTGGCTACTTTAAACAGAATTTAAGGGTCTTAAAAATTAGATTTAATGCTTCATTTATTTAAGAGGATTCCCAACATCCCAGGGCTGTTGCTGGGGGCCTCCTTAAAAATTAGTTTTAAAACTTTTCTATGGTTAAAAACCAGGGTGGTTGAATTTGTACTTTTAGATTTTGGTAATTTTGATTGAAATAAGTATTTTATGAAGTTTTCATCTATTTCTGTTAACTTGTACTGTGGACTAATGATGTGTGATTTTCACTTTCTTGACTTCAAAATGGACTGGTGCTGGACAATCAGACTATTGCAATGTTTGAGCTAAGTATTACTAACAAAAGTACGGATGGGGGTGAAAAAAAAATGTATTGTGTAACACTCTGAGAGCTTTTTGGTTCTTTACATATATAGGGGCCAATGTGGTCGATTGGTCAGACTATCACTGTTTAAACAATGTAATCTCTCAGCTCCTGTCAGTACAAGTTCGAGCGCAACTGGACCTTAGTTGATTTATGAGAAAGTTTGCCATTTTACTTGTGGAAGTCCAGTGGTCTCTCCGGGGTACATTGTAATCAGGCCATCAAATCTGGTCACCACCATATGAAAAATTGTTGAGTGTGGCGTAAAACAACGTTCAAACAAAGTCTAACTTTACATGTATATGTATTGTTATTGCCCAAAACCTGAGTTTATGAAAGTGAAACTTGACTTTACTATAGTGGAACCTGTGTTGAAAGACATTTCATCTGGCTAATCATATGTAGTCTCTTAATACAGCTGAGCTTCTATTTTTGCCATTATTTAATTTAGTGGTTCTCAGACAATCCGGTCTCACAAGACAGGCTGTGTCTCATGAAAGTGGTCTCTTAAGACAGATTTCACTGTACTCAGTAATCTGTGTAAGATCACTTTTAACTCAACAACCCTGAAAAACAACAGACTTTTCTGTAAATCAATGAATTAGACCAGCCCAACCGTGTCTTTACAGGTTCGATGAGCTAACAAATAATGCTAACAGAAATCCAGGAATTATAGACATAATAGATCATCAGTGTAGTTAGCTAGTGACAATTGTTGTATATTTCTATTTAAAGTAATACAACTCCAGTCATATGACCTTCATCTCCATTCAACTAAAGCATGCATATTCCCAAAACTAGCAGCGATGATAGGTTTAAAAGGCAGTCCAGGGGATATTAAACACTAAAACTTGCAGAGCTGCTTAAAGAGTTGTTGTTTTGTCAGAAAATATGTCCGATAACGTGTGTTGCTTTGATGACAAAAATGCTTTTCTGTGTGAAAAATGTAATAAATTGACATTAACCCATTCATCCCTGAAGACACATTTGGACTAGTCTGAGTCTGAGGGGGGGGGGGGGCTAAACCAACCTAAAAAAAACACACGCCAGAAACGTCTGGGGGCTAAGCCCCAATTTTCAACACCTATGTCTATCTTTGCGAAAAAAAAGTGGGGGGGCTAAGCCCTAGCCCCCCCCGCTTCCAACGCCTATGCTTATAGACAGAAGCAGTCCCCAAACTTTCTCAATTACCATTTATGAGTCCTGAATATAGATAGTTTTTAACTTTTAAGTCATCAGGACTAATTTATAATAACAACCAGATCCTCGAACCTAAAGTTGGATGACCCTGATAATTACAAAATGTACAAACTGTTAATACAGTCAAACTTCCATGAAAGGCCACCTGTACAAAGGGCACCTGCCTATAAAGGCCATTCAAAAGTAACCTTTGTTAACTTTGTTTATAATTGATAAGCATCTTTATAAAGGCCAAATGTCTTTAATGACTACCGTATTTAAATTTGTCTGTCCCATGAGTGGCCTTTATAGCCAAGTTTGACTATTATTTACGGGTAAACACTTGTTGCACATCAACTACCACTTATATGTAGTGGTCCAATCATTTCTGGTATCTATATTTATTCAAAAAGTCAAAATCAGTCAATTTTAATTTCATATAACAATGTCTTGTGTTAAAATTAGTGAATGTATGACTCCTATACCACCATGCAAAATTTACATTTTAGACTGAAAATTATAATTTGTGATATTTGGACATTTTATTTAAAAGTAATTTCAATTAAATGTATAAATTGCAAATATACATGGTCTTATTTTTTCATTGTTATATTTCAAAGCGAGAAATTCCATTAACATCTATTGTGACTGTAATATTTGAAACAACATGTTTGATACCTTCAATGGAGAGTGACCATCAGTGTCACCTGTCTCCGCAAGTTAATATTTCTTGTGTGGACAGGTGAGAATACTTAGTTTAATTGCTTAAGAGATTAAAGAACAATTACAAGCAATCATTACAGAGTGCTATATATATTTTGTACATTTGTATTTTACTCAGTTAGGATTTAGGCCTTTGTGTGGAAGCATGGGTGTGATTAAGGAATTTTCTGAATCCGCCTACTATTAATAAAAAATTAAAATTTTTATTATTTACGAAATCGACAGTGTCTTCTCTGTTATGACCACAAATTTACTGTGGTTATACCTAAACAGAATGCATTGGTTTATGAAATTTTGTTTTTGTAGCAAAGGGTCCTCCACTTTTACATGAAATCCATATAGGGGGGGGGGGGGGCATCCTGGGCCTTATCTTTTCAGAAGTTGTCAAGTTTATTGAAATCCACACTCCTAAACTGTATGTTTTGTTATTATCTCACCCGAGCTGAAGACTCTGGTGTGCATCTCTGATCAGAAGTCGTTTGTTGTTGTCAGTTGTGCTCAGGTGAGCATAATGGCCCCTGGGACTCTTATTTTTGCTGAGCAAATAATAATTTTTTAAGATTATGAGTCATTAGTACATTTGATATTACGTATCTGGATATAATCTCGAGACAGCACATCAGCTCTTGAAGTAGAATTTTTATAATCTGATTTGAAGCCATATATGTATATGACTAAAATAAAGTTACCAGTATAATACACAGGCATATAAATGAACATTCTATTTGTGAATCTACATATAAAATGAATGTACTAATTATGATGATGACTATGATCATGATGATGATATTGATTGCATATGAAAATAATTGATGATTCTATTCCTTAGACATAGATGAAATTTATAGATGGAATAAGAAGATGAGGATGAATAATAAAATATGAAAGGTCATCCCTAATGATGATGACAATGATAATAATAATGAGATGATGATGATGACAATAAAAATTATAATTATAATATGATGATAAAAGTGATAAGATGATGATGACGATTATTATTACGATGATAATGATGATTATGACAATGATGATGATGATAAAAATGATAAGATGATGATGATGATGGTTGAAGTGATTGTATTAATAAAATGATAGTGATATCCGATATTATGATACATGCAGTAGTCATGTAAAAATAATTAAGGTTATAAGAATTAAAGGATAACTCCGATAAGAAAATAAAACTCCCCACATGTTACAGTATGCAGTTAATATTTGGTTTAATTCTGAGATATAATACATTTTGTAAAGCTTTGTTATGCTATGTTTGAATTCTTTTCAAGTGACAAATAATAAGATTAGCACCAAGGATTCTGATAACAGACCATGACATGAGAAAACCAGACAATCAGTTGTATCGTATGAAAATCTTGACCTTGATTTTTAAGTATTTGAATTAGCTATTGTAATACAGGATACATGCAACCATAGTTCTTGTAATAAATCACATTGTGGATTTTACTTGACATTTTAACTTCTTTAGCCATATGAATTATGAATTTGGGCTAAATGCTCTCCGGGCCAGAAGGTGCTTAAGGCTATCAAACTCTCAACACCACTTCACCTTTCCGTTTTTTCGTTCTTAACTATTGTAAATATTTGTGTATTAATTATACAAATGTATTGTTCCACCAACAAAAAAAACCAAAACACAGCAAACATACAAACCACAAAAAAAAAACATTCCAAAACACAAAAAAAACCAAAAAAACACAACACCAAAGACCAAACACCAATACATGCAAAAGCAAATAAACAAAAAAACCAAAAACGACCAAAAAGCACAAAAATAAGAATCCACTCAATCCAAAAACAACAAACAAAACAATAAAAAAGAAAAAACAAAAATACAATAAAAAAAAACAAACCACCAAACACACACATACAAAAAAAAAAATCCAAAAACCAAAAAAAACAACTAAAAACAACCACAACAAAAAAAAAAAAACACAAAAAAAACAAACAACAACCACACAACACAAAAAAAACAACAAAACAAACCAAAAATACCAAAAAAATCTCAAAAAAACAAATTAAAAACCCAACAAAAAATAACCACAAACAAAAAAACAACAAGAAAAACAAAACAACAAAAACACACCAACGTAGAACCCAACCCACATACCAAAAAAATAACAACAAAAACACACCACAAAACAATCCAAAAACAAAAAAAAACCAACAAAGAAAAAAAAAAACAAAAAAAGAAAAATAAAAAGGAAATAACAAGACAAAACAAAAACAAACCAACAAAAAAAAACAAAACAATACCCACATAAAAGCAAAAAAACCAAATAAAAAAAACAAACCCAAATACAAAAAAAACAAACAAAAAAAAAAAAAAAATCACACAAAAAATACACATAAACAAATAACGAGCCAAACAAAAACAAAAACAAAACACAACAAACAAACACAAAAACAAACAAAAACAAAAAAAAACAGAATAAATAAAACCAACCAAAGAAGGAAAAAACAAAAAAATCAACAACAAACACCAAAAAAAAACCACCAACACATGCATAAACAAACAGAAAAACAACATCAAAAAAACCACAAACAATAAAAAAAAACAACACAAACAGAACAAAACCACAAAACAAAACACAACAAACACAAAAAAAACCAAAAAACAACAATCATAAACAAAAAAAACCACCAATTCCATAAATACAAAACACAAACCCAACCATCAACACAAAAAATCCAACAAAAAACACAATGCATGTTTACTATCGATTATAGATACAGTCGAACTATGATATATCGAAACTGAAGGGGAATGAAATTTTCTTTCAAATTAACAGGAGATTTCAGAATAACCTGGTTATAATTATTGTAATAAGGAAATTTGCTCAGGAATTAAAATCAATTCAAATATAGTGGGATTTCAATGTAACAGGGTTCCATATTAAAAATGGGTTTGCCTATACAACACTGAGACGGAGTTGCTAAGTTGGAAAAATTGTTCCTAATCCATTGGCTTTACAATATTCAAATCGGGGATTTTTCTACCTCCCAAAATCTAGGTCCAGGGTCCCAAAAATTAGTAAAATATACAATGTTTTAATTTAAACAGAAAAACTTATTTGAGAGATTTGTTTGAAAATATTTCATTCTTTATTTAGAAATTTTGGGAAAATACAAGCCATTTTTGCAGTGGGAATGGGTCGGTCTTGTAACCGGACCCAAAAATGGCTAAGAAAAATCCCCGAAAATACTCCTCACGATTATTGTCTTCTTTGGTGACATCTTTTTATTTTCTTTATTTGATAAAAGATGATTGTTTATTTGTGTACATTTCTTTAAAGGTAAAAATCTTAAATATTTATATGCCCCAGTATAATAGTCCTATATAACCCTAACAGATGTATATAAATATATCAGTTCTGAAACATGTGTTTGAAATTTTGAAATAAATTTAAACTGAGAATATTTGAATATAAAAACAACCATTCAGATCCAATGTATTAGGTCACATGTCTATAGTAAAATCCATATAACCTGGGGGGGTGGGGTGGTGGAGTCGTGTGAACCCTTTCTTGGCCTGGGTGAGTTTAATTTTAGTAATAAAACATGACACTGACTAAAGTAATCGTTTCTGCTTGTCACCATACATAAGAGAGTATCCAGTGAGGAACAAAATGTTTTTCACATGCAGCTTGTCATGACTGAAAAGTGAGTTGAATCATCTCTATGATAATCAAAAAGGTTACTCTGCAGCGCCATCTTATGTGAATCGGACAATAGTACCAGTTTATTACATAGTCTACAAGCAGAATAATTTTTTTTGTCATTAATCAGCATGGATACAATACATTTGGTATTGGAGAATTCTTTCTAGTAGTTAAGTCAAATGTTTTATTTTTTCTCAAAAAACTATGTTTTGATACTCTGTTATGTGACACCTTAGCTCGCCCCTAAATACACATTTGAACTGATCCAAGTGGTCTCAGGTGACAGGTGTGGTCTTACATGAGAGTGGTCTTTTATGCCAATTTATATCCTTCACTGTAATTCCCAATAAACACAAAACATAAAACTTTAACTTCAATGTATATATATGTATCAACTTATCAATATTTAGAGATACATGTATGGTGGAATCTCATGTCAAAATCGGATGAGTCGAAATTCTGGTATGTCAGAGTCTAACTACTTTTATTCCCGATATCTCGAAGATATTATCTGGAATTTTCGCTTATCTCAAAGTATTTTTCTGGTCTGAAAGATTGAAATATTAAAGAATTGTCACTTGTTATCTCAAAGTTACTATCTGCAATTGAAATTTACATTTTGTTTGCAAAAATCATTCTTAAAATTACTTGTTTACCTGCAAAAATGAGAAATTGACTTCTGTTAAAGAGCCAAAATGAAAGTGTAATTAATAATTGCTTAAATCCAATTTTAATTGAATAGTTCCCTGAGTAGGTTTATTCGTTGTCCAATAATAGAAAATATATTGATTGAAAATTTTGGTTATCTCGAATTTTGGATATCTCGAAGTAATTGGGGCGGTCCCATGAAGTTCGAGATAGCTAGATTCCACTGTACTTCAAATTTTCTGTTCATTAATATAATTTCATAATAATATAATTTCATAATTTCAAATGTGAAGTTATTCCCTGTGATACATGCACAGCAATAAGATTTCTTTGCAATTTTAGATGATGAGTCAGGGTTGGTACACATCCATGTTTTGTATTGATATAATATAAGTGTTCATTGTTATGCCTTGAATTCACTGTCATATGACAAGGCTTTCCCTTCATCAGTAGCTGAGGGAAACTAACATTAGCTTGACGGCTTTTGTGGGACCTCCATGGCCGAGTGGTTAGAGCATCACATTATAAATAATGAAGTCTCTCACCTCCTGTCAGTACAGGGTCATCACATGTTGCAAGAGCATTATGTGTAACCCCAGGGACTCACACATCTGACTTCTTCCTGTCTGATGATGCACTTGAAATCCCTCTTTGATTTTTCTCCAGGTCTTCAACTGACCATAGCAAAAAAAAATAAAGACTGTGTATGATCTCCAAGCATGTATGACCAGTTGTTACTGAGGTTTTATACAAGAATAGTGAAGCATATGCACTTTTTTTTTCTTACCTAGAAAAATTATGAAAATTGGGTCTTTGTATAACTATAAGGAAGTGCAGGAAAAGACAAGTTTCCTGTGGAACCTATTTACCGTACACAACATGTTAAAATTTAAAAATCCTTAGCTCCCACGAACATAGGAAGGAAGTGTAGATATCAGATAATTATAGGATACATCTATATTCTGTAATTTGTTTAAAGGCCCATGACCGTCCATTTACGCTCAGTAAGGTTGTTATTTTTTATTTAAATGGCAATATGCTTTTTAAAATGTTTATATAAAGTTATAATCTTCCCATAAATTATGCTGATTCACTGTTTTTCATTAATCTGAGATTGAAGATTAAAAAATGATATTTACTCGTAATGACAATAAATACAAACAGAGTTGCGTTTATTCACAACTCGTACCTAAGCAGCCGGCAGCAGATTGGTTTCCTGTCCTTTGGATGAAAAAGTAAAACTTGAGGTCCTGTGTCGCAGAAGGTGTCGGCACATAAAAAACCTGCACTGCTCAATAGCCATAAGTGCCGAGCATAGGCCAAAATTTGAAGCCCTTCACCGGCATTTGGTGACATTTCCATATGAGTGAAAGATTCTTGAGTGGGAAGTTAAACAACAATAAACAAACAACAAACAAATTGTATTGTGGAACCTGACTTGAGGGACCACTGACGTAGAAGACCACCTGTCTATTGAGACCACTTTCTGAAAACCACTTGGTTCAATAATCCTTTAAATAAAACCTGTTTTGAGAGACCACCTGTCTTTTAAGACCACATTTCAGTGGCAGCAGGGGTTGTCTTTCAAGACGGGTTCCACTCGATATTGTGTGAATCAGAGAACTTTTTAGGATATTTCATGTAGTTCAATATTAGCAGGCCTTTAACTTTCTGTCTGTCATAGGCCTATGTGTGAATGAAATCATACGGGAGTTTGTTTGAGTGTTATGCCAACGTTATATGGTGACAGTCAGTTTTTAATGATGATTGAGATAATCTGGTTACAATGTACCCAGGAAGAGACCATCAACATTCTGGAAGTAAACTGGCAAACTTTCTCACAAATTCGACTTAGGTTCCATTGGAACTCTAATCCATGCTTACATGTGGTAGGAGACTACATACGGTAGTTTAAATTGCAATGCTGTAACCACTTGGCCACAGAGGCTCACTGTCAATTTAACTTAGCAGACCAAAAAAACCTGTATGTGCACAAACATATTATTTAAAATCTGTTCTTGTACATTTTGATTGCTCAATTAAATTGGTTTATCTAAAGTACATGTATTTATGACAATTTGAAACTCATTTTACTCGGATAATTTATCATCAATAATTGTTAATGGTGAGTTGACATTTTACCTTTAATGTAAATATTACAAGTGTCACCTTTGAATTCAGCTCATTTCATCTCCCTGAATGAAGAGGAAATAATGCATGTTGTTCTCTATGATAAAATGGCTTGCGTTGGTCCTGTGGTAGAATGTTTGACTTAACAGTGGACGTTCCCGGGTTTCGATTCCCCGACAGGGTCATTCCAAAGACTCTAAAAAAAGGTAGTGACTTTCTTTCGCCAAGTGCTTGGCATACAAAGTGAAAGTCAAGGCTCTTTTGATGTCCTATGTCATAGTATGTGTGGAATGTACATTGTAAAAGAAATAGTCTAAATCTGTAGCACTTCTCTGTTTACAGGTAAGTGAAAAAGTCTTGACAGGATGTAAAACAGCAATATTTTAAAAGAAACAAAAGTCTTTGATGATTACAGTCAATTTTATCTTCCAGTTAGAAAATCTGGTAAAATCTTTTTACTGATGATTGAAATTTAAGACAAGATATTTGAGCAACTTTAGGAAAAGTGACGTTGTTTTTTGTTTTTGTTTGTTTGTTTAATTGTTTTTAGAAAAATATAAGTAATTCAAGATATTCATTTTACTTGATCAAAAAGTTATTACTGTAACAAGATGGTTTTTTTTCAGTTTTATATAATATTTCAGAATCTAAACCAGAGTCAGAGCACTTTTTCCTAGTTTCCAAGGTTCCCATACCTTTGTCAAAATGGAAATTAATTTTCTCAGTTGTGAATTACTTATGAAATATTTAAATACTAGTAAAAACCTTTAAAATATCATGAATCTTTAGATGACCTGAGCCAAAGGCTAAAAGTGATCTATTGTGATCATCTTTGGTTTGTCATGTCCATCTGTTGTCCATCATGCATAATGTTAATTTATACACATTTTTTACTTTTTCTCAAGAACCAGTGCGCCAATTTTTATTAAATGTGGCAAGAAGTATCCCCTTATGAAGCAGCATAAAATTTGCAAATGAAAAGGGGCTAGGATCCATTTGGGTCCCAAAAGGGGTCAATGAATACAAAATTTGGTACATCTCTGAAAATCAGCTCGTGAACCAGTAATCAAATGACTTCCAAATTCTGTATGTATGATTGTTCAGTGAATATCTACAAATGAAATCTGCACACAAACAAGCCACAAGGAGGAGTTGCTTCAAGTAACTTACATGTAGGGTACAGTTTATATAAATTGCTTATTAACTCAAAACTAATCAATGTTTTGTGTACTAATATGTATGAGAAAGCATTCTAATTAAAACTGATCTCATTGCACCTGTTTTCTGATATGTTGCCATGACGATAGGATGAAACTTGCTATGTGGTCAGATGCCAGTGACCTGTCAGTGGTGTTTACTGTTGGGCCAACAAAAATTTGACTTACAAGATGAGAGATTGGTTTTTTGTTAGATTGATGAGAAAGTTATTATGATTAATGATCTAAGAATTATTGTGACAAAGTTCCAAGGTCATGGTGTCAAAGGTCAAGGTCAGAGAATATCCCTATTTCAAGCTGCATAATGATTGAAAATGAAAAGGAGCTATGTCCCATAGGGGCCCCCAAAAACGTCTTCTCATTAATCAGTTATCAGATTGCTTTCAAATTTGTTTTGCATAATTGTGAAGTCAATATCTACACAGTTTGCAAATAAAAACAAAATTTGTTGATAAACAATCCACTAGGGTGTACACTATGTTACTTGAAGTGTCTTCTCAGTGTCCTCAATAAGAGGCAGCAGTCAGCAAAATAAACCACCTATTGTAAAGATTTTGCCAGGTTTTAGATTTCTGTGTCAGAAAAATATTAATATCTGTATCAAATATATGCCTTTGGTGGCCCCCAGACCCCAGGCAGTCATTTCTGTTTCCAGTATTTCAATTTTCCCCACTACCAAAAATATTATTGAGAACACTTTTTCTAGTGACTTGTCATGGACAGATTTCATTTATAGATATTCACTTAACAGTCATGCATACACAATTTGAAAGACTTTTGATCAGTGGTTCATGAAAAGATTTTTAAATATGTACCAAGCTGCTACTGTTTGCAAATGAAATGGTGCTTGGACCCATAGGGGCTCCCAAAAGGGCCAAAAGTTTGTACACTTTAAAAAAAAAAAGCTGCTTTTCATGTTTTCCCGAACAGTGGGTCCCAGTACTAGTACCAGTACAGAGTAGTCCTGAAGTACATCATCTATAAAAAAAAATAATAAATAGCTTTTTATTTAAATTTTGAATGTTGTCTCGCCTGAAAAGCCGAAGTGAGACATAGGGATTACTAATTCCGTTCACCGGTGGCAGCGATGGGGTGGCATCGTCGTCAACATTTCATTTCTGGAGCAGAACTCTTAAAGTACGGTACTGGGTGGATTGGAACATACTTAACACAAATGATCCTCATGTACCCTAGATGTGCCTTTTGGGGTAGTAAGGTCAGTCTGGCCTACTCTCTGGAAACTAGGTCACAGTCACTGAAAATTGATTCTGGAGCAGAACTCCTAAAATACTTGGTGGATTGGAACTATACTTAATACAAATGATCCTCATGCACCCTAGATTTGTCTTTTGTGGTACTAAGGTCAATCTGACCTACTTTCAGAAAGCTAGGTCACAGTTAATGAAAATCATTTTCAGGGCAGAACTCCTAAACTACTTGTTGGATTGGAATTGTACTTCACACAAATGATCCCCATGTACCCTAGATGTGCCTTTTGGGGTACTGGAGCTGGTCTTACCTGATTTCTGGAAAGTAGATTGCATTTTCTGTTGTTATTATTATTGATTATATGCCGCAAATGAGACATATAGCTTCTTAGAGCTCTCTTGTATTTACCAAGAAAATGTCTTGAACACAAAATATTTGTAAAGCCCTGCTTTTGACATCCAATATAATGGAACCCTTTTCTTCTAGTCTCTTACACGACTACATTGTACATTAATACTGTATACAGTGAAACTTGTATATAAAGACCCCCTTAGGGACATAACAAAACCAGTCTTTATAGGGAGGTGGTCTTTATATAGAGGTTGATACACAAATGGTACTATTGGGGACAACAAAACCAGTCTTTATAGGGAGGTGGTCTTTATATAGAGGTTGATTTGTACACAAATGGTACTATTGGGGACAACAAAACCAGTCTTTATAGGGAGGTGGTCTTTATATAGAGGTTGATTTGTACACAAATGATACTATTGGGGACAGAACGGTATATACAGTAAGTAAGTAAACTGACAAATTTTCTCAAGTCAAACACCATTTTGGGTTCCAATGGGGCTCGAACTTGTGCTGACCAGAAGTGAGAGACTTCATGATTCAAAGTGCAATGCTCTAACTACTTGGCCATGGAGATTCCCTATGTTTATCATATGCTTTCACGCAAAATAACCTGGGAAATAACATCCAGCTAACTTCCTCACATTTACAGTGCCAAAATGTCAGAGAAAATCATGCAAATAACAGGAATATGCAATTAACAGGAACATTGTATTTTAGTGAACAATGATGATTCATCTTCATTTAGTCCTTTCATTTGTACATACAATGCTATTATAAACATCCTACATTCACTATGGAGTATTATTAAACAGTAGGGTAAATTAATGTCATGGAGGGAAAATTTCAATAAAACATAGTTTGGTATGTTCTCATTTCTATTAACACAATATTTCCATATATATACAGTGAACCCGCTTTACAACGACATTCATTATAACGGAATATTCGGTATCCGACAAGAATCGCTTGGGAACAAATGTACATGTACATAAAAAGTACTCATTACAACGGAATATTCAGTATCCGACTATTTGAATTCCGGGAACAAATGTACAAAACTCAATGTAAATAAACTCTTTACAACGGCATAACAGCATAAGTAGAACCACCTGCTGATCAATTGTTTCCAGTCTTGATTTGCTTCTCGGTTGAAATCACAGGTAAAAAATAAATTCGTAAATAAAACAATTTCACCGTCAATTGTTCTCTAATTTGCACTGATAGGTGACGGCCTCGATGTCAACGAGAAAGTGAATCCTTACCTGTACAGTAGGCAGTAGGCTCATGATTTATAAACATCAGTAGGTTTCTTTTAGAAACTGACAGGAAGATAACAACTTACAAGCTGTGTACAAATTAAAAAAAAGATAAATAAATTAATAAATAAATAAATAAATAAATAAAAAATACATATAGTTGACAAAGTCCGTTACGCTACGTGACCGTGCGAAATGTGGTTACAATGGCGGATCTTTAAATTACTTCAATCCTTGCGATATAGCCGTAACATTTTAGTAAAAATATATATTTATGAAACCAAAGAGGAATTGTATCTGCAATCTCAGAGCTATTTAAGCAATTTATAATGAATTTAACTCGGAATCACGAGATATATTACATTCGGGCATTTTGTACATGATCCGTGCATTTCACGATATCACCAATTTACGATATGCGACCGAAAAAAATAATTGTGCATTGATGTTTACAATATTAACTTGCATAAATATGATAATTAAAATGTTGAAAATAGTATGAAATAAAATAATAAGAGTTGTTGTTTATTTATTTACATGTACATATATGCATAAATGATCCTCAAGGGAGCTAACTATGAAATGCCCACCACATCAAATTCATTACAGTGACAAATTCGATATAACGTCATTCCTACGTGGGAACAGACACAGTCGTTGTAAAGAGGGTTCACTGTGTGTATATATATATATATATATATATATATATATTTATTTATATATATGTTATATATATATATATATATATATATATATATATAATATATATATATATATATATATATATACATGTATATATATCTCGCTGGATTTTTTTTTTCATTAAAATGAAAGCCTGTAGGCTTGTAATTTCCGAGGTATATCTGTTAAGTATGTAACATTCATTGGAGCACACATACCTCCAGAAGCGTAATAATGTATAAAACAGCTGTCCCTAGAAACATGTCAGTTTTACCTGTGACATATTGTCATTTGTGTGGGTGGCCCTTAGATTCCTGTGGTCTGTCAATATGTAGAATGAATTGTGTGAGTAGCTCTATAAGTCTAGATTCCCCAGGGACTATTAGAGATTTCTCACACTCTTCTGGGAATGGGGGCTAGACTTTTTGAATTGGAGACTTTAGTAACACTTTATTGAAACTGGGAAATCTAGAAATACACAAAACTATGTGTTATTAAATACAAGACTTAAATTTGTAGATTTGACTGCAAATTAGGATAAATGCATTGTTTTTGCATTAGGAAGGAGATAGGGTGGAAACTCCCTGACTATATGATATATGTACAATGTACACGAGATAAAGTGGAACATGCAGCTTCTGACAAAATTACAGTGGAACCTTCCTTGACAGACCACCCTTCCTGCCACTGAAATGTGGTCTGTCAAGACAGGTGGCCTCTTAAAAGAGATTTTATTTATAAGAGATATTTAACTGAATGATTTTGAGAATGTGGCCTCTTCAAGAAGGTGGTCTTTCATGACATTGGTCTCTCAAGACAGGTCCACTGTAACAACAATATTGTCTGTTATCAAACAATTTTTTTCTGCTGAAATTTGTATTGTAATTTTTTGTAATCATCATAAATTTCTTGTTGGCTAAATTAAAAATGAACAATGAAAAATATCATCCCTAGCTTAATTACTGTGTAACTTGAACATTTTGCATTTATAGTTACAATGTTATACCTTGCAAGTTTTTATTTTTTTATTTTAATGTTTTCCTCATAATGTTTGTAGGTCACTTTAGTAACCCCAATATTTCATTGCAATGTGGACCCATAGTTACCTAAGTCTCCAAATTCAAGGTCAACTTTTTAAAACTCTACTTGAATATTTGTTTTCCTGCCCTGACCAAGTGTTGTTATTTTTTCATGTTGGTTTGAAACCAAATATGGTCATCCTGGCAGACATCTTGAAAAAATTATTTTGAACTTAAACTGAAAAAAATCTACTGAAGGGATTTAACTGAAACCTTATTCTGATTTTATTTTTGTTATTAGTTCAATCAAAGATAAAAAACTTCAATAAACTTGAACTCAATCCCTACTGAAACAATGCCAATGAAACTAACAGATAAATTAACAATGTTGACCACAATCATCCTTAGGGTTTCCATCTTTAAAATTTAGTCATTAATTCCTGTCTAGCAAAATAAATCAATAAAGTAATAAATAAATATAGGAGTAAGAACATAGGAGTACTGTATATCTTAAATATCAAAAGAAATGTAAAAAGGATTGGAATATACAAAGTTAAAAAAAAAAGTTTGTCCAAAATTGTCAGATGGACACTTACAAGAGTTATTTCCCTTTTCAGGTCATCTGAGCAATTAGTTCAACAATGTTGGAGGTTTAAACAGGGAGATACTTTTGACTTGCGCTGTTAACTTAGGCATATCCGAAGTAAAGGGAGCTCTAATTTTATTAGAGTACTGAACAAGAGGCACATAGTGATCTATTGCTATTAAGTGAGTTTGATCTCTTTGGTCCTCATTTGAAAAGTTTCCATTAGGGTGTGCACTAAGCATTAGATACATTTTTTTGAGTTTTGAGCATTTTAAAGGAGCATTAGCTGTGTTTGCTCCCCAAAATTATTTTGATTTTTCCCTCCTTTTACTATTTGTACTTGATGTACAATAACAAATAAAAGCTATACACAGGCATGAAAATCAAACTCTTATATTCCTACATATTTTGTGAACTTAAGGTCAGGTCCAGTGTGGTATGCACATACAAATAGTAAGGTTGAGTTAATCAGTTGTAAGTGAAAAAATGCCAGACTTGGGTTTCTCATGCAATGTTCCCAAAATATATAGGAATTTTTATGCCTATGTATATCTATTTTTGGTTATTGTATATCAATCTAAGTAGTAAATAAGGAAGAAAACTGTTTTGAACAAAACCCAGCTAATGCCCCTTTAAACCAATTTTCAAATATGTCTTGCCAGTTGTTTTCAAATTTAGTTTTAAGCATTGTTTTGGGGAATGAAGTTTATTATTTTTCATTTCATGACCACTTGGTCAAGGTTCTGTATTAAGAAAGCTGGCACTTTCATCTTCTTATTAACTGATTCATCCCTAAATACACATTGGGACTGGTTTGCATCAAAGAAATTTAGAAGAGTCAATTTTATTTCAGGTATACATATAGATGAGTTAATTAGTTCTATGCCCCGAGATGAACACAAAAAATGAAACATTGTGTACACAAGAATGTATCACTACATTTTATTCTATTATCATTCAAGCCACTGAGTTGTTCAAGCAAGCAAACATTTTAACACATGTAGAAATAAATTATCATTGATTTTCATTGCTCGATCAGACAAATCCTATTACAGTCAAATCTTATTGTTATAGGTAAAACATGGCAGAAATATTACAATGTTTTATTGCGTCTTCATTTTTTGAATTCAAGTGTTAAATTGCTGACCTGAATGTACTTTTTCAAGTCAGGTTGTTGTTATGAGAACTTCTGTATAAAGAATTGTAAATCCTGTCATTACTGTGCTTGGAATATTTGATTTAAAAGCTGTTATGTTTTATCGCTGGTCATGTGTATGCCCACATGAATATTTTACATTTTTACATTTTTATAAATAAAAATGTAAGAAAGTGAATCTCTGAAAACATAGCAAATACTTATTTGTGTGTGTTTGTTTATTGTTGTTTAACGTCCCACTCAAGAATCTTTCACTTATATGTAGACATCACTAAATGCCGTTGAAGGGCTTCAAATTTTGGCCTATGCTCGGCACTTATGGTCATTGAGCAGTGAAGGTTCTTTAATGTGCCAACACCTACTGTGACATGGGACCTTGTATTTACTGTCTCAGTCCAAAGGACAGGAAATCAACCTGGACTGCCGGCTGGACTCGAACTCATGACTTCACAATCAAGAGTCGAACACACTGACAACTGACAAATACTTAACAAATGAGTTAATTTGAAGGATAAGTAGCTCACCTGAGACAAATTCTATCACACTTTGTCCTTCGTGCACTGTGCAGTGTATGTAAACATTTGAATGTTTTTAATTTCTTCTCTAAAAAATACTTTATTATTTATCTTGAAATTTTGCAAGAAGCATCATTGGGGTAAGCTGGCCTGGCTCTGTCAGTAGCACACTGGATTCTTGATGGTGACATCAAAAGTCCAAGTCGAGATGGTGGCAGGTCGGATTCCTATCCTTAGAATGAGACAGTAAAAACCAAGGTTCCGTGTCACAGTAGGTGTCGGCATGTAAAAGAATACTCACTGCTCAATGGCCATAATTGTCTAGCATAGGCCAACATTTGTAGCCTTTCACCAGCATTAATTGATGTTACCATATGAGTGAAAGATTCTTGAGTTGGATGTTAAACAACAATATAACAACAACATCATTGGGGGAACAGAAATTGTGAATTTTGTGATACTTGGACTCCCTAAAGGCCCTTTTGGTGGGACCAAAACTGCCAAAAATATTTTGAAATATTCATCCTTATCCCTGCACATCAAGGAGTAAATTTAAATACATGGTTAGAAAGTTAGAAAGAACATAAAGCCATCTGCCATAATTGTGAATTTTATTGCCCAAAGGGTAAGGGTTCAGTTCCTAGAATGTGGCTAATTTGGCCATATAGTGATAATGTACTTTGTCTCAGAAAATATTCCTGTATCTAATCCCAGTTGCAGCAGTCTTACATCTGTTTAAAGTAACATTTTTGACAAAATCAATGGGATTCATATGACAGCCCCAATAAATTCACAAGTCCACAGGCCTATCATAAAGTTACCAACTAGATTTTTCGAAATGCACCTTTTCTTAGCGTTTTTGCAAGATTTTTGCAGTTTGCAAGACAGCTGCATGGTTGCCTTGAGGCATCTGCACAATTATTGTACAATTTCAAAGGGTGTCATTTGGGTCTTAGATAAATTATTGCGTTTTACTTATGAAGGTTGCATGGCTACTGCAGGAACACCTTGCTGTTCCTTTTCTAGCTCTTGGAAGATTGAGGGCGTAATACTGACCAAACAGTCAATGCTACTCTATCCATGGCTTGACCCACTAACCCCTCTCATCTCTGATGATGACACTCACAGATAAGTATTTGCAAAATAGCTTCATTATGCTCTTCCTCATGTATCATTCTTCTTAGTATGGCAAAATGCAATTTCTGAGATTGTATAGCCATGTTTTCCCATTCAAATTCTGGTGAAAAGGATGGTTGTTGTTATTCCCCTACAAAGTACTTGGGACTAATCGTGTGATGAACGTCTAAACAACGTAAGGTATTTGTATGACTTGTGTGTAGCAGGACAGCTGCAACTTTGGCGATTTTTTATTACTGCTTTTGGCTTACTCACAAATTTGCATGGCCATCTAGCAGCGGCCATGCAAATGCATGCTTTCATTTTCCTAGGATCTTGCTTTGAACATAGTTCATATCGGTGCTCGTATGTCTCACACCATATGAGCATTGTATTGCTGCCTTGCAGTCTCTATAACTTGTGCAGACCTGTTTGAATTTGTTGAAAATTGTCTAAAACAAGCTGAGACTGCAAAATCATACAATAAAAAAAATGGAAAGCTGATGTGAATTTGGCTTTACAAAACACTAGGCTTTAAAAAATACTTTATTGTTTTTCTTCATTCACATGAAAATGGATCAGACTTATGATTCTATCCCGTCATTCTTCAGTCGGAAGCACATGAGATAAGCCCAGGGTCACGTGATGGTCAGTAGCTTACAAGTCATGGACTGATAACCCACGTCCGTCACTTTCATCCACAGATAACTCTGTTTTTTTTTTTTTTAACTTACATTATGTTTCACACAATAATTTGCATTGACAGAGCAAATAAAAAACAAAAAATGAATAAATAAGTTTAGTACACTCAAACAATTTTTCAAAATTTCTGAAATTTTCTTCATATGAGCAATAATTTTCATCATTATTTACAATTATACCCCACCAATAAATCAATTTATCCTGTTGCAAATTTTTTGTGTTTTTAGCTCACCTGAACCAAAGGTTTCTGATCGCCTTTTGTTTGTCATTTGTCTGTCCATCCGTCCGTAAACTTTTCACATTTTCATCTTCTCTTCCAAAACCACTGAAGGGATTTTGATGAAACTTTACAGGAAGCAACGTCCTCTACCAGGTTTGTTCATTTTGGCCAGATCGGCCCAGGGGTGGATTCAGTGTGGGGCAAAGAGGCCCCAGGTGGTACCCCTCTTTAAAAATCTTCTTCTTCAGAACCGCTGCATGAATTGCAAAACTACTTGTATTTGAGTGATCTACATAGATGTATGATTCAAGTTTGTTAATTTCGTTGAAATCGGAAAAAAAAATTTGACATGTTTTATACTCCTTTTTAGACTTTGTAATTTTCATTCATTTTTGTATGATTTCTTTGATTTTCTCCCCTATTATTCTTTATGATGCATTAATTTTATGTGTTTTACCTGTGGTTTGGTAGATAAATGCTTTCTTATGAAAAGAAAGGGGGTGTAATTTTCCACATTTTCGATTTCTTCTCCAAAACCGCTAAAGGAATTTCTTTGATTTTCTCCCCTATTATTCTTTATGATGCATTAATTTTATGTGTTTTACCTGTGGTTTGGTAGATAAATGCTTTTTTATGAAAAGAAAGGGGGTGTAATTTTCCACATTTTCGATTTCTTCTCCAAAACCGCTAAAGGAATTTTGTTGAAACTTTATAGGAAGTAAGAAATCAACATCCTCTACCAATCTTTTTATTTTTTAAATTTCGGCCAGGTTGGCCCAGGGGGTGGATCCAGGGTGGGGCAAAAGAGGCCCCAGAGGAAACCCATCCTTGTTTGTAAAATTTTAGACATTTTTTACTTCTTCTCCAGAACAATTACCGTAGGCCAATTTGAACCAAACTTGACAGGAAATATAACCATGTAAAGCTGCATAAAGTTTGCAGATGAAAAAGGGCTGCATGTAGGACCAAACATGGCTGTCATGGCTAAATATAGAGCAAATGAGGCAGCAGATATTTTTGATTTAATACATTTATCTCCAAAATTATTAAAGCTAGAAAAAAAAATTTACCTTAAAATGAGTGGTTTGCAAAAATCAACTAATATATCATTTTGGTGAAAATTTCAGGTTGACCCTTATATGAGTTATTTCCCCCTTTTTGTGAATTTTTTTATATGTGTAAGGATGTTTTTTGACACTATCTTGAAAAGTATAATAAATAGACTTAAAGTGAAATGAGCACAAATGTTCAGCACACAAAGATCTACTAAAAAATCAACAGGGTCAAAATTGTCAGGTAGCCCCTTCTGGGAGTTTTTTCCCCTTTTAAGTTGATTATTCATGTTTTGAGTAGTTTGTCTTATTTTCTTGTAAAGATAGAGAGAATGTGAAAGAAGCGAATATGTTCAGCACCCAAAGAGCTACATAAAAGTTAAAGGGCCGAAATTGTCAGGTTGCCTCTTATTGGAGTTATTTCCCCTTTTAAGTGGATTATTCATGTTTTGAGCTGTTTTTTTAACGTTATCTTGAAATGTATAATAGAAAGAAAGAGGAAAAAAGCAAAAAATGTTCAGCACGCAGAGATCTACAAGAAAGTCAACAGGGCCAAAGTTGCTGAGTCAACCCTTATGGGAGTTATTTTCCCTTTTGAGTGAATTTCTCATGTTCCGGACAGTTTTGTCCTGTTATCTTGAAAGTTATAATAGAGAGAAAGTGAACGAAGCAAAAATGTTCACAATTGTTAGATTGCCCCTTATGGGAGATATTTTCCCTTTTAAGTGGATTTTTCATGTTTTGGGCTATGTTTTGAGACATCTTGAAAAGTATTATTGATAGAGAGAAAGTAAAAGAAGCAAAATAGTTCAGCACGCAAAGCTCTACAAAAAAGTCAACAGGGCTGAAATTATCAGATTGACCCTTATGGGAGTTACCTCCCCTTTATGTGGATTTCTCATGTTTTGGCCAATTTTATCCTATTATCTTGAAATTTATAACAGATGGAAAGTGAAACAAGCATAAATGGTCACCCCATAAACATCTACAAAAAGTGAAGGTGCTAAAATTGTCAGGTTAACCCTTATGGGAGTTATTTCCCCTTTTAAGTGGGTTTTTCATAATTTGAGCTGTTAACATTATCTTGAATCTTCTTCTTATGAACTAATGATCAGATGACTTTCAAATTTTGAATGCTTGATTGTTAAGTCTATATCTACAGAGTTTGCAATTGAAAATGGAATCTGTCAATAAATGGTCCACTAGGGGACGCTTGAATAACATAGGGTACAATTATATACAAATGGCTTAATAACTCTAAATATATATGAAAAAGTTGTTAGGAATTATCTAAGGATTATTTTGACAACATTTCAAGGTCATGATGTCAAAGGTCAAGGTCACAGACACTTAAGTAAACAGAAAATGTTAATTTTTTGTCAAATTTTAGACATTTTGACTTCTTCTCAAGGACCAGGGACTAATTTTTACCTAACTTGACAGGAAATTTTCTCAGGTGACCGTTAAGGCCGATCAGGTCTCTTGTTATTGTGTTATCCTCTCAGATGTGTTATGCAGCAGGTAATTTGCACTCTTGCAAATTATATAGAACATTTCCCTGCTTAATAATAATATATACAAAAGTACATTATAAGGTAAACTGATAATTTCTCATTTTCTTTTGAATGTCAGACAAATCATTGTGATAATTTGAAGCAGATGTTTTCTCAATACTATTTCGCAGTGTTGTTTTCTAATGTACTTGTTTTCTCTAAAGGTCCATTTCATGACAATGTTTGCATATATTCTTTGCATTTTATTATTTGAATCTGTTACCTGTGCTACTGTAGGCTGGGGAAGGTCTAATAAGCACACTACTTCATCTGTCTGTCTGTCTGTTCATCTAGCCATCTATCTAAACAATGTTGGATCACTAAAGCCACTATCTCCTCTCCCTATCCAGTACTCTTCACATGAAGGTAGGTACATGTAGGTAGGTAAAAGAAATTCCTGAAAGTTATTTGAAAACCTGAAACATGTGAAAAAGAGAATCCAGTAAACTGTATATGATTAGAATAAGATTCAAATAATGAATTGTTATTTGATGGGCAGTCTTTTTGGAAAGCCCTTCTGTTGTACAATATATTGTCATCAACATGGTGTTCCAATGATTCTACTTTTATTTCCTGTTTGCTGTAAATCTTGATATTTTGCAGGACTTTATTTTTGCGATATTCAGGCTCTAAATTTATTCGTGAGATGATATTTTCACGATTTTTAATGTCATTTTGTCATGCTATTATCATACTTCGTACTTTTTTTTTCGTGAGTGAGATTTCTCATGAAATTACACTTAAATAAAATTCTCGGGAATAAAACCAGACTTACAGTAATGTTATTTGCTTTTTCTGTTAATTTCTTTTTTTACATAAGATAAATAAGGTATACATTTCCCATGCATTTCCTTCAAAAGTGTTTCAAGGAATAATTGATTATCAATAATAACTGAATTTCATCATTGGAATATTTTCAATGTGATCTGTACAATATATATGAATTGCATTTCCATTTCTGCACTCCAGCATTAGTTTGCCTCATCAATATTTTAGGAAACTTATACATAATGCTGAGAACCATGAGGCCCAGCTCAGTTCTAATTTGGACAGTGAGTCATATATTGTTTAAGAGTTATGCCCCTTTATAACTTGGAAAATTGCATTTTCTCATCCAAAATTTATGTAACTCATAAACAGTGGTAAGAGCCACAAGACACAGTCGGAATTCGAATTTGGCCATTGAGTTATTTACCATCTTAGAGTAATGCACCTTTTTAACTTGGAAAATAACAGATTTTCTGTGTTCATGACAAGTTTTCACTTTTAGATGTTGACATGTATGGTTAATTGCAGTTTATATTAGGTATTGTTATGATCTTGTGAAAAAGGACTTGACAGGATATTTATCTGATACATGGAAGGGGGATACATATAATATGGCAAATTTTGGCATCCAGATACTTATTACATGGTCATATAATATGTATCCACCATTTACATGATCTGCTCTGTAGAGGAGGGATACATATTACATGGCTGTTTAGAATGTTTTATGTGATATATAGAAGGGGATATATATCATATGGTCATATAATATGTATACCCTAGCATCTCGAACAGACATTACATGGCTGTTTTGGATGTCTACATTTGATACATCTACATGGAGGGGGATACATATTATATGGCTGTTCAGAATGCTTTATAGAGGGAAAATGTTTTATGTGATATATAGAGGGGAATACATATTATATGGTCATATTATATGTATTTCCCGAGCATCTGGACTACATATTACATACCTGATAGGTGGAGGGGGATACATATTACATGGCTGTTTAGAATGCCTTATCTGATACATGGAAGGGGGGCACATATTACATGGCTGTTTAGAATGCTTTATGTGATATATAGAGGAGGATACATATTATATGGGCATATAACATGTGCCCCCTAGCATCTTGACTACATATTACATGGCTGTTTTGGATGCTTTATCTGATACATGGGGAGATACATATTAAATGACTGCTAAGAATGCTCTATGTGATATATAGAGGAGGATACATATTATATGGGCATATAACATGTGCCCCCTAGCATCTTGACTACATATTACATGGCTGTTTAGAATGCTTTATGTGATATATAGAGGAGGATACATATTATATGGGCATATAACATGTGCCCCCCTAGCATCTTGACTACATATTACATGGCTGTTTTGGATGCTTTATCTGATACATGGGGAGATACATATTAAATGACTGCTAAGAATGCTCTATGTGATATATAGAGGAGGATACATATTATATGGGCATATAACATGTGCCCCCTAGCATCTTGACTACATATTACATGGCTGTTTTGGATGCTTTATCTGATACATGGGGAGATACATATTAAATGACTGCTAAGAATGCTCTATGTGATATATAGAGGAGGATACATATTATATGGTCATATTATATGTATCCCCCTAGCATCTAGACTACATAGTAGTAGTACATATATATCTGATAGTTGGAGGGGGGATACATATTGCATGGCTGTTTTTGATGCCTTATTTGATGCACATAAGGGGATACATATTGCATGGCTGTTTAGGATGCCTTTTCTGATACATGGAAAGGGATACATATTACATGGCTGTTTTGGATGCCTTATCCGATACGTGGAAGGGGATACATATTACATGGCTGTTTTGGATGCCTTATCCGATACGTGGAGGGTATACATGTACATATTACATGGCTGTTTTGGATGCCTTATCCGATACGTGGAGGTGATACATATTACATGGCTGTTTTGGATGCTTTATCTGATATGTAAGGAGGGATATATATAATACAGCAAATTTTGCTATCCGGATACTTATTACATGGCCATATGATATGTATTCCCCATTTACATAAGCTCTGTAGTTGGGGATACATATTACATGGCTGTTTTGGAAGGCTCTGTCATTCAGATTGAGACAGTAAAAACTAAGGTCCTGTATCACAGTAGGTTTCGGCACATTAATGAACCCTCACTGTTCAATGGCCACAAGTGCCGATCATAGGCAAAATTTAAAGTATTTAGTGACATCTTCATATGAGTGAAAGATTCTTAAGTGGGACATTAAACAACAATACAATTACAACATTTGACTCCTTGCTTAACACCACAGTTTTTGAAAATATCCACTCTTGCAATTTCCAATTTTCCCTATACTTTATTTAGATGCCAAATATTGATAAACCAATGGTGGTAATATAATAAGGTTATATATTATATATGTATGTGTATATATATATATATATATATATATATATATATATATATATATATATATATATATTATATATATATAATATATTATATATATATATACATATATATATACATATATATATATATAATATTGCACCTAAATGTTAATGAAATCATTGATATAATCTGACAAATGTCTCCATACTTTCATATTTTACCTGACTTAAGTAACATATTGTATTAAGTATTGCTCAGCTGTCACCATGCTTTAACCAGGATCATATTTGGATTTAGATATCTAGGTTTATATACCTGATATTGAAGTCATGGTAAACTCCATATGTGATGTTGCATAATTGAAATGTATCCTCACGGAACGTGTGTCCAGTAATAGATATTGTCATAATGAGGTGGTGTACGAATTGTTGATCAACAGTATATTTCTATTCAACAAAAATTTTGATATCATGAATGGCAAATGACTCTAGTGTTGTCTCTGATTTTACCCTTTTAGCTTGTAAACAGCTAATGACTAGCATATTTTACCAATATCCTATAGTTTTGTAAGTTTAACTCATTTCTGGATTTTTATCGTGAGTGACACATCTTGATATATTTTCCCAGTTTTTAAAAAAGCTAAATAAAAGTTAAATTAGATAAATCAAATCTGATTTCTTCAAATGACAATAGAATTTTAGATTTTAACATTTGCAAGCTGTGTATGGTATGAAATATTACAGTGGAATTCGGCAATATATCAAACACAAATGCAAAAAATATCGGCACAATTTGACATATCAGTGGTATTTTGTGATCACAGCTGGCCAATGACCTGGAGTCAAATACGATGCCTTGTTTCTTCGTGAGAAAAGTTAAATAACGTGATTGGCATTAATTCTTTGTGATGTTTGATTGTGATATAATGGAGGACTTAAGTGATGTACAACTAACCCTTGGTACTCCGCCAAGAGAGGAATTTGATGTTCCTCTTACAACTTATATACTGAAGATTGGTAAGTTACGACTGCATTTATTTAATTCTTTCTTTTTATGAAGATAGGGAAATTTCCTTCAACGAAACTTATGATTATTTAAAAAATATGGTCACAGCTGTTAATGAGAGGAGTGGTTTGGTTAAACCTGTGAAGAATTTTAAATGTATCTATTATGTTTACCATAGGCATATGGCATTCAGGGTCCCAAGTTTTAAATCAGAGTTCATCTGAAAGGAACTGAATATCTCACTTCAGGTGCCATTTTCATTGTTTTTAACTAATTCGATTCGTCCATGTAAACTATGGCCACTTTGACTAGAAATAATATACTGGCAATAGTTTAAAAACCAAATTTTTAGGTTACCCGAGTCAAGAGCTCAAGATGACCTTCAGATGGCCTTCTGATCATATTTTGTCTGGCATTGTGCGTCGTTAACTTTTATACATTTTCAGCAGCTCAAGAAGCAGTAGAGCAATTTTAACCTAACAATAAGAATCCCCATGTAAAACTGCATCAAGGTTGTAAATGAAAAGGAGCTAAGAGGTCCGAGAGGGCCCGAAGGGACTCAATGATACATCTTTAAAATCTTCTGCTAATGAACCATTGATAAGATGTCTTTTCAAATTTTTTCTGCATGATTGTTAAATCAATATCTACAAAGTTTGTGAATAAAATTGATATATGTCTACTATATAAAGAGAACTTCAAATAACAGGGTTCAGTTTTATATAAATGGCTTAGTAGCTCAAAATTGATTGACATTTTATATTTAAAGATATATGAGAAAGTTGTTACAGTTAGGAATTATCTTTGGATCCAGAATGGAAACAGGATAGAACCAGAAGGGGCCACAATAGGTTCCAAAAATATGTACATGTTCATCTTTAAAAACAATTCATGAACCAATGATCAGCCTATTCTCACTGTATCATGTTTTACTCAGGTGACTGTTGGGCCTCTTGTTACTTTTATGTTTTAATGTTACATAATAAAAACAAAGTATTGGAAGAAAAAACTATAAACTGTATTGTACCATGTAGATTTATATATGTTTTATAAACCTTGACTTGGGTGATTTTTATCTATATGAAATTAAGTGGATGGAAATATAATCATGAAGTGTCATACCTGAAGAAATGGTATATGGTGTTTTTTTATAACATAGGTTTTCAGCAGGTAATCGGGTTCCCCGCATCCCCACAAAAAAAAAACCTCAAACTTACATCAAAATTAACAGAGGAATTTATTCAAAGGGGCATCAGCCACCATTAACCACCTCATAAACTATCCTGTCTGATCCCAGGATCAAACCCAGGTTGCACTGTTGAGTTACCTGTACATGAGGTATGTGTGTGTTTGTATGTGTGTGTTAATTATGTAACTTGGTTCATTTTGTCCTGGGCCCAAAGTCACCATATTTACTCAGTATTCAAGCTCAACTATCTTTTCATGATTTTAACATAAAAACACACAAAAATTAATTCTGTGACTGGACATATTTGTATATTGACAGCATACAATTGTAAATAATGATCAAAGTTATTGTTAATTTGAAGAAAACTTCAGAAATATGAAAAAAATAGTTTGAGTACACACTCAAATTTTGAGTAAATACTCAACGTATTTATTCATTTTTACATGAAAATCATAAGTGTGACGCAAAAATTTGCATGTGAATGGTGAAAACTAATAATATGTTTCTTAATTACTCAAACCCAAAAATTTACAAGCGATTATGCAGTCAAAAAGATAACAAAATAAAAGTTGAGCTTGCGTACTCAGTAAATTTGGAGATTTTGGGCCCTGATGAAGGGATAGGTCGTCCCAAGAACATTTCTGTGTGTGTCATCATTCATTTTAGTGATGATATATGTAATTATATATGTATGGCATCTAGAAAAATCATAATGCTAAGACTAAAATATTCATGAGAAAATTGAATAAGAAGTCATGTTTGTGAGGAATTAATGATTATAAATGATATAGATCTCTAATACTTCATTCAGGCATACACTGACACTACTATCTGCTATCCTATTTATTCAGGTTTCTGTACTGTTTATGTAGCGGTCTCTTATCCTCTTGTCTGAAATGACACCTGTTGTCCAACCTGATTATGCCATACATTAAGTGTATTATTAAAACTGTTATAGGGATACATGGAATATTTTCATTGTTTATACTACATTGTTAAACTTGTTTGGGAAATAACATTTACAACGTGGTTAAATGAGAATGGAGGAGAAAAGCAACAAATCTAAGTTGTTAAACTCAGCTGGGAATGAAGAGTTGATCATTATAGTCTATGGTAAGGGGTCACATTGTGTGGACAATGTTAATAGGGGCCTACATTTTTTTCTTGGTGTTTTATTTAGTGAAGTTAAACATAAGTCATAATACAGTAAAAACTCTATTAAGGGACCACATGTCTTGAGATACCACATTTGAGTGGCAAATGGGGTGGTCTTTCAAGACAGGTTTCACTGTATTTGTCAAAAGATATTTTTATGGACCTATTGCATAGAGAGGTGGGTCGAAGTATTACTTAATGATTTTATTCATTTGGTAGTTTAGATATCTTATAAGAAGAATATCTATTGTTGTGGTAATGTTTACAGCAGGTATTGTATTCAACCCATTAAACGCCCATGTCCCTATGAGGGCCCCTCCCCCTTTTTTTTTATATGATCAAGAATCTTTTCTAGCTGATTGACAAGGAGATGTGGACCTGAAAAACCGTAAGTAACAGTTTATCTGTAGCCCTCAAGTAACAGAATTATATTGATAGGTGTCCTTGGTAACAACAACAACTTTACCACTGTGTCTTATAAAAATTAATTGTTTTACGTTAATTTGACTGTTGATTGGTCCCATTAAGCGCCAACCCCTTTTTCCCGATTTTTGTAGTGCCCTGCGTGCTTAATGGGTCGAATAAGGTATGCATTTTGTACATCAAATTAATACACAGGACTCTCATACCTTACATTTTGGGAATGGGACCAGCCTGACCAATCAGATTTTGAAATCAGCAACAGTTCTAATCACATCAGAGACTTAGTTACTACTGAATTGTATATATGCTTTAAATATAAAGAATATGATATTGATTCCATAAACCTTCTGTTGATTTGATCGACAGTTTATATCACAAATGTCAATGATTATATTTTATGTTTCTTTTTTATTAGCTCACCTGAACTGAAAGTTGAAAAAATATTATTTTTACAAAATATCATTTACTCTTTCATTCCCAGCAAGTGCCGATGTCATTGCATCTGCCAATTAATACACATGAAAGAAGGGTTTACTTTGATATCGCAGTAATGACAATTAAATTTCTTCTATGGAGGACCAGAAATGCTTATAGTCATCAAAACTTGACAATCTGTATAACTGAATGTATGGATTAAATTCTAAGGGAATGAAATTTTAAAATGACCAAAAAACAAACCTAGTAGGACGATTCCAAAAAATCTAATTTTACAAAGTAAGTAACTACTGTGTTCATAAACTTATAGTAGTGTACTATGGAACATCATCAACACAGAAAACATTAACAAATTTGATTTATATACTTGTTGCAAATTTTGTGTTATGAAATATTTTTCTAATCTTCAAATTAATGATGGTATCTGAAGTTTTCATTAAAAACATTACTCAATACATGTATGCTTTATGTTAAAAAAAAAGCATTATTGCATCTTAAGACTTCCATAAATATTTTCCACTGACTGGCATTCTTCCATATAAAAGTTATTTTTATCCAACCACCAGGTGTCGTTGTTTCAGAGGTAGATTATAGTGAAAACTGTCTTGAAAGACCACTGTCATAAAAGATGCCCTGTCTTATGGAACCACATGTTTAAAACCACTTGGTTAAATAATCCTTTAAAAAAAACCTCTTTTGATAGACCACCTGTATTGTAAAACCGCATCTAGATAGCAGAAGGGTGGTCTTTCAAGACTGTGACAGGTTTCACTGTATTTTCATAACTTATGTTTTGCCTTTTACAGTATGAAGATTGTTAAGAGGAAAACAATAAGGAAATGTTTTGTAAATATTTTCCTGCTAATATGAAAATAAAATTTATTTCTGTCAAGTTATGAATATTCATGATGTTGTTCGGTACAGATAGTTGACAATATTATTCTGCTTTGATATGAATAATTCCAAAAATACAGAAGTATTATTTATTATTAGGAGTATTACAAATTTGATAGGATATAAATGTATGCATGAGAAACAAGAGAGAGAGATCAAGGAGGATAGCTGATTAGGAGTGAGAGAAGAAGACACAAGAAGTTTTAAGTTGTATTATGAAAACTCAGTAATTTTCAGTCTATCGGTATTCATATACATGTATTGTTGTAAAACAATTTGGTATATAGGCCTAGTAAAAACAGAGTCAAAGGTATTGTTAGATTTACATAACTTGGTGGGGTGTAGTATTTTATGGTAAAATATCATGTGTGGATGATACTCGCTTACTACTTACAACAATGAGACAGCTGACTTTTTCTGTCCTTCAGATGAGACAGTAAAAACCGAGGTCCCATGTCACAGTAGGTGTTGGCACATAAAAGAACACTCACTGCTCAATGGCCGTTAGTGCCTAGCATAGGCCAAAATTTGAAGCCCTTCACTGGCATTTGGTGAATTGTCTCCATATGAGTGAAAGATTCTTGAGTGGGACGTTAAACAACAATACATGTTCAACATATGAGTGAAAGATATATGTATTAAGTTCTTATTTGTTATTGTACATCAAGAAGTAAAGGTAGAAAAAACTGAAATAATTTTTGGTAAACACAGCTAATGCCCCTTTAAATAAACTTTAAATAAACTTTAAATAAACTTATGAATGAAAATGATATAAAATATAAAGTATTGATTAATTTTGTGATAAAATCAAAGCAAATTTTATCAGCAATATAAAAATTAAATAATTTATTATCTATGTTCCCTTACTCAGGTTTTGGTGATGAATTGTAGCATTTGAATTTTATATTGTTTTAAAATAATTTCTATTCAGTTACCATACATGCACTATATTGTATCGCACACGCAGTTTCATTTATTCTGACGGTACTGTCAAGACAAAAACATGTGCAAAAAGATGATTGTGCACAAGTCGACAATCCCTATAACTTGCTATCCCCTTTGGTGATAGGCCCAGGTGAAAATGACAGTTAATAATCAGTATTATTTAAACATTTCAAGTGTCTTTAATTTGTTCAAATAAATGAAAAATATTTTAAAAACAAAATTTTCTGAAATTAAACACTTCTTAACATCAATTTCTGAAACTGGTCTTTCTGGAAGCCAATCCCTGCTCCTGATACTAGTCATGTTAAATAGACTCTTGAGGTTCTTGAACTTGATTTTCACTTGTTTAAGATGTATTTAGAATTTGACAAATGAAAACGCCAGATGACTTGATTAGCAGTATCCTGGTTAAGGTAAGGCTGATAAGTGGAAATTGCTTTTTTCATATTCTTATTTGCTCTGCTCAAATGAATGTCCACTACCATCAAAACTGAAGGGGACTTCTTCAGCTTTGTACTCGGCAAATCCGTTCTTTGTGTGCAGAACATTTTTGTTTTTTCACTTTCTCTCTGCAAAAAAAGTTAACAAGGCAGAAATTTTCTGGTCAACCCTCATGTGTATTTTTCATTATTTTGTCCATTCTCTTGATCACACTCACATTTATTCATATTTTATACGATAGTGTGTCACATATATTTTGTACAAGACTACTAATATCCGACTAGTTAATAACACCGTTACAGGTACCAACAGATAAAGAGCCATCTGCTTATTGATATCATTATCTACAAAGTTTGTGAACAAAAATGAAATCTGTCCATAAACAGGCCACTAGGGGGCGCTTCAGTAACACAGGGAACATTTGTATTACAAATTGTTTAACTCAAAACTGATCGACTTTTTGTTTACAAAGATATATGAGAAAGTTGTTAGGAATTATCTAAGGATTATTTTGACAAAATTTCAAGGTCTAGGTCACAGGCACCTAATGGAAAATATAAGTTTTTTTGTAAAATTTTCGACATTTTAATTTTTGACTACTTCTCTAGATTCATTGGACCAAAATGAACCAAACTTGACTGGATTTATAACGATGTAAAGCCACATAAACTTCGCGAATGAAAAGTAGCTAGGACTAAACATGGCTGCCATGGCTAAATATAGATTGAATGAGTCGGCTTATGTTTATAATATTTACAAAAATCTAAAAATGTTTTATTTTGGTAGAAATTGTTGGGTCGACCCTTATGCAAGTTATTTCCCCTTTTTGTGGATTTTTCATGTTTTTGGATGTTTTTTTATATTATCTTGAAAAGTATAATAGGTAGAGTAAAAGTGAAAGGAGCAAAAATGTTCAGCATCCAAAGATCTACAAAAAAGTTACTAGGTCCGAAATTGTCAGATCGCCCTTATGGGAGTTATTTCCCCTTTTAAGTGGATTTTTTATGTTTTTGGATTTTTTTTGACATTATCTTGAAAAATATGATGAGTAGAGTAAAAGTGAAAGAAGCAAAAATGTTCAGCATGCAAAGATCTACAAAAAAAGCATAGGGCCGATATTGTCTGGTCACCCCTTTTGGGAGTTATTTTCCCTTTATGTGGGTTTTTCATGTTTTTGACAATTTTGTTCTATTATCTTGATAAGTATAATAGATAGAGCAAAAGTAAAAGAAGCAAAAATGTTCAGCACACAAAGATCGACAATAAAGTCCAGAGTCTGAAATTATCAGGTCATACCTTATGGGAGTTATTTCCCCTTTTATTCTTAAATTTGAGACATTTTTGATTTCTTCTCAAGAAAGGGCCATTTTTAACCAAACTAGGCATGTATTATCCACATGTATAGCTACATAAATTTTGCGAATGAAAAAGGGTTAGGTCCCATAGGGGCCCTAAAAGGGGCTAAAAAGGACCAAAACTTGGTAATCTTTAAAAATCTTTTCTTATGACTTTCAAATATTGTATGCATGATTTTACAGTCAGTATCTACAATGTTTGCGAATGAAAAGGAAATCTGTTGATAAATGGCCAGGGTACAGTTGCATAATGATGAATTTATTAAACTTATAAATGTTGAAATGATCAACAAATTACCATCTTTAAAACAAAGTAACAGGAATAAAAACAAATCGAAGAAGTCATTTTATAAACCGTACTGGAATGATAAACTTACGAAACAGTGGGGAAAAAGTAAACAAACGAAAAAAACATGGATAAATAGCAAAAATGGTAGTGCCTCAAAACGTAGAATAAAACAAACATTTTGTTCGAACTTAAACTGTTTGAAAGGATGTATCGTAAATACAATACGACAATACCAGAGACAAAAACAGAGAGAACTTCAAAATCAGTTAGATAATTCAATGCGGCCTAGAGTTTTTTGTAAATCCATCAGTAAACTGGGTATTGTAAATGAACGAAAACACATTATTCCATGTTAAATTTTAGATGAAAATGGTATCGTAAACACAGATAAAACTAAAGTGCATAACAAATGGAAATCCGAGTTCAAAAAATTATATAATAGCACAGAAGATCATATAGCCAGTGATTCCCCATATATACGTGTGACAGATATGGACAGTTCAATACTCAGTAATCATATTGAAATAGAAGAAATCTACAAAGTTGTGAGTTCGACTAATTTACACAAAGTATTGGTCTTGACGAAATATATGCCGAAGTTCTCAAAAATAATACGGCAGTGATCTTTCTTCATTCTATTTGTAACGGATGCTTTGAACTGGGAGTAACACCATCAGAGTGGAGTAAAGGAATTATTAATCCGATTTATAAACAGGGCTTTGATGATCCTAGGAATCCGTTAACTTATCGCCCCGTTACATTATTTTCCGTTCCATGTAAGATTCACAGCACTGTGCTCAACACTAGATTAAGTTCATGGTTAGAATCGCTAATGTAATGTACTTTGCGATGAACAGAATGGTTTCAGAAAAGCCAGGAGTTGTGAGGATCATATTTATTCGTTATATTCAATAATCAGTGAGAAGAAGATCTCCTGTTTAAGCACTTACAAATGTTTCGTAGACATGAAAAAAGCGTTCCATGTTGTGAACCATAACCTTTTGTGGTATAAGCTCAAGCAACTAGGCGTAAATGGAACATTTCTCAATGCAATACAATTACTATACCAGAACATAAATTGTGTGATAAAACTTACAGACAAGCTCACTCCATGGTTTCCGGTATCATCCGGCCTAAAACAAGGATGCAGATTGTCTCCAACACTTTTTGCTGTGTATATAAATGATCTAGCTCACAGAATTAATTCATTAAAATGTGGTATAAAACTCGGGGAGGATTACATCAGCATACTTCTGTATGCAGATGACAAATTAGCCCTTGTAGCGCCAGACGAATTAAGTCTACAGCGTATGCTAGATACTGTATCTTCATGGTGTAATGAGTTGAACTTACTTACTTAAATAAGTTCGTGTCAGTTATTGATCCGGAAAAACTTATATTTGATACAAATTTGTTAATACGTGTCGTAATAAAAACATTAAGTGGCTGCCTTAAAATCCAAGATAATGAGGATTGGACAACACAACTCAACAAGGACGGTAATAACGCCAATGGCAATAAGCTACGCAAATATAGACTACAAAAATAACTGTAATGTTGAACTGTACGTAAAAATGGAAATGTCTCATTGTCAATGTCGTTACCATGTGCAGTTTTCTCGCTGGATTATTACCGTTGGCCGTGGAGACGGGTAGGTACTTCAGGTTGCCCATCCCACTGAATGAACGTGTATGTAAAAACTGTTCATCAGGTGAAATAGAAGACGAAGAACACTTCCTATTATCTTGTAATTTTTATTCCGATATCCGCTTGGATTTGTTAAGTCGTGCCGAAATATGTATAACTAACTTCAATGACTCGAGTCTCTCACAACAATTTGTAGACATTATGAGCAACACTGATAAACATTTTGTGCTACTGATAAGTAATACTATATTCAAAAGTTTTCAACGGAGGAAAAAATTTAATAGGCATAACCGTTAACATATCCATGTACAGTCGTGTACAGTAATACTAAGTAACTATAGTCAGTCTAACATTAGTTTTATCACTGGCTCAGTTGTATATTTTAAGATGCATATGTTTTAATGTTGATATAGTTATTCTCTTACTCTAAATAAACTTTTTTAACTTTGAATCTGTTCTAAATGATGTCTCATAAGCCAAATATGGCTGGATGGTAATATACTAATATTGTGTATATATTTTAATGTTGATTTGATGTATATATTGCCATGTGACACATAAATAAAATATTATTATTATTATTATTATTATTATTATTATTATTATTATTATTATTATTATTATATGTATACAAATGGCTTAATACTTTAAAACTGATTGACTATTGTATACAAATATATATGAGAAAGTTGTTAGGAAAGATCTAAAGATCATTTTGACAAAATTTCAAGGTTATGGGATCAAAGGTCAAAGTCACATACACCTAAGTAAGCACAGAGTATTAGTTTTTGTCAAATTTTAAACATTTTCGACTTCTTAAGAACCTAATTTTAACCAAAATGTTCAGCATGCAAATATCTATAAAAAGTCAACAGGGCTAAATCTGATGGGTCGACCATTATGGGAGTTATTTCCCCTTTTTAGTGGATTTCACACGTTTTAGACAGTTTTGTCCTATTATCTTGAAAAGTTTAATGTGTAGTGTCACAAATGAAGCAGTTGAAAGCAACAATTGAATTATGAGTAAAAACCACAAAGACCCATATTTGACACAGTTTCGATAAACAGAAAATGCAAATTATTTGACACAGCCTCCTTTGAAAAGGAACCTCTTTTCCAATTATACATTTCCCTAAGGTGGCCTCTTGTTTGATATGTACTTCATTTAGAATCAATATTTCATGGCTATCCAACCATAATTATTTCTGTATATGTCAATATTTCATGGCTATCCAACCATAATTATTTCTGTATGTGTCAATATTTCATGGCTATCCAACCATAATTATTTCTGTATGTGTCAATATTTCATGGCTATCCAACCATAATTATTTCTGTATGTGTCAATATTTCATGGCTATCCAACCATAATTATTTCTGTATATGTCAATATTTCATGGCTATCCAACCATAATTATTTCTGTATATGTCAATATTTCATGGCTATCCAACCATAATTATTTCTGTATATGTCAATATTTCATGGCTATCCAACCATAATTATTTCTGTATATGTCAATATTTCATGGCTATACAACCATAATTATTTCTGTATATGTCAATATTTCATGGCTATCCAACCATAATTATTTCTGTATATGTCAATATTTCATGGCTATCCAACCATAATTATTTCTGTATATGTCAATATTTCATGGCTATCCAACCATAATTATTTCTGTATATGTCAATATTTCATGGCTATCCAACCATTATTATTTCTGTATATGTCATATTTCATGGCTATACAACCATAATTATTTCTGTATATGTCAATATTTCATGGCTATACAACCATAATTATTTCTGTATATGTCAATATTTCATGGCTATACAACCATAATTATTTCTGTATATGTCAATATTTCATGGCTATACAACCATAATTATTTCTGTATATGTCAATATTTCATGGCTATACAACCATAATTCTTTCTGTATATGTCATATTTCATGGCTATACAACCATAATTATTTCTGTATATGTCATATTTCATGGCTATCCAACCATAATTATTTCTGTATATGTCAATATTTCATGGCTATCCAACCATAATTATTTCTGTATATGTCATATTTCATGGCTATCCAACCATAATTATTTCTGTATGTGTCAATATTTCATGGCTATACAACCATAATTATTTCTGTATATGTCAATATTTCATGGCTATACAACCATAATTATTTCTGTATATGTCATATTTCATGGCTATACAACCATAATTATTTCTGTATATGTCAATATTTCATGGCTATACAACCATAATTATTTCTGTATATGTCAATATTTCATGGCTATACAACCATAATTATTTCTGTATATGTCATATTTCATGGCTATACAACCATAATTATTTCTGTATATGTCATATTTCATGGCTATACAACCATAATTATTTCTGTATATGTCAGTACAGGGGGGCAGCTGCGATATTTTGACCTCCCTCCCCCTTTAGTACTGACATATTCAGAAATAATTATGGTTGGATAGTCATGACATATTGATTCTAAATGAAGTTACATATCAAAAACCATTTATAGAAAAATTTTCATAGGGGGGTAATTTTATGCGGCTGCAATATTTTGACACCCCCCTCCCTATTATTAACATGTTAAGCAAAAGTAATGACCACATGGCCATAAAATATTGATTATGAATGAAGAAACATGCCAATAGACATTTTTAGAAAAATTTTCATAGGGGGTGTCATTTTGTTGCAGTCACGATATTTTGACATTCTCCCCCTAGTATTCACATATTCGGAAATAATTATGGTAGTAAAGCAATGCAATATTGACATATTCAGAAGTAACTACTTAGATAGCAATGAAATATTGATTCTAAATGAAGTTACAAATCAAAAAACATTTATAGAAAAATGTTCATCGGGGAGGTGGGGTGTCATTTTATCGTAGCCGCAATATTTTGACACTCCCCACCTAGCATTAACATATTCAGCAAAAGTGATGACCACATGGGCATGAAATATTTATTATAAATGAAGAAACATGCCAATGAACAGTTTGAAAAACATTTTCATAGGGGTCATTTTATTGTGACCGTGATATTTTGACATCCCCCCACCCAAGTCTTAACATATTCAGCAAAAGTAATCACCACATGGGCATGAAATATTGATTCTAAATGAAGTTACATATAAAAAAAAATTAATGAGAAATTTTCATAGGGGAGTCATTTTCTTGTGGTCATAATATTTTGACCAAACCCTCCCCCTTCCATTCATATATTCTTAATGTCGAAACATGCCAGTAGACATTTTTAGAAAAATTTCCATTGGGGGGTTCATTTTATCTCAGCTGCAATATATTGACTCCCCTGTAAAATTAATATTTTCAGAGGGAAATTTTATCGCAAGGTGGGGGGTCAGGATAGAATTACCCGGGGGGGTTCACTTTATCTTGCGATAGAGTGGCCCCAGGGTCATTTTATTGCAATAAAATCACCGTGGGTGTCGTTATCGTATAACATCGGGTGTAAACACAATATTGATGCCCTATCTACAAGAACAACATTTTTAAGGAAATAATTATCATTTATAATGTCATAAGAATAATTTTTACATTTAATCAGTTGATTCATATTTTTCATAATTTTTGTCATGCCAGAAAAATACCGAACCAACATAATTAATTTGTCACAATAGTTGAGTTTTGGTGACCATATTCCATATTTCTGTATATTCATGATGTTATATAGTAATACCCTTATGGATTATGAAAATATTTTTGGGGTAAAATTGAATTTACAAATTTTTGTAAATTGCCAATTTTTGGGAGAAAATGATGAATTTTTGTTTTATAGTTGCTATATTCATGGAAACCTTTTATCATACAAATATTAAAAAATATACATTCAAAATCATTTTCCCTTGGTACTTCTATAAGGAAAATATTTCTTTTCCTGCATTGATATATTTTGATATATACTGTATTCGACCCATTAAACGCTCATGTCCCTATAAGTGCCCCTCCCCCTTTTTACATATGATTAAAAATCTTTTCTAGCTGGTTGACAAGGAGATGTGGACCTGAAAAACCTTAAGTAACAGTTTATCTATAGCCCTAAGCACCAGAATTATATTGATCGGTGTCCTCGTTAATAACTACACCAACATTACCACTGTGCCTTATAAAAAGGTAACTGTTTTACATCAATTTTATCATTAATTGGCCCCATTAAGGGCCCACCCCTTTTTCCTGATTTTTGTAGCACCCTTGGTGCTTAATGGGTTGAATACAGTATTTATATTTGGAACACAAAACAGAAATTAAATTAAATTAGCCTGTTTACACTTAACATTGATATGGAGGATATTCAGAGTAATTTTTCTCAAAACTGTGCTGATAAATTTATTTCATATTTTGCATTTCAATAGAGATAAAAATGAAGTATTAATAGAAATAAAATGAAGAAAATTGAATTTGGGAGTCAGGTGTTTAAAACCTCCATAAGGTAGACTCCACTGTATTATTTTCTGCAAAATAAGTAAAGTGAAAAAGAAAAACATTGGACTACATGTACATGTTGTCACAACTAGAGCAAAGCCTGAATTCACGCATGTATGATGTATCTGTTCATGTTTAATCTATGCACCACTTTTAGAATTGTTTAAATACTTGTACTTACAGACCTAACATTTCAATGGCCTGAAATTACAAGTTTTTTACTATCAGTAATGAAAATATACATGTAAAATGAATATAAAAAATATATACATGTATAAACAATTTCACCAGATCTGTCTTGTTAATTGTAATGCAGAGAGAATGCATCTTAATACTTTGATCACTTGGGAGAGAACTATGTAAAAAAAATGCAGCAAGTACTGATCCCTTTTAAGGGGCCTTATGGGAAAATTGAAATTTTCTAACAAAAGAAAAGTTTCTTCCTTTTCAGATCACCCGAGTCACTCTGGTGGCGTATTGCCATCCGTCCCTGTACTTAATTTTCCAGTATTTGCTGTCCATAATCAAATGAAAATTTTTACATTTGTAACAACTTTAAAAGTGTTTCGAGTGTAAAACAGCATTAAAAAAAGATAAATCTTAGGCTAAATACTTGGCTAAAATATTTTCAAACTTTTCAAATCATAGGTATGTCCATTTACCAAGAATAAAACTTGGGACATTCTGCTTGCAGCCACAAGGATCGAGTCTGCTATGTGTGAGAAAACTCTTTAAGTTATACTAAAGTATTTGATTTGATTTTTAACAGTGTTCTGCATTACACTCAACAATATCTAAGTTATCACGCCAATTTATGTTTTCAACAATATGTTAAATTCGACGATTTCATTACGTCTCTGTTAACATCGGATCATTTGGAAAGGTCCTTAGATTGTCGAAAAACCCATGTTGCTGGTGTACATGTACATGGTGGTGGCCATGTTTTAATGGTGGAGGAGAGAACCCGGTTACAGTGTAACTGGAACAGATCTCCAGCCTTCTGCAAGTAAACTGGCAAACTTTCTCGTAAAATTAAGCTTATGTTCCAGCTTCAGTTCCAATGGGACTTGCTGACCAGAAGTGAGTCAGAGAGACTTCATGTGTGATGCTCTAACCACTCAGCCACAGAGGTCCCTATACTAAGATACATAGACAGACAGGTTTTAGTTTCGGATTCTTTCAGATATTACCAGTATTGGCACGTGCTTGACAACTGAGTCTGGGCAATCCAAAATATTTACTTGTATTATCTAGGGAACATTTTTTTGTATCGTGTATATAATTGAATTCAATCTAATCAGTTAAAGCAATTCATAATTATACATTATATTTGACCTGTTCACCTCAAATACTTATCTAACTGGTATGCTCTTTTATAGTATAGGGTTATAAATCAGTAATTTCCATATTGGCCTACAAGTAGTTATTATGCCAAGGTCTGTCCTATTGGCCTGAGGCAAAGCCAAAGGCCAGTACGACAGACCGAGGCACAATAAATAGGCCTATATGGAAATCGCTGATTAATGAGCATATTATTAATTAACTCAGCCAATATGAAATCCATCTAGGCCAATGCTTAATGGAAAAGAGGAGCCTATGGTTCGATTTGAAAGAGAAATAGTGGTCACTCTCACTTGAATTACCGTTTGGTCATGTGACTTCAGTATTGGTCAAGCTTTTTAATATTGACTTAATTTTTTTAGATATTGGCTTAGTTTTGTCAATGGTGACCAAGTTTTGAACTTCATATCATTTGGACAGAAAATCCTGTATTAGGCCATATTACTATAGTTAAAAAAATAATGCTTGTAGGATTATTATCAGTGATTTCATATATGGCATGATAATATACTTATTATGCCTAAGGTTTTCGTATTGGTCTGAGGTGAAGCCAAGGTCAATATGACAGAGAGAACACCCCAATAGCTATGTCTACAAATATATGTGGAATTCACTGATTAAAGAGCAATATGGTTAATTAACTTGGCACCAAATCTATAAACAAAACTAGCTAATCCTTCATGTACTGTTTTGATTTGAAAAGAAATCGGTGGCGTTTCTCACTTTGGAATTAACGATTAGGTCATGCAACGTCAATATTTGGCTTGCATTTTTTCAATATTGGCTTAGTTTTTTTCAGATACTTGGCTTTGTTTTGTCAATATTGCCCGATTTTGAATTTCTGATCATTTAGATAGTATAAACATACTACACAAAGTTATATGCTTCAAGACATTATAGTTTTCTGTCAATTTGATTTCATCAGCTTGAGCATCCATTTTAAATGGGATGTTATGTGCTAATAGCAGAATGTGGATTTAATACTAGCCTATAATATCATCTAATGTATATGCGAATTAGGTTCTATTGTGTCAAACACCCTTAAATAACAACTGGAAAATGGAATATCTGTGAGGGTGATATTCCTTGGGGGACTGGAGTTTGTGGTGGGTTATAATCGAGGAATATGTTTATTGATTTCTGTGGGGGTATTGTTGTGATGTAGTTGCTGGATTGGTGGGTGTGTTGGCATGGTAGTATGTTTTTAGGCTGTGGCGTGCGCTTAATGGAGGGTTTTGGAGTAGATTGACAGGGTGAGGATATGGGCGGTTTGGTACGTGGTGGTGGGGTGGGGTGTGTTTGTGTGGGTATCGTTGTAGTATTGTGTATAATGGTTCGTGTGGCTGTGGGTTTGTTCTGCGTGAGGAGGTTTAGGTGTGAACGTGAACTGGGGAGGTCTGCGGTGTGGGCTTGGGACGCTCTGTTGACGCGCGTATAGTTGTTTGGTAGTGAATGGTCGTGAGTAGGTGTGCTGTTTGGTCGTATGGGGCGGTTGGGTCGGTTCCGTGAGGATTTGGGGATTATGGTTTAGGGTGGAGTCGGCTTCTGTTCGGCTGTGTGAGGACGGGCTGGGGGAAAGTAGTGGCGATGGGATGTGGTGGGCGTTAGTTCTTTGGGCTGGGTGGTCGGGGTTAGGTGTGTGAGTAATGTGGTTGGAGGACCCGTGGAGGGGTTTGGGAATGTTGATGCTTGGAATCAGTGGGCTCGTGAATAAGGAGTTGGTAATGTTTTTGTTTGGTGCTGGTGCTGGGTTGTATAGCGTGTGGTCGTGGTCTGTGTGGAGTGGGTTGTTGTTGTATCTGTAGGGATAGCTTTTGAGTCTTGTGTAGAGTTGTCTTATGGGCGTGTGTATTATGCCGGAGCTGATGGTTTCGTGAGTGGGTTCGTTGCTATTATTGGTTGTGGGTCCTGTATTTTGGGGGTATAGAGTGAGGATGTGGTCTTGGGTGCCCGATGGGTTTCGGTGTTTTGGTGTTGTTGGGATTGTATATGTGAGGGAGTGGGTGTTGTGGGTTACTTGTGTGCCTGCTCATGTGGAGGTTATGTTGTGTGGATGTGGGTGATTGTGGAAAGGTGAGTGTTTCATGATGTTCGAGTTGAGGTGACGCATTTCTTGTGGTGGCTTGTTTGTTTGTGTTCGAGGTGGCGGTCTGTTTGTGTTTGAGATGGATAGTGTTGGTTCGAAGCGGTGATGGGCGTCGGGTTTAGGTTTCTTGATTAGGATATGGTGTGTTTATTGTCGCTTTGTCGTGTGTGATCGTTTTACTGCGGAGAGTGCGGGTTTTGGTTGGGGTCAGCGGGTTGTTTGACGCGTTGGGGGGTTGTTTATTATTGTGGATTGTCGCTTTTGGTTTGCGTCTGTTGAAGGTGTAGTTTTGGGTTGGGTAGTCGTGGTCAGAGCGTGTGGTGAGTTCTTTGGATTTGGGTTGGTTTGTGTTTATGTGTGTCGGGTGTAGTCTCGCGGTTTTTGGTGTGGGGTTGATCCCTGTTCTCTGATTGTGGTGTTGGATTGCAGTTTAGGTTTTGTGTGTGGTGTGGCTTGAGTTGGTTTGGTGTGGCTGGTGGATTGTCGTTGGTTTGGTTGGTGGATCTGGCGTGCCTAAGATGTTGTCTGTTAAATAGGTTGTGGGTTGAGTTTGTCGAGTAAGTGTAGGTGCTGGGGCACGGGTTAGTTGTTGTAGGGTTTGTGTTGGGTTCGCTGAGTGTGGGGGGGGAGTTGTGTTGTTTGGTGCTGTTGTGCTGGTGTATCGAGTAGGGGTATAGCTCACTGTTTACGTTTGGTTGGCGTCAGAGTAAGTGCGTGTCGAGAGCGAGTGCGAATGTGGATGTTGTTGTTTGGGGTGATTTAATTCGGTGGTGTGGTGTGGGTTTTGAGCTTTGGGTGTTTGAAATGGGTGTGAGTGCAGGTTTCTGTGTATGTGTAGCAAGAGGATGCGTCGTAAAGCTGGGTCGTTTGGTTTGTGTCTGTCTTTGTTTGCAGTTGTTCGTATGATGTGACTTACGATTTGATGTGGGGGTTTGTGGGGGTGGGGTTGTATTGAGTTTGGGATTGGGTGTCACTGTGGAAGGTGGGTGATTTTGAAGTGGAGTGTGGAGGGAAGTGTTGAGATTGTCAGTCGCTGCTTGAGGTTGGGTGTGTGGCTTTTTGTTATGTGGTGCTGGGTGGGTTTTGCTTTTGTTGAGGTTTGTCTTGGTCGTTCTTTGGATGGTAAGGTTTGTGTGGGTGGTTGGGGTGTGGTGAGTATATAGAAGTGTGTTGTGTGTTTGTTGAGCGGTTGTTGTTGTGTGTGGGTAGTTGCTGGCTCGGTGTGGTTCTCGTGTCCTGTGGTGATATCCGTGGGCCTGGGGTGTCAGTTAGGGTTTGGGTTGTGTCAGAGAGTTGATATTATAAGGTGTTGGTCATGTAGGGATTGGTTGTAGTGTCTCAGCGTGTGAATTTGTGCTGTTAGTTGTTAGGATGGGGTGGTTCTCTTGTAGTGTTGGTTGGTTGTGGTGTTGTTGGTGTGGTCTAGGGTCGGTAGGGGGTGATTGGTTTGCTGTAAGTTTCGTTTGCAGGTCTAATATGTCCTTGGTGTGGATAATGTGTGTTAGTAAGTGGCTGTTTTAGGGTAGTTGTGATTTTGGTGGGGGGAGCTGGCTGCTGTCGGCGTGGGTGTGGTTGTGTCGGTGGTTTGTTTATCGTTGTCCGTATGGTAGGTCATACGTAGTTGTGGGATTTTGTTGGATTGAGGTGCGGAGTTTGAGGTTTGGGTGTCGGTTAAAGGCGGGATGTCTATCGGTTGGGAAATTGTGGTGGTTCGCGTTGTGGTGGGTCTGGTTGTTAGGTTGTGTCGGTTTGATTGGGGGGTGTGGGTGGTTTAGGTGGTTGAAGGGTTGGAGTTTTTCCGAGTTTTGGCGCTTTGTGGGTGTTAGTCTTTGTGGGTGGGGGATGTGTGTGTGGTGTGGGTGGTGGGTGGTGGGTGTCGTCGTTTTTGGAGCTGAATGGTTTGTGTCAGGTTGTGGTGAGAGTTGTGGGATAGATTAGTATAGTGTTTGGGGGGTGAGGTGTTTTGTGGAATTGTGGAGTGTGGGTGTGGGAGTGTATTGAGTTGTGCGGTGGATGGATGTGTTGTGTGGGATGCTGGGGAGGGTTTTTAATGAGTGTGGAGGGTTTAGTTTGGTGGTAGCTGAGTCTTGAGATAACGTTATTGTGGTGGTAGTTGGTGCGGTTGGAGGATTGGGGACGACGCTCAGGCTGTTCTGTGGTTTGTTCGTTTGGGTTGGAGTTTGTGGATCAAGTGGTGGTGTGGTAGGGTGCTTCGTGCTCTTATTGGTTGGAGGGTTGGATGACGTAGTGTTGTGTACTGATGGTCGGAGTGCGGTGTGTTTCTTGTGCTAGGTACGTGTGCGTTGGTGTGTGTGTTATTGTCAATGGGTGGTTGTGGTCTAGTTTGTGGTTGTGGTGGTTTTTGTATGGTGGTGTGTGTATGTGTATGGTTGAGAATAGTTGGATGGTGAGGAGCTGGGTAGGAGGAGATGTGGTTGTGGGTGGATGTGTGTTGGTTGTTGCGGGGTGGGTTGTTTTTGGGGCGGGGTGGGGTTTTTGTGTTCGAGGGATGTGGGAGGGAAGTGTTATGTTTGGGGTGGTTGATATGGTGGTGTTGTTTGGGTGCTTGTTGGCTGAAAGCTGAGTGTTTGGTGTTGCGTTGGGTTGTTGCTGGGTGTTGTTGTTGTGTTTTGGGTGTGGTTCGTCGTGGTTTTGTGTGTGTTTTGTGTTTTGGGGTGTGGTGTTGTGTCGGATTTGGCGGCGTTGTTGTTTGGGATGGGGGTGCGGTTGGGTGTGGTTGTGGGGGGGTCTTAGTTTTGGTCGAGTGTCTCGGTGGGTAGTTGTGTGTGTTTGTGGTTTGTTTTTGGTGGTTGGGTGCGTTATGTGCTTGATATTGGGTGGTGAGGTGGTTCATAGGAGTGCGTATGGTAGGGTGTGGTTTGATTAAAAGGGGAGTTGTATTGTGAGGGTGTTTTGTTGTGCATGGTTTTGATTTTGTTAGTAGAGACCGGGGGTAGTACTGGTTAGGATGTGTTTAGTCGCTGGTCTGATGTTAAGTATTATGGGAACGTTTGGGTATTGTAGGAGTTGCTTGTGCGTTTTGAAAGTGGTTGGAGGGTTTGTTAGTGTGTGCTTTGTGTGCTGGTTCTCTGGCTTGCTGATGGCGATGTGGTGGGTTAGTTGAAGTATAGCGGATTTTATGGGGTGTGCGGTTGTTGGTGTGCGGAGTAGGTGGTGGTGTGTTGGGTGTGGGGTTTGCATTGCTTGTGAATGGGGGAGGTGGAGGTGTGTGTGTCGTGATGATGGTGTTTTGATTTGTGGTTGTCTAGTGATATTGGTCAAGCTTTTTAATATTGACTTAATTTTTTTTAGATATTGGCTTAGTTTTGTCAATAGTGACCAAGTTTTGAACTTCATATCATTTGGCCAGAAAATCCTGTATTAGGCCATATTACTATAGTTAAATAATGCTATAGGCTTATTAATCAGTGATTTCCATATTGGCATATAAATACTTATTATGCCAAGGTCTTTCGTATTGGTCTGAGGTGAAGCCACAGGTCAATATGACAGACAGAAACCCAATAGCTATGTCTACAAAATATATGTGGAAATCACTGATTAATGAGCATATTGTTAATTAACTTGGCCAATATATAAACAAACTAGGCTAAACCTGCATGTACGGTTTGATTTGAAAAAGAAATGGTGGCGGTTCTCACTTGAATTAACGTTTGGTCATGCAACTTCAATATTGGCTGAATTTTTCAATATTGGCTTAGTTTTTTTCGATATTGGCTTTGTTTTGTCAATATTGGCCGAATTTGAATTTCATATCATTAGATATTATAAACATACTACCAAAGTTATAATGCTCAAGACAATATCGTTTCTGTCAATTAGATTTCATCAGTTGAGCTCCAATTTAAAAGTTATGTGTATTTTCTAAAGAGAAAGTGGTATTATACAAGGCCATATAATATCTCTAAAGTATAGCCGAAATCCGTCTAAGAGTAAGAGTAACCACAGTAAAAAATGACTATCTTAGCTTTAGAAAACATTTTTGAATTTAAATGATGTAAACAGTGCCAAATATTACTTTAGTATAAGATGAACAGCTGGTACCGAAATACCAGGTACTAGGTTTATGTATACCCTCGGGGACTCAAACGGTCCACCAGCAGTGGCAACGACCTAGTGGTTATAAATATTATAAACATACTACCAAAGTTATAATGCTCAAGACGATATCGTTTCTGTCAATTAGACTTCATCAGTTGAGCTCCAATTTAAAAGTTATGTGTATTTTCTATGATCATTAGAATTAGGCCAGTCTTACTGTACATGTAGTTGATTGACAATTTCTTTTATAACCTGTAGTGTTGGAAGCATTAACTGAGTAAATACTAAGGGTGTAAGTATAATTTAAACAATTTTAAAGTTATATTAGAAATAACACTCAGACAAGTAATTAAACCTCACTAAAATTATTGAAAACTTGTTTTCAATTATAAGAAGTTGCTCTTCAACAGACAGAACAAAATACAGAACTAACATCCAAGGTAAAATGTTGCTGTTATCACATTCCAGGTTTTTTTTATGGCTCTGTGCAGATCGAGTATAAAGTCCCATTCTTAATAGCAATTTTTATCTCAATTTCAGACCAGGAAATTCCAAATTTTAACTTCTGCAAGAAAAAAGGTGATTAATTAAAAAATAAACAAGAAACAATAACAAATGTAGGTAAATCTTTTTAACAAACAAAGTCAGTTTGTAAATTTGAATAAATTAAAAATTGAAATATATCAGAGAAATTGTATTCATTTCTATTTCTATATTTTCCCAAATTTCTGGAAAAAACATGGCAAAGTTCCCCACTGGAAAGGTTTTGGGCCCTGCTTCTGGAGTGTAGAAAAAAAACCTTGCATTTAGTTGATAGAAAAATCTTGCTTTCAGAAATTAATCCATATAGACTCTTAAATACCGGTACAGTAAAACAGATCTGACTATACATACATAAAATCAGTAATAAATTTGTAATTTTTGTGTTTTACTACAATTGTATAACTTGCCACCTATGGGCTATACACTAACACTTATACCTGTATACCTGTGTGTCATCCAGGTATGTAAAGTTGATGATAATCATGTCATCAAACGAGATTTGACCTGCAGTTAGCAACACTGGATATACCGAAAATATCATATATTTAAACCTGTAATATCAGTTGTTTACTGTGAATACATTTGATTGCATGCATATCAAGTTTCCAGAATTTCCCTTTTTTTAAATTGATATAAGGCTGTTGACTAGCATACAGGCTTACTTTTTTTTGTCTGCTAACCGCCCAGATTTACAAGTAACCGAAGCATGTCGGAAGTGATGAATGATGAGTAAGGTAAATGAACTGAACCCAAATAAACCCCTAGGAAATATTGAAATTTGATGGAAATCACATGAAAAATCAAGCTGTTAATTCATACCCATTACTGCAGTGTGTAGATTGTGTTTATTAGCCTGTCATATCATTTTGTTTTTAACTTTTGACATTCTGTATGTATTTAGGACCAGCTTAATTGACAGTTTGTGTTGGGAATTGTGTAGAGTTGTCAATTTTTTGCCATTGTATTTGTGTATGGTTATAATGTTACAGATATTTGTGATCTGAGGATTGTTAGTGATAATATGTTTAATTGATTGTTATTGGGTGTTTTAAGTGATATAATTTACGGACAAGTCCTCAAACATCATTTGTGACACAGTGTCACAGACAATTTGGTATATTGTGGATAATCTGAGATCGCATCACTTAGTTTCGTAACAACTTATGATCAGAGATCATGGAAGGCAGTATATTTGGTAAGTACTTCGAGAGAGAGAGAGAGAGACAGACAGAGAGAGACAAGACAGACAGAAAGAGATTAAATTTTTAAAAATATTAATCAGAATGAAGAGCGAATCTAATAAGATATCTGTATTTTAGCAACTTACTATAATTCTGCTTCTTTTGTAATCCAGAGTTGGCTTTTTATTTTTTATAATTCCGTCCCGTTTACATATAACATGCAATATTTTGGATTGTGATAGAGTAAACAGACTTAGACTGTAAGTTCATCTAAGGGTTTCTCACACTTCACTGACATCACATGCTCCTGGGGTAGGGTCAGATTGTAGGACATTGCAATACTTAAAGTCTACTTATTATTTACCAGCATATAAATTTGTTGGGACCGAGGGCATTTGTGTTTCACAAACACATGTTGTTATTTATATAAAGACCATAACAATGACAAGTATGTGTGCTGTATTATGCAGTAAGTTTTTTTCCCCATGACAATTGACATTTTTTTTATTACTGGCTAATTTGGCTGTTATACACCGAGTGATTGTGTATGAAGTTTTTGAAAAAGTTATTTATTAGAGCATTTCCACCATATTGTAAAGGGGGGTGGGGACAAAATATTGCCACATTCCCTATGAAAAAAAAATGCATTTTCCCCAATGTGCAGTCAGAATCTTCACAAATGCAGTCAAATGCCAATGGATTCAGAGAAATTATTGTAAATTCACAGCTTTTTGAATTTTTAGATTTCCCAATTTCCATTAAATATTGCTTAAATTCCTAATTCGAAAGTGTTGAAAGCCAATGCATAATTGTTTAATTTCACAATGAGAAAATTTCATTGTTTTCAGACAGGAACTTATTCAATGGTATTTATTTTTGCGCAAGATTGGTTATGAATTGTCTTTCTGATACTTCATATATGTAAGGTATTATATTCACAGGTACAGTTCACCCCTGATACTCTGCCGCCTTTTGTTTTTCTTAATTTTGGCAGTATAACAGGTTTGGCAATATATCGAGGTTTACTATTTTCGAGGTGTGGTTGTGTTCATCGTGACATGTCTTTAATCCCTGTTGTATATCATATCCTGTTTACAACTCACTATCGTAAATTCATATATTTTGTCTGTTCTTTAAGTTTGGACAATTTGGTCACCATATTAAAATGGCCAAAATTAAACCATTCAAAATATGTACCAGTACATGTTCAACGACTGGAAAATCTACATCTGTTTCTTATAATAACTCGGTAACATTTGTATTAATATTAACTTTCATCGTTTTTTATTTAAAATAAGTCTTTGACAGGCTGTTAATACAACGGTTTTAAGTTTATATATCTCATAATTATTACTTGACGTGTGATTATTGCTGTGTTAAACACAAGACGTGTGGATTTTTTCCAACTTTCACAGAAGCAAAATATGAAATTTGTGACACTCGTTAGTTGGTCCCCGTCAGACTTCTACACTTTGTTCATATGACCGAATTCCAGTTTATGATTCTCAATTTTCAAGTTATCTCCCTTTGTAGTCAAAATATGAAGTAAACAAGCTAGTGTTGGCTAACAGTTTTATTCAAACCTGGGCCTGGCACCATAAACCTTGAGAATTTACTCAAGTCTGAGCATATTCTCAACTTGCCCTTCTCAGCTAATCAAGTTTCAGGATTAGCTAAAGTTGAGTAAAATTTTTAGACTTAAGTAATTCTTAATTTTTATGGTGCCGGACCCTGTTTTTTTCATATCTGTTTTTGCGATATGTTTGAGGGATTTAACATGTATAAATGACCATCTGTATCACAGAATCTGCGGCGGATGGCGGTATATAGGATTTAGGTGTTACAACGAGGGAAATATATCGGAGGAAATCTGTTCTTCAAGAAATAGGGGCTATACTGTATTTGATTTTGCAGTATTCTCTTTGACCACATGTATAGTGAAATTAAATTCCTCTGAATAAAAGCAGCAATACAGTATTGTCTTTTTCTCCCAGAGTTTTCTAAATGTTACTAAAATCTTTGTTAAAAAAGCTCACATATCCACAAATCTTGAAACTTAATTTATTCATTATAAATTTATATATTATCCATGTTGTTAAACAAACCAAATGAAGAAATAAAAACTTGAATTGTGATTACATGTATATTAGATAGGAACTAAAAGAAACTTTTGAAAGGTTCACATCATTCAAAGAAGGAAATTGAAATAAGGCATCTGTATTTAGATATAATTCATTTACAAGAATATGATACAATTGTTTAAGGACCTCCTCTGTGACTGAGTGGTTAGAGCATCAAGTTTTGAACCATGAGGTCTCTCTCTTTTGGTTAGTGCAGGTCCGAGCCCCACTGGAATCTAAGCTGAATTTTGTGGGAAGGTTTGCCAATTTACTTATTGAAGGCCAGCGGTCTCTTTCCAGGTACATTGTAACTGGTTTCTCCCCTCAACTGTTAAAAGACAGCCGCCACCGTATAACTGAAATATTGTTGAGTCTGGCGTAAATCGCTATTAAAGCAGTATGAGTTGTCGTCGATGAAAAAATTTACATGCCCATTTTGTGATAGAATAGCTCATATGTATTCCAAAGAGACCATCTGGTGGTTAGAATAACAAATGCATGTGTAAAATTGCAACAATCTTGCCAAACATAACCCGTAATATCAGTTATTTTTTGTCAGCCATACTTTGAGCACTGCAAATTAACTTTTGGTAAATTTTTATGAAGATTATCGAGAGACCAATAAACACGTGCTATTTGCAGTTAATATACATTCTATTCTTATTACCCTTTGTGTTTATTTTTGTACATCATCATTTCATACCTAAATCAGGCAAAGTTTGTCTTTTTTGTCATTTAAAACATTCGTTTCTGAAATTGTCCACGTGCAGGGTATATCGGGTGATCTCGACCCATTTTTAACTTGTCCCATTGCATTCTTGGCTTTATCATTCTTGACACATATGATCATGAACTGCCCAACTCTACCGGACATGGTGGCACGATTGTAAAACTTGAGGTACACATACTTTTCACAGATATATTGTTTTGATTTTGTCAATGTCAGCATTCAGGGTGGCATTAAAGATAGGAAAATTTTCTTTTAGTGATCTAATATATTTATTCATATATTCTTCTGATTTAAAATAGCATTAAAAAGCATATATTTTACATGATACATGCACTTTCCAATAAAAATCACGTCCTGTATTTTTAAAAATAAATATAAAACACATAAAAATCAGCCGACTTTTACATAGTCTGAGTGCTTAAAGGACCGAGATATCCTGACAAATACGAAGTACATTTGATATGGTGAAAAGGTTTATCTGAAAGGTCATTCATTACATACGGAAATACAGTTGGATTTTTTAAGGTACAGGAAAACTTAAATTCTAATAAAACAAATAACTTCGAAAAGAAGATCTTTTACATCCTTTTATGTGTTTGACAATGTATTTGAATACACATTTTATCATATTCTCGACTATATGTCAGGGGACAAAAATAATCATTGTGACAGCTTATATCACTTTGACAAAAATCAAATTGCACAAAAGATAGATAGTTGAATGTGAATTATTTACTACTGGAGATAAACATTTGGCCACAATAATGTCTTTAATGCCATAAAAATATCAGAAAATATATTTAAAAAATCAACTAAATGGTTGGTTATTTTGTGAAGTTGTTATTGTTTTTATCCAAAAATGAATGAAAGAATTTTTATTTTGTTGCCTTTAGGGAGAAACAGATAAATTACTTTTTTCCTGTTTTATAACTTGATCAAGCGATGTTTGAATATAATCTGTGTTTAGTATCAGAGTTGTATTCATGTTAAGGTAATTCTTCACTGAAGATATATCTGTACCATTTCGCTGTAGGCTAAAGAATTTAATCAGATAAAAAATTCATTGATTTTTCTCAATGATTTATTAAGAGTTATTTCCCTTTACTTAGTGTATTGTTCTGCATGATTTTTTATTCTTTTCCCTGTCAGTCAATATAATATTGATGGGAAAAAATACAGAATTAATTAATTTAAGACTCAACAACAGGTTACTTCTCTTGAGAAAAGTTCAAATTTATTTTCAGTGTAAAGAAATTGTTTTTTCCCCACACTTGAAAAATATTACACTCAGAACAAGTCACAGTGGTCTTGTTACCAGGGGATTTGTTAGTGAACTATAAATTTTCAAAATTGACAATTTGAATTGAAAATTTACACTTCAATGTAATTAGGAAGGAAATTTTTTGAAATGTTAATTGAGGAAGTGAAATTCCCAATTTTAAAGTGACAAAAATGCATAGTTTGAACAAAAGTAATTAAGTCTTGCAAGTAGCTAATTATTTCTCCATTATGAAATTTCTAGGAAGATGTTTGTGCAATCGATTAGAGAGATATTACTTATAATTAAAACTGTCTAGAATATCACTTGCAGTCTTGGTGTTTGTTTCAAGAATTAAAAGTTAATAAGAACCAGTTATTCTCAGAATTTCTACAAAAACAACTAATGTTGGTTGCACCAGGGGTTCTATGTAATGTGATGCATGTAATTGATATTTACAGAATCCCTGTGTTACAACATTTGGTTGGTTATTCTGTCATAGCAATAGATACATATTTTCCATAGAGCATCATTTGATCAAGATACACACATTCGTATTACTTTACCATCCTATACATGTATATAAACAGTTGAATCTCAAAAACTCAAACACTCATTATTTGAAATTCTAAAAGTCATCACACGGTCTTAGTTTTTTCCCTTATACATTTAGATTAAGCAAAATTAATCTGGATTTCTGGAATCTCAATTTCTATGACTTCTCAAAATCACAAATTAACTTTCTATTCCTAATCTGTTCACGCAATGAAATCCACTAATGATTTCTTGAGGAATGACTGATGGTCTCTCTGACTGACACTTTATTATCCCCAGAGACTTTCAGTGGGGTCAATACTGCCAAAAACAGCCCAATATTTGAAAATATTCTTTACCCATGCACATCAAAGAGAAAAACTAAGGACATGGCCAGAAAGAGGATAAAGCACTCTATCAAAATTGTGAAATGTATTAACCTGAGGTCAAGGGTACAGTCCTTAGGATAGGGCCGATATGGAAATATAGTAATAATGTCCTTTATCTTAGAAGATTCTTTTTCTCTACTTCTATGATTTGTATTAACAACTGAATACATTTAAAGAAAAAGCATAAAGCTCTGAGTTCCAATATTGTGAAATTTATTACCTCCGGGGTGTGATTGGGGAAAATTTAGCCATATGGAGACTGTTTATTCTTCTAAATCTTCTCAATATCCATGAATTTTAAAGAAACACTGAATACATTTTTAAGCTTTCTATTCAAAAATTGTGAAATTTATGACCCTGGGAGCACGCTTTCAAGGTCAGGGATGGGGTCAAAATAGCCAAATATTGATGATATTCTAAGTTTTAGTGAAAAAAACCTTCATAGATTATAAGATAGGATACTGTTTTATGCAGATGTCTTACTTATAAATTAAAAACCTATTAATGTTTTGTACATGAAAATACAGTAGAACTTTTCAAGGGACCACCTAGAAAAGTTCGAAACATCGGGAATTCGACTCATGGTTGGTAACCAGGAATAAAACGTTTTTAGATTCAGAGTTTCTATAAGGTGTATATGACTACTTCGAAACCATTTAAGACATATACAGTCATTATGATTAATAATTAGTGCTAAATTTAACATAATTTTCATGAAATTAAAACATTGAGAGTTTCTGAGGAGAAGAATTATCATGGGGCAATTTTGTACACATGTAAATTTTGACTTCGAATTATATGCAGGAATTTTCGTTGTTTTTGTAGAAAATGGATCTAAAAATTTATTCGAAACATCAAGAAATTTGACTTATAAAAGTTCGAATTAAAAAGTGTTTGTAAGCAGCATTAAATAACAAAATTATTAGGGACTTTGTGAATAGTTTGTGACATCGAGAAATTCAACTCATAGAAGTTTTTACTGTATATGTGAAAGTTAAAAATGTTGCGAGGATCATTATGACAAAGTTTCAACTTATTTAAAGAACCAATTGGTCAATTCTAGCCAAATTTAGCAGGAACTACCCCCATGGGAATCTACTGGTACATAAAGTTTGTGATTGAAGAGGATCTTAATTACTAATAAGCCATAGTGCTCCAAAAGGGGCCAAAAATGGTAAAAAACTTGGTACATCTTTTAAAATTTTCTTCCTGTTAACCAATGATTAGCATATTTTTACTGTGGTTGTATATTTCACAAGCATGTAGGTAGGTAGGTGGACTGTCACAAAGAAAAATAAGAATTCTACCATTCATAATTTTAGAGTTATCTTACTTTGTTGCTCATATTCTTCTGGGCCGTATCAAAGTCAATTTTGCACTAGTAGGTTCACAATAGTTTCGCTGATAAACATCTTAAGTAGTCAGAGATCTCAGCAGTGCACCTGTCACCTTTATATCTAGAGTTATTACCCTTTTGTAGTTTTATTTGTTCAGGATGTATCTGTTTCATTTCTTCACCTAGACCCACCATATTTGATTCAGACTTACATCGTAGATAGATGAAGTGATTTTGGGAATTGATATATGGTGTTGATATGCACCTGGTGGAGCGTATATGGATTCTTCCTAGTTATCTTGTTAACTTACCTGAGCTGAAACTTTACAGGAAGCAAGTACTCGAGGTCCTCTAACAAGTTTATATTTTTAGTTTTATATTGGTTTAGGGGTTGATCTAGGTTGGCGTGAAATAGGTCCTAGAATGTATCCTTATTTGAAAATCTTCTCCTTCAGAACCTCTGCATAAATTAAAAATCAAATTGCATCTGAGTGATCTACATGGATGAATGACTAAAGTTTGTAGATGATTGCAGCTTGTTTTAATACTAGAGGAGAGAACCCAGTTACAATTCACTTGGAAGATACCACCTGCCACCTGCAAGTAAACTAACAAACTTTCTCACAGAATAAGCTTAGATTCCAGTGAGACTTGAACCTGAGCTGATTAGAGATGAGAAACTCCATGGTTTAAAGTGTGATGCTCTAAACATTCAGGCACAGACAGGTCTATTAGTTTTGCTCATATCAGCATTATGGCTTCTGGGCCTCTTGCTCTGGAATGTTATGTAATTTTGACTCCAATGCAGGTGATTCTGTCTTGAACATAATGCACATAATGCAATAGTACTAAGTTCCATTGAAGTATATATTTTTTAATCTGTAATGTGTAAGTTTAGGTCTGGTTCAAGCATTTTTTTCCCCGAGATATCGAAAGGTTTTTGGTAGTGTTTCAGCAGCTTAGATACAGAAGCACAACACATAATATAATAAATCTAGAAATGTTTCATTTACCTTTTTAAGTTTATAAAGAGGAATTATACAATTACAGTAATTGTTCAGAAGGTGTGGCACAGGTGAAACATATGTGACAAAAGTAGACACATCCTGTTTTATACATCCTTAGTAATATCATGGATGTGTAGGCCCCTGCAGAACTCTGTTCTAAACTTTTCTAGAATTTTTTTTATAGAACTGCTTAAGAACACTTCTAGAATTTTCCTAGTTCCAAAACTGTTCTTTAAATGTTCAGGAACAAATCAGGAATCTCTAGAATGAAGTCTTTTAAAGTCACATGTTCTTAAAATGCTCTATAAATGTACTACAGAATAATAAAATAGAGAATATTTGCCAATCTTTTATGAATAACATTTTTACATCATCTTTATGGGGCAGAAGATTACATATTAAACACTCATTCTACACATTTGTGTATAATATGTATTCCTCTGCCTTACATGATGAAATAAGAATGGTGTTCATAAAAAATTGGCAAAACTTCTATTTATTACATATTTTGATTGGTCAGATTAAAATGAGTAATGACCCTCAGTTTACAATTGATTTTGTAAGGAGCGTTATTTTTCACACTTAAAAATACAATTAAAATTGGCAGATATTTGATAAATTTTTATATCACTATTAAAAATGTAATAAAGAACACCTTCCCACTAATTCCTGTGGCTTTGGAAATTAAAATTCTTTGTAAGATGTTTTGTGTGACAAAGAATGATACGAAATTGATGCTTTTGTCATAGTACACTTGGAAACCCCTACCTTGAAAGTTAAGTCATTGGAGTCACACATGCAAATTTAGTTCCACAGAATACCAACACAATCAGAGTGTATTTAATACATGTTTATATCAATTTTTATAGCTAGAGAAAGTTGGCAAGCAGGGCTATATGGTTGCACTATAAACAAATGTAGATAATTTTTTTTTATCCAGAAGACAGTTTCATGAGCAGAAATTGATAGCTGTGATTTGAATCTATTAGCCATGTTTAACACTAGTAAACGTCAGGCAATAATCACAACAGTTGACACCCATGAATTTGCCTTGAAGGGGAGATAACTAAGATGTGATAACAAGGTGTCAACAAATTCCCTGCCCAACTTTAACGAGTCTTTTTGTATCCATATTACTAGTGGTCATATTGTGGTAATCATTAAATTTGTACTTGTAGAGGATATAGATATTGATATGTCTATATAGATCTATGCATATCTGAGTCATGTCGAACATAAATATGTACTGCATTCTGGAAGCCACAGAAGTTCTAGGTCATAAATTGCACTGTGACATCATATTTTGTGTTGCCTGTCATCCACCCTGCTGTGGATGACAGGCTGATCATTTTGCACTAGTTATAAGGATAACTCTGTGAATATGAGTGAATGATAGAATCTACCCCTACCTTGTGGGTATGACAAAGGTATCTCAATACCTGGGTAAGATTCTTCATTGTCATTCAATAATCTTGTTTGATTGAGATTCCTTTGTCATACCCTCAAGGTAGGGGTTGATTATATTTCTCCAATTTCTTAAATATATGTGTATGTAGATTTACACAGGATCTACATGTCTATATAGATCTATGCATATCTGTGTCATGTCGGACATATATACAGTATACATGTATATACTGCATTCTTGAAGCCAAAGAAGTTCTACGTCATAGATTGTATTGTGATGTCATATCGTTTGTAGCTTGTCATCCACCCCCTATGGATGACAGGCTGATCAGTTTGCACTAGTTATAAGGATAACTGTGAATATTGGAGATATAGATATTTATTGCATCTGTAAATGTATATATTAACATATACAGTGGAAACTTGGTATTAAGACCACCTAACTGACTCACTCAAAGTGGTCTGATTAGCAAGGCAGCCACTTACTTGAGGATCTAGATTTATTTGATAAAATTGTTAAGAGTAGAAATGTTTTTGTCTTAAATATGAGGTGGTCTTAATTTCACCTCTATCTCTACCACCAATATATATTGTATGTGGCATAAAACACCGTTAAAAAAGCACCAGTACATCAAGTTTATATGCTATATAAGTAGATAGTTTTTCTTTTTAGATACATGTATATCAGAAATCTCCAGTTAATAATAAAAATTGCGATCATTCACATTTATGCCTCATGCAGATTAGATCTAAAAAAATTTTGTCTTATCAGATATTAGTTTTATGTACCGCTACAATAATTTACAAATTTTGTGTTAAATTTTCTATCTGTATCAATTTAACAAGTAAAATGTTACAGGAAAACTCCTATACTGGCTCATAAACCCTTTCTTGACCTGGACAAGTTTAAACTTTAGGTTATAAAGCACAACAGCATTAAAATTACTGTGACAAAATTAATTGTTCTTACTTGTCGCCATACATGTACCTATGTGTATATAGTGGGGGGAAAAAATGTTTTTTTGTGGAAGCCTGTCTAGACTGAAATAAAAAAAGAGTAGAATCATTCATATGATAATCAAAAGGTCACTCTGCCCTGCCAAGTTTTATGTATAAGAACTGCCAGGTTTATCCTCGCCCTTTTACAGACAGAAAACATTTTCGCCCCATCTTAAATTCACCTGAAATCACCATAAAATCATGAGGGATGGAATGTATGTCTGTGCTTCAGTTACTTAGCTAGAAAATTTGGCTTTCATTTTAAATTTGCCCACTCATCTAAGGGCAAAAATTTAACTTGAGCGAAAAATTCCAGGTATGCAGTATATCTCTTCATTGAAGCATTGTATTCATCTGTAGAATTGAACTTTTATAATTTAAAAATGTCTATTTGTAATATAATTTGGGTTTTTTGTACATTTTAATGTTGGATTTCCCATACAAAAAATTAAAAGTAATGAAAATGAAAATCTGACTACTTTTGGCCAAAATACAAATTTGTAAGTTTGTTTGAACATACCCTCTTATTAGAATGCAAATTCATATATCTTCTCACACGATCTATCCCATTAATTACCTCAATTCTCATATCTTCATTACAACTGACACATTGATTGTTGCCTTAGGTTTAAGATCATTTGATTTCGCGGTGTCAGAAATAAGCTGTTGTGTGGTGAAGTGAACCATAAATGGTCTTCACTGGATCTGCATTATTCTCTCATTTCAAATAGGAAATTATAGCTCACTCCTACCACCTACCGTGAAAAGTCAAAAAAAAAAAAAATCAGGAGCAGTTCAGGGAAATTTGAAAATTAATTGGTGAAAAATGAAATTTCAGCAATGTTAAGCAAAAATCTTGTGAAGCATAGATATAAGTCACAAAGTAATATCAATTCTCATATGAACTGAAGTTTCAAGTGAGTATTTCTGATCGCCTGTTGTTCATCGTCTGTCTGTGTGTGTCTGTCAATTAACTTTTCACATTTTCAACCTCTTCTCCAAAATGGCTAAAGGATTTTTATTATATACCTACATGTACCAATATTCCAAGTTTGATTACAGTTGATTTCCCTGATTTCAACCTGGCTCAGTCGGTAGCATGCTCAACTCTTGATTGTGAGGTCGTGAGTTTGAGTCAAGCCGGCAGCAGGTTGGTTTCCTGTCCTTCTGATGAGACAGTAAAAACAGAGGTCCCACATCACAGTGGATGTCGGCATATTAAAGAACCTCTCTGCTTAATGGCCGTAAGTGTTGAGCATAGGCCAAAATTTGAAGCCCTTCTCCGGCAATTGGTGACATCTCCATATGAGTGAAAGGTTCTTGAGTGGGACATTAAACAACAATAATAACCAAACAAACAAACAGTTGATTTCACAGTGTAAACCAACTTTCCTGATCATCACTAGATGATTTTCTGAATCCACATCACCCCACTCTGAAACAAATGACATGGTGCACAGTACACAAGGTTCACCATAAAGTTTTTTGCTCAATAAATGAACAATGTATAATTGATTCTACATATTTGTCTTGTTATTTTAGCAAATAATGGGTGTATATTATGACAGTGACTTGATCAAAAGAGCCAAATCACTTAGAGGCGAAAGGTAGGGACCATCAAATCAAATGCGACACATGTGTGTATTGATACTTTGGGGATGTATGTAAATGAAACAATGTTTTCTGAAAAAATAATCATGAAAAAGGTGGGCCAAACAATTGACATGTGAAAGGCCTGACATGGCATGTTTTCCATTATGACGTCATGATTATTTAAATGGCCCATCAAACATTTTGTGTTATTATGACATCACAATTGAGTGATGTCAAAAATGACTATTGAGTGCCAGGTGTTAGACATTTGGAGATAGGTCAATAGTAGAGGAGAAACAAATCATGAAAATAGTACTAAGTCAGTGAGAGTCAGTTTTGTCAGGAAAAAGTCTGGGATTTTCTTTCCTGTTGACAACCCTACAATCTAATTTAAAAGAAACTGATCTCACATTGCTTCGGTTTTCTGATTTGTTGCATAGAAGATCTGAAGAAAACAGCTATTGGATCACATCTGAGTGATGTAATACATGTTTAATGGTTGACCACTGAATATGGGGCTTACCTGATCTTGTAAGTTTATTGAATGGAAAAGTTATGTAATCATAATAAACAACAGTGGATACAGAAAATTCCTTTCATAATCTTGGATAGTACTGAATCAGCAAAAATGCTCCATATGAATTCTTCAGACTGACAATTTCTTCCTTCCAAAAATGAGTTCCATTTCTTCACCATTTGATAAACTTTCAAGATCTTGTAAGTTGTACTTATCGGTCGTACAGTACAAACCTATGAGAGGTCACTTGTATGTTACCCCATAGCGCATTTCATTAGATCCTCTACGTGACATATCAGAGAGTGGGAGTAGTGAGAGATTAGTTTTTAATTAGACCGACAATCCTGTAGGTGGGTGTAGCTATCATATATACCGGTACGTGTTTTTTGTTTGATCAGGTTCTGTCGCAGATAAACATATATGTGCATATAATGGATCCTTAGTGGTTCTGTGATACCGTGGAATCACATTCAAATCCTGAGGACATCTCTTGTCATTATGGGCTCCGTCGCTGTTTGTTTTCAGAGCTTAAAACTTTTTTAAATAGTGTTAAAACATATACATGTAGGGAGAGATTAGATTTAAGATTTAAAATTTGAGCACCGTTTAGCTGAAAAGTTGTGAAAAAAAGCCTTCTTTCGTTGGTCATGTGTTGTCTGGTTCCCTCATGAAATACCGTATTAGTTGAAATCTAGGCAAGTATAGAACAGGCATTATTGTAGATTATTGAAATGAAGACTTTTATAGTACAGTTCACTCTAAAACTTTTCAGAATAAACTAATTGATGTTCTCATAGAAATATAAATACCTGTGTAAAATTACTATGTCAAGATAATAAAACGAAAATTATCCAAACTTTCTATAGCCTCAAAATTGTCCGGACATTCATTCCCATTTCGTAATTGATGGGCAAATACACTATAAGGCATTTCAACATGCAAACGTTCAAAACAAACATAGCAGTTTAGAGATGTCAACGACATCCGGGAGCAGATTTTTAATGCACACAGATTGCTGACGTAATATGCAAAGCAACTGGAAGATGGCTTACGCCAAATAGATAACCTCTGATACAACATGAAATGAACATTTACTACACAATTTCAATAGTTTTCTCAAAAGTCATATACTTTATTTCTATTCTTGAAATAAATAATGCAAACTATGATCCATTGACATGAAAAGTACAAATTAATTTGTTGATAGATCATCGCTATCTCCTTTTATTAACTTTAACAGGTGGTGGACAAAATTGTGTTGCCTACACAGTCTACTTCAAATCTGTTTTCGGCTCTTAATTCCAGTTTAATAGACAACAGTATAGTGCGTATTGCTCACTTGCTGAAACGCCTATCTCGAAATACCATCGGCAAAAAATAAAGTTTATTTTAATCACAGTCCCACTTCCTTCAGATGAACACCAATATGCCAAATTTTACTGTCATCTCCCATGTGCAGGCTTGCAAGTAACAAAAATCCCTTTCTCAATCATTAGATAACCGACCGAAAATTCATAAATTTTGTGCATTTTTGGAAAGTAAAGCTATGAAGGGATTAGAGAAATTAAGTTTCTCTTACTACTAAACTGTGAAATCATTATCTCAATAAACTTGTCTATATTAATTTGGTCATAGTTTTTGCATACGGAATGCATAATATAAATTTTCATTATTTTAGTTTTAGTTTTAGGGTGAACTGTACAATAGTTATTGCCACCATGAATTAATCACTTTTAATGGTTGGATTAATACATTACATGTTTATATGTAGGGAGTGTGTGGGGTTGTGTAAAAGGAGTGTTAGGAAGGGGCTGATGGTGCCATAAGGTGGGGTGGGGTGGCTTAATTATCACCTTGAGATATAACATCCGTTTCCTTTTTATATCTTAGATTAATTAAAATGCTGAAATTAAAATGTTTATGGTACCAGTTGAATCTTGAATTAATCAAAACTAGGTTTGACAGGATGTGTGGTTGCAGAAAGGTATTAATTTGGAGATAATTGATTGGTGGCATTATCTATGTTTATACACACCATATTATACAGGTAAAGTGATTACCATTTCTTTCAGTGTAGGCCGATGAATGACCACCTGTACAGGTAAATAACAATGAGCGAAATTTGTTAAATTATATATATTCAACAGTTGATAATGACCATGTCATACAAGTTACACATGTTTTAGTTGATTGAAATTATAGCCATATACATGACAATTGTGTGGTGTTTGCATGCAGTGCAATTTCGTTTGAAAATTATGACGTTTTCGATGGCACAAGATGTTTCTGTCAGTTTTTGCAATATGTCAAGATAGACAGGGTTTTATGTCATAGGCATATGGCATAGCAGTGTAATTATTTAAGTAATTATAATTCAAAGACTACTTCCAGTATCCCTATAAGACGGTTTACCATGCGCAATTACGGTCCTACTTAGGAACAAACTATCATATGTTCCTTAAAGGCTCCTCTAAAACAACTACTAATTGACAGAACAATTTTCAGTCCTGTCATATAAACAACTGAAAAATCCAACATAGTGATTCCTAAATTTGCCATGAACTGTAAACAAACAGTATAGAGAGCCCCATCATCATAAATCCAAGGTCCAGAATCGCTATGCTCAGCCAATGCGAGCAAACGGTGCTCGTACATTCGTCAGCCAATCAGATCAAGGCTATTAAACAATTTCAGAATTGTATTAGATCAACGGACTTTGTGATAACTTCCATCACTGATCACAACTACTTTGAACACACTTACTCCTTTATAAATATTCATTAGCTACAAGTGTTTTCGGGTACATGAAACCGGGTAGGAAAGTGCATAGCGATTCTGGACCGTGATTTTAAGACTATGAGGTTGCCAATCTATATAAACGTCTATGCACATTCGGGGCTTCTAAATTTCTTCAAAACCAAAATCAAATTGCCAAAAGCTTGAAAATGATAAGGACCCCTTTACCTTTATAACCTGGCGGGATGTAGTCTTGTGAACCCTTTCTTGACAAGGACACTTCAAATTTTAGGCAATAAAGAATAACGACATTAAAGATAATCAAAAGGTTAATCCGCCCTGCCACGTTTTGTGAATTGGACAATACCTCTGTCAGCGAAGTACCTCTGAAGCCAATTCATTTCCACAGATAGTTGTATGTCATTTCAATACCAAACGGCATTATGGTAATAACCTTGTTGGGAAATACATGTATACCTTCATAAATAATTCTACAATCAAACAGGCGATGCACACGAATGAGATAATCGATGGGCACAAGTCAGCTAAAACATGGGTACGAATCAACCAATTCACTTAGGTACGAGTTGTGATGGATACGAGATAACGATAACTTATATGTTGAACTTATTCATCTGAGGTTGCCTTGATTATTACGCAATTCTGTTTGTATTTATTGTCGTTAGGAGTAAAAATAATTTTTTTTATCTTCAAACTCAAATAGCTAGAAAACAGTGCATCACTTAGAAGAGTAATTAAGGGGAAGATAATAACTTTATATAAGCGTTTTAAGCACATTATCATTTAAAACAAAATTAACAACCTTGCTGAGCATAAACCGCCGGTCATGGGCCTTCAAATGATCTTTTGATTAAACCTAACATTGAATTGGCCATTTTTATTTGTTTTTTGTTTGTTTTTTATTTTTTACCAAAACTTTTTATGTAAAATTGATAAAAGCATGTAAAATTGTGATGTTTAAGTATAATTCTCTTTCATGTAAATACTCGAAATAAAATGTAGATGGGCTGGAACGTGAGGGGTTCAGAATATCATAGCCATTATAAATTGAACCAGGTTCAATATTTCATAAATCAAAATATCATGCTACACCGTAACCCTTGAGTTTAGATAGTAATCTGTTGTGTGGTGCTTTGTCAAATGCTTTTTTGAAATCCTAGTATATGTTGTCTATATTGATGCTATTATCAGTTTGTGATGTAACAATCATCAATTACTTCGAGTAAGTGTATGGTACCTGAATGTTTCTTTCTAAATACATGTTGTCTTCTGTGAGAACTTTGTTCTATTCCATGTGCTTCATTAAACTGTCTCGCACAATTTTCTCCATTTATGTTGCAAACAATGCTTGTTAAGCTAATAGGTCTATAGTTTGAAGTGTCATGTTTGGGTCCTTTTTTGTGAAGAGGCATAATATTTGCTGTTTTTCATATACTTGGTATGTTCTCCTCTAAAAATTATTTTTAATGGTTTTGTCAGATGTTCAGCTAATTGTTTAAAATAATGGAGATGCATATTGTCTGACCCTTGTGATTTATGTTCTTCTAGATTTTTAAAAAATTTAAGTATGTCATTTTCATTAAATGTGATGTTATCTAGGTGGATGTCACTTCTACTTGCCAATATAGGTATGTTGTTGTCTATTTCAATATTTTAGTCATGTACAGTGTCATAGTAGTGAAACTTCAAATCAGGTACTTGCAAATATGAATCAAGAAAAGAAACACCACAGTAAAGACGAAGAGACTGCAGTTGTGAAATGTAAGAGTTATCTCCCATTATATTCATATGGATTTATTGTACTCTACAGATCCATAATAGCAATTTTCCTGGATTTTTTCACCATGATTTTGTATCAGTGTGTAAAGTATAGCTGATGGATCTATATCAATACTTGGCTGAACAATCAGTTTATAAAAGTTATCTTGGAAAACTACCTTCATGTTGACATACTTGCACATCCTTTTGCTTTACTTCAGCATGTGAACCATCGACCCAACAGGTAATCTAACAGAAAATATTAATTTGCTTGGAGTCTACAGATCAAAATTTGTGACTTAATTAAGTCTACTCTTTCAGTGATCAACCTTCTTCATTTATTGATTTGCAATCTAGAAGAATTTAAGAACTTGCTTAATTGAAATCCAATGGTTCTAGATTGAAAAATTTGTGTTGATTGTAGCAATAAATCTTCAATTAACAAATTTCTGATGATATCTTTCCAATCTGAAATCAAATTAAGCTTCTAAATGAGCCAGCTTTAGTACCTGGTATTCATGATGATCTCCCATGATGATCTTTTTGCAAAAGATTCTCTTCAATGATAATGGTCTTTTGGTTCAGCAGTTTGCCAATTATATGTCGATTTGAGATTCCTGGCAGGAACATTTAAGGAAATTCAAACTTCCGATAGCTGCTCTTCAGAGGAATGAAGTTGCTTAGTTTTACTTGTGTTGAAATTATCTTGAGGTGTTACTGCAACATCTAGGATTTTATGGTCTTGAATCAAATGTATAATAATTGTTTTGCGTACTTCCACTCTTAGATGGCTGTAGTAGTGATGTCTTGTTCAGAATCTGTTGTTTTGCTTAAGCTATTGACCTGTGTTTTTAGTAGTTCTGTTCTGGATAGACATTCTGTAAACTATCAACAGCTCAAAAAATACAGTGGAACTTCACTATTAACACCACTGAATTGACTGACTCAAAGTGGTCTGATTAGTGAGGTGTTACAGTGGGACCTTGCTATTAAGGCCACCTAATTGACTGACTCAAAGTGGTCTGATTAGTGAGGTGTTACAGTGGAACCTTGCTATTAAGACCACCTGACTGACCCACTGTTGTCTGATTAGTGAGGTGTTACAGTGGAACCTCACTATTAAGACCACCTAGCTGACTGACTCAGAGTGGTCTGATTAGCGAGGTGTTAGAGTGAAACCTCACTATAAAAACCACCTAATTGACTGACTCAAAGTGGTCTGATTAGTGAGGTGTTACAATGGACCCTCAATATTAAGGCCACCTAATTGACTGACTCAGAGTGGTCTGATTAGTGAGGTGTTACAATGAACCCTCACTATTAAGACCACCTAACTGGCTGACTCAGAGTGGTCTGGATCGTGGGATGTTACAGTAGAACAGTAACTATTAAGACCACCTAGTTGACTGAGTCAAAGTGGTCTGATTAATGAGGTGTTACAGTGGAACCTCGCTATTAAGACCACCTAGTTGACTGAGTCGAAGTGGTCTGATTAATGAGGTGTTACAGTGGAACCTCGCTATAAAGACCCATTTAGTTGACCGAGTAGAAGTGGTCTGATTAATGAGGTGTTACAGTGGAACCTTGCTATATAGACCACCTAATTGACTGAGTTGAAGTAGTCTGATTAGTGAGGTGTTCTTTTACACGAGGATCTGATATAATTGAACTTTTAAAAGGGACTGAATATTATTTATGGTCCTAATTTTGAGGTGGTCTCCTAAGTAAGGTGGTCATTAGGTTAGGTTTTACTGTAATTTCACAATTTAATTGTTGTGTTTTTTGTTGTTGTATGATATATAAATTAATTAATATGTTCTTTCTGCTTTAAAAAAATATTGAATATTATTATTGTTGCTGCATCAGATATTTATTTTAAAAGATTTTATATAGTTTCATTTCAATTCTTTATAAAATCTACACAAATTTATTTCCCCTAAATGATCTTTATGCTAGTTATGTTAGTATGTGTGAATTTGATATGAATAGAATGCCATTTTTACTTTACAAATATGCATCTTAGAAAAAATCAGTTGCAATGCAGGTATTCATCTTAATAGGACTGAACCAGTTTGGTGAATGGGTAAAACACAATAAGATAAAGACAAAATAATGCAAAACATGTTTGTTTACCTGGTCCCTTTTAATTTTTTTTTTGGGGGGGGGGGTGGTTGCCCCTAGATTAGATGGCAAATTAAAAATGAAAGCAAAACTTTTAAGCTAAATAAATGAAGCATGGACATACATACAGTCCATGAAACTGTGGTGATTAAGTGCAAAATTAAGATGGGGTAAATATGTTTTCTGTAATGAAAAGGGCAACAATAACCAGGGGCAAAAATTTCCAGGTAACCAGTAATCCTAAATGTTTTAAGATTATTTCTCCACATTTATAAAGTCCATCATAAGAAAAATCTAATTCATTACTAATAGAATGACTGTGATGATAACATATAATGATATTATATGTGTATTTTGCAGAGAAATCTATGAATAAACATATTTTACCATATTATACCTATTCATAATTTCTTGCAATTTCATTGGTCTATAGATATTGATTTTTTTTTTCTACTGACTTAATATTGACTAGGGTGACATTGTCTGGCAGGGTGATATTATGCATTTATTTCCCCTGGTTGTAGGATATTATGGAGGTTTGTTTACCTGAAGCAGTAATATTTCTCCGAGGGCTTAACTAACTAACCTTCATATCACCCTAAAACCAAAGACATAAATTGTTTATTATACCAGCTTGAAGTTACTATATATAAACACATCGATTAACACTGTCAGTATTTAATGATTGATAAAATTATTTATTTATTTATTCAGCAGCCAAACACTTTCTATGGTCTATACCAATAGGTGATCTGTCATAAATTTTGACCTATTCTATAGCCTGAAGTAATGCAGTGAGTCTCCTTAAGTATGTGATGTCTTCAATGATATGGGAACTTGGATTTGTAATATGCAAAATCACTTCTTATGCTGAAAGAATATACATTATGTATGTCAGATGAAATAAACGTTATCAATATGTCTGAAGGAGTGACACTTTTTTGTCAGAAGGAATAGACATTTCCTATTTAAGAACAGACAAAAATTTCCTATCTCAAAAGAAATAGTCATGATCTATGTCAGAAGAAATAGACATTATGAATGTCAGAAGAAATAGACATTATGTATGTCAGAAGGTATTGACATCATCTATATCAGAAGGAATAGACATTATCTATGTCAGAAGGTATAGACATTATCTGTGTCAGAAGGTATCAGCTTTATCTATGTCAGAAGGTATAGACATCTATGTCAGAAGGAATAGACATTATGTATGTCAGAAGGTATTGACATCATCTATATCAGAAGGAATAGACATTATCTATATCAGAAGGTATAGACATTATCTGTGTCAGAAGGTATCAGCTTTTATCTATGTCAGAAGGTACATGTATAGACATTATCTATGTCAGAATGTATAGACATTATCTTTATCAAAAGGAATAGACATTATCTATGTCAAAAAGCCAGACACTGAGCCAAACACTGCACACCTACTTGCAAGATGAAATTGCTTACTTGTAATAAATGTTATCAAACGTATTGTCAGTCATTTTAACTGATAGCAAGTTGGAGAATGCCGATATCTAGGTATACATTATTCATTGATTTTGATTTTATTTTTATTCCTATCAATGTGTAGAACTGTACACTGTAATTATTTAACCAGATTTCACTTAATTTTGTTTGCTTACACAGATTGCAATCTTTACTAGGTTTATTGCTTGTAATGCAATTTCTATTAGGGAAAGTTACCCTTGATACATTTTCCAATCTAAAGCATTGTCTTTGCAATTTCCATTTTAATCCTTCATCCTGTCCTCTGATATCAAAGATGATATTTTCATCTGACTTTTATCCATTTTTATTAATCGGACAAAATCCATATCTGTGGAACAATGTCTGTAATCAAGTAGTATCTCGGTGTCTCTTATCTTACACACTATCTGGCACTCCTGGTAACAAATTATTATCTGTTTGCATTTTTATTAACAGAGCATTGTGGCAAGTACACAAATTTTATTGCTAATAAAAAATGAGGTGCCTTCTTCAATCATTTGTTGTTAGGGAGTTAATTGATGAATGGCAGCTAATTTGGAGCCCCATGGGTCCAAAACACAACTCAAATATTTACTCACCGGCAGATTGGGAACAGTAATTGAGATTAGTGGAAATGATATTTTTCCCCGGACTTTTTCCAAGTCTTCAGACCTGAAACATTTACACATTCTGTTGTACCGTTTGTCTCATGATATTTCACTTTTGGAAATATAGATATTAAGTAATTACAAATTCATATATCTAAGTCATGTTTCTCTATTTTCTCAGTTCATAATATTCTCTTCACAACATTACAAAAAATTAAACTTTGTGTCAAGTACTATACCATTGGGCATTTCCCTTGGTCGTTTTGGGGTCCGGTTAGAGTGGACCCATTCCCAATGCCGAATTTGTATTTTCCCTAAAAATGTGGAAAAATTCCCAATTTAGAATTTCATAAAAAAAAACAAAAACAAATGCCGCTAATCAAAATTGTTCTGTATTTCTTAAAGTTGGACCCATTCCAAAAGCTGAACTTGTATTTTCCCCAAAATGTGCAAAAATTCCTAACTTAGAATTCTATAATAAAGAATAAAGTAAATTAAACACTATCAAAATAGTTCTGTATTTCTTAAAGCTAGAGCCAGTTCCAAAGCTGAACTTGTATTTTCCCCAAAAATGTGTAAAAATTCCATATTTATAATTTCATAATAAAGAATAAAGTAAATTAAAAACTATCAAAAATAGTTCTGTATTTCTTAACACTGGAGCTAGTCCCAATGCTGAACTTGTATTTTCCCCCCAAAACTTTAGATAGCCATTATCACCTATTGTGTCTTTTTCTACCTTTAACATATTTTGTATATATAGTTTGAGTTTGATCATAAATTAGGAGTCTTTATCTTTAACTTGAGAAGGAAAGTCCCAAGTTCAGCTGTTCACAAGTGGGCAAAGATAACATGTACATATTTTGTGCATTTCATTTCATTCTATATTTCATAATTTGAAACTGTGGTACACAAAATACAATCTAAAGTGATACAGACTCAAAAGGCTGCATTAGACTCAATTCAACATTAATGACGGCTCCCTCATTGCATGTCGCTTATGCCACCAAAAATTAAAGCTAGGTTGCAGTGAATGCTAATTATCTTCCCATTAATCACAAGACTGTAACGAACGTATATCATATTTCATAGTACCATTACCTAGAGTAATAGACTTCTGATACATATATATATATATATATATGTATATATATATATATATTTATATATATGTATATATATATATATATATATACTCTATATATATCCTATATATATCTTATATATAAATACAGTTGATTATATATATATATATGTGACACTACATTTGACTTTAGTTGAAACTGCAGTTGAAAATATTGTTTACTCTACAGTTGATCCTACAGTTGACTCTTTGGTTTACTCTACAGTTGATTCTACAGTTTGCATAACAGTTGACTACAGTTTATATTATAGCTGACTCTACAGTTTACATAACCGTTGACTCTACTGTTTACACTGCAGTTGACTATACAGTTTACATTACATTTGACTACAGATTACATTACAGTTGACTCAATTGTTTACCCTACAGTTGACTATAGGTTATATTACAATTAATTATGGTTTACACTACAGTTAACTACAGTTTACCAGACAGTTGACTCTACAGTTTACATTACAGTTAACTCTACAGTTTACCCTACAGTTGACTACAGTTTACACTACAGTTGACTACAGTTTACCTTACAGTTTACTTTACAGTTTACCCTACAGTTGACTCTACAGTTTACATAACAGTTGACTACAGTTTACACTACAGATGGCTTTACATTTTACATTACAATTGACTACAGTTTACTCTATAGTTGACTCTATGGTTTACATTGTAGATAGCATTACAGTTGTATCTACAGCTGACTATACAGTTTACATTACAGTTGACTACAGTTTACATTACAGTTGACTCTACACTTTACACTATAGTTGACTAAATGGTTTACACTAGTTAACTCTACAGTTTACACTACAGTTGACTAAATGGTTTACTCTAGTTAAATTTACAGTTTACATTACAGTTGACTCTACACTTTACACTACAGTTGACTAAATGGTTTACACTAGTTAACTCTACAGTTTACACTGCAGTTGACTAAATGGTTTACTCTAGTTAACTTTACAGTTTACATTACAGTTGACTCTACACTTTACACTACAGTTGACTAAATGGTTTACACTAGTTAACTTTACAGTTTACATCACAGTTGACTCTACAGTTTTCATTACAGTTGACCACAGTTTATATCACAGTTGACTCAATAATTAAGTATATTTAGTTGCCCAGAGTTGACTTTATGGTTTACATTAACTGTACACTGTAGAGTTAACTGTACGGTTTATATTACCGTTAACATTACAGTTGACTCTACAGTTTCCGTTAAAGTTGACTCTACAATTTACATTACAGTTGACTCTATGGTTTACGAACTCTTACTCTTCAATTAATCCAACAGTTGAATCTACACTTGACCATACAGTTTCCTCTACAATAAATTCTACAGCTGACTTTATGGCTAAATCTACACCTGACTGTACAATTATTTTTACAACTGACCTTATAGCTAACTATACAGATGACTCTACAGTTGACCGTTCCATTCTCTCTACAGATGACTCTGAAGTTGACTCTACAGTTTTCCTTACAGATGACTCTACAGTTGACTATACATTTGACCCTACAATTTCCTCTACAGTCAACCCTACATGTGACTCTACAGTTGACCCTACAAATGACTCTACAGCTGACCCTACAGATAACTCTACAGTTGGCCCTATAACTCTCTCTACAGCTGACCCTACAGATAACTCTACAGTTGGCCCTATAACTCTCTCTACAGTTGACCCTACAGATAACCCTACAGTTGACCCTACAGATAAATCTACAGTTGTCCCTACAGATGACTGTACAGTTGATTATACAGTTGACCCTACAGATAATTCCATAGTGACCCTACAGATAAATCTACAGTTGAACCTACTGTTTACTATATAGTTGACCATACAATCCTCTCTACTGTTGACCCTTCAGATAATTCTACAGATGACTGTACAGTTGATTATACAGTTGACCCTACAGATAATTCCATAGTGACCCTACAGATAAATCTACAGTTGAACCCACTGTTAACTACATAGTTGACAGATGACTCTACAGTTTACCCTACAGACAATGATTTGTTAAAGAGTGCCTTTAAGTTGAGAGTTACAAACATGCCCATATTGTGGACCAGCATTGATGTTTAACAGCAAGAAAATGGTCCACATCAGTATAGCTAAGACTTGCATAATTTGAAAAGTTAAAAAGACAATGTTGATTTTATTGTGATCATGCTTTTTTCTGTATCCACAGAAGATGGACAACCAGGTAATGGAAAGGAGACAAGTGAAACAACAACTACTACAGTTATTATTGATACCAGCAATATCAAAGTTGAAGAAGGTGGACTTATTCACCTGGAAGAGTATCCGACAGATACAGCAAGTATGTCACTTAACTTCAATAATTTAAATCTGATATGAAAATAAGTCACATTTGTACTTTGCAATATATGTCAATGATGTACAGAACAAGAATAAGTGATAAATGTTAACAATAAAATATGTTTTCAAGGAGGAACTTAGACATTAATAAAAATTCCAGTACCCAATAAAATTGAAAGAAATTTTTTTTGTGATTTCCTCATAGAGTCTACCATTTAAAAACATGTCCTTATGGAAGACAGTGTGATATGGACATGGATATATTTTTTTAAACTTGCAGTTTTTGTCATATGCTTCATTTTTCGCAAACTCATTCTTGGCACAAATATCCCCTAATGGAAGATAATATGCCATGATTTTGGATTTAGGCAGGGCTCTAAGTACACCTTGACTTATAGTCGCCATTTGGCGACCTTCTCAGAATTATACTCATTAGAATTTTTTTTTTTTCACCATGATCAATATTTTACTTTCTATCATACATGTAGCTATAGGTTTATAGGCCTACCATAGTCTACGTTGTCATAAATAAGTCAACTAATGCCATCTTCTTCCCATTTCCTTCTATGCCAAATACAATTCTTGTCAAATTCATGTTTATTTGAATTTTTTAAAATATTTTTATTTTGATCCAGTAATCTTTGAGATTTCTCTGAAGCTTTATTTCTGTAAAGCAACATGTGTCAATGTCTTTATTTCAAGATTAAGATTGATTTATTGTCCAAATACTTATTTTACCACAACTTTCAGGTAATTTTGGCTCCGAGTAACTTCGGCACTTGTAAGCAAGTACATGTATTTTTGGCACTTCCAAAAACATGCATTAAAACCTTTTTTTAGGAATTCAATTCATCATGAGATATTAATTCATTTATCTCACTCAATATTAGTTGCTGATATTGCCTGGTCATGTACTGAAAATACCTGATGCCGAAAATTTAAATGCCGAAGTTACTTATACAAGTGCTGAAATTACTCAGTGCCGAAAATACTTGATGCCGAAATTACTAGTATGATCACAGACATCGACATCTATGATACTATGTACGAATAGGTTTATAGAAGGATTCGCTTACATTCAGTAAAGAGTCATGAAAACAACTTTTTCAAACACTTCATCTTAAGAAATTCTGTTTAAAGATTTTTAATTTATCGGGTCACTGCCTTTTACATTTCTGGTATTACTAGCCGCTTTGCCTGAAAACCTGAAATCAGTTAGCAAGTCTCGCTTTCTCTTTGGTGTCATTTTATATGGTCATGCGATAATCTTGGGGGAAAACCTGTAAATACCAGAATGTAATTGCGACTGAAATGGCACAAATCGTGAAATGAATTGTTAAAACTATAAAGGTAACTTATTTGAATGTTTACATGTACGGTAATTATACTGATGCAAATATTTGAATATTACATGTACGGTAATTGTTTTAGAGATGTCCATTGTTATTCCTAATTCGAGCAATTCTTCTTGAAATTGTTTGACCAATTGTAACCAAAGGAATGTTTTTGTAGTGAATGTTAATCAGATTTATTCAGTTGGTGCAGATTCCAAATCCAGTATTTGCAGTCTTGGTCAAAAATGCATTCTGATTGGTAGAAATCTCAAACTTCTTGTCAGAAACCACTGGGCAATAATAATGTTCTTTTGCAGGAATAATGATTTGCAATCTAAAGTCCAAATGGCTGCCATAATTGAGAAGTTTGATATTAATCCCTGATGTGGCAGAATATGAAATCTAACAAAATTTTAAATAGTTTAATTTAATTAAAAAGCAATGCTTCATGATCCTGGACCAGGAATTATAAAACATACCCAAATTATTTACCTGCAATTCAATAAAGAATATTTTCAAACTTTTCAATGTAGTTTCTTAAGGTGTTGGGGCTTAATTTGAAATTTAATCAGCTGTTTAAAGTGTCTGAATTTGCAAGTCTCTTTATAATTTTTGGAATGTAACCTCACATGAAGAATGGTGTCCATAAAAGTCACTTCTAGAATGCACTGTTTGTTACAGAGATGAGGAATAGCAATACAGTTTTGCTACATGCTGTAATTTCTGCATGGTTTAATTTATTTGTTTCAACCAATTAACAATGGCTATATTGGCTAGAAATTAACTGCTAGCTAATACAGACATTCATTCCAGGAAGATGTAATATCCGAAAGGCCTGTGGTGTTTTGGACAATTTTTATATGAAATTTCTTCGACTCTTATTAACAAATGCTATATTTTCTCTTGTGTCAGTAATTTGACTGAATATCACTAGTGGGTGGAATCTATCATTGTCTCATAAACACAATGCAATTCTCAATGGGCGCACACTGAAAGGAACATTACTCTGTATCCCAAATTTATATCCATGTGTCATTGTCCATTTATTCAACGTCATTATTTCTCATTGCTCGTTTGTTTATTTGTACAGTTATGGTGTTTGAAGTTAATGAGATATTCCTCTTATCTATGACCAGTAAATTTAGCTTTAGAAGTACCGGAGCTAGTATGTCTGATTGGCCAAAAACTTTTGTATTAACTAATTATCAATTTAACTTATTAACCCTTGAAAAACAATGGACTCTCCTGTAAATCAATGACTTAGTCCAAATGTTTCCTTAGGGGTCAATGGGTTAAAGAAAGTCAATTGAGGAATACAAATATGGCAATATGATTAACATCCAACCCCTGATTTAGGTAACGTTAATTCAGTGATGAATCATGCAAGGGAAATGCAATGATTCAAACCTCTTTTTCAAGATTAGATTTTTAACCCCTTCATCCCTGAAAATCAAGATGGTATACCTTTTTCTATTGTTAAGACCAGTCTATTATGGTTTGTAGGGTTGAACGGTTAATTCATCTGAGCCTCAAGTGATCTATTGTAATCATTTATTCATTGTTCCAAAATATTTATACCTTTAATATAAACTACTGAAAAGATTTTCTTGAAACTCACAGAAATGTCTGTTACCTTGTTCAGGCCAAGTGTTCGTATTCTTTTTTACAAATCCAAGATGACTTCTATGGCAATCAATTTTTAAAAGCATGTTTTGAAATGAAAACCTCTAGTTCTACTGATGGGAAAAGTGAAACTGTTGTAGACAAAAATAAATTCAATATGAATTACTTGTTTAAACACAAAATAATACATGCATATGATCTTTGAATGTTGCACTTGATTTTCCAACATGTTAATTTTGCATTTGGACAAGTAGATTTCAATACTGCTCAAATGGATTTTTTTTACAATTATTGACCCCTGTAGAGGTGTGCTTTGTTAAAAGGGCCTCTTGTCTTAATATATTCTTATGATGTAAAGAGCTAATGAAATAAATCTCCAAGAGCAAATTCTTGTTCATGCCTTTTTCTGTCAAATGAATATATCTTTAAATATGAATTTGAACTCTATTTAACCGCAGACTCAGGTTCAGAAAACAAAAGGAATGTACCAATGTATGAAATATGTTTTGGTCCTATCAATATCAAATTATTACTGCTAATTGAATATGACATGTCCAAATGGTGCATCCATTTCACCTAAGTGATTAAAATGCATGTCCATATCTGCCTCGCAATTCTACTTTATGATAAGGGCACCTGCCTTGCATATCAAACAAGGGGTGTGAAATGAACATTAACAATTACGATTCATCTAATCAATTTCACAGTGATCTGGTTGTTTTGTAATAGGCAATAGCTGCTGTATTTGTTTAATGGTTTGTAAGTTGACTGTAACTTCAGATGCAAACAATAACTGAAATGTTTATATTGAAAAATATGTTGGTGATAAAAGATCTGGGATCGTCATCATTAAATGTTCCTCAAATCTGTGAATATTATGAGCCCAAAGTCACCAAATTTACTCAGTACTCAAGCTGAACTAACTTTTCTTGATTTTAAGGGGAAAAAAACAAGCAAAATGTATTCTGTAACTGGACATGCTTGTATATCAATGGCATACAATTGTAAATAATGGTGGAGGTTTTTGCTCATTTGAAGAAAACTTCAGATATATGAAAAATATTGTTTCAGTACATACTCAGATTTTGAGTACGTACTCAACAAATTTATTCATTTTTTACAGTAATATCATAAGTGTGACACAAAAATTTATATGTGACTGCAATGTAAAATTATAGCATGTTCACTATTCACTCAAATTCGAAGTTTTATGAGCGATTCTGTAGTAAAAATAATAAAATAAAATTTGAGCTTGAGTATTAAGTAAATTTTGTGACTTCGGGCCCTGAACTTGGCCTGCTCAGCCAATCAAATTTCAGGATTAGCTAAATTCAAGAAAATTTGTTTAGACTTAAGTAATACTTAGGTTTTATGGTGCCAGATCTTGGTCTCGCAGACTTCTCTTTCTTTGTTATGGAGAATGATTTTCTTGTCAACAGGAAAGCTATTGACAAGCTACATTTGTATTCTCCCTTACTGCATTCATCCGAGTATAAATGGTGAATGAAAACAAAATGTTAATAATTTGGAATGCTGCTAGAGATACACAATAACATATAATGCAAAGTTCAATCCTTCGCAAAATACAAAAATACATTGTTACAGTATATATTGCATCATTAATATAGATTTATCTAAACATAATACATGTACTCAATAACAGTTTGAATCATTATCCTCCAACTAGACACTACTAATCCCCTACATAAAGGCATTCCATCTTTTTTTTATGTTCAGTTTTTACCCTTAAATCAAAAACCTATCCCTCTATCAGGAAAAGAACCCACAAAATGACAGAAAAAGACAAGGAAAAAACTGCACATTTTTAATGTGTTAACAAGTGAAAAACAATTTTGAACTTATAAAAACCATATCTTTGGCACATACTTATAAATAACCTAAGAAATAATAGTTTTCACATTGGTGAAAACAAATGTTCACCTTAAACTATTCATTTCAGGAATTTGCTCCATGTTATCCACCCAAGATGTTTGATTCTCTGTGTGTGTGTGTGTGTGTGTGTGTGTGTGTGTGTGTGTGTGTGTGTGTTTGTGTGTTTGTGTTTGTTTGTTTGTTTGTTTGTTTTATGATATCAAAAACAGTCTGCCTACAGATGCTAAACAGAGAAAAAAGTTGGAATGGTCTTCATCCTGTATCTGTTTATCCATTATTTACTAGGCAAATAATATTGGACTCATCTGCTCCATAATACTTAACTTAGTATGAGACCAGAATTACGCTTTAAATACCATCTGAGTCACTTAACTCTTTTGATGAATATTAAATCCGATTTTGATATTCAGATGCTCTCTTGCGTCTTGAGTATTGAGAATTATATCTTGTTCATGTGTGTCCAGACATACAGCATACCTTGAAATTTCGCCACTCATTATTTTCACCGTTTTATGAAAGACAACTTATACAACGTATCTTAAATTTCCTCTAAATCACCATGGCCCCATGGATGACATGTATGTCTATGCTATTAAAGCTTGAAAATTTCGCTTTCATTTTATATTCACCCTTTCATCTAAGGGTGAAAATGGCAAAAATTATCATTTCTCTCTGTCTGTCTGTCTCTCCGTCTCTGTGTCTGTGAGCTTTTCTGTGTGACTTAGCCTTGGCATGTGATTCTGTGATGAAAAAAATAAACATAAGTGACCCTCATTTTTTACTTTGAAGTTCACCTATGACCTTGAAATTCAAATTCTGTATGACTTGCTTTGCAATGTAACTTACAAAACACAAAATCTTGTACACGATATACTGTACATGTATGTTGTGTCTAATGTCTATGTTTATGTCTATTCGTGGATTTACCGGTACAACATTTAGAAAAACTTGCTACAAGGTAATGATATACATTAGTACCTTTGGTTATACCATTATGTAAAACCAAATGTGTGAAGATGATAGGTGCATTTTATTCTTAAATATCATTTATGTACAGTTTACCCCCGATATACCACCACATTTTGTTTTCCTAATTTATTTTCAGTGTAACAGGTATCGAGGTTTACTATTTTCGAGGTTTTGACATATATTTAATCCCTTTGTATATCATATCCTGTTTACAACTCACTATCGTAAATTCGGATATTTTGTATATTGTTTAAGTTCGGATAATTTGGCAACCCAATTTTATTAAAATGGTCAAAATTTAAATATGTAGCAGTGCATGTTCAGAAAATCTAGACCTGTTTTCTAACATTAGCCCAGAAATGTCTAATGTTAACTTTCATCGTTTCTGTTTAAATTAACTCTTTGACAGGCTGGTAATACAAAGTTTATGTATCTTATCTACTCATAATTATTTCTTTGATGTGTGGTAATTGCTTTGTAAACACACAAGTGTTGATTTTTTTTCAACTGTCATGGAAGTGTGACACTCGTAAGCTGGTCCCCATCTGACTTCTACACTTTGCTCATACAACCGGATACCAGTTTATGACATTCGATATTCCAGTTATTGCCTTTTAAGTCAAAGTATGAAGTAAACAAGCTACCGATGGCAAACAATTTTACTCACCCCTGTTTTTTTCATCTGGTGTGGCAATATGTTCGAGGAATTTAACATGTATAAATGACCATTTGTACTAGAGAATTGGCAGTATGCAGGTTTTGGCATTACAAGGAGAGAATTATATAGGAGGAAATCTGTTCTTCAAGAAATAGCGGTATTATGCGGGTTTGGCGTTATAACGGAGGGTGTTATAACGAGGGAGAACTGTATTGTAATGATGACAACAACATTTTTTACAATGTCAGGAATGTCAGCCATTGTTGGCATTTAATTTAGCCTTTACTGTTGAGAATTGACAGTATACAATTATTGCCCTTGTTTTGGATTGACATGTATACATGTATTTGTCCATCCGAGAGGCGCTATGTCGCCAAAGGATTCTGCCTAAGACTGACATAACGCCTCTCAGGTCAACAAATATTTGTGTTAACCCAAAACCTCATTTGATGGATGGCCTGTTTTGAAAGACCACATTTCAGTGGCAGAATTTAGGGTGGTATTGCAAGACAGGATTCACTGTACCACTAAATGAAACATGAGTTTCATATTTTGTCATTTTAGTTAGCTATATTTCCTGAAAAATGAAATTTTATGAACTGTTGTATCATCTCCATAAAACATCAGGACTCTTATTAACCATTTATTTGGCCCCTAAAGATAATTTGGACTGGTCTATGTCATTGATTTACAGATGCATCCATTGTTTTTCAGGGGTTGATGACTTTAGATTGAGAAATCAAAATTTAAGCAATATGTAAAGTGATATAAGATGGTGGGGTGGAGTAACCTTTTGATGATTCTACTGACTTTTCGGTTACAACAAGCTGCATGTGATTATTGTTTTATTCTTCACTGGATACTCTCTTATTTAAGGTGACAAGTGGTAACAATTACTGAAGTCAGAGTAATTTTAATGTTACGCTTTATGACCTAAAATTAAACTCGCCCAGGTCAAAAATGGGTTCAGAGGACTCCACCATGCCAGGTTATATTGATTTTACTATACCTGTTTTGAGAGCCCACTGTCATAAAAGACCACACTCAACAATTTTTCAGTTATATGGTGATGGCCACACACAACAATTTTTCAGTTATATGGTGATGGCCACACACAACAATTTTTCAGTTATATGGTGATGGCCACACACAACAATTTTTCAGTTATATGGTGGTGGCCAGTTTTTAATGTTGGAGAAGAGAACCTGTTACAATGTACCCGGGAAGAAACCGCCAGCCTTCTGCAAGTAAAATGTAAAGTTTCCTCACAAAAATCAGCTTAGGTTCCAGCAGGACTTGACCTTGCGCTGGCAGGAAATGAGAGACTTCCTGAAGTTGCACTGTAATATGTGCATGTGCATATCAATTTTCTTCCGACTTGAATCATATATGAAATACCATTTTATTCATTTACATTTATAAAAAAATTCATTTGCTAATAGATTCCCCTTTGCCATGAGAAAATTAATGCATTTCTTTATTTCTGATAAATCCTTATTGATATAATTTCTGTCACTTGAAAGTAAACATGATAAAATAAATGAATTATAAATCCGCTCTGATGCATATATAGTGTCATGCTCATAGCTGATCTATTTGTAGAAATTACTTATCCCTCAGATGTTTGATACCTTGTGACAACATGTTTGACAAGTTTGCTACAGTTCTATTATTATTATTTTTTTAAAATGGTGTTTCACACACACTCAGCAGTTTTCCAGACATATGGTGGTGGCCAGTTTTTAATGGTAGAGGAGAGAACCCGGTTACAATGTACCAATTAAGAGACCACTAGCATTTTGCAAGTAAACTGGCAAACTTCTTTACAAAATCAGCTTGGGTTTCAGCAGGACTTTAACCCATGGTGACAACCCATACACTCGAGAGAGAGAGAGAGAGAGAAAAAAAAGGGTCCAAAAAGGACCAAACAAGGAACATCTTTAAAAACAGTCTGTTGTTTTTATCTATTGTTATTTTCTGCTTATCATGCTATGCCAATATTGACCCAGGGGCTCAGTTTTAAAACGCATTCCGAAAATGGAGCACTGTCAGGCCACAAAATAACAGAAACCATCATAAACCATTTACAGATTACACTGAAATGAATTATCGTAACCTACAGGTTACAATAACAATTATGAAGACCTAAAAATATATACATGTGTAATATTGAAAAAAAGTGAGAGATATCAAGCAGAATGAAAATGTCCTTGATGCGAAAAAGTGTTAATATGACTGCTAGAGCCCATGCTAATGAATCGTGACTCTGTTTAATAATCAGAGACATTTAAGCAGGAAAATGGTATGTATTGGTGTTGTATTGATGTAATGGATTATTAGCCAGCAGTTATCTCCTATTTTGATTGGTTAACATTCTTTTCCATGACTGACACATTGTGCTGCAAGTTTAAGAAGCAAAGTAAAATTACATGTAACACTAGTTGCTTATTTTCCATGTAAGTAAAATATTTTGCTTTACAATTAAGTACTGAGTAGCAAATTTTGCCATCTTACCTATTAGAGCTATACTCAGATTTACAGACCTAAAGTGCTGTTAAAGTTTACTTTGGAATAAAAAAAAGACATTAAAAAAATAGAAAAAGCAGAAAAAGTAAAGAAAAATAATGACAGAAACTGGAATAATGCAACAGGAATCAACAACAAATGGTATGTTTTTATTGTTACTATATAAGACTAAAAAACTTAAATTTATTATCACTTAAAACATATTTTAAATATATAATTAAAAACATTATATCATATCACTGGTAATTTTCTTTTGAAATTTTGATATGTTACTCTGCATATATAGTTTGAAAGATTAATTTATGTAAGTTCCATGCTTACTCAAAATATGTATCTCGGAAATTTGGCTGTATATGTTATTTCTTTTTTGATTTTTTTTTTCGATTTTTTATTATTGTAAATTGCTGTTACTCTTTTCAGCAGTACGTATAAGGATATATTTCAAACTTTTATGTAAATTATTTAACCAGTGATTCAACTTGTGCCAGCCTAGATATTTTATGTAACAAAATACGCCTTCATAGGTATCAGAATTGAAAAATACCTATTGTGTTGAAAACAAAATCAACATTAAAAGATTATTTAATCTGAATCTTATAAAAACATGACCATCCTTGAGTATTTCATATAGAATCTTATAAAAACGTAATCATGAGTATTTCATATAGTATCTTTTATAAAAAAAAAACATTACCATCTTTTAGTATTTCATGTAGTAAAATTCGGCAGTATATTGTGCATGGAGCTTGTTCATGTAGTCTAATGTGAGTTTCGTCTTAATTTAACTATTCATTCATTCATGTGGCAGGTAATACTGAAGATCTTTTTTAAAAGAACACAATAGATCCTTTCACGATAACCTGCATTCCTACTAATTTCACCTGCGCACAAACACTTCCAAGTGGTATCAAGAAGTTTCATGCTCAAAACATTTCATACCCATGACAATTAGTGCATACATTTAGTTAAAGACTATTTGTTTCCTGCATACGATTAAAATTTCACTGGGTATGATTTATGTTGGGTATGAAACTTCTTGTTACCACTTGGAAATGTTAAGTGCGCAGGTGAGATTAGTAGGAACACAGATATCGTGAAAGGGTCTATTGGAATGTTCAGAGTGTATTATTCATTTTACCGGTAAATTAATTTAACAACAAAATATTGCATCCCCGTTTAATAAAGATTAATTTTTTTTAGATTGATAACAGTGATTAAAACGATGCTCAGTACAAACGTTTTACATAATGAAGATACAGAATTAATTTTGTATATATAGATTTCATCACATTTAGATCTTCATGTGTGCAAACTATTTTTCCCAATATGACACAAATTCACAATAAAATTCCCAATTGTTTCACCAATGGCATTTTCAGCAAATTGGTAGAAAGGGCCAGTAAGCTCCGGTAAAAGTCTACATTAGATATTATATAAGTCCAGGTCCTCACTTAAGAGATCACCTCACTAATTGGACCACTTTGAGTCAGTCAGTTTTCTCAGTAACGAGGTTCCACTGTATATCTCTGTAGAGTTCTCTATTTGTCTGCCAATCTACATGTCACCACATAATTAGCAGAAGTTGTCTTATTTACACTGTTCCCTTTATAGAAATTTATTCCTTATTATGATTTCTATATTATCCATTATATCTAAACTATACAATACTGTAATTAATGCTAAAATATCAGTAAGACAATATGTAATGTACAGTGCCATGCATGTGAGTGTTTCAAAGTTTACCAGGTGAGTGTTTCAAAGATAGCTAGGTGAGTGTTTTTAACTTTGCCAGGTGAGTGTTTCAAAGCTTGTCTTGTGGCTGTTTCAAAGATAGCTAGGTAAGTGCTATAATCTTTGCCATGTGAGTGTTTTAAAAAAAGCTAGGTGAGTGTTTTAAACTTTGCCAGGTGAGTGTTTCAAAGATAGCTAGGTGAGTGCTATAAACTTTGCCAGGTGAGTGTTTCAAAAATAGCTAAGTGAGTGTTTTAAACTTTGCCAGGTGAGTGCTTCAAAGTTTGCCATGTGAGTGTTTCAAAGATAGCTAGGTGAGTGTTTTAAACTTTCCCAGGTGAATGTTTCAAACTTTCCCAGGTGAATGTTTCAAAGATAGCTTGGTAATTTTTAAAAACTTTACCAGATGAGTGTTTCAAAGATTGTCAGGTGAGTGTTTCAAGATTGCCAGGTGAGTCTTTCTAACATTGCTGGGTGACATTTACACTCATATGACTGGGATAATTACTCACTGAATATCACTCTACCAAAATATATTTACTAATAGCTGTTCATGATAGATTGATTCAATGATTTATGTACCTGGGAAGAGACCATAGACCTTCCACAAGTAAACTAGCAGACTTAAATTTTTCACAAAGTCGGGGGAATACATGTTGTTAACTCCAAGTTAAGTGAAGCAACTTACCTTTAAGTTACCTATAATTTATCTGTCATTTTATGAAAAGAAGATCAATTTTGAAAAATCGAAATATGTGTATTATCAAGAACATTAATTGAAAAAAATATCTGACAGAGTTTTATAGGTTTGATATTAAAAAACAGGTTTTATCTCTGTCAAGTACAACAAAAACTAAAAAGTATAAATTGACGACTGTCCTACATGTACTACATGTAGCTGTTGTCTGTATGTTAGCTTATGGCTCTTGTCCAGCCATATATCTGCCATTCCTTAAAAAGGAAGAAATTCCACCATACAGCACCAGGTCACGTGGTATTAAGTGGGCAGATTATCTATAACTGATTAACAATTTCACACCTCAGGTAAAGGTGTGAAATATGCCTTCAGGTGATCACTGCCAGTATGCAGATTATCTGTTTGGATGTACTGGTATGGGGACTCAGAGATAAAGTTTGTTTGTTTATTGTTGTTTAACGTCCCACTCAAGAATCTTTCACTCATATGGAGACGTCACCAATGCCGGTGAAGGGCTTCAAATTTTGGCCTATGCTCGACACCTATGGCCATTGAGCAGTGAGGGTTCTTTAACGTGCAGACACTCACTGTGACACGGGGACCTCGGTTTTTACTGTCTCAGTCCGAAGGACAGGAGCGTATCCGGGTTGGTAACCATTTCACATACTTCCCTGCCCAATCCGAGGATCGAACCCGGGTCGCATTGGTGAAAAGCGAGTGCGCTAACCACTGCGCTACCCGGACACCCTCTCAGAGATAAAGCAAAATATATTCATAATGTTTGATGAGTAGTAGAGCTGTGTGTTTAAGGATTTTAATTGATGATCTTTCTTCTACGGGGAAGCTATTTTTCTGTCAACCACGTACCAAACAATGACTGGCAGTATGTGTCATTGACTACATCACAGTTTTCTACATTACAGATATTCGTCTGTTTTAAATAAAAATTAATTTTCAGTGAATAGATATACCTGATTTTATTCTTATTTCTAAAAAAAACTTCACAACTTTTTCATCATTCAGTTTTACCAGATCATTTTCAGTTTTACACGCATACACCCACGCTTGTTTACCACAGCTTTTGAAACTACTGAAATCTGGATCTATGTGTCACATATGTGGATGATAAAATAAACTACGTAAAATAATTTTAACTCAAAATTATACACGAAATTCAAAAATATGAAGTCATTAATACCTACAATTCATATCATGAAAAAAATCTTCATACTTTTGGATACTAAGTAGATCTCAATTATTTTTCTTTCAAGCAAGTTCACAGCAATATTGGTGATGTGTGTAATTTGTCTATATGAAACAATTTTATTTTGAATGAATACCACATTTCTAAAACTTAACTACAAACAATTTTTAAAATTTAGTTTTACCATGGATGTCCCTAGTTTTTACACATGTACATCCAACATTCATGATTACCTCAACATTTAAAATTACTAAAATTAAAACGTTATTCAATATTTGCTATTTATCGCGTAAAATAATTATTTCGCGTTATATTATGCGAAATTTAAAATGTAATTCTAAAAACATGAAATTATTGAAACCGATAGCCTGAAATTATTTTATATTGTTAGATGAGAAGTAGATCTAGGCATATTATTTTATTTTTTAATTCAAGCTCATTTTCAATAACACTGGCGGCGAATGCCATTTTCATAGCTTTTTTAACAACTCTTTGTTTATCTGTTTATTTACCGGTAGTCAACCAGACGAGCTGAAGCACAACTTTGATTACTCCACTGCAGAAGTTTCTACCCAACAGTCTCAGGCTGGCAGACTACCGGTATTGCTAATTTCGAACCCTGTATGGTACACATAAACACAATGGTAATTCAAAGTGTCACATACCATAATTATGCCCCACTGCTCCTTGTTTATATGCCTCTTTGTTGATTTCCCTTATTCTGGGCATAAAGTGGCCATTCCTTAACTTAAGCTCACAATATACATGTATAGCATGACATACCATAATAGGGAAATGCCTAAAGTATCAAAAGTAGGGTTCTTTTTTGTTCTCTAGAAATATACCTGAATATACAAACAATATTAAGACACTCAAATGGATTTAAGGTTTAGATGAAATGCCTCATGATTTCATTAGAAAATGTTGAGTGTACCTGGGGCTTAGTGGTCAAAGTATTTATGAGCAAAAAACCATGGCCTCTCAGTCCTCAACAATTGTGGACGTTAATTCAAATACCCCATTCATAATAGATAAAAATCAATATATACATACACCTTGAAATCTTCACCCCTTGTTATTTTCATCCTTTTACAACAGAAAACATATTCACCTCATTTAAATTTGCCCTAAATCACCAATCCAGTATGGCACATATGTCCTTGCTTCAGTCGTTAAACTTGAAAATTTCAATTCCTTTTAAATTTGCCCTCTCATCTAGGGACAAAAAGAATGAAAATTAGATGGAAGCAACAAGGAAAGATCAAAGCAATAATAGGGTGAAAAGGGGAGGTGGAGAAAAGGGGATGGCGACGACGATGATGATCTCATAAGGCAGGTGGTCTGTATGAGAGTGGTCTCTCATGACAGGTTACTCTGATGTTTATGTTTTATGTTTTATTGTTGTTTAACGTCCCACTCAAGAATATTTCACTCATATGGAGACGTCACCAAATGCCGGTGAAGGGCTTCAAATTTTGGCCTATGCTTGTCACTTACGGCCATTGAGCAGTGAGGGTTCTTTAACGTACTGACACCTACTGTGACACGGGACCTCCAGTTTTTATTGTCTCATCCAAAAGACAAGAAACCAACCTGACGCCGATGGGACTCGAACTCACGACCTCACGATCCAGAGTCAAGCACGCTACCGACTGAGCCAGGCCAGCTCAGGTTACTCTGAAGTAAGCAATGGAAGTGCTGTTAAAGGGAGGTAATTGATTTGAAATTAAAAGAGAACATTCTGCTGAGTCTCTAAAAGGACCAACTCCAATTACTGCGATACATCTGCAAAGAAAGGTTATTTTTGATAATTTAAACATAGTTGTATATATGGTTCAAGTTTGTAAAACTTGTGTAATACATTTAGTACAGTTTGACAATATCTGGGCCTTATTTTGTGCATGGCTAAGGCAATTCAAAGGCAGAAAAACAAATGGTTAATTAAAATACATGTATAAAACAAGATTTAAAGGATTTGGAAGGTTTTCGCTGTCATTACTGGCAGTTGACTGTTGATTATTGGCAGGGGGCTGCTCTGACTAGAAATTTACCACTTTCATTCATTTTGTGATGTATGTCCATGCATCCTTACCATAAGATCACCATATCATCATCCCGTAATTTGCCAGCAATAATGTGAGAAAATCACCAGCCTGCACTCTAATGATGCAGAATTCATTTCAGTCTGTCAATTTTATGGGCTTATTCTGACTTATTTAACCGGTCCACTGCAATCAAATCACTTGCTTTCTTTGTGGCTAATAGGCTAGTTAATGTGAGGTGTTGTTTTCGCTATCATTTGAATGATGCGCTTAAGTACACAAATGGCTGTCGCACCTCATACATTTAAATTGTACAATTTTCTGTCTAGATGAACATTTTACCATAATACAACAATCAGAATATTTAAGTTGTCACTACCATATATTGGAAATTTATCTCTGGTGTGATATTTCCTGTAGTATCCAGAAATGACAATTTTTGACTGCGAATAATAATTTCCACTATCTGTCATCACACTGTAAAGTCAGCTATATTTGTTATTCAATCCAGACATGAGTATTTTTCTAAAAAAAGAATGATTTTTCCTTTATTAAATCTTTTTGCTGCATTGTTTATTTATTAGCTTTACCTGTAACCCTCTCAATACCACAGACCATAATAGATTAGTCTAAAACAGTAGAAAAGATCATATCATTTGGATACTTAGGGGAGAAAGGGTTCAAGGTTTATTATCACAATATATAATGAAATGACTAATAATACTAAAGCGTGCATATACAATCAAACCTCATTATTACGACCACCTTCTAAATGACTGACTCAGAGTTGTCTGATTAACAAGGTTGTGTCTCAATAGTGAGGGTCTTAACCCATTTGATATTTATTAAGAAATTTGCAAGAGACTTGAATATTTGTGGTCTTAAATGTGAGGTGGTCTCCTAAGTGAGGTGGTCTTTAGGCAAGGATTTACTGTATAAAATATTTAAAATAACTCATGAAGCTTATTATTTATAACTCATCAAACCCTTAAAAGCATTGGACTCTTCTGTAAATCAATGACTTAGACCAGCCTAAGTGTGTCTTTAAGGGTAAATGGGTTAAACTTCAATAAAGCATTTCATTTTAAGAGGACATTGTGTGTAGCAGAGACGGTAAAACATGAATAAGACTATGAGGTGTGCAGGTTAATTCTTCAACCCCTCTGATGACATTTAGACTCACCTAAGTCAGTAACTGTACAGTCTAATGTCAAAATTCAGGGTTGAAAAAGATAATGTTGAATGTAAAATCATTTTGAAATTTTTATTGTAGGCTAAATTATACACTCCTGAATTATGGACTTTACCATTGTTTAAAATAGATGAGTCCAAATATGGATACAAGGGGTCAATGAGTTAAATGTTATCTCAGGCAACAACCAGTTCTGTCAATCACCGAATGAAATAATGTGTAAATAGCTATTAATTTCAAGAACAGTAACTCTGTAATCCTTGAGTGTCATAATTTACATTGCAGACTTTGTTTCACAAGGGAAAACATCATCTGTGTTTAATGTGTGGTAAAGTCCCATTCAAGCATTATTATATGATATCAAATGCAATGTGAGTGACATTACTGTAATTATTTTAAACAATTTCTGACAGAGCAAATCAATAAGCAAATATATTTTCATTTGGTAAACAAAACAACTGATTTATGAATTCAATTATCAAGATACTGAGAGCTTATTCATCTGAAAATTGAAAATAGAGGTATGGAAGGTGAAATAGACCTTTACATGCAGTATTTAATCTAACTATAGGGGGATATCATAGAATTCTAAATTTCACAAAGTGCCTTATAATGATTGAACAATATATCTTGGAGTTGTTGAATTTTGTATCTTAGCATATTCTTTATGATTATTGTTCACAAAAAAGATATTTGAGAAAATTGGACTATGGCTAATGGATCTTGGATAATACATCTTGGTCACTGGGAGTCAAAGGTTAATGGTGGCTATTACTCCTTTTCCTTCATGTGAATTGTTATTCCTTTGCCAAGGTCTATGCATATGAAGTGAGATGAGACACAAAGGGGGGTCCCACATCACAGAAGGCGTGGCACGTACTAAAACCCTGGCACTGCATCAATTGGTGTTTGTCCATAGCAAAGGTCAAAAGTACCACTTCACCTAAAGCTGGTGACATCTCCATATTCTGTATTTGAGCCATGCACTGCCCATGTCCCAGTAAACACCCTGCCACCTTTTTACATAGATTGGAAATGCTTTCTAGCTGATTGAGAGATATGGATCTGAAAAAACACTGAAGAAACAGTTACCTGTGCCCTCGGTTAAAACTACTATGCTACTTTACCACTGTGCCTTCTAAAAATCAACTGTTCTATGTTAATTTGACTATTAATTGGTCCCAGTGTAATTTCTTTACAAGCTGTAAAACAAAAATCACACAAACAAAAAATGATATAGCCCCCCCCATAACATTGCTTAAGACAAAACAAATCATCATTAAACTAACTCATTTTATCTAGTACTTCTAACTACTTAATTATGCAGCTAAGCAATCCTGACTTCAGGGAATCTCTAATTATATATTTGACATTTTTACATATTGGAAATCCAACTATGCATGCAGTTAAAATAATTGATTTTCATTTATTGAGAAAATTGCTGTGACTAGTGTTGTTTGTATCACCTTTACACTGGTAATCTGCTTCCCGAGGGTATTACAATCAGCAGAAAAAAAGCAGCCCATTTAATTGTTGCCGATTCAGCTATGCAAAATAAATGAACAATTTGAGGGGGGAAGGATTGGAATATAGATCAAAAGCAGGATCTATCTTGGATGTCAGCAAATTTTTTTTATAGCAGCGTCTTTGCTTTCCATTATGAAAATTTACATGCTAGTTCTTCAGTTGCAATTAAAAATGAATACAGTGGAATCTCACAAATTGGAATCAGATGAGTCGAAATTCCAGTTACATCAAAATTTAATGGCCAGTCCCTATTTAGCTCACTTGATTGCTCATGTGAGCTATTGCAATCGTTCTTCATCCAACATCATTCTTCGTGTTTTAAACATTTACATTTTAATTTCTTCAGAACCACTCAACCAATTGACTTCAAACTTGGTACATATGTTACTTATGATGCCCTGACCAAGTGTTGTTGTTTTTTGGGCCGATCTGAAAATTCAAGATGACCACCCTGGCATCTGATTGGCAGAAACATTTTTGACTTCTTCTTAAGAACGACTGAACCAATTGCCATCATACTTGGTACACGTGTTCCTTATGGTGTCCTGACCAAGTGTTGTTGTTTTTTGGGTCGATCCAAAATCCAAGATGGCCACCCTGGCATCTGATTGGCTGAGACATTTTTAACTTCTTCTTAAGATCCACTGAACCATCCAAAAATCCAAGATGGCCACCCTGGCATCTGATTGACTGAGACATTTTCAACTTCTTCTTAAGAACAACTAACCAAATGCTTTCAGACTTAGTACACATGTTCATTTTGATGTTCTAACCAAGTGTTGTTGTTTTTTGGGCCGATCTGAAATCCAAGATGGCTACCATGGCATCTGATTGGCTGATACATTTTCAACTTCTTCTTAAGAACCACTGAACCAATTGCATTCAAACTTGGTACACATGTTCCTTATGATGTACTGACTAAGTGTTGTTTTTCTGGCCACTCCGAAAATCCAAGATGACTGAATTTGCATCTGATTGACCAAAACATTTTCAACTCCTTCTTAATAAGCACTGAACTGTTGCCTTCAAACTTAGTACATATTGTGTTTCTGAACAAGTGTTGTTTTTCAGGCTAAAAAACCAAGAGAGCTGTCCTGGCCTCTGATTGTCTGAGATATTTTCAACTAAATCTTAAGAACCACTGAACCAACTCAACCAGAACACCTTAATTAAAGACATATTGCTCTTTGCCAAAATGTTGATTCTCCACACTGTCATCATAACTATGAAATATATATTTGTCACATGAAGATCCCGTGAACTGGATGAACTTCAGGATATAGAATACCTTATTTACCCAATTATAGCCCTTTGTTAAAGTTTTAATTTGTAATGGGAGAGAATCCATTGCAAGTGGATTTACATGTGTGCTAACAATTTTTCCCAATTTGACACAAATTCACATTAAAATTCCCAATTGTGACACTAATGGCATTTTCCCAAAATTGGCAGAAAAAAACTTGGAATGAATAATCCTGTAAATTTCAAACAAGGATGTGTGATCAGTATTGAAGTTTGTCAGGAAATCATTGAAAAAGTAAAATTACAGGTATGGAAAATACAACGTTGAGCTCAGGTTACCACCAACCATTAACATCAGGGACTTCCACCTGGTAACACAGGGATTTTTTCTATTGTCTTAGACCAGTCTATTATGGTCTAAATCATAACACTCCTAAAGTCTGACAGTGAACTTTACTATTATTTGATAATGAGTCCAAATGTGGATACAGGGGTAAATGACATAAGAGAAAGTGGTCATTAAATGAGATCAGACATAAAATCTGAACCAGTCCCACAGTATCATGGAAAACACTGAAATAAAAGTTTAAAGTGGCATTTGCTATGTTTGCCAAAAAACATTACAGTGGAACCTTGCCTAAAGACCATCTCGCTTAGTAGACCACCTCAAATTTCAAACCATATACATGTATTTGAAGTCTATTGACAAATATCTCATCTAAGTACAGAACCTCACTGAATAGAACACCTCACTAATCAGACCAATTTGAGCTAGTCAGTTAGGTGCGCTTAATCCTTTGAACCCTGGTCACCTGAAATGAGCCATTCTCCCACCCTGGGCTCCTGGACAGAAATACAAAAAAATCAAATGGCTCTCATTTCCTTTATTTTTTTGGTTTTTGAATTACGATAAATCACTACTTTCATAATTATCTACGTTGTCATCAGAATTTTACTCCCATTCAAAACTGCATTGTCCCTATTTATCGTTGCCCAGAGAGCCAGCCTGGCTCAGTTGGTAGCGCGCTCGACTCTGGATTGTGAGGTCGTGAGTTCGAGTCTCGTCGGCGACAGGTTGGTTTCCTATCTTTCGGATGAGACTGGAGGTCCTGTGTCACTGTAGGTGTTGGCACGTTAAAGAACCCTCACTGTTCAATGGCCGTAAGTGCTGAGCATAGGCCAAAATTTCAAGCCCTTCACCAGCATTTGGTGACGTCTCCATATGAGTGAAATATACTTGAGTGGGACGTTAAACAACAATAAACAAACAAAACAAACATCGTTACCCAGACTTTCCCCATTATTAATGTTCTACAACAGTTCGAGAACTTGATCAGCTGTTAACACAGTTGAGCGCCTTTTAATCATAATGTTTAGTCAAATTAAATCAGAAATGTTCTACAGTTTCACCGGAAGCATGATGTATCAAATACAAGATGTTTTAGGAGCTCTGATTGGTCAGTGACAGCTATAAAAAAATTTAAATAACAGAATGACTTCCTGCCAGAAAAACAGTCACCAGGATATATATGCATTTATGTTATTGCCAGTTTTCCGGCCTCCAGGGTTCAAATGGTTAATAGTGAGGTTCAACTGTATTTATTTTTTTCACTACATAGATTGATGTACAATAACAAATAATAGATATATATATATAGGCATAACAATTCTTATATTCCTACATATTTTGTGAAAATAAGGTCAGATCTATATGACCAGGTGCTCTTTATACACAGTACTGGGTTTCTCAAGCATTTTCAGAAAACATATTGGAATTTAAGAATTCTTATGCCTGTTTATATCTATTATTTGTTATTGTACACAAAGTTTTTTGTTTGTATGATTTTTTTTTTACATCCATCAAGAATTTTTCACTTATATTGAAATGTCACCAGCTTTAGCTGAAGTGCTACAAATTTTTACTCATGCTATGGACTGACGCCAGTTCAGTGAGGGATCTTATAAGTGCCACGCCTTCCATGACACACAACCTCGGTTTTCACATGACTTGTAACTTTCACTTCGTATGCCGAGGACTTGTGGAAGGAACAGTCTCATCCATTTTTACAGTCTTTGGTATAACCTTCCACTTGCCCGTTGAATTCTTTACCAATAGGCCACCACAAGCAGTCAATCTATGTCATAAATACAGAAATAAAAAAAAAATTGGAAAAATCACAGATAATGCCCTGTTAACTCATCAACCCCTGAAAAACAATGGAGTTTTCTGTAAATCAATGACTTAGACTAGTCCAAGTGTGCCTTTAGGGGTAAATGTGTTAATTGTGCCAAATGTTAAGATCAATTTGTTGCACTCTTTACATACAGTCAGTTACATCATAGTACATGAGTCAATTAATCTAACCAGTTTTTCCAATTTTGTACATGCACTGTTACCCATCTAATATTAACAACCATGTCACCAAGTAATGATCAGATGATATGAATAATATCTGAAATTCCTTTTTCATGTCTTAATTTTTTTCCTTTGTGATCCTTGACTAATTACAAGAATAGATTTTGCAGTGACTACATGATATTCATTTTATGAATAATCCATTACAGAAATAAGGTACATGTCAACAGCACAAACCAAAACTAATTGTTAGCATCATGCATCTGAAGCAGTGAGTTGTACATGTACAGCTCAGTATCTCTTTAAAGGGAGATAACTACAAATGTGACATGGATACGATTACATTTAGTTGTTTTTTCATCTGTTTGGGAAGATGTAATCTATCTACATTTTGTGGAAATTTGAGAATTATCAAAGGAAAGGAAATAAATTCTTGGTAATAAAAATATACTTACTCAGTCTACAGAACAAATGTAGCAGTGTCTTTTTTTCACAGACTCTAATATTATACAGAAATGTGAAATTATTTTGATCTACAAGAAGGAATGGGTCTAATGCAAAAGTGTTTAACTCAAAAACAAAAAGTTTAAGTCTGGATCAGACCTAAGACTTCTTAAAAGTGAGCATTCCTTTACCACATACTTGACAAAAGACAAAAGAATCTTACATGACTGTGTTGCATGGATAAATGAATCTCCACCTGAGTGGTGATAAGTCTGGTTGTCAAATCTTAGGGTTTCCCAGGAATTGGACTTAAAGCAGCATTAGCGGCGGCTAGGCATGTTTTTTTTCTTTAAGTGATAAAATATCCTTATGTAAAGATATAAAGTTCTCATTGATTACACGTGCACATATTTGCTTGTTTAAAAGTTTTACGAATTTGAAAATAATAAATACTATTTGTGGGCATGTATCAAAAACCAAACAAATGGTATTGTGGGCAATATTCATACCGACCTCACATCGACAAGTTCGTAGACATGCGTAGTCATTTATTTTATCCTTGTGGGATAAAACATATTTCAAGTGAATCCATTCTACCCGAATTTAGTAGCTCATTTATCTCTTTGAGGAAAACACAAAATAAAACGCTTGAAATAGTTTGATTATCTTGGTGTCTATTAATAGCATTGCTGGTCAACTCGTACCCAAGTCAAATTGGCACTGAGTGATTTCGGCTCTTCGGAAATATGGAAATCGACACTTAGTGTGGTTGAATCGGCACTTGGAAGTAACAGGTTTGGCATGTGTTGATAATAATTAGAAGCTTTGAAAATATTCATATCGGCACCAATGAAGATTCATCTCAACGGTTTTTAAAAAGTAATTGTTATGAGTAAATCTAATAATTTAAGTAAAAAATTTGAATTAACTTACATTCCACATATTTTTTTAAGTTTAAATTATTACAGATAATGACGAAAATGTGGTTTTGTGAGGCCCCCTTCTGCATTTATTCTACCTGACAATTCAAAGAAAAAAATATAAGAACAAACACACACACACACGTTTTAGCAGACTACTAAAAATCTAAATTCAAATTATTAATAAACATAATACAGAAATTTTACACACGCACACATTTTAGTAGACTATGAAAAATGTAAATTCGAATTATTTATGTACATGTTCTATACAATGCAGAATTTAGATACATGTTATCATAGTGTCAATAATTATGGTGCCATCTCCATATGAGTGAAATATTCTTGAGTGGGACGTAAAACAACAACAACTGAGGTGTTGATCGAAGTCACTACTGTCCGTGCAGCTCACTCCAACTTAAGTTGTTGAATAAAGCTTTAAATATTCTCTACATAATACAAATTCCATGGAGATGGGCATTTGCAATGTTAAAAATGTCTCCGCTGGACCGGGTTTTGTGTGCTTACTGTGTGACGTCATTAATCAACGATTACAAATATTCCCAGGCCTTTCAAATGTACACAGAAAGCACACTCGGCCAAATAAAATGAAAATTACCGATATAGTTAATTACATATAAACAGTAGAATTGCGAAAACGTTTAAGTATTATCAATGACACCAAAGTTATTCGACCGTTTCTGTCAATAAGACTTCATCAATTTGACAGATCAGCTCAAATTAAATGATAAATGAGAATAGTGGTATCATACAAGGCAAAATAATAAACCTAAATGTATTGACAAATCTATCTAAGATTACACACTCTTAAAAAGATCATTGACAATCTTAGCTTTTGGGAAATTTAGAATTAAAATAGAACAATCCCAGAGAAATATTACTTCAGTATGAAATAACTAAATATGATGCAAGAACATTTTAATTGTTTATAACTGCTGCTTACATGTCCTCCAAATTTTTATCACAGAATGCCATCAATAGTATGACGTCATTTTTGTAAATATCAATGATACTATCTTGATATAAGAAATCTTGTATGTGATATCAAAATATGGTAGTACAAAAGAATTCTTCTATTAATTGTTGGGTAAGGTTTGTCACTCAGTTGGTCTAAGATTCTGTCTTGGTACAATTCATCATGGATGCGAGTTTTCCTTGTAACTTTACTCAACCAGCAAATTTAGAGGACATCTACGAAGATGATCAGAAAGTAATCAGACTTTATGTCTTGTCTTAGTTTCCATGTAAACACAAAAAATATTGATGATTTTTTTGCATCTGCACTATGTTTTCGACAGTAAATCATATTGCTGGGTGATTTTCGTTTCATGGTTATTACACACTTTCTGAAAACATATTCCTAACTTAGCTAATGCTGCTTTAAAGATTCCTGTCATGAGGGTAATATTTCCATTTTCACTCATCACACCTGTGGTTGGTTATTTTTCTCCCACACTTCAAGTAAATGTTATGTACACAAATAAAATCTGATATACTGTAATTATTTGTCCACTGCATTCTCATTAGGTAAAAGTCATAGAAACTCTGCTTCATAAAATTTTACTGTGATGTCATAGCATGTGTAGCTTGTCAATACTCTGGGAGTTGACAAGGCAATATTTTACAGTAAAAAAGGAGGAAAAATCTATGAACACCACAAAGGTTTAGCTTCTATTTGTCCATCCAATGCACCTGTGTTTGATTATTTTTTCACTTCAGAAAGCAGGTTAACCAAAAATAGAGTAAAATTTTGTTTACATTTCTAAAAACAAATCCATGGCACCTGATCCCACTTTTGGATTTCCAGAGCTTCATGTTTATTCAATATCATCAGATTTGTATCCCGGACATCCTGAAGATTTACACTTTGGTATCTGAGATTTTATATTAGTCTAACTTGTTAAAATATATAAAGCATTTTGTGAGTCGTTTGTTTCCTAGGAAAAGACAGAAGTATTTCTTGCCTATTAAAAGCAAATGCTGGAGAAAACAAAGTCACAAGCCTTTCGATTGAGACTTTTATAGACTGAGGTCCTCTGTCATAATATACATGTCACGAACCCTCACTGCTCTGGCATCACCCCATTATAAAGTTGTAGATTTGAGGCACCTAACCAATACATGGCAATATTTTGTGAATGAACTCCTTAACAGTTAACCCATATAAGGGGCCTCCCTGGCTTATATTTTTACAGTACATGTATTCTTTTTTTTAATCCGGAAGTCGTGCACCTCTAATCGGGGCAGGTTTGAGTCCTGCACCATGAAGCCTAAGCTTATTTTGTGTGAAGATTTTCCAGTTAACATGCAGAAGACCCATGGTCTCTACCTGAGTACATTGTAACTGGGTTTCCTCTTCCAACATTAAAAACTACCACATACCCAATGACTGAAAAATTGTTGAGGGTGGCATAAAATGCCATTTAAAGTTGAAACAAAACAAAAAACGTATACCGTATTCGACTCATTAAACGTCCAGGGCACTACAAAAATCAGGAAAAAGGGGTGAGCACTTAATGGGATCCATAATTTGCGTAAAACAGTTGATTTTTGTAAGATACTGTGGTAAAGTTGTTGTAGTTATTATTGAGGACATCAATCAAAATAATTCTGTTGCTGGGGCTACAGATAAACCGTTCCTTATGGTTTTTTGCATCCAGATCTCCTTGTCAACCAGCTAGAAAAATTTCTTGATCATTTGTAAAAAGGGGGAGGGGTGCTTATTAAGAGACATGGGCAGTTAATGGGTCATATACGGTAGGTTAAAATAATTCTGAGAGGACATATTTGCAACATAGAATAAATCGTGATAATATATTATAGCAAGTGCTCAAAAATGTAATTCTGATAATTCCTAGTAAATGAAATTGTAGCATTTTGTTTCCACTGAGATATTCGAAGAAGTAAAATTGATCTCCTCGGCAGAATGATAAGGGAGACAGTGTTGGTATCTTGGTCTTGTGATGAAACACTGATAATGAACTGATGATCAGGTAGATAAAGGCCAGAAAACTTGCAAAGCAATCATACTCATTTCACCGATCTACAATTTTCTATTTGAAAACAATCAATCAGAATTGGTCTGTCAATAAAACAAGCCTATTAATGACACCCAATTATCAAAATTTCCAATTGAAATCTCCCCACAAAAGAGTTGGTCTAATTAGGGATCAGCCAATGTATAGAGAAGACTTGACTTGAGCTCGATCAATGACAACAGCATTCGTAAATTGCCTTCTTAAGCACTGAAGATGAATGTTCAAAGACTCTTCGATTTGACTTCCCCCTAACGAGATATTGACAATTTTAGACAATTTCATCAGTCACTTCAAATTGGTGATCCATTTTACATAAGGTTTTCAAAATCACTTCTTGTTAGGACAGCATTCTTGTGTGCAGATTGATTTAATACAAACTGAATGGTGCAAATCAGCCATATATTTAGGTCTGTAATGAAAATTAGGTCTATATTACTGTACGAGGCCATCAAAGGGAGACAATTCATATACATTGCACATGCTGTCTGTATGTGTTGTTTTTATGGTCAGTAACATCTGGAGATTGGTGGGATTGATTTACATAGTATTACTGTATTGTGTTAAATATATAAATAGATTTAGAGACCACCTCATTTGCCATTGAAAGATGGTTTTTTTAGATGACTTTTCCCCTACAGTAGGCGTAATTAGAGAAATATTTGACCGAATGGTTATATTGTTTTACTTTTGGCTGATTGAAAATTAATATCACTAAAGTTATTTTTAGATGAAGGTTTTAAGTGCCTTTAAGTGTCACTCATGATGTCCCATACTTTTTTATGAATTTAGTTATTTTCAGTTGAAGTTATAACTGTTTAAAGACTGTCTTTGCAAAATAAATATTATTTTCACCAAAGGTGCCCCATACATGTACATGCTATGACATGGGACCTTGCCTAAGTTGTCATTAGTGATGTCCCATTCTTAACAGGACATGTACACATGCCTTTAAGTGTCCTCTATGATGTCCCATACATACTCTGACATGGGACATTGCTTAAGTTGTAATCAATAATGTCCCATACATGACAGGACTTTGGTACTTGTCTTTAAGTGTCCTCTATGATGTCCTATGCATACTATGACAGGGCATCTGGAGGGGGAATCTTGCCTTAAGGTTTGCTCATGGTGTCCATACCTGCATGTACCATGATATGGGCACTTCTCTTGCCTTTTAGTGTCACTTATAGTGTCCCATATCAACCATGACATGGGCACTTGTCTTAAAGTGTCGCTCATGATGTCCCATACATATTATGCATTGGAACTTGCCTTTTAATATCACTTATGGTGTCCCATATCTAACATGACATGAGAACTTGCCTTTAAGCGTCACCTATGATGCCCCATGTATGCCATGACATTGGAACTTGCCTTTCAGTGTCATTTGTGATGTCCTATATCTTTCATGGCATTGGAACTTGCCTTTAAATCTCACCTATGATGTCACATACATACCATAACTTGTGACCTTGTTTTAAGTATCATCCATGACATCCTGTACCTAAATGTACCCTGACATGGAAACATGTCTTTAACATCTTCTTTTTTTGTTATAATATTAAATTTTGACATAGATAATATGTGTACCTTTCTGAAAGCCTAAGATTTTGATGTGGCAAGGATTTTTATTTTTATTTTTATTTCACTGAGCCACTTTGAGCAACTCTGATATATTTACTGTGAGAGTGGGAAGTCATCAGAAGACAAAAAATCGACTAGAGTCCAAACTTTGATGCTTAAAAAGTACAGTGGAATCTCGTATGTCAACATCGGACCTGTTGAAATTCTGAATGTGTCAAAGTTTAACAGCCAGTCCCGATTTTTATGGAATTTCGTTTTTCTGGAATTCCAGATATCTGAAAGTAATAGGTGTGGTCCCATGAATTTCGAGATAATGCGATGTCACTGTATAAGATTTATTCTCTAGATTTCATAAATAATTTCTGTAATTTCTTACAAATAAGCATTGGTTGATAAGAAATCTCTCATACCCATCTATTTTGGAATGCAGTGCTATATTCCCGTTTCCAGAGTCATGAAATGTAATATCGTTTTCTCGTGCCATTTTTCCCCCTTTATATTTTAAGTGCCAGTAAATAGTCTGTACTTAAGATTTTGAAAGATATCCTGGCATCTGACATGAAATGAACTCTTCAGAACCACCATTAAAATTGTATCACTTTTTTTCACTCTAAAACTCTAATCTCTCTATGACAGGTGTCATTTTATTTTAATTAAATTTGATGAATGAGAAGTACTTGAAATACACATTTTTGTTTTAAGGAAATTTATAAATAATATCACTAATTCTGGCAAGAAAAATGACAGTTTGTTTTGAGGAATTTTTGAAAATGAGATCTCTCACGATTTCATCAAATATTTTAGAGTCTTTCTGTATATTTTTGTAATATTTTTCTTCATAGAAATCATTAAATCTCTATAGGATGTAGGAATACTTGATCTTTTTTTTTTTATTTGTTCACTACTTAACAATCATGCTACTGTTTGTTGATGAAGCAAACATCTGAAGACATTTGACAGAAGAGCTTGATCATAACCATCATAAATTACATTTGTAATATACACTCGGCAAATGCTTTCTCTTTCATGAAATCATCCATTAACAACAGGGAATTTTCTTTGCAATGAATTATCTCTGATGGGCAGATAAGGAACAAAAATATAGATTTATGAAGAATCTTGGCCAGAAGTGAAATAAATTTTGAATGACTTTTATACATTTATCAAGCTGTGTTAATTTTAGAGCTGTCATCGACAGATCACTCTGATTGTTGATTTCAATCATGAAATTTATTGATAAAGATCGTTTGTTTCATATCCTTTTTATTTCCTGTCAGTTTGGAAAGTTCTAATCAAGTGTTGTTCTAACAGAGTGAAAATACACGAGCCAATATTGGCAGAATTGTCAAAGTCGGCCCATTTTTCATAACAATCATTTTTCTTTTTTCTCATTCAACTTCTGCTGTTTTTATTGTCTGGAGTGTTTAACAAGGAAATTGCCCTAAATTGACCATTGTCAAAGAAATATTTTCTGTGTCAGAAGTCTTGATAATTGAAAGAAAGTGACAGGAGTGGATTTTTCATATTATCGTAGACAGATGAGAAAAGATATCCTATGCATAGAATAGAAGGACTGTTTATTTTCTAAGTCTCAGGAGAGGAAAAAATGTTTCCCTCATTTCAAAAATTGTTGTTTTGTTATTACTTTTAAATGTGCTGTAGTTTCAGACTGGCATTTTTCTCATTTAAACAAATCTCACATGACATGACTAGAGATGACAAGCAATTATCATAGGTAAATTCCGCTTTCCAAAATAATATAGGCAATATTACCAAATTCTTTATTTGGATTTCCCAACTAATAGAATGTGACCATGGACAGATTCCCAGTGTATCAAATACATTGTCAAAGACATTACATTTAAGTGTTGTTTGGAACCCAGGGGTTTTCCACACTTTTTTAGGAATGAGGCCAGGGTCTTTTGAATTGGGAATTTAATTCTATGAAGTTCGGAATTCTTGAAATACACAAAACTATGTGAAAATACAAAAATTTCTGCAAATTTATTATCATTTGGTTTCATTTGGGAAATTTCAACTACAAATTGAGGAAAATGTAATGAATTGACATTGGGTATGGGGCCACATATGACAGGGTGGAAAATCTCTGGAACCCAAAGCCTGGCTGTGATTTATAGTAAATATATATTTTGTTGTTGTTAAAAATCCAGCCAAGAATGGGCAGAATGCATCGTCTGTGAATTGGTGGTGTCTGATTAACTGTACTCTCCGAATGCTTGTTTCACAGGTAGGGGACATGTATTGATCCATCAGTTCTCTCACAATGCTTGTTTCACAGGTAGGGGACATGTATTGATTCATCAGTTCTCTCACAATGCTTGTTTCACAGGTAGGAGACATGTATTGATTCATCAGTTCTCTCACAATGCTTGTTTCACAGGTAGGGGACATGTATTGATTCATCAGTTCTCTCACAATGCTTGTTTCACAGGTAGGGGACATGTATTGATTCATCAGTTCTCTCACAATGCTTGTTTCACAGGTAGGAGACATGTATTGATTCATCAGTTGTTTCACAGGTAGGGGACATGTATTGATTCATCAGTTCTCTCCGAATGCTTGTTTCACATGTTTCACAGGTAGTGGACATGTATTGATTCATCAGTTCTCTCCGAATGCTTGTTTCACAGGTAGGGGACATGTATTGATTCATCAGTTCTCTCACAATGATTGTTTCACAGGTAGGGGACATGTATTGATTCATCAGTTCTCTCACAATGCTTGTTTCACAGGTAGTGGACATGTATTGATTCATCAGTACTCTTAAAGTGCTTGTTTATACAAAAAGATGATTGCACAACAATCCTCCTAAAAATGGAGAGCTTTTGTTTTCAAGTTACTATATTTGTCCTCATAATAATGTATTACATTTTTTTTACTGACAAAAGGATTAAAGAGAAGTTCATCATTTTTGGAGAAATAATGTAATTTTTATTGATTAATTTTAGATTTTTAACTCATCAACCCCTGGAAAATAATGGACTCTTCAGTAAATCAATGACTTAGCCCTATTCAAAAACAATGTATGTTTCAAGAGGGGAAATGGGTTAAGGTATTCAGAGCATCATATAAAGATGGGACCTCCTATAGAGCCTCACATAATATGCTGCAACATAAATATTTAAAAGATTTTTGGGGGATTTCATTTACCATTATCTATGTTTACTTATTATTAATTTCTTATGCTGATGTAGTGCAGATGGACAAGTTTATTAGTGATTTATCATTTATGCATGTTCTATGTATCGCTATACATCTATCATCATATCTACACATTCAACTGGTATCTACAAAATTTTGAAATGTTTGCTATCATGTAGCCCCTTCTTACAAATATGAGAAGCGAAGCAAATTGTTTGCTTGTACAAGTTTTTCCTGGATGCTTTTTTACCTGCCATTGTATCATATTCATGAGTGATTATCCTTGTGTGTGTTTTGTTTGTCCGTTTTCACCACCAGCCAATTATCGTCATTCAATGTTTCAATTTTTTTTTTCTGCTCGTTCAATTTGCATGCCTGACTCAGTGACATCATTTCTGACATTTTTAACATTATCCACATGAGCTGACGGCTAAACATTACAAGATCAGTTACTTAAACAGGATGTCCAAATTAAAACTTACATCGTTACCTCTCACCACAACTCATCTATCTAGCATTGATGATAGCAGAAAATGTTTTTAAGATTTTAAGTCATTATTACCAGAAAATGCTATAAAAAATACAGGTTATCTGCAGTAAAATGTTTTGGTGGCCATTTCCATTTAATATGTGTTTTCCCGATGAACCACAAGCTTGTTTAATCAAGTGATAAAAATTCTCAGTGCAAAATTTTGTGTTAATGGTGTTGTACTTTAAGTCCCCCACAAAACAGGTATTGATTTGATGAAAAACATATATCGTATTTGACCTAGTGCCCATGTTCCTATAAGCGTCCCTCTCCTTTTTACAAACAATCGACAATCTTTGACAAGACGATGTGGACCTGAAAAAATGTAAGTAAGTTTATCTGTAGCCCCCCCCCCCCCCCCCCCCCCCGCCCCCCCCCCCCCCCCCCCCCCCCCCCCCCCCCCCCCCCCCCCCCCCCTCCTTAGCAACAGAATTATGTTGATAACAAATTTACCACTGTGCCTTATAAAAATTAACTGTTTTACATCAATTTGAGTATTAATTGGTCCCATTTTTGTAGCATCCTGTGCACTTGATGGGTCGAATATTTATATGTTCCAGGATTACTCCATTTTATTCATCAACCTGTGAAGTCACATTTGGACCTGCTCATTTCAAAGAATGGTTTAGTCCACAGCCAGAATTCAGGGGTATATGATATACAGTAAACATTTACAAAAATTTCACATACAATATCAACTTGAACACCCCTTAATTATGAAAGTAGACCATATTGTTGCTTGACCTGGGTGAGTCTAAATGTGACTGCAGGCAGGGCTTTTTTTATAATATCCATGTGGCTGAAATTTGGTCCCATTCCCAATGCAAAATGTATATATTTTTTTCCAATTTGATGAAAAAATTCTCAATTTTGTTCTGCTCATGTTCGTAATGAAAAAATAATAATAATGTAAGGGGAAATGCATATAAAAAATGCATTTAGATTTCAATGTGTGCACACAATTTTTCCAAATAAGACACAAATTCAAGTTAAAATTTCCAAGTTTGTCTGGAACTCCGTTTTCTTTTGAATACTACAAACACCTTCACAACTTTGTACTCCCCATCAACTTCCGGTTTCATTGGAAACGGCGACCTGTCCTGTAATTTATCCTTTCAGTTCTATCTTGTGGCAATATGAGCAGTAATATATTTCAGGATACAAATTTCACATTACGTAAAGTTCCTGAGTTGAAGTTTTTCTTAAATCAAAGAGGTATCTCATGTTCATATACCTATAGCAGAAGTGCGCAGGAAACACAAAATCAAGCAAATCAAGTGTAAATACAGACTTTTAACAGAGTTCCAGATGAACTTGAAAATGTGCTGTTGTGTTGCCAATGGCATTTTCCCCAAATTGACAGAAAAGGAACAGGTTGTTAAAAGTTTTCATAAACAATAAAAATAATAATAATAAAAAACATGCACTGTGCTTGATTGATTCTTCAACAAACAAATGTAGAAACTTAATTTTTAGTAGAGGCCGCATTGCGCTTTAAACCACAAATTCTCGTACCTCTGTAGATTTGAGTCCCACTGGAATCTAAGCTGATTTTGTGAGGAAGTTTGTCACTTTACTTGTGGGAGGCTGGTGGTGTCTTTCAGGGTAAATTGTAAACAGTTTTTCTCCTCCACCATTAAAAACTGACACCAAAAAAAGCAAACAAAATTTCATTTTCAATACAAAATACCTTGTTTCAGAGGCTTCAGATTCTCTCTTACAAATTTATACACACACACACATATATATATATATATATATATATATTATATATATATATATATATATATATATATATATATATATATATATATATATATATATATATATATTACAAATGTCCATGTCAGAAATCATATTCAACCACTTTTGAGACAATGTTTTTATTATTTTTTTTTTTTTTTGTACTTTTGTGTAAATTTGGTGACTTCCGAGTTATTGAAGAATTTACCTAGCTCTTGGACTTGGCTTTTACATCTGCCATTAAACTCTGAAACAATGGCAAATACCGCTTTGCTAGCTCTTCAACGTGGTTTATAGGACTGCCATCAAACTCCAGGGCCCGAAGTCACCAAATTTACTCAGTACTCAAGCTCAACTAACTATTTATGATTTTAAGGTTAAAACATGCAAAATTTATTCTGTAACTTGACATGTTTGTAAATAATCATCAAAATAATTGCTCATTTGAAGAAAACTTCCGAAATTATTTAAAAATAGTTGAGTACGTACTCAAATTTTGAGTACTGTACTCAACATATTTATTCATTTTTTTGCAGGAAAATCATAAATGTGACGCAAAATGTTCTTTCTAAATGATGTAAAATAATAATATGTTTCCTAATCACTCTAACCCGAAAGTTTTATAAACAGTAATAGAGTCAAAATAATGAAATAAAAGTTGAGCTTGAGTATTTCTACAGATTCGACCCCATTTTCAATGCAAAATGCATTTGATTTTTTTTCCAATTGACATATAGACTGTGATCATAATAAAAAATAGATTAGTTTTTGGAGAAATGCCTTGAAAAACATAATCCATAGAATGTGGATTTACATGGGTGCTAACTATTTTTCCCACACTAGCTCTTCAACTTAATATTTAGGTCAAGGACTGTGAAGAGTGTTTCACTCAACATAAAGAATGAAAATCATAGACCTTTAAAAATCAGACCTAAAACAATGGACCTCAAACTTCCTTGGCATTGGCAGGTTTACAGGTTCAATTTCACAGATCAGGAAATTTCATTTACTTTTTATACTCCCATATAAAGAAGAGACATGTTTTTCATGTTTGCAGATGGAAACACTAATATTTCCACTAATTATCTTGGAACAGTTTGTAACTGATTCACTTCAAATTTCACGACATTCTGAAAAACAATGGACTCTTCTGTAAAGCAATGACATATGATAGACCACTCCAAATGTGTCTTGAGGGATGAATGAGCTAACATTAAACTTGTATGAAGAGAATTATTGGATATCAATTTACACAGTTATGGCTTATTGTGCTGAATTGGCAATAGTCAAGGCATCTACAAAATGTGTTACTATAATATGGTACAAAAGACACAAAAAATAACAAAAGCTGTGAAAGAGCACCTTTAAAGTAATTGACCTTTAACCAAATGACCTAACAAGTGGCTTTCCATGTGCACTATTTGACATCATTTGATTGTGATGTCATTATCACAAATGTTTGACATTGCATTTAATTGTGACATCATAATGGAAAAGTCTGCCAAAAGGTGCCGTGTCAGACCTTTTGGGAACGAGGAATTGTCAGTGACAAATATGGCAAAATAACAAATGAAGCGTTAAGATTTTGTGGTTTTCTTTGTTCCTGGTAGAATCACTTTTTTATTATTAATTATCTTCCTGTTTTCAGTCATGGAACAATAATTGCTTTTTTTGTACCAAAGGTGAACATCATCATTTTATGGTATCTTATAATGAGGGTGGAGATGGAAATTCTGAACTCTTGTATGCAATAGTTATTGTGGTCAATGTAGATTAGATGTAATAATGTGTTTAGTACATCTCATGAACATCTATTATGTATGCAAAACTATTGATGTACATATCCTTTACAACTGGATTGGTATTAATTGGTCCAGATGTGTGGTCACTAAATAACACTCTTGATGTTAATAGTAACAGCATTTATTGGAAAGCCTGTATGTATTGTATTATATCAGTGTTTTCATATAAACAGTTGTGAAAGGTTTTAAGTTATACCTAATACATAAGTTATGTACGGAACCAAAGTCACCAAACTCAGAATATAAGCTCAACTAACACTTTTAGTATAGCAAAATTCTGGCGGGGTGGAGTCTTGTGAACACTTTCTTGACCTGGACGAGTTTAAATTTTAGGTAATAAATCATAACATAAAAATTACACTGACCGGAGAAATTGTTCTTACTTGTCACCATACATAAGAGAGTATCCAGTGGAGAATAAAATGTTTTTCCAATGCAGCTTGTCATAACCGAAAAATGAGTAGAATCATCTGTTTGATAATCAAAAGGTAACTCTGCCCCATCATCATATGTGAATCAGACAATACCAGTCTTTGGAATCCCAATTTGCGAAATCTTCATAGAGACACTTTTGCCATAATACAGTGAAACCGGTCTTAAAAGACCACCACATTTGCCATTCTAGACAGGTGGTCTTTTAAAAGAAAGTTTTACTTAAAAGATTATTTAACAAAGTGGTTCTCAAAAGACAGGTGGCCTCCCACACAAGTGGCCTCTTAATACAGGTTTTACTCTGATATATTTTATTAGCTGGATTTTGATTTTATTTCATTTGTTCATCAAGAAAGAAATATGCTGACAATAATAACTACTTTGTGATATCATTAATTAATTAAATAAACAGAAAATGATATTTGATATGTAAAGATCTGGAAACTTTGGCATTGGTTTAAAGGTGATTGACAGTTATATACCATACTACTACCATATCATTGTAGTGTCTCTCAGTGTGGCAGGAGGCATGCTTTTCACAACTTTATTGTGTAGTGACTGACTGTTGGTGTAGCTAGTGAGTGTCAGTCTGGCTGGAATCATACTATTTACACTCAGTGTAATCTCTGTTGGTGTGGCAGAAGTGTTGTTCAAAAGTTTATTGCTCTATGTAGTGAGTGTTCCTGATGAGGCTAGTGAATGTCTTTTGGTGTGGCTAGTGAGTGTCTGTTGGTATGGCTAGTGAGTGTGTTGGTGTGGCTAGTGAGTATCTGCTGGTGTGGCTAGTGAATATCTTTTTGGCTAATGAGTGTCTGTTGGTGTGGCTAGTGAGTATTTGTTGGTGTGGTTAGTGACTGTTGATGTGGCTAGTGAGTGTCTCACTTTGGCTAGTAAGTGTCTGTTAGTGTGGCTAATGTGTGTCTGTTGATGTGACTAGTAAGTGTCTCACTTTGGCTAATGAGTGTCTCACTTTGGCTAGTGAGTGTCTGTTAGTGTGGCTAATGTGTGTCTGTTGATGTGACTAGTAAGTGTCTTGCCATATGATTTTCTTGATGTGGCTAGTGAGTGTCTGTCACTGTGGCTAGTGAGTGGCTCACTTTGGCTAGTGAGTGTGTTAGTGTGGCTAGTGTGTATCTGTTGATGTGACTAGTAAGTGTCTTGCCATGTGATTTTCTTGATGTGGCTAGTGAGTGTCTGTTAGTGTGGCTAATGTGTGTCTGTTGATGTGACTAGTAAGTGTCTTGCCATGTGATTGTCTTGATGTGGCTAGTGAGTGTCTGTTAGTGTGGCTAATGTGTGTCTGTTGATGTGACTAGTAAGTGTCTTGCCATGTGATTGTCTTGATGTGGCTAGTGAGTGTCTGTTAGTGTGGCTAATGTGTGTCTGTTGATGTGACTAGTAAGTGTCTTGCCATGTGATTTTCTTAATGTGGCTAGTGAGTGTCTGTTAGTGTGGCTAATGTGTGTCTGTTGATGTGACTAGTAAGTGTCTTGCCATGTGATTTTCTTGATGTGGCTAGTGAGTGTATGTTAGTGGGACAGGAGTTATATTGACCAAAATTGTATCTTTTTGTGTAGTATCCTTAAGTATGGCTGGAGTCATACTGCATTATACTAAAAGATTTCACCTTAAACCTGATTAGAATTAAGTTCAAATATGTAATGTCAAGGTCAATGTATAAAGTCAAGGTCAAATATATAGGGTCGGGTACATTTTAGGTGTCTTATTGTGTTTTATTTCATTCAAATATCCTTGCTAAAAATATAAAATTAAGTCAGTATGATTGAGCCTATGGTGTTCTTCTTCTCATTGAAGCACATAAAATGATAGTCCACCATGCTTGTAAGAAAAGAAATTACCGTACATGTGTTTAAGTCACTGGCAAAAAATAAACTATTTCCATTAGTTGAGATGAGTGTATTTCTACATCTCTAGGAACCAGGTCCTATTGTGAGCCTCTCATCCAGTCTACTATGCTATCAATATACTTGTTCATTAATTGCGCTGAAATATTAATTTTCCTTTTCTGATTTCCTGTATTAAATTTGCTGTAATGAAGTTATAGGTTAAAGCAGAAATTGGACAGCCAGAAAATAAAAACGCTGATTGCTTGGTTTCCAACAATAAACTATCTCTGATTAATTTAAACTTTTCAGTCATGTTCCTGTGCCTGGGATGTAATTGAGGGTATTAATGAGAAAAACTTCAGACCACGAAAGTCTGTGTTGAGATGAAGCACTAATGCTGTGTTTCTTGGTACTAAAATGGGGTATAAGCAGAAGTATATCTCAATCAGGAAGAAAAAGAGAAAATGATGTGTCTGATATGTAATGTCCAGTAGTATGTAAAGTATTCAGAGAGGAGTCTGGTAATTCTGGATGTTGTTCCTTAATGATCCGACTAATCCAATTTCCCTCTCAATATCGGGATCTTTTAAGACTTTGGAGTGCTAGTTTGGTCTCTGAGGTCAATTGTGTGTTGATTGTCATTTTTAAAATCAGTCTCCAAATGAAGTTTGTACAATAAAAAAAAAATTCTTTATACATGAAAGTGCAACTTGCTTTATTTGAACAATAGATGTAGTATCAGTGTTAAGATAGATATTTTCTGATATACAGATCCATATAAGTCACTGGAGATGTTTTTTATGTAATAGCAGTTACATATTGTTTTGGTCCATCCATCTGTCTGTCTGTTTGCCTGCAAAAATTTCACTTTGTCTGTAACACATCTTGCTACTTGTTCGTAAAAGGTTGAATTTTTATTTTTTCTTTGTTTTACATCCTGCAGAATTTGTGTTATAAAATACCATAACAATTCTAATTCTTCAATTAGTCATTTGATTTCCTGTAGTAAATGTAGAAACTACAATTGAACCTCTTTTGTAACTGAAACAAAGTACATAAAATATATTTCTGTCCCTGACAGAATAAAGAATTTTTTAGCACTGAGACAAATACCATTTCAGGGTACACCAATGTTGGACATACCTGGACATTTTTCGCCTTGTTTAATATTCGCCATTTTCAGCCTTAGATGATAGGGCAAATTTAAAATGAAAGCAAAATCTTCAAGCTAATTGATTGAAGCTCAGGCATACATGCCATCAATGAGACTTTGGCGATTTATTGCAAATTGAAGACTGGGTAAATAGGTTTTCTGTCATAAAAAGGTGAAAATAACCATGGGCGAAAATTGCCAGGTATCCAGCTAGTATAGAGATGGCATGTATACGAAATGCTTTTGTGTCATAACCAGGGCATATATAAATGTATGTGAATGATTTACAGTGAAACTTGTATATAACGACCTCCTTAGGGACACAAAAATTATTGGGAGATATTCGTTATATAGAGAGGTTGATTTGAACACAAATGGTAGTATTGGGACAGCAAAAAATGGTCTTTGTGACCAGGTGGTCTTTATACACAGGATGTCGCTAAAGCAGGTTTTACTGTATATGAAATGCAATCAGTTGATATCTGTATATCCTCTCCTCACAGGCTGTTATTTTCACGTTTTTCTCTTTGCTGACATGATCAAGGTTTGTTGAAGTCACGAATCAGGTGTAACATAAAATAACATCTGTTCCTGCAAATGAAACCCATATGTTTTGCCTGTATATAAAACTACAATAAATGTATTTGCTGTTTTTAGCTTACCTGAACCGAATGTTCAAGTGAGCTTTTCTGATCGTCTTTTGTCCGTCGTCTGTCTGTCCGTAAACATTTTCGACTTCTCCTTCAAAACTGCCAAAGGGATTTTGATGAAACTTTGCAGGAAGCAAGTATCCAAGATCCTCTACCAGGTTTGTTCATTTCGGTTCGATCAGCCCAGGGGTGGATCCAGGGTGGGGCAAAAGAGGCCCCACAGGTATCCCTCTTTAAAAATCTTCTCCTCCAGAACAGCTGAATGAATTGAAAAACTACATGTATCTAAGTGATGTTTGCATGATTCAATTTTCTATTTTTGGAATAAATTGGAAAACTAATTTTTTATATGTTTTTGACATTTTCCCCATCTTTGTCATTTTCATTCATTTTTAAGTCTCCTCCACTCCTAAAGAGTGTTAAAATAATTTGTAAATTTGAGATTCCCATATTTGTAAGATACCAACACAGTTCAGATGAGTGATGTGACCCATGGGCCTCTTGTTTGATTTTAGGGATTTATGAACACCTTGAATATAACAAATATTTAAACCACTAGTATTTTCCTCTATATTGCATAGGATTTACATTGTTAATAATGCTGCAAATTAAGATAAATTAATGGATCCACCCATAAAATGTGACTGAATGAGTGGGAGACACTAATAGTGGTAATTTGATTATGTGAAAACTAGAAAAATAAAACAAAAGTGATATTAATGTTCTCTGCTACAAAATGTGAGTGAAAAGAATTACTTTCAATTCTAAAATGATTAATTTTCAATTAAAAAATTGTTTGTGTAGGTGTATGAGAGTTGACTTTTGGCTTATAATTAATTGTATAATGTTTTCCAATTTTGTAATAGAATACATAAATGTTGAAAAGTCATACTAAAATGGATATTAACAATTATCTGAAATGAAGGTGGTGTATATCATACAGGGTAAGTGATCTGTTAATCAAGCAATCAAATGGATATGAATCTTTGTTAATTCTAAATGATGTTTTACTCATCAACCCCCTAAAAAACAATGGACTATTTAGTAAATCAATGACAGACCAGTCCAAATATGTCTTTTGGGATAAATGGAATAATGACACAGCCCCTTTTCATCAGTTATTAGATGGTAAACAGATTTCTAATGATGAAGGAGAAAAAACTTGTTACAATGTACCAAGGGGAAATACCACCGGTTTTCCTCACATAAACTGGCCAATCTCCTGTAAATTTCTGTACAGTGAATATTGTAAAAAAAGACCCCCTTAGTGACACAACAAAACCAGTCTTTATAGGGAGTTGGTCTTTATATAGAGGTTGATTTGTACACACATGGTACCAGTATAGCAAAACAGGGGGTCTTTATACACAGGTGGTTTCTTAAGAAGGTTTACTGTATATACCTATTTTGTAGTGGTCATTGAATCATTTCTACCTATTGTGACAAGGATTTATCAGAAAAAATTTTCTGAGTTATTAGCTCACCTAAGCTGAAGTCTCAAGTGAGCTACTGAGATCTCTCCCCATCCGCTGTCTGGCTTTGCCCTTCTGTCCATAAACTTTTCATATTTTCAACTTCTCTGAAACTACTAAAGGGATTTTGATGAAACTTAATAAAAGCAAGTGCTCAAGGTCCTTTACCAAGTTTGTGTTTTTCAGCCGAATTGGCTCCAGGGTAGGACATGATAGGTCACATAAGGTATCCCTCCTTAAAAATCTTCATCTCTAGAACCATTGCATGAATTGAAAAATGAATCGTTTCTGAGTGAACTACATGGAGGCATGATTTAAGTTTGTATTTTTCATAGAAATCAGAATATTATTTTTTGAGGTCTTTTCAGACTTTTGTCATTTTTGTTCATTTTTGTATGATTTTCTCAATTATCTCCCCTTGTATTTGTATTCATTTTGATGCATTCATTTGGTGTGTTTTACTCAGGTGAAGAAGTCTATATGTGCAAGAAATTTATTTAAAGTCGATTTCTATGATTTTTTAATGAATTTTTTAAGACTGCAAAAAAGAGTTGTATTTTTCACACTATCAGCTTTTGTTTCAAAACCACTGGAGGAATAATGACGAAACTTTATAGGCAGCAAGTACTCAAGGTCCTCCTCCAAGTTTTTAGTTTTCAGCCAGATCGGCTTTAGGGTGGATTCAGGGAGGGGCATAATAGGTCAATAAGGTACCGGACCTCTTTAAAAATCTTCATCTCCTGAATATCTATATGAATTGAAAACAGATTGTTTCTGGAATTCTTACTCCTACAAAGTACCTGATCCCAACCCTGTATGTTTAGAGATCCATGTTTATCCAAAGTTTACTAGATTTGTGTATTTTCCCATGAACCTCCTGACAATTGATATTGTGGTATCTCTGATTTATATATTTTTGTATTTATATACACACAATTTTATTGTAATATTTAAATGATATAGAAATATAATTCTAGGCCTCCCAGAATATAGAAACACAAAATGAAGTATGTCAGAATCCTCATATATTTTCTATCTTTAGTTTGATTGTATTACCCCGCACTTTCTCATCATAATCACTGTAATTTCATTACTTTTTCATTAGCTGGTCCATTATAATTAAACCCCTACATCAAAAGATGAAGAGATTAGAATTTCTTTCAGCAGGGAAGAAAGAAAATTAATCCATTTGCTCTTTGAGTGTCTTAATTTTTTCTCAATCTTTCCCATATTCTATGCCGTTTTCCTAACCAGAGAAGTCAGTTGTGTTGTAGAATTTGTCGGAAATGTTGGGATGAAAGTTTGTCATTTAAATATGCATTAGTAGCTAATAGACCCAGTCGAAATAAATGAAAATGTGTCATTTGGTAATGCTGGTAGTTTTCTAAAAGAGCACAAATTCAATTCTTGTGAAAATTGCTCGGAATGCATTCATATTGGTTTGATGATGAGGAACATGTACAATTGTGAAAGCAATTACATTCATTTCATCTGCTTTTTATACAAATAATCCGTCAGTGACATGTTTCTGTGATGTCCATACTTTCAACATTGAACTAATTTTCATCACGTTAATACATTTGGAAAAAAAACAATATCATGAATGTGGCAAGACATGGCTGAAGTATTTAGGAAGGGGAATATGGTGATATAGATTTTCCTTTTACGCATTTTCTCCTAATAAAAAACTCTGCATTACTTGAATGATAAACAATGCTGTACAGATAATTGCAGTGTGAAATTTACATCTATATACTTTGAACCAAAGTGGAATGAAAACAGGTAAGAAGTTTATATGGATATGTTCCAAATATGTTTATTATGTCCCCCAGATCAAAGACCATGCAGGAGGTATAATATATATACATACATACATATATATATATATATATACATATATATATATGTATATGTATAATCTCAGTCGATAACAAATGAAAATGTGTCATTTGCAGTGCTAGTAGTAATTCAGTTCTTATGAGATATATATACACATACATACAGTTATATATATATCGTGTTCTCTCGAATATCCCTTTTTACTTTGAGATATCCGGAATTCACCATAAAGAGATTTGAGTATGTGTGTGTGTGTGTATATTTATATATATATATATGTATATATATATATATATATATATATATATATATACTTATAGAAAAGGATGTCTGTCATTTTGTCACTTTTTTCATTTCATTCCTTGCATACAGTTTAGTTTCCATCAAATATCTTTTAGCTTTATTAGCTCACCTGAGCCAAAGGCTCAAGAGAGCTATTGTGATCACTCCCCATCCTGCATCCAACATCCGTACGTAAACTTTTCATATTTTTGACTTCCTTCTCTGAAACCACTGAAGGGATTTTGACAAAACTTGACAAGAAGCAAGTGCTTAAGGTCCTTTACCAAGTTTGTACTTTTCAGCCAGATTAGCCCAGGGGTGGATCTAGGGCGGGGCAGAATAGGTCCCTAAAGGTAGCCCTCTTAAAAATGTTCTTCTCCAGAACCACTGCATTAATTAAAAAACAGATTGTTTCTGAGTGATCTACATGGATGTATGATTCAAGTTTGATTTTTTCATAGAAATCGAAATATTTATTTTGGATGCGTTTTTAAGGTCCTTTAAGACTTTTTCATTTTTGCAAGATTTCCTCAATTATCTCCCTTTCCATTCAATTGGATGCATTCATTTAAAGTGTTTTACTTGTAGTTAGGTAAAGACATGTTTTTGTCCCAGAATTTTGTCAAAATTTAATTTCTAAGATTTTCAGTGAATTTTTTAAGACTGCAAAAAAGAGGGAAGGGGTGCATTTTTCACACTATCATCTTTTGTTTCAAAACTACTGGAGGAATTTGGATGAAACTTTACAGGGATCAAGTGCTCCAGATCTTTTACCAATTTTATAACTTTCGGCCAGATTGGCTAAGGGGTGGATACAGGATGGTGCAGAATAGGTCCCAAAAGGTTCCCTCTTTAAAAATCTTCTTCTCCAGAACCACTACACGAATTGAAAAATGGGTTGTTTCTGAGTGATCTACATGGATGTATGATTCAAGTTTGTATTTTTCTTAGTAATATTTGACTCATTTTTTAGGTCTTTTAAGACTGTCATTTTCATTTATTTTTGCATGATTTCCTCAATTGTCTCCCCTTGCATTCACTTGATGTGTTGATTTAATGTGTTTAACTTTCAATTAAGTGAAGAAATATTTTTGTGCAAGAATTTTGCAAAAATTTAATTTCTAAAATTTTTAATGAATTTTTTAAGACTGTAATAGAGGGGAGGGGTGCATTTTTCACACTATCAGCTTTTGTTTCAAAACTACCAAAGGAGTTTGGACAAAACTATACAAGAAGCAAGTGCTCAAAATCCTTTACTAAATTTGTAATTTTCAGCCAGATTGACTCATGTGTGGGTCCAGGGTGGGGCAGAATAGGTTCCAAAAGATACCCTCTTTAAAAATCTTCTTTTCCAGAATCACTACATGAATTGATAAACGGATTGTTTCTGAGTGATCTACATGGATGTATGATTCAAGTTTGTATTTTTCATAGAAATTGGAATATTAATTTTTGACACGTTTTTGAGGTCTTTTAAGACTGTCATTTTCATTCATTTTTGCATGATTTCCTTAATTATCTCCCCTTGCATTCACTTGATGCATTCATTTAATGTGTTTTACTCGTAATTAGGTGAAGAAATATTTTTGTGCAAGCATTTTGACAAAATTTAATTTCTGTAATTTTTTATGAATTTCTCAAAACAGCAATATTTATGTTTCTTGGCCAGATCAGCCTACATGTACTTATTCTTCTTGGTCTTTTTTCACATTTGTAGATGGTTCTCAGGTGACCGATTGAGGTCCTCTTGGGCCTCTTGTTTCCTTAACTTTCACTAAATTTTATATAGCACACTATATAAATGAGATCTTGGATATTTTTTATAATGGCAGTATTCAGCAATATATTCCAGATTTATGGGACCAACTTTAAAATTGCAATAAATAACTTAGCATATGAGGCCATAGTGTTATCCAAAGAAATCTTGTTTATCAATTTATCATACAATTGTTGTAATTTCGACAAAAAGATATAAACCAATTTATCATGTAATTATCGTAATTCAGACAAAAAGATATATACCAATTTATCATACAATTATCGTAATTTCGACAAGAAGTTACATACCAATTTTAGCTTTGCTCATAAACAGTGTATATTTGCACCATTGTTTTATCTTCAGTCATCACAAAGATGCTTTGCATGTTTTAGACAAACAAATATTGATCACTTAAAAACGTGATAAAAATATGTATGTTTTTGTTGGCACAGTAAAAATGACAATTCTTATACAGACAAATTAGTCACAAGCAGACAGTTTTCTTGGTTTTGTTGAGATTCATTTTAAACTGTCGTTTCTAATGAAATCTTTGAATTTTACAACATTGTTTAGTCCATACCTCCATCTGATTGCTTATCCAGACTTTTTTTAACCTAATCAGTGGACAGAACCTATATGTTTAATTTATCAGCCCATGAAAAACAATGGACTCTTCTGTAAATCAATAACTTAGACTGGCTTAAATGTGTCTTTAGGGGTGAATGGGTTAATCTGTGACCAAGAAAATTTAATACTTCATGGTATGATATTGGAACTAATCCTTTTAGAATTGCTACAAACATATTTATTGTAGTTGGAACCTGTCTTTAAAGACCACACCATCTGCCACTGAAATGTGGTATCTTAAGACAAGTGGTTTCTCTTTATTTAACCAAGTGGTTTTCGGAATGTCATCTCACAAGACAGTTTAGGCTTTCACTAGAGTGTTTTTATTTCAAGACTGGTTTCACTGTATTACTGTTTTAGCAATCAGTGCATTAACTCTCATTTAACATATTGGGGTGTTAGAATATTTACATTGTTCCCAGGAAAAGACCACAGCCCTTCAAGTCAACAAAATTATGCACAAAACCTCAGACCAAGGGCACCTGCACTAATAAAAATGACTTAAAGATGAACTTCACATGTTGTCATCAGTTAATAATTGATAAGTGGAACAGAATGTTGTCAAATTAAGACATTATAAATAACTTAAAAGCTAATGGCTTCTGTCTGTGGCTGAGTGGTTAGAGCATCACTCTTTGAACCATTGAGTCTCTCAATTCTGGTCAGCGCAGGTTCGAGTCTCGCTGGAACCTAAGCTGATTTTTATGAGAAAGTTTTCCAGTTTACTTGCAGAAGGCTAGTTGTCTTCCCAGATACATTGTAACTGGAATCTTTCCTCTACCAATGAAAACTGGTCACCATCTAGTAACTGAAAAGTTGTTGAATGTGGCATAAAACAAATTTCAAACTAAAACTCTAAAAAGCTTGTAATTCAACATTTCTCTGCAAGTGATTTACATGGTTTATATAATAAAATCATTTATTTTAGTGGGTTTATATTTCTGTGACTATTTCTCAAAATACAAATCTTTTTAACATTATTTTGTGCTGATTTTGAGATATCCTATTGGCCATCATTTAAGTAAAAGATTTTGTCATGGATTTATTATTGTTGTTTTTAGTTATCCACGGAAATAATGAAAATAAATCTATGAAAATTCATGATTTTACAGTATTCTTGAACTCTTAAAGCATTTCAGATGGTATAGCTCTTAAGTTCACCCCTGCGTGTCTTAATCAGGATTGTAGTTTTTAAAAGAATGCAATGAGCCTTATTTTCTGTTCAAAAAGAGATGGAATCAAATTTTTGAATTTCCCTGAAAAAGCACGCTTCAATAGAGAGAGCTATTCTCTAACCACCCATGCACTCAGGGTCAAATCTGAAAGTCACAGAGGAAATGAAACAAAAAATGTTACACATTTCTGATAGTTCCCATAGATCATTATTACAGTGAAACCTGTCTTAAAAAACCACTCTCATGAGAGACCATAACCCCAGTGAAATGATGCATGGCCAACCATGAAATAACATGGTTAACCATGTTTAAACATGGTTCTGAGAACATGGTCAACCATGGTTGACCATGTTTTGTTAAATGAGACTAACATGGTTATCCATGGTCTACCCATACCATGGTCGACCAAGGTTGAACATGGTCAACCATGGTTACTGAACACGGTCAACCATGGTTACTGAACATGGTTGAACATGGTTACTGAACATGGTCAAACCATGATTGACCATGTTTTGTTAAATGAGACTAACATGGTTATCCATGGTCTACCCATACCATGGTCGACCAAAGGTTGAACATGGTCAACCATGGTTACTGAACATGGTCAACCATGTTTACAGAACATGGTCGATCCTGGCTGACCATGGATTACTGAACATGGTCGACCATGGAGTGGGAATTTGTTCTAAAACATGAGCTGTAATGGGAAACAACCATGGTCGATGATGATGATTTACCATGAACAACCAGATTCAAACATGTTTTACTGTAACCAACTCAAGTGTTTTAAAACCATGGAAATTAGATCATGTTCATTGCAAGATATGTAGAAGACATACCTTAATACATCAACTTATAACTCTTCTATAACTGACCACTGTGATATCTTGCATAGTATTTGTAATAGGACCACATAATATAAACAAAAAATTAACACTTCATTGAGATATATCAGATTAATTATTAACAAAATACATAAACAAACAATAGTTATCAACAGATTTCAAAAAATAAAATGGAAATTTGATGTTGTCCTGTCTTTTCAGTGAAAAAAAAGAACAAAACTATTAAGCAAAATTTCAATAACTTTAAATGTCACACATAGTAGTTCAAATAGTAATGTTTTTGCTATTAAGATAGAACACTACACTATAGACCACATAGTATAAATGAAAACATTAACTCTTGAGAGATATATCAGATTCATAATTTTAAAAAATTAACAACAATCAAGCAACACAGTTACAAATTTTAAAAATAAAACTAAAATGTGATGCAATGAAGATAACAACAGCACAATATCAAGAAACAACTATGTTTAAATGAAACAGTTAAAAGTTCAAATATTATCATTGAATGTGAAGATAGGACATCATAAATGAAGCAGATTCTAAAAATATTACCAATCCGATTTCATTCCTAGTAACTATTTCTCCCAGATATACATATTTTCAACTTTTGTATAAATTCATAAGTAAATAGTATGTGTACTTGCAGCATTTTTCATTCAGGATATGAATCAAACTACACCTACATGTATTTTAATTCTGTTCACCCAATAATGAGAAGAATGTTGACAACTTAACCTTTGTTGGAACTGAATAATCCACTGCTGTTCAGATGACAGAAAAATTCCAAATACTAAAAAGTTAACAAATGTAAAAAGTATGCCTTTAATTGAAAGAAAAATAACTTAACTAAAAGTCCCAACATGTAACCTACAGGCCAAGTATGAAGTCTCTATCTTTATCCATAGCTGATAATTTACTTAGTCAAAATTTTGACCAAAAAATTGATGGACAGACAACGGACATAAACCCAGCAAATAATAAAAAAAGATCATAGGGCGATCACGCTAAACAATCCTTCCCAAAAACCCCACTCAGCAAGTACATACATGGCGATATATCCCTTTGTCTTTGTGCTTGTTTAAAACGTAAACCAAGTTTTTACCCAGTACAGAGTGCCACAGTTTGAAACGGAAGCGTTTGCTCACAGCAGCACAGCATCCGAAACGTGCTCGGGCCTTTCCGTCATTTTGTTGATGTAGGACGCCAGAGGTAATTCCAAAGTGTCTCATGATGCTGAACCCGCTCAAAACTGTCACCAATCGCGATTCGTTTTTCGGAAAGACCGTTGGCGTCCGTCCAATCATAGATGGTGACACAATTTCGTTTCGGTAATTATAACAAATGGCAGACATAAGAGAGAAAGATACGATGTGACCAAGTGGGGTAAGTAAACCAGTTATTTTCACATTAGAAGAGACCTTTCTCAGTAATCACGGGACATATGATATGACAATTGAAAGGGTCAGCATTAAAGTAAAGATCCTTTTTAGTGCGATCTATACGTTTGCTCAATGTAAAAACGAAATAAACATGCGTTTGACAAAATTATACTGAATTCTGATAATTGTAGTGCAAACAAACAAAAGAAATGATGAGAGACAAGTTTAAATCGAAAGCAGTTTAAAAAAACATTCTGCAGTCAATCGACTGCCGAAGTTCAAGCCTCAAACAAAGAGGTTTTGTTTGTTTTAACTATAACAATGTAATTTGAAATATAGCAAGTTCTAACGTTAGACATTAGTCATTAATTATTGTATCGAACGTGTGTGAATACACATACATTTTTTGGTGTCTTGTTTAGTTTTTGGTAACATCATCTCTTTCGTTGTTGTTGCTTTTATTTTACGTTGTCAGATTGAATATTTTCTTATTTAATAGGCCCATTCGGGGAGGGGGGGGTTAAACTTTTACAAACTTTAAAACTTTATATAATCCTATCAGGCCTATGTCGTTTGGCCGATTTTGCTTAAATTTTCAGCATACATTGAGAATCAAGATACCTGGAATGTTTTTTAATTTGATTTTAGTGTCACCTGAAAAAGGCTTCCTAAGGGCTAAAGGGGGGGGGGGGGGGGGTCATTTTGTCTGTTAAAAGTCAGACAAATGTCAAAAATATCTCGGAAGCAAAGAATTTTTAGGATAGACATTTGCATGAGAAAGTTGTTCAGTCTAAAGAACTTGCACAAGCTTTAAAAAAAAATTCAAGGTCACATGATTTAAGGTCAAGGTCACAGAGACATGAAAATTTAAATAATCTCAACATCTCCAAAAATATCAGGTTTTGTATCGACATACATTTTAGATTTGCAGGAAATGTGCTAAAGAATACCCAAGTGAAGTTTCATGGTCATCAGGTCAAAGCTCCAAGGTCATAGTTTAGTTTCAATGTTAATTCAAAATTTCAACTCAAAAAACCGAAAAAAGATATATATAGAACTTTCATGTACATTGTATAGGTTTTTATTGTGGATGATTTGTAGGCAATATATACTGAATAATATTTGTGTGAAGTTTAAAGGTCATCAGATCAAAAGTCAAGGTCACAGCTGAGATAGAATGTTTAATTCAAAAATTTTAACTCTAAAATGCTCAAAAACTATAGAATTTTTATATATAAGTAAGTGTAGAGGATTTGTAGAGAATGTGTTGCAAAATTTTTGTGTGAGGTTTCAAGGTCATAAGATCAAAAAGTCAAGGTCACAGCCCAATTTGAAAATTTTAACTTAAAATATCTTAAAAAACTATAGAACTATTGTATTTAAAGTTAAGTAGAAGACTTGTTGCAAATATGCCTGTGTGAAGTTTCAAGGTCAAAGGTCAAGGTCACAGCTTAGTTTGAATGTTAACTCAATAATATTTCAACTCAAAATAGCTAAAAAAAACTCCAGAATTTGTATATGTGTGTTAAGTGTAGAAGATCGGTATGCAATATGCTTAAGAATATTTATGTGAAGGTTAAAGGTTATTTCAATCAAAGTCACACCTCAATTTGAAATTTTGAACTCAAATTAGCTTTTGAAAAACTACGGAACTTTTATATATATGTTAATATAGAAGACTTGTGGGCAATGAGCTGAAAAATATTTTTCTGAAGTTTCAAGGTCATTCAATGAAAGGTTAAGGTCACCACACAATTTAAAAAATTTCAACGCAAAAGAGGTTAAAAACTTGAGAACTTTTATACATTTATTTATGTATGAGATATGTAAGCCAAATATTTGAAGAATATTTTGAGGATAGTTGAAACTATATCAGATCAAAGATCAATATTGCAGCTTAGTTTGAACATTTCAGTTAAAAATATAGCTTAAAATATCAAGAGTGGTCTTCAAAGATTGGATTTTTGGTATGAGGTTCATAGCTTCTGAGCTTTGCTGTATGCTCACCTGAAGCTGTAGCCTCAGCAATGGTTGTATGATCACTTTTTGCTTCATCAAAAAACTCTAGTTAAAATCAAACTAACTTTAAAATGTTTTATGACTAAAATCTGACATTTTAGGTGCTAGGCCTAGCTTTACCTCTCATGTACATTTGTAAAAAGAGCTAGAATCGTAAAGTAAATATTTTATATGAATGTGATCAACATTGCAATAATATTATATGTCATTTGAAACTTTTTTTTTCTTTCTCAGAATGTTACATTAAAGGCAGTATAACTTCCTGGAGTTCACGTATGGCGGAATTCACAAAAAATTATTATTTTCATGATTCTGATGATGGAAAGTTCTGTATCTGTAGGTTATCCATTATGAAATCAGCGCAGTTGAATTTTATATGCTTTGTAATGACCTAGGTTTATGGAGTTGTGAGAAAGTTTGTTAGGATTTCACAAGCTGAGAACGCTTGTGACAAGTCACTTGATTGCTGTGAAGAGATCAAACACTCAGGAATTGGTAGATGTTGAGAACTTCAAGACAGTTTTAGTGTTTTTAACTATAACTGATGTATCATGTACCAGAGTACATGTGATAGGTACATTGTAGACCCTCCAAAACAATATAAAAGTTATGTGATGGATATTGTCAAAAATAAAAATATCATTTAGTCAGACTATTTGATCTATTTTCATCATGAAAAATGTTGACAGTGGTCTACCTGATGGATGAACACTAAAGTTTTAAAATATTTACCATGGTCAACCATGGTAGAGAAAAAATTGACCATTCTACCATGGTGGAGAGTTATGACCATGGTCGACCATGGTAAGATAAAAATGTTGACCATGGTCAACCACTTAGAGGAATTTGACCATGGCCTACCATGGAGTTATGACCATGGTCGACCATGGTCTTACTTGTGACCAGGTCTGCAAAACATGGTCATTGATGGTTGACCATGATCTTTCATGGTTGACCATCAAAAACCATACTGACCATGGTCAACCATGGATGTATTTCGCTGGGGATGTCTAGTAAGACCACATTTTCAGAACAACTTGGTTAATTTAAACCTTTTTTTGGAGATCACCTGTCTTTTAAGACCACATTTTGAGAACTACTTGGTTAGATAATTTTTTACATAAAACCTCTTGTCTTGAGATGTCGATAAGTGTCCTCAGAAATAACTACAACAACTTTACCACTGTGCCTTATAAAAAATTAACTTTTTATGTCAATTTGACTATTAATTGGTCCCATTAAGCGACCACGGGGGGGGGGGTTCTGATTTGTGTAGTGCCCTGGGCACTTAATGGGTCAAATACAGTATGTCACTCCATGTACAGCTGCTAACATCTCCAGATAACTGAACAATCCTCAACAAAACATAAAAAGAGCATAAACAAACCAACATTCAATGTTTGCTTAGAATTGTCATGAGAATTGCCTTTTAATGTCAGTTTATACAGACAACATCACACCAAGTAACAATGAGGAACCTCAATTTGCATTAATTCTGTATAGCTGTCTCTTGATTTCTATGTCTGTTTGATGAGTTAAATTTTATTTCATTGATACTTTGCCCAAACAGTTTGTAATCGATTGATAATTTATTTTATTTGAATGCATTACCGATTTTTTTTTTGTAATGGACAGTTGTAAGCTTCATAGAGCAGAAGGCTTAATGGAGACTAACTATTAACATCAAGCAGGCTGTTCATTTTGATGTGTGTTGTCTGTCTTAACCATCTTTTCACACTGTATCCTCTCTCGGGTAGTATGGTTAATTGAATTTATTTAATAAATCATCACCTGTACATTGTGTCCTAAACAGCCCTACTCGACAATATTAAAAGAATGGTTAATAAAAAAGTTTTCAAAGTTAAACAGAGAGCGTGTCAAAATGATACAGTGTAAATCTAACTTAATTCAAATGTAAATTAGGGAGATGTGAAACATGAAAGTGTTATGTGAGTTTACAGTGGAGATGACTGTCATCTTTTGTCTCTTCAGTTGATGACATGCAGGGTCCATTCATTTATACAGGCATCAAAAATGCATCAGTTTAAGTCAACTTAATTCTCATCTAATCTTTATTCAATCGCCCTATGGTATGGTGAATGACGAGTTCAATCAGAGTTGTGAATGAGTTTTAGAAAAACATAGAAAGAATGTCTGTAGCCATGTAGTCAGTGCCGAGTTGAGTTGGAACATAAGCTGATTTTAGGAGAAAATTTGCCAGTTTACTTGCAGAAGCCAGTGTTTTCTCCTTGGATAAATTCTGACCCACTTTTCTTCTCTCCCATTAAAAACTGGAAGCCACCATATAAATGAGAATGTGTTGATTGTTAGTCTGTGGCAAAACACCATTTAAGTAAACAAACAGGAAGGCATAGTGGTAAAAGTGCTTCATGTAACAGGGTTTGACTTAATTTAGCATTTCTGTCTTACTAGTCAGTTGGATTAGTTGGAAACAAGTTTTACTAGTCCTAGGGCAGAGTCACTAGCCCAAAGTGGTACCAATTCGGCATATATTTACTTTATTGGTAGGCTACCAGAATTAACTAGTTATCTATTTTTGTGGGGTATTTTTTATTCTTGTGACACAAAGCAACTATGATCACATGGGTTTTGAGTTGAGAAAAAAAATTAAAGGACTGATTAGGTTAAATTACTCTGGTGTTCAATGTTCATACATTACTCTTTCATTAATCATTGTCCATGTCCATATTGTAATGTTTAAAGATTTTCTACTAGCCAAGTAGACTAGCTGATGCACAACCAGATTAGTCCAGTGCAAAATTACTAGTCTCAGACTGTCAGACTAATGCTAATTTCGAACCCAGATGTAGTAAAAGTAGACAAGTATCATCAAAATCAAATTTGATTTAATTCTCAAAGGCATGTATTAAATTTACAATAGAAAAAAATTTGAAGACAATTGGATTGAAAAAGGAATTTTTTATTATCATTGTTTGCTGTACTTATTTTGCTAATTATTGCTATAATGATAATGATTATAAAATTGATGAACTTCCATAATATGCAGAGAAAGGCCCTTGCTATAGCATCAACAATATTGACCAATATTAGGTAAGTCGGCCAATATTGAAAAAAGGTTGGCCTAATTTACTCTAAAACATTAGCCAAGTTTGACAATCTGAGAAAACAATAAGTATCTGATTATGCAGTCAACTAATCAGAAAGTAACCTTATTTTAGCAGTACTGAAACATGTACACAAGCATGATCATGCAATTGTGGATGTTGTGTAGATATGCAAAAAGTTATTTGCTATATTTCAACTGTCTACATAGTTAATTTTAAAGTGATTATTATATGACCATTTTAATAACATACTCCCTCTCAGCCTGAGGAGCCGGCCTGGCTCAGTTGGTAGCACGCTCGACTCTTGATCGTGAGGTCATGAGTTTGAGTCCAGCCGGCGGCAGGTTGGTTTCCTGTCTGTCGGATGAGACAGTAAAAACCGTGGTCCCGTGTCACAGTAGGTGTCGGCACTTTAAAGAACCCTCACTGCTCAATGGCCTTAAGTGCCGAGCATAGGCCAAAATTTGAAGCCCTTCACCAGCATTTGGTGACGTCTCCATATGAGTGAAATATTCTTGAGTGGGACGTTAAACATCAATAAACAAACAAACTCAGCCTGAGGTTCCCGATATCAGTCTGAGGGCCGAAGGCTCATGTCATATGTCTATATTTCAAATTTAAACACATAACAAGATACGACAATTTCCTTCTCTGCCAGACTTTCTAATTTCAGTATTCTTGCCGACAAAGAATGTTAACAGAATATTTTCACTGTGTATGTAGTTTAATATGGTTTTGGATGATACCGAAGAAGCAGATGATGAAATGTATTGGATATGAATGATACTTTACTAATAGACCTTTTTTTTATTTTTTTATTTATTTATTTATTTATTTTTTTTTTTTATAACAATATCAATAGAGAAGTTCCAAACAGGGGATTACAAGAATAATTTATGCATGGGGATGCATTACAAGAATAATTATAATACATAGGGGTTGACAGTGTCATATATACAAATGTAGTCATATTTAGTACAGGCATAATAATGAAGAGTGAATGATTAGCTTATTATATATTGGCTGTAGTAATTAGGCCTCAATCTCTCATATTGACCCTCCTCCGACATGCTTGGGCCAATATGAGAGAGACCTTTGCCTATGGGCTAGGGTGAATATGAGAGAGACCTTGGCCTGTGGGCACAGACCAATGTGGAAGAGACCTGGCCTAAAAGATGGACCAATATATCATAATTTTGATATTCTAAACAAACTCATAAAAATTGTATTTTGTGAGTGACATTTTCCTCATATAAATAATCAAGACTTTTCTATTTGTCACTTTCAATATTCATTGATTTGATTTAGCTAATGTAATTAACTTTCAATATTCATTCATACCGCTCATGCCTCAAACTGCTATCTTGCGCTACCCACAAGGGTAGGTTTGTAATGGTAATTACAAGAATGGTCTTACAATTGATGTTATAGAAAATGAAATTTATACCTAAGGTAGTAATGAATTTCTGAATCTATTCAGAGATGCAGCTGTGTGAAAATAGAATTCTATCAGGAGAAATTCCTCGTCAATGTTGATGTTCCCCGGCTCAGTTGTAATTAATTCAATATTTTACTGTGTTATCTGGGAATTTAATTATATAATTGCTTATGAAAATTTTATGCTTGATTAACTTATTCGACTTTTATGCCCTTTTGTCAGAAAATAAGTCACTCAATCAAATATTTTTTTCAATCAGGGTCCATAACGTGTTTTATGTATCGTGAGCGCTACCTGATTAACTCTGATACACGGTAACAAGATTTGAAACTTTTAATTAAATTTTCACACATTGTGAAATCAGATGTATCAATAAAGATAGACTGTAATTAAATAGAACTAATTTGTCAAGGTGAAAATAAAGTACCCCTTGGATACATTTTATGGGATTTAATGATAGCCGCAAGCATAGATTGTGTGGTTATTTTTATCTGGGTTTTCTTTCTATTTTCTCTGTAATTACAAGGTAGATGTTATCTGTTTACCCAAGCAAGGCTTGTCATAGGATGCAAGTTTCACCTTTTAAGGCCTAGTTAGGCAGGTGATAAGAAATTTATTACAAAATATTGTGTGAAATTGACAGTGAAAAGTAATTAGGAAAAATAAATTTCTCAGATCCATAAACCACATATTTGGTTATCAGTACAGTCAATATGAGACGAAGATGATACAGCTAATTAGAGAAGCAACATTTCTCTGCCCACGGTCATGCCTTTCAGTCACCGTTATTTAAGAAATCTGCAGCAAAATTAATTATAAAATCATATTAAAGCCACAAATTTAAATAAATAACCACAAATACAGATATCTTGCTTTGACTGATATTTTTTGTTACCGTATATTAACCATATGCAATTATGCAGATAGTCAATTTATTCAATATTTCATACCACGGCCTGTCTTCTACTGTCACAAGATGAAAAGAAACATTTGTTTTATATGCAACTGCACCTGATAAAATGCTATAGGTTCTGATAAAAATGAGAAAGAAAAAAAAACAAATAAAACAAGTATTTAATAAACTTTTAATTAACATATTTAATACATTTAACAAAGTGTCACAAATTAGATGCAATCAATGTTTTGCAATTTATAATGTTTAAATGGTCTGTGATAATCAGGTGCTCTCATAATGAAAAAGATAAGTTTTAACTTTAATGTTTTTGTAATCATTACAATGTGATATTACATGATGAGAGAAAAAAAAACGTTTAATTTGATCCTATGTTTGTACTATAACTGTAGAGAGAGAGATATGTCCTTATTGTATTGCCGATAATCACAAGTGTATTTGCTCTGTACATACATCTCTGTTTGAGGAGATAAGCCAGCTAATTTACTTCTGTCGTTATACACTTATGCAGTGCAGTCAATTAGAACCATTTAAGTAAATATTTTCTTTTCTATAATTAATTGGATTTGACGATTCATTGAGTGGGACTTTCATGGACATAATGATTGTCAAAAGATAATTTTACAAACATGAGATTATTAATCAAATATGTACATGTATATCAGACTTAAGTTTTGTTTGAATGTTTAATTCAATAGACTTGAAATAATGTTAATTTTTATAACCATTTTATCATGTCAATCCTGCTAAGTTACTTTAGATAAACCAACCCCCACCCCATTCAGATGATGACGTAAGTTTTCACCAGATTATCAGATAAGTTAACACCAGATAATGACTTTAGTTAACACCAGATGAACTCTTTAGTTACCACTAGAGGATTAATTTAGTTAACATCAGTTGACCAGATGACTCAAGTTAACTCCAGTTGATAAATTTAGTTAACACCAGGTATTGACTTTAGTTAACACCATATGATGCCTTTAGTTTTAACACCAGATAAGCAGATGACTTAAGGTAACTCCAGTTGATAAATTTAGTTAACACCAGATATTGACTTTAGTTAACACCATATGATGCCTTTAGTTTTAACACCAGATAAGCAGATGACTTAAGTTAACGCCAGTTGATAACCTTAGTTAACACCAATTGATTCTAGTTAACATGATATATTGCCTTTAATTAGCCCCAGGTGAGATAAATGAATTACTTGCTTGGACATCACATGAGGTAATGATTTAGATAAATGCCAGGTAATGACTTTAGTGAATATATTTGAGACATTGAATAAGGTCGAGTGAGGTAATGACTTTAAAATAAACCACAGATTACTTGCTGACAAAAGTAAACATAATGTGAAGTAAACAACAAACATTGATTAGTCTTACTGCTTTAGAGATGGAGAAATGATTTAACAAAACTGTTTGTGTTATGACAAGTAAATATCTGATTGATATCTGAGAGAGAGTAGGGGAGAGAGAGAGAGAGAGAGAGAGAGACTTCCTGCCCTTTTACTGAAACAAACTCCATATTATCTGACATGTACAAAATCTGTCATATGCATAAACATTTATATTCTTACTATACTTTGCATGAATAATTCAAAATAATTTGACACAAAGAGTGTCGATGTGTATATTGATAATTTGTGTTTAGTTTGATATCCATTTAGCAAACAAGTAAGCTCTTAATATGAAATCTTGGTAGTTCCATTAACAGAATCCGTTCATGGACATTTAATTCCTTTAATGATGAATATCAGTGTTTTTTGAACCTATTCAGATTTATCTAGTTTAAAATACATCCATCATGAGAGAAATAAATAAATAGAACTTATTATTTCTTCCTAAGGTGATCAGAAATTCTGATAGAAACTTTCTTCAATTCAATTAGGATGTTCAATATGAATTTGTTTCTGGGAAATTAAGTTCCAATGAAGAATGAAAAAGAAATTGATTTCAGTAGTGAGGGAAGAACAATAAAGTTCCGGTAAGGAAAATTAAATTAAATCATGCTTGAGTTTATGAAGATTAAAAATCAACACTTGTCAGGTTTGTATTCTACCAAAACTCTCTATCAGTTTTTGCTTTCAATTCTGGTCTGTTTTACATAATATCAATACATTTGAAAGTTTTCACTCCTGTTAGTTCTATTAATTTTTTTACGACTTGTGACAAGTTCTATCAGATCCTTTTTTCTATAGTGTTGCGATGTCAAGTGTTTATACCATTGGATTACTATGAATTCATCTGTAAGGCCGTTAATTTCCAGATGCTGTTATAAGGAAGTAAACGATCTTACCATGATTTGAACATTCTGCCTACATTACCGTTCGGGCCGCATGACTTTTTTACTTCACTGCCCATGAAACGGAATGGGTGGGAATGGGCTATAGATTTTATCTGTATCATTCAGTCACTTCAGTTATGGTTTTGGTGAATGTTTGTAATTGCTCCAGACATTCAAGTAACTCATCAACCGATGAAGTCACATTTGGACCTGCCCATTTCAAAGAATGGTAAAGTCCACTGTCAGAACTCAGGGGTGTGTGATTTAGAGTAAAAATTTGATAATGATTTTACATGCAATATGAATTTGTTCGCTCTTGTATTAAGACAGTAGACCATACTATGAGTCTAAATGTGACCACAGAGTTTCTTAGGTGATAATGGTTAGAGTTGATATTTTGCATAAAGGTTTTTCAGCTCAACTTGTGTGAGCTATTATCATCACTTTAGGTTTGTGCTTGGCGTTGTTGGTGTCTTTGTAAGTATCAGTGTCTGCATCCACCCTGTTAACACAAACTTTCAATCTTCTTCTCCAAAACTGCTTGACCAATTCAATGGGAACAAAATTGGCAGGAATGTTTATGCAGTGAATATTGCCAAAATGCATTGTGATTGGTTGAAATTTTAAATTTCTTTTTGTCAGAAACTACTTGACACACTAGGACCAAAGTTGGCAAGAATGTTTATTACTTCATCTTGTGAGAATTCACGGCATTGGAGTAAATTAGTTATGCTTTAAATTTGTTCTTTTGATGGCAATTCCAAAGACCAAGATGGCTGCCATCATGGATCAAAAGTTTAATATCAATTTCTGATTAATTTCATTTTTTAAAAATTTTTTTCTCAAAATCCATTCAATTATGTACCTGTCACCTTTATTTTCAGATTTATTCCCTTTTTTTTATTTTATCCGTCTGGGCCATATCTGATGTTGAAATCCTTTGTAATAAGAGGCATATGGCGTTAATGAAACTAAAATTGGCAATTCAAAGCATAGATCTGATATTGTGGCACATCAGTCCAGGGCTTAATATCTGGCATAATTTACTTTACCTAATTTCTCTTATTTCAGATCATTTTGTTTCTCACAATGTCTCAGGAAAATGAATAAATTTAGAGAATATTGTGTAGCCACCAGCAGTGTTTTGTAGGAAATTCAGGGTAAAATAGCAATTGACAGCATTGGCTACCCAAAGCAACCAGGCCCTGCTTTACCTATTTCTGTTAAAAAAAATGAAAAATTACTGACTACAATAAAACAACATTGAAAGTATTTGCATCAAAGGAAACATTGTTCTCGATGACATGTTTCTCATACATTGGACAGAATCTGTAAAATGGATAGAAACGGGATTCTTGGACGCTCCCTATGCTGCTAGTACACTATTTCAGATGTGTAATGTATTTACTGTATACATGCAGATGTGTATATCTTATACATAAGCATATTTTGGTGTGCCAAAATGTACTTCTGTTGTACCAATGTATTGAATATTTTATCCACCAATTATTAAGTTAATCATTATTTATCTTTTGATTAAAAATGTGTAGTAGAAATGAAAGAGAAATCTTCATTATCGCATTTTAACAAGCATGGAAAATTTACATTGCCGTTAACTTGCATGATTTAATTGCAAGACGTTCAGAAGAAGCTACATTAATTCACTTTGAACTGTATTCCAATACTAATAATTTCCTCTGGCAATCAAATTTCCTTTTAGAACGTGGCACATTTCAATTTAAGCCATGAAATTGACTTCAGCAACTTTGAATTGACCCATTTCAAAACAATGAGAATATAACACAATATTTAATTGGTGCCTATTTCAAAACACTAAGAATATAACACTGTATTTAATTGGTCCATTTTGAGTTGCATCTTGATTATGTAGTGTAACTTGATTGTTCTGTAACCTTATTAAATGAAGGTCAATTGACTGGAGACATAGGGCTATGCTTTGTTAAATTTGTGTTGTTGTTAATCTCAGATGTTTTTCTCATTTGAACTTACATCACCAAGTGAATTTGCTGTTTAGAATAGCTATTATGACGTGATTACTCTACTTCTGAACACAAATTTATTGTTACAGTGAACCATGCATTAACGGCCACCTGTGTATAAAGGGCACCTGCCTATAAAGGCCATATAAACATAACATTTGTTAAATATTTATAATGAATAAACCTCTTCATAAGGTCACCTGTCTATAACAGCTATTTTTGATGTTCTCTTGAGTGTTGAGTGGCCTTTAAAGACAAAACTTTACTACATTGTACACATTTTTGTCTCTGTTGTTTTGTTGCCTACATAAGGTGGACTGGATATTTTGTATCAGGTAGCTTAGTTTTTGGAGCATCAGCACAGTTTGCAGGAAGCCTGGGTTCAAATCTCGATCTGCCAGTTCTCTTTTTAATTTCTTCACCTTTTGCAATTGTCGGCCAATCAAAATCAGTGTTTAGAAATCTCATGTAATATTTCATTTTGTCATGAAATCTCAAGTAAGGAGAAGAGACTTGTTACAGGGACCAGGTGTGCTCAGATTCACATAACTTGGCAGGACGTATTTAATCTTTTGATTATCATACAAATGATTTTACTCACTTCAGTTATGACAAGCTGCACAGGAAAAACATTTTATTCCTCACTGTGTACTCTCTTACTTATGGTCACAAGTAGGAGTGATTACTGTAGTCAGTATAATTTTAATGTTATGCTCTAACATCTAAAATTTAAACTTGTCCAGGTCAAAAAAGAGTTCAGGGGACTCCAACCCACTAGGTTATATGGTTTTTTCTTAGTAATACAGTTTGAAGAGCATCCACACTGACTTATTGGGAGCCTTGGTTTGAATCCAAACATGACTGTTTACATTTTTTTTTACACATATTGATAAGTTCAATCTCTCTGTCTCATATTGTATAGACCATTCCTTACTAGAATAAATGAATGCATGCTAGCACAAAATGGAGTAATTATTCCTGTCAAACATCTTGACATTAATTTTGATAAAGACATTCATCATAGGAAAAATGCATGGCATTGTTGTGGCCATGGTTGGATTCGCCAAGGATAAACCTCTTATTCCCTTCTAACCAATTCTTTGTTTTTATTCACTAGTAACTTATTTGTAAACAACATTGACATTACTATAACTGAAGTTGTGTTCAAACTTCTAAATGGTTATACTTAAATGCCATTAGCTTCCACTATCGCTGTGTACTAATATGTTGGTTTTAGATGTTTTGTGATGAAATAATAGTAATAAGGATTCTCATATTTCTTAATATTACAAACTGTTTTAGAAAATTATGATTAATGGAGAACTGTCTAAACAAAATTTGGTTGGAAGGTCTGTCTTTGTACATACATATATATATATATATATATATATATATATATATATATATATATATATATATATATATATATATATTTATATATATAGTAGAAAAATTATTATTCAGAACAACACATTCCTTTGATCATAGTAAATATAATTATTCTTCTGTTAGCGCTTTCAGCCATAGCGGCTCTTCAGACAGAGTAAAATGTTTTTAGACATTTTAATCATTAAGGAAGATGAAAATATAATAACAGATTTATATTGTAAGGATACAGATACACACCAATATCTTAATTTTTACTCTTGCCACCCGTCGCACACAAAACGGAACATTCCTTTTAATATGGCAAGACGTATCTGTACCATTGTGATTGATATAACATTGCGCGAACGAAGATTACAAGAACTGAAAATATATTTAAGAAGACAACAATATCCAGAAAATCTCGTCAACGTAGCGATCACAAAAGCGAAAATATATCCGAATACAGTACTACGAAGAACACCTGATCATGAAATAAATGATAACCAATATAAAAACATTCCATTTGTGATAACATATAATCCAAGGAATCATAACATAGTTACCACTGCAAAAAGATATCTTCCGATTCTCCATAAGTCCACTAAAATGAGTGAACTATTTCAAGAAACACAGCTAATTAACAGTAGAAGACAAGCTCCTAACTTGAAAAAACTGTAAACAAGAGCCAAATTTACATCGGACATCGATATCCACCGGGTGACAAAATGCAGAGATCCTCGGTGCGGAACATGTGCCTATATTGTTGAAGGCGAGAAAATAACTTTCAAGAACGGGCAAACATTCAAAATTAATGCTAATATGAACTGCAAAACATCTAACTTAATATACTGTGCAATGCCCCGAGTGTAAAGAAAACTATATAGGACAAACAGGAACCAAACTGTTCGACCGAGTAAGGGTTCATAGACAGCAGATAAGGGACCCTTCAACGAGGAACTCCCCGTGTAGTGAACATTTCGAGATATGTGGAAAAGCAAAATTCGAAATGTTTCCTTTCTTTAAAATTTGGTCAGAGGACGAAAATTTAAGAAAAGCCAAAGAAGACTATTTTATCAAACGTTTTAATCCGAAACTAAACAGGAAATGACTTTAAACATTTTCCAACTGCAATTGCTACCACTGAACGTTACTATGACGATAACGTCATAATTAATAATCGTTGTCACTTGACAACGTTTTACTCTGTCTGAAGAGCCGCTATGGCTGAAAGCGCTAACAGAAGAATAATTATATTTACTATGATCAAAGGAATGTGTTGTTCTGAATAATAATTTTTCTACTATTTCTACTGTACCAAGGACTTTTTATTTAATATATATATATATATATATATATATATATATATATATATATATATATATATATATATATATATATATATATGGTCTTCCTTAAATGCTTCTTACATATTTATGAATCAAAGATCGATTCAATCATGGCATGTCTAGTATTGTCCATATTCATTGGTAAACTGATGTTAAATTTCTCACCAGGGACTGTGAGGAGACCATTTGAGCTCTTATATATACCGAGACTATTTAACAAATATCCTATTTACTCACTAAACCTCCAGTCTCAGTAGATTAAATGGGATTTAATTATGCATAGGAAAGGAAAACTAAACCACAAATAGTGCACTCTGTTATATTACGGTGGTTGATGATTCATGTTTTGGTACTGAACTACTTTGTATTGTGATAAATTTTCAAAATTTTGCACCATTGTAGGAGTAATTTTCTCAAGATGGATGACTCAATTGTTTCTTGTGAACCATTCAATCATTATTGTTTTGTTTTAATTCTACTTCATTAGATTAAATTTTGATAAATTCTTTAATTTTCTACATTGATGGTTGAGATATGTAGATTTCAAATTGTGAACTGCTTTTTACGTAAAATTTAGCGTTCCAGATTGAAAGGTGTCCTTTCATAGATTATAGTGTAAAATGTCAATTTTTTTTTTCTTGAAAAATCAGATCATTTGGTAATTTTCTTGATGAGTTGAACATAGCTGCATTGAAATAAAACAAAATAGACAACCAAAAAACCTGTAATTGGAAGTTTATTCATTTGAGGAAGTGGCAAAGCACCTTACGACTTTATAAATCTTTTCGCCTCCATTCGATTTAGTATTGGGTAAATTTTCAAAACAATACAATTGATGATACAGTGAAACTCGTCTTGAGAGACCACTCTCATGAAAGACCACCTGTCTTCTGAGACAACACTCTGAAAACAACTTGGTTAAATAATTCTTCAAATACATGTAGAACCACTGTTTAGAGGCTGTCTGTCTTGAGAAACAACATTTCATTGGCAGATGGGGTGGTCTGTCAAGACAGGTGTCACTGTATGTAGTCAGTCCACTTATAATGAGACCGTACATAATGTACATGTACAGGGCTCCAAATTAGCACTGGTCCACTGGGCTGGCCCATGGTCAGTAAATAATGGGACGGGCCAGAAGATTTCTCATCGGTACTGGCCCTATTGTCCAGTAAAATAGAGAGTAAGTGTTCTTTGTTACAAATAGGTAAATCTTACAATATAATCTGTTTCATCTTTAATGCAGTCTGGAAATATCCTGTCTTGTCCTCACATGTTACAGTCGATTATTCTTTGTTTAAATATATCATAAAATTATCTCTTTGGTTATTTGTGGTCCAGTAGATTTTTTATGCTACTGGCCCTATGGGCCAAATTGGGATAAAACCATTAAATTCAAGCCCTGAATGTATACAACGAGATATCACTTAAACAAGAATATATCTGTCTCTGGGTTACTTGCATTATTTTAGCCATTTAAATCATTAAAAAAATACAACTATAACAAGGTTTAAATTACTCTTCCTTTATTCCTTATTTGAGTTAACTGTTTATTTTTTGTGAAAAGAAACATTTTGTGATTAAAATGATGAAAAGAATTTCATGAAATTTTGTGAAAGAGCATGTTTAACATTGTATTATAGAGATTACTAAAAAGTCCTGTTCCTAAATGATCATTGGTAATTTCAGAGTGTTTATGACATAATTAAATATTTATGAAAATAATGCTGATGAATATGTTCTCTGAACTATAACCATAACAAGCTAATAATCTCCAACAACAGGGCTGTTATGGGGTTTACGGGCATGATAATCAATTAAGAGGTGAAATTTCAATAGTGTATATATATATATATATATATATATATATATATATATATATATATATATATATATATATATATATACAGTAGAATATTGTTATCTTGAAATTCACAAGACCGCCCTATTTACTTTGAGATATCCGAAATTCGAGGTAACCAAAGTTTTCAATTCACACATATTCCATTCTTATTGGACAAGGTAGGTAGTGCTTAATTCCAATTCGTTTTGAGCAATTATTAATTACACTTTTACCTTGGCTTGTTATTGGGAGTTGATTGTCCCATGCTTTGCAGATAAATAAGTAACTTTGTGCAATGATTTTTGCATACAAATTGTCTATCGCAGAGAGTTTTTTTGAGATTGCGAGTGGAAATTCTATACTATTTCGATACTTCAGACCAAAAAATTACTTTCAGATAAGCGGAATTTTGAGATAAAAACATTGAGTTATCTGGAAAAAAGTAGTATGAAAATATAGTAAAATAATCGGGACCAGGATATGACATAACCGGAATTTCCACTCATCCGAATTTGACATAACAAGAATCCAATGTATATATAAAGCACAAATATTACTACAACTTACTATAGACTCTGGATCACAAATGATACATTCTGCATAAATAAATCATACATAAATCACAAATAGGGGGGGGGGGGGGGGGGGGGGGGGGGGGGGGGGGGGGGGGGGGGTGGGGGGGGGGGGGGGGGCAGAAATAACAAGACACCTAAAAATCATCATGCCTCGGTTCGAACTCTCGACCTATGGCACAATCCACCTGGCTCACAAAAATGAATGTTTTGATTGCAGTGTCTAGAGTTCCGAACATGAGAACTCGGTCGTAGAGATAGAGGTGAAAGGTGTTTAAATGTAAAAGACGATAGATTTGTAAACTGGTAGGTATGGTGAGAAGTAAGAACAATTTCAGTAGCCAGAGTAATTCTAACTGTATTATCCTGCATTACCTGAAATTTAAACTCGACCAGGTCAAGAAAGGGTTCACGGGACTCCACAGGGTTAAAGTAAAGCTGCTCCCTGTTAATAAAAACAAGAAGGAAAGTGTCTTTTGTCACCTGTTTCAGATGAGAAATGTTAATATTTGCACATAAAAACAATTATGTAATTGGATATTTCACAGTCATGCCAGTAAACAAATTTGGAAATACATTAACAGCTTAAGATGTTTAATATTTTCAAGTATGGTATCTATAAAACAGATACTTTATATTTGAAGAATATGGTATACCCAATCACCAGTAATATATTATATTGTTTTACCTGTATACAGATTCAGTAATTTCTTTTACATTTAGAAAAAGAAAAGAAAAAACAGAAACACCAAATAATTTCATCGTTTTCAAATATTTGCATGCAAAAATTGATTGGCTAGTACAACATATCATTGCTTGTGTCATTTCAAAATGAAATGCATCTGAAAATCCCATGCATTTATACATGTAGAAGACACGACTCAGATTGTACCTCATCACCAAGAAATGTGATTGCTTTGTCCTACAAGTCTGTACACCGTAGAGTTTAATTTCCCTTTTGGATTGATTATTATTTTTTTCTATTATGATTACCATCATCATCGTGGTAAATATTTGCATGGGGAAATTAGACAAATGCAATTTGGGCAACTTAATTATGTAAAATCATTAAATTGGACTGTGGCATATGTAACTCAAGATCACTTATGTATCGTTCTACGTATTCCAGGCGATATTGCTGAAAAAAAACTCCTGTGGCTTAGCATGTTGATTAAAAATTGGCTACAAGGTACAGCTCAAATTTCATCTAATTACCAGGGGTTAAAATTAATAAGCAAACTGCCATACTCTTAAATTGATATTTATATTGAGAGCTGTTAAAAACATGAAGGCTATGTCGCAGACTGTGTTATATTAACAGCTGATCAGAACTCGATGATTGCATTCTCCGATGATTCCCATTATGGTGCACATGTGATTTTTTTTCCAATGAAGAGAAACACTTTTAAGGAATATGGAGTTTTGAAACTGTAGAGGATTTTATGTATTTTGTATTTGGTATCATATTAAACTGGATAAAATGTCGGAAGCAGAATCAGGTAAGCTTATTTTTTAGGTGAATATGCATTGCTTGATGTTGATTAGAAACATGTAGTAAAAATAAATTTAGATGATATTTTGGCATCATTCTGTAAAATGAACACATTGGCACAAAAAGCATAGTCCCTGAAACTATCTGTATATGTGTATATACACTCACATGTAAACAATCATTAAAGGATGTAGAGTATTTATATGTCTTTTTAAAAATGTGTGATATATAACGGATAAAATAAATCCAATGGAAAAAAATTAATTTCAAAACAGGAAGAGGCCTTGAGAATACCTGTTTGATTAAATGATGGGTAAGTATTTTAAAATAAATGAAAATATTAATAACTTTAGGATAATTAAAAACAATCACTTTAGGTTGAAAATACTTTTACTTGGGGAAGGTCTGTTGTCTCTTCCCAGGGTACATTGTAACTGGGTTTTCTCCACCACCATAAAATACTGGTCATCACCACATTTCTGAAAAATTGTTGAGTATTGCATAAAACAACATTCTATTTCAGAATGAAAATATCTTTTGTGTGTTTGAAATGGATAGAGTTGTTTCCCCTTAAAATAAAATGTACAGTGTGTATATACATAATTTAGTGGTGTAGGGAAAATAAGATTTTTAGCAAAAAATAAGCCCCGTTAAGAGAAGCATTTTGCCAAAGCTATTGAAAAATCCAGGGATTAGAAATTTTGAACATGTGTAAGGTTTATGATTTGATTCTGAATAGCTTTTTCATAGTATGTAATTTGAAATAAAATCTTATATAGATTAAATCAGATATGAATTTATAATGTTCATCTCTCTTTATTGTGGTAGATGTCTGGCAAAATAATGTGTAAGCCAGTGCATTTTAACATCTATAAGGGTAGTACTAATTCCTGGAGGAGGGGAATATATCCAAGAGAAAATTAAGTGTTGCTACAGTTAAATTAGAAATTAGTGTACAAAATTGTTATAACTTTGTTTAAAAGTACACACATATTTCTAAGCATACATGTATATTCATTAGCATGAGAGATAGAAAACTTGTTGTAGGCTGAGGCATTTTTTTTTTACTGAATTGTCTCAGAACATAGGTAAAACATTCTCATTTTATGGGAAAAAAAACCTCACAGAATAATAAGAGATTTTGAAAATAATGTAATGTGAAATTAGGGCTTTCTTTAATTTTCTTATAAAATTAAATCTGAATAAAAATATTTCAAAACTATTGTCACTGTCTTAATTTTCTTTATGTACATGTACATTTTGACATTCCTTAAAGAATAATTTTATTTCGTGCTTTAATTTTTTAGATTTACAATATACAGTGAAATCTGTATATAGGGGCCACCCAAGGAACCAGAAAATATTGACCTTTATGTCCTGTTGACCCTTATACAATTCAATTTAGTTGAAGTATGCAGTCAAGGGACTTTAAAAAACTTATCTTTATCAACAGGTAATCCTTATATAGAGGTGGCCACTATAGCAGGGTTTACTGTATGTGATTGTGCTAAGCACAGAAAACTTAAAATAGTTAAATATTCATTTTGTTTGTCTTCTACTTTTCTGTTGGTCAAGCTTATTTTTTACAAAATTTTTAACCAGTAACAAGTCTTCTTTAGTTTAATACCAAAATATTTGACTCCATATACATGTAGATATTTATTTCTGAACAGATTTCATTCCTTAGTGACACACGATCCCTGAAACATTGCCGTTTACCATTGCCATTGCCTTTATTTATTATAAATTTCTTTTAACATTTTATTATGGTAATTGGCCAGGATTTTTACATATCCACCCTCATCTCCACCTGGCTAGGGAGTATGAGGAAACATTACACTTTGGTGACCAAATATAGTAGAACCTGTCTTGAGAAACCACTCTCATAAAAGACCACCTGTCTTTTGAGACCACATTCTAAAACTACTCAGTTAAATAATCATTTGAATAAAACTTCTTTTGAGAGACAGTTTGCCTTCAGAGACCACATGGCAAATAGGGTCTGTCAAGACTGGTTCCACTGTACCAGAACCACACTACAATGCAGTCACACCTACACACAGACACCGCAAATTAACACATATTCTATATACATGTTTATAAGCTCATGCATTTGCCTTCTCACATTTAATCAGAAACATACACAAACTTACATTATTGCAGACTTTCATTCGTACAAAAATACTGTATACAGTAATCAGAAAGTTTGGTGTGGCTAGAATTTCATTGTTTTAGAAATAAAAGAATTCTGTTGTCATAAAATTCTGTTGTAATGAAAAGCATGTTTGTGAAAGAATCTATTGCTGTTACTAAGTGAAATGTATGTAAAATTTTGTTGATAAATAATGAAAATATACAAAATTAAAACCACAATGGAATTTCTGATTAATCAACATATATATATATATATATATATATATATATATATATATATATATATATATATATATATATATATATATATTGTACATACAATTAACCTTGTATTAAATAAAACAAAATATTAATGTAGTTATAAGATGGTATATACTTGGTATATTGTATGGATACATACAATATCTCATCTCATCTATCATTTGAATAACTTGACGTTTCAGGGTAAATCTGATTGGTTCATATCAATATCCCCAAAATTGTACATTGTGTATACATGTATACTCACATCTCAAAAACAGCATGCAGTGAAACTTGTGTGTAGCAACCTCCCAAAGGGCACAAAAAAAACATTCTTTATAGGAAGGTGGTCTTTATATAGAGGTCGATTTGTACACAAATGGTACTATTGGAGACAGCAAAAAATGCTCTTTGTCACCAGGCAGTATTTATACACAGGTGGTCACTGAAATAGGTTTTATTGTATATAAAATCTTGTAATGTGAAATCTTTTGTATTTTGTAACTTGGATGTACTAAATATGGTTTCAAATCTGTAAGCATCTAACATTGTACATAGTTGTACATAAGCTTCTTTTAAATGATATACAGTGTATTACCATGCTTTCAAACCCACCTAATTGTGTGATTTTGTTATTTTTACAGTAATAAAGAAACAACAAGTTTTTACGACTCATTTAATTGTTTCAGGCACCCTCTGTGGTAAAACAGTGCACTTTAGACCAGGGAGTTTCATACCTCTAGTCAGTGCGGGTTCAAGTCCCACTGGAATAAGCTGATTTTTTGTGAGAAAGTTTGCTTGCAGAAGGCCGGTAGTTTCTTCCCAGATACATTGTAATAATTTTATCTCCTCCACGGTATTAAAATCTGTATGCCACCATGTAACTGAACAACGTTTAGTGTAGTGTAAAGCATCACTCAAACAAAAACAGGGGGTCTCCATTGCTGAGTAGTTAGAGCATCACGCTTTGAACCATGGAGTCTCTCACTTCTGGTCAGCGCAGGTTCAAGTCCTGCTGGAACCTAAGCTGATTTTTGTGAGAAAGTTTGCTAGTTTACTTGCTGCAGAAGGTAGTTGATCTCTTCCTGGGTACACTGTAATCAGGTTCTCTCTTCCAACAATCAAAACTGGCCACCACCATATAACCGAAAAACTGTCGAGTGTGGCTTAAAACAACATTCAAACTTAAAAAATTCAAACAAAAACCAAGCGTACAACATCTTGTATTTGGGATCTAAGCTGACAGAGGTACATGTACAAGGTAATTTACAGTTGTACAGTCTTACCTGTACAGTGTACATGCAATCACCTTTATCAAGCAGTCACATCCTCTAAGTTTTAATTCCTCCTAAACATTTTAATTATATAAAATTTTCCCAATAAGCAGTCACCTTCCGATGGTCAGCGGCCACCCGTTTCACATCCAAAGTTACCAAGTTGACCCAATTCAAATTTCAATGTGCAAGTCACTTGTGGTCCAAACATATACTGGTCCCATGATTAATTCTAGTTTAAAAATGATGGTCATTCCATATGTTTAAAATACCTTGACATATATCAATCTATTGCAAAAATGATACAGGAGTATATGAAGTTCAATATACATGTTTGCACACATTATAACCTGGCAATTTTAAGACCCTCAATTAAGAGGTCACCTTTATTTACAGGCCACTTTCAGTGACCATTTAATACAAGTTAGACTATAACAGTAATTGATATACAGGTGCCTCTTAAATCTCTGTCAGGGATGGTAAAACAGCGTATGATTCACTGGGTGCAAATCAGTAATTCAAGGTATGAACTTAATTTTCATCTTGAAGCATATCAGGCATGACATTGTTAATGATTTAACAGTGACCAGCAAAATCATAAAAAAACGATTGTGATATGATCTTTTGAACATGTAAATTTTCCTTCAAATAAAAGCATGTGTTTCTGCATCAGTGGTATCTATGGAATTCTTCTAATGATTTACTGGGATTCAAAATCATCTGCTCCATCCCATGTACATATGTATAACACTGACATGGTTTCTGAAAAAAAAGCAAACATGCACACACACACACACACGCACACACACTAATTGGTCACATGCATGATAAAAAAATAAAGTCTGATTCTTTTATAATTGCCATAATCAAGCATTTATTTGACAAGTCGAGTTTCCACTTTAAGAGTAAAACATAAGTAAACATAGCGAGATTGAATTATAATTCTGCAGTCCTAATTATGATGTAACAGCCTTTTGAGTGAATTCAGAATAAACCAATTTCACTTTTATTCCTCACGCAAAGAGATGGTAATAATTTGTAATTTTCCTATAGAGACTTCTGTTGCAATAGATCTTGTAAATGAGAATATGAATGACGATGTATGCTTTATGAATTTTATAGACGACCCTTAACAAGTTTTGTTTTCCATCTTCCCAGTACGATCGTCTGTTTTTCTTCTCATGCACGAAAGTGTGCTATACTCTACTACTCATGATTAAATACATAAACAGCTGCATTTTCTTAATGTTTTTCCCTCAGTACACAATTTCCTGTTTTCTCAATTGCTTTAAGATCTCAATTTTCTTGTTCAGTAATATCGACATACAGAAAATAATTGAATATAGAAGAAGGGTAATTATTGGAGTTGATGTGTTTTCTAAACAGTGTTTTGTTGAGAGAAATTATAAACACTAAAGTTATTAGCTAATTTTCCCCAAGGGTACCGCCCAGAACCAGTTGTCTTGAAATATGACAGGGCTTAATGGAAAAATTGAGTTCGCCAATGCTTATATCACAAGAGAAATGGATTTATTACAAGTAATAGACTGGTTTTTAGTCTCTGATAATGATGATGCTAAATGGAAACTGACGTGCTGGGGTTAGAAACAAATTTTACAAAGTCTACGGATGTTATAAGGGAACCTGACATTTATTTCAATTTGAATATAAAATGATACTACGAACGAAAAAGATTGTTTGTAGTAAGGAGATGTGCTCTAAACTTAATGGAAAAGGACAAATGCCAATCGGAGCTGATTATCAAGAAGTGAATGATGGCAAATGAAATATCTTGATTAAATTTTCTTCTTTCATTATATCCTGTGTGAAGGAAATCAAGGAGACTCTGCAGATTTAACCTAGGTTGGCCTAAAGTTAATATATTTAAGTAATTTTCAGTCTTGGCAACAGATAATACTGAGAGTTATCTGTCGAAAGAAGATCCATTTTGGTTATTCGTTTTTCAATTTGGAAAGACAGAATGCTTAGTGGTTTTAACTTTGTATATTGCAGTAATTTTTACTTCGTATGTATATCCATGATTGGAATGAATTGGGAAATGTCATCCAGAATGAAGATCCATTTTGAAATTTCCTGCAGGATGGATTAAACTCTGAGAACTCATCATCACTAATGCAATTTGATAATGCATTGCAATTGGATAGATCACAGGAAGACAGAAAGAGCTGAAATTCAAGGGAGATAATTGGCTCATTCAATTCCCATAGGAATTGCTGTGCAGTGTGTGTTGGATTATAGTACTGTAATTTTGGCAAATTTGAGTGCCAGTATAGGTCAAAACAGACAGTATTGTATCAATTTGCTGATTGTGTCATCATCTAGGACAACAACTGATATTGTAGAGATAGGTTCAGTATTGATATTAGAGTAATGAGACAATGAGGATATGGACGATGTCATAGGTAAGTGTGACATGTGGCTCAGGAAGTATGTTATCAGAACCTTTTGCGTTCGTGATTTTGTCTAAATTTATCATATTCAAATGAGTCACATGGTATGTTTAGTCTTTGATTCGTAAGTTCTTGATATGATTTAGGGTCTTGACAAGATTTTTTTCTTTATATTGTTGTTTAACATCCCACATAAGAATCTTTCACTCATATGGAGGCGCATTACCAAATGCTGGTGAAGGGCTTAGAATTTTGGCCTATATTCGGCACTTATGGCCATTGAGCATTGAGGGTTCTTTAACATGCGGACACCTACTATGATGCGGCACTTTGGTTTTTACTCTCTCAGTCAAAGAATAGGAAACAAACCTGTTGCAGACTGGACTCGACATTCATGACCTCATGATCAAGGGTCAAGCGTGCTACTGACTGAGCCAGGTTGTCTCGAGTCTTGACAAGAAAAAAGTAAAGGCATTTTGTTTATTGTTTTTGTGTTCTTGTTTTACATCTTCTTAAAATATGTCACTTATCTGGATATGTTGCCAGCTTTACACGAAGTATCACAAATTTTACCTGTGCTATAGACTAACGCTAAAGCAGTGTGGGTTCTTTTACATGCCATGTCTGCCGTGACAAGGGACCTTGGTCTTAAGTCTAATTGTAATGATCAGTGAAGTATCATGCCAAACGCTTGGCAAAGTAACTGTTACTAACATTTTTTAGAGACCACCTGTCTTACTAGATCCTATGTCAGGAGCAAGTGAGGTTATAGAGTATCATTACAGAAGTTAATATTTTAGGATTTTAGTTCTAATTTAAACATACCTCTGTAACAGATAAGGAAAAATTTCACAGTGGCAGACATAGATTCAAATTTTCACCTTTCTCAAATCATACTGATGCTCTACTTACTGATCTATGTTGTAGAGTGCTTAGAGCATCATGCTTTGAACCATGAAGTTTCTCACTTCTGGTGAGCACAGGTTCAACCCCACTGGAACCTATGCTGATTCTTGTAGGAAAAATTACCCATTGCAGAAGGCCAGTGGTCTCTTCCTGGGTACATTGTACCCTGATTCTCTCCTCCACCATTAAAACTTGGCTACCACCATATAACTGTAAATTGTTGAGTATGGCATAAAATGCTATTCAGAAACTAATTGAAAATCAACTTGGTCTGATATTCTGAGTCCTCATTACTCTCTTCCTCCCTTATTTTCTAGATTTAATTCCATACTTCTACCCTAAACAACTGCATCATGAGTTGTCTTAAGCTGTGTGCCATTTGTATCAGGTGAGGATAACGTGCATGATCAGATTGGGATTTGAACCTAGTCTACCGACAATCTGCACAGATTCTCTAACCAGTGAGTTACTTTTCTAACATAAATGACCCTGTATTGCTTCTAATGGTATACAATAATGTAATTATGTTTCAAGCAATAAAGTCTATTACATGTATATTTTAAACTACATATCTGTTTACAGAACTCAGATACAAATAACTTGAACTGACAAGAAGAAAACCAGGAAGTACTTTATACTTCTTGCTTGTCTTGTGCATTTAAATTTGATGTGTGGCAAAAATTATTTACCAGTTTCAAAGCAATTACTACTTGAATAATCCCATGTTTTATAATTATATAACTCGGTGGGTGCAATTTGGTGGACACCTTCATGATATGGACAAGTTTAAAGTGTTGCTGATTAAGCAAAGTAAGACATTAAAATTACACAGACAAGAGTTATTCCCCCTTCTTGTCACCATATCTATGGGTATCCAGAGGGGAATAAGATGCACTTCATGCCAGTCACAACCAAAAGGTAAATGGAATCATCAGCAAGACAATCAAGAGATTACCATATTTAGCCACATGTGAATCAAATGATAGTAACAGAGTGATTGGTGTATCCGTTTTCTGAGTATAGGCTCATCAGAAGTTGGAAGGGGGTGTGGTTAAGCCCATCCCCTTAAAAATTTGACTGTGAATGGTTCAAATTGTATTGTTGTTATGCACAAATAGTTTTTTGATGTCCGCAACAAGTCAATAAAATTCCTTCCTTTTCTGTGGCCCCCTCCCATATGAATTTCATTACGACAGACCTGGAGTATCTTACCATTTATTGTTGTCAGAGAAAAGAAGGCCAACCTTATAAAGTAGGAAGTTTAAATCTACGTCAGATGCAAGCATTATTAACACAGAGAGTAGCTATTATTTATGCCAAGTGCTTGGTACAGGAAGCAAAATTGATGGTTATCTGTGTAATGGGGAATGGAAATATTGGACAAGGTAGCTCAGTAGGTAGAGAAGTCACACAGATTGCTACAGGTCTGGGTTCAAATCCCAGTTTCGCCATTCACTTTTCCTCTCCTGTTACAAATGATGCCCAACTCACAGCGTGATAATGAGCCATGTGTGAGATTTCATGGTTTGAAATCTCAAAAAAAAAGAAGGAGAGTGTAACGGGACTGGGTATGATGGACCAGGTAGCTTGGTGGGTAGAGAATACACATGGTTTGTGGGGGAGTGTAACGGGTACTGAGTATGTCGGACCAGGTAGCTCGGTGGGTAGAGAATACACATGGTTTTCAGGGGACCTGGGTTCAAATCCCATTTGACGGTAAGTTTACAGTGTTCAAAAGCCCTGTTGTATATATACATTGGCCATAGAACTAGTTGAAATTTTATAAAATCTATGTAAGTACAATGAGGTATTTACATGTACTTGGAAAAATGTCATAGTAAAGTCCTCTGTCAGTCAATCAAAATTTCATTTCCCAAACAAAGAGAAACAATCTCAGAATGACAAAACTTTAAACCAAACAAAATAATTTGGCAAACTTTACCTGTGTGACACAAAGCAGATAAATTTATGTTTGTACTTGAAAGTTTGTGTGTATGTGTATACAACTAATAATTATAATTACCTTATCTAAATGAAAATAGATACATAATTATATACAAACAGCTGATATACAAATACACTGCAAATTTTAATTTATCGTTTGACCACACTTAACATTTTTCAGTTATTAGTGGGGGGGGGGGGCAAAGTACCTGGGAAGAGCCCTCCAACCCTCCGCAAGTAAGTTGGCAAAACTAGAATAAATCAACTAAGGTTCCAGTGAGGCTTAATCCTGTGCTAATTAGAGGAGAGGGATGCTAATAGTTTTAAATGTGATGTTCTAACAGAATAGAATTTTACTTACACTCAAGATTATGAGATCATACTTGCCAAATCTCCCCCATAAATAGGGAGACTCCATATTTTTTTGTGAAATTTTGATAATTTTTTTCATGAAAAATGCATATCTCCCCATGAAAAATTAAAATTACCTATTCTCACTAAAATTTAGAGTCTCCCCCATGAGATTGTAAAATCTCTTCCATGAAAATTTGTCAAGGTTGGCAAGTTTGTAAGACATTTTGAGGTATGCAATAAATGAATGTACCAGTACTGATATTTTGTAAACACCTGCATTAACAAGATATTCACATGATCTGTTGTAATAATTATTTATAACCACTTGGTTACAGAGCCATTACATTACCCCCACACACACACACACACACAGAGCACTACCTATAAGTCTGGACCAAATTCTATGGTTCATCACCTAATTTTATAACATCTCAATACAAAGGAAAAATTTTAGCATTAGGAAAGCATCCCTCCTCCCCCCCCCCCCCCCCCCCCCCCAAAAAAAAATATTAATAATAATAATCAAACTAAGAAAAGTTATTAGGAAAATCCCATTGCATAGGGGAACACTATTGTTCTGGTGAACAAAACTGATAACTAATACATTAATAGATATCGTCCCCCTTTGATAGCATTAGAGGGACAGAGAAATATCTGAGATGGAAACTTTGCCATCACGTTCCCAGTGTGCTTAGCAATTGTACATTCCTTGAAGCTGTAAAAATGGAAAATTTACCCAAAGGCAATGTAATATACTGCATTCATCTTGAACAGACATCCATCTTGTGATTTATACAGTGTAGCTTCTTGACTGACTGGTGCACTGATTCACATGTACTAAAGTCTTATTTATCTAATGTATTTTCTTGATTAATGGGTCATCAATATTTAATTCAGATATATTTATTAGAGCAGATCAAGATCTGTAATGTACTTGTTATGTAAACTTTTAAATTAGCTCAGATGAGCTTTACAAGATTTATCTGTTGGCAAAATTGTTATAGTAGCCTATATTGAGTAATAATACTGTTACACACTTCAATTACAACTAAAATTTCAATACTATCCCCTCTCTCTCTCTCTCTCTCTCTCTCTCTCTCTCTCTCTCTCTCTCTCTCTTCTATCTTTATCTCTCTCTCTCTCTCTCTCTCTCTCTCTCTCTCTCTCTCTCTCTTTATCTTTATATATATATATATATATATATACATATATATTTGTGTGTGTGTTGTTGTTGTTTCCAAATGTCAATGAAGTTAAAACCATGATGAAATTTACACTTAGTAATACAAATAGACTTTATATACATGTATATATGAATCATTTTGTACTTTATAATATTGGAAATTATTTTGTAACCTTTCGTAAGCCACAGGGGCTCCAGTAACTGACATAAATGAGATACTTATATTTAACAAATTCTAACAGTAAAAATACTGTAGATTCTTTACTGAACAATCACTTGTTATGTTGTGACATTGCTTTTGAAAGCTGAACTTTTATGTTCTTTAAAGATATATCTGTAAAGCAACGAAGGAACATTTATGCCCACTCTTAGCAGATATAGAAATGAAAAATATTTCTTACTTCTCAGGTTATAAAATTTTATCTGTATTAGCTGTGTTTGAAATCAAAGAGCATGAGCATAAGAGAGGGGGAGATACTAAAAGAACTGCGAAGAGAGGGGGGAAATACTAACAGAGGCAAAGAGAGAGTAGTGATACTATATGAAATACAAAAATAGAGAGATGAGATGGTAAAAGCAAGATAGAGATAAAGAGGAAATACTAAAAGAAAGTCAAAGAAGGGAAGATACTAAAAGAAAATCAGAGAGAGAGAGAGGAGGTACTAAATATAATACAAAAAGAGAAAGGGGAGATACTAATAGAAAGGCAGAGATATGGGGAGATACTATGTGAAATACAAAAAGAGAGGGGAGACATTGCAAGTAATAGAAAGACAGAGATATGGGAGATACTAGGAGAAAGGCAGAGAGAGAGACACAATATTAGATGAAATACAAAAGGAGAGAATTGAGAGATACCAATAGGAGAGACACAGACAGACAAACAGAAAGACAGATAATTTGAGATCTTATTAAGGACGGATTGTAACATGTAAGTTCAAACTTTGAACAAAAATCTCTATGATTAAACTCCCCAAAAATGTTCATATTGATGGAGAAAGTACCAAATAGTTTGTTGTGTAAAAAAGGCAGCCACTAGTAGTTCAAGCAAATGTATAACTATCACAACATCTATGTAATGAATATGGCCATTGACAGACTGTGAACTGAGTGATTAAAGTGAGTGTATTAAAATTGTTTTGCTTAAAAATATTGTATATTTGTGATAATGTACATCATAAATATATACTTAAAGCAAACTTGACATCATACTTCATGATGTAACTATGGCAGAATAGGTACTCCAGAACAAATGCTCTATTCACAATGCACTTGATGAATTATCTTTGAAAATAAGCACAAGTGACTGATTGATATTGCAAGCTTAAGAATTTGATAGTCCTTATCTGAGCCCTACATCACAAAATGATTTCATGGTAGTATCAACATTGAATCAGATATATATCTTTCTCCATTACAAAAACAATTTGGTCCTTATGATTGCATTAAACTTGCCTCCGATTTGGATAAACACATTCTGCATATGTAATGATTCAATTTGTTTGGTTAAAGTTTTTCGCAAGCAGACAGTGTGACACTTGTTACAGAACGTTTATGGAATGTTGTGGCGGTTTTCAGTTTGTATACAAATTACTCCTTAAATAATATGTAATTCTCTCTGAAGTTTGGGTTAAGATGCTTGTGTTTTTAACCCTCTTATTATGATATACATGCAAATGTGTGTATGTTATTCTGTGTATCAAAATGAACAAGTGTTTGAACAAAGAGATCCACTGTACTTAACCCAATAATCGCCTCTTAGGATTTTTTTATGGGCCCCCAAGGTCATACCATATCCTTCTAGGCTAAATACTTTTGATTGTGCACTAACATTTTTATACACAACCCAAAATTTTCTTTAATCTTTTCATCAATTGTTTTTCCTTAGAAAAAAAGAAATAGTTTATTTATAATCTACCATGCCTTTGTTATTTGGAGAGGAAATACAGTCACCTCTACTTATAACAAGATTGTGATGAAATACTGGTTATATTGAAGATATATCTCTTCCCATGTATTTCTTGCATTATACTATCAGAGGCTGAATAACAAAATTTGGCTATATTAACGAGGTTTAAATCTATTTCCATTCCACTTTGTTATAGGTGGAGTTTCATTGTCGTCATTGATTTCAGCTTGATCCTAATTCATATTTTGTACTGATATTAATGCTTATGACCTACTTACCATTCCTGTTATTACATGTATCTGGAAATGTTCGCCCCTGGTTATTTCCACCCTTTACCAACAGAGATCATATTCATCCTGTCTTTAACTCATCGACCCCTGAAAAATATTGGACTTTTCTGTAAATCAGTGACTTAGACCAGTCCAAATGTGTCTTTCGGGGTGAATGGGTTTATTCCCCCAAACTCACCATAATCTTATGGAGGGTATGCATGTCAGTTCTTCAATTATTTGGCTTGAAAATTTTGCTTTCATTTTAAAAATCGCCTTCTCATATAAACGTGAAAATGGCAAAAATTAAACAGGAGCAAAAATTTCCAGGTGCAGTATACAGTATTTTGGGTAATTGGTCAGAAGTTGGGTTGAACTAATCCAAATAAGTGCACCATAATTTCAGTTTTTCTAGGACCCAAGGCATTTATTTTGTCAAATATGGTAGACATAATTACTTATTACCAAGGAAGAAAATAGCCGATAATAAAGATTTACACTGAAGAGAGATCATACAATCGCTTGTCCTGAATGAGGTTTGCTAGGAGGCATTATTGAATTAATAATCTGAAGAATGATGATACTTAGATTCTTGAATATTTTTGGCCGGATTGCGAAGCAAAGTCTGGTTAATGAAAATATGATGTCCATCTGTCCGATTGCATAAAAAATTGGTTTAGCTCTATTGTGAAAAGAAAATTGATGATATCTATTTCATGCTTATTCACATTTCAATAGTCCATCCTTCGTTCTTAGCCCTCACTATATGGCATAAAACCTGTACAGTAAAACTTACTTTAGCAACCACCTGTGTATAAAGACCAACTGGTCATAAAGACTGTTTTTGCTGTCCCCAGTAGTACCATTTGTGTACAAATCAACCTCTATATAAAGACCACCTCCCTATAAAGACTGATTTTATTGTGTCCATAAGAGAGTCTTTATATACAAGTTTCACTGTATTTTTATTATATAGTATGACAGATTTATTCCTTGCTATCTTCATACAATTTTTTTTCAATAAATATAATCCCTCCATTTATTTAATAAACCTGTACTAATTTCAATTATTTTGCAGATTTATGAATCTGATGAAATTATACTTGTGTTTTACGCATTCAAAAAGATATGTATAATACACTTTTCCACTTGTTTAGAAAAAATACTTCATTTTGTCTGTGTGTGTTTTTGTTTTTTTCACTTTACAATAACAAATGCAAGTTCCACATCCTAATGACAAGCAATAGTGATCTCCCATCAATTTGGAAGTATAGTGACATTGTTCGCAGTTTGACATGTACAGTTCTATTTGCGGTTGGCAATTTACGCACTTGATGAAACATGTTAAATGGAAATGCATGTGGGTTAGTTACTACATCATGGATGTTTCTAGTTTTTGACTGAAACATTAAATTAAAGCAATTACTTACGTCTTTTAAATGTTTCAAATTACCATTTCAATTAACACAGCTGGTATTTAACTGTGGCCGTATAAAGCTGGCGATGTTGTCCCAGAAATTTCAACGCTGCTATACTTCCGTTACCAATGTTATTTTTAAAAGCCATTAATTATGACATCAAAGATATAAAGCTTTTAGACACTATGGATAATTTTAATACTTTTAGGTTCTTTCCGTAGATTAGTACAATATCCGATTTTCTCCTTCATCAGGTTGGGCTACTATACTTTTGTATACAAGTGTAGGGCACTAATGCATTTGATTGGATTTTCAAGTATCAACCATTATCCAATGCATTCATCTATGTAGGCCTGTATCCTGTGATTTTCAAAAATTTTCAAGAGAAATCTATTTTTTATTGATTATAGGAAAGCAATCACTGTTGAGCATCTTTTAACTTTTAGCCATTATTTTCCCTAATGCGGACTTAATGCCTTTGGTAATTTCGCCATCCTGTATCGCCATGCACCCTGATTGAAAATGAATGTTGACTCAAAAATGATTGCAAAATTGTTTTAAGAGAGGTGGAAAGACTTAATGGATATTGCTAAAACTTTACAAGTCATCTTCTCTGAAATAATCACAAAATTATTTTACAGGACATAAAAAGTGGTTTAATGGAAGTGTCTGAGAATGGCAACACAACAATGATTTTGGTGAAAGAGAAAAAAAAAGAATGTGTATATATTTCAGAAAGGAAAATTATGTTGATTCCATCAAGATAGGTTGTAATAAAGAGAATTACTAAATGACGAAAACCTTTTAACGAAAAATGTTTCGGCACTTAGGGGCTGATGTTTTCTGGCATGTTATTTCAAAAATCTTTTTTGTATTAGCATCTCAGAACAGGTGGTAAGTGAATTCATATATAGAATTGTGGTGTCAAATACAAACACAGCTTTTATGCTGAATGTTCACACCAGAAAGGTTTTAGGTTTCTGGAGCTCAAATTCACTTTTAATAAGTTCAAAAGCTCTCAGTAATTACAGCGAAAAGTAGTTAAGGATTATTAGCAATGAAAGTCTGAAAAACCATTAGTCAAAAAAAAAAAAAGAAAAAAAAAAGAAAAACTCATGTCAGTGTTGTTTTTGGTAAATCATTTGGGAATTAATGAAACAGAAGCTGCATTAATAAGTAAATTTCTTGCATTTTGCATCATTTCCCATGATTGAACCACACGGGGCATGAAGATTTCAAGTATTAGGGGAAATATATTACACCACAACAATTATATGCAGTTGGATTAATTAATCATAAATCATGTGTAACACAAATAGTGAGTATTGATCCATATCAACGATATTTTATAATTTTATTAATTAGTTTATCTTTGATGATATATAAATTGTGTTTATATTTTTTATATGTGTGTGTGTGTGTGTGTGTGTGTGTGTGTGTGTGTGTGTGTGTGTGTGTGTGTGTGTGTGTGTACTTACATATGAAAAGGCCTTTCAATAAAAGCGGACAGCTGAAAAATTCAGTTTGCTACTTTGATGAAAAGCAGTGCACGCTGTTGGCTACATGTGAAGTTCACCGATACCTTATTGCTGGCTAATTTAGGTGACTTGAATCTTTTTCCAAAAAAACTCTTGAGAGGTGTGTGTGTGTGTGTCTGTGTGTGTGTGTCTGTGTGCGTTTGCATGCATGTGTGTTTTAGAATTGGTTTAGAGTGGAACTGTATTTTTGTAAGACATGATTTTAGCTTATTAACTCTCAAAATGAAGGGAACATTATGCAACATAGACAAATTATCATACAATCATTTCTTTTTAATTGTATGGTAGCTACATGTAGATCATACCTACAAATAGTTTAAATTAGAAAATAATAAAAGTCAATTTAGGGCAGCCCACATGATTTTGTTATTTGTACGATTCCCGTAGAGTTGTGGGATAGTTGCTATGAAAATAAAGAAATTGATTTGATTTTTTTAGGATGAATATTCCCAGAAATATATCATTAATTCCAATTAACCTATTATTGAATGATGCACATAGGGGCCTAAAATTATCTGCATGAGACTAAGGTAGATATAATGGCCTTTTGGGACTGTCGTTGCCTTCTATTTCCTTTATTGATGTAGTAAGTTGAAGAAGAATTGCACAATTCATTAGACCTATATAGTGGAGTTGTGTATCAGGAATTTATGAACAGTGTATCATCATGTATCTCTATATATCACATAGTTAGGAATATTAAGTGTAACACTGGAAAAAGTAATGTGAAACAGTGAATGTAGAACTACTAATCCTTTCAACCCTATAGACTATAACAGACTGGTCTTAAACAATAGTAAAGAGCATGCCATTCAGATATTAAGGGGTGAAAGGGCTAATTATTCATTGTACATTGGTAACTCATTTTCGACAAAATAGGTCATTTATTGATATAGCTCTTAGATGACACCAACACCCTCTATTTCCTGGAAATGTATTCCTGGTAGTGGATTGAAAGGTGATAATGTCTGTTCCTTCACTTAGTGCTTGGCATAGGAAATGAAAGTCACGATCTTTCAGATAAGACTCCCTGTGCCACAGCAGGTGTGGTATGTAAAATATTCTCCACTATAGTTCATAGCATAGTTCAAAATTTATGTAACCTAATGCAGGTGACATCTCCATATAAATGAAAAATTCTTGTCAGGATGTACATGAAAAAAAAAACCTGATTTAGACCTGTAACATCTGGCTTGAGAGTGATATGTTGTACTAATACACCTCCATGAGTATTTGTAATCATTTGTGAAATGTAGTATTTGGTGTCTTACATCACATAAACATATATTATCTATTTTTAAAATAGTCATTTCAAATTTTTACACCAGAAACATCAACAATACAATGATTGAGATGCACCATTTTATAAAAGTGTGAATTCATGTTAAAGGACATAGTGAATTGTAAATGTTTTTTTATGCCGCATTCAACAATTTTTCAGTTGTATGGTGGCATGCAGCCAGTTATTAATTGTGGAGGAGAGAACCCAGTTTCAATGTACCCAAGAGACCACTGGCCCTCTGCAAGTAAACTGGCAAACTTTCTCTCAAATTAAGCTTAGGTTCCAGCGGTTCTCAAACCTGCGCTGACCAGAAATCAGAGACTTCATGGTTCAAAGAGTGACACTCTAACCACTCAGCCATGGAGACCCCTAAATAGTAAAATCATATAAGATGTATGATAAAATCTAAACCATACCAGTAACTAATTTCAAAAAGTGCTGAGTATGCTAACTCAATACTTTTACTAGCTTGGTGTTGTAATAGGTATCATGTAGCCACTCTCAAGGTATATAGTGTGTTTACTAAGGGCACAAAAATTGGTCCGGTGGGAATTTTCTGATGGAATATAGGGACATGCATTTTAATTTTCTACATATCAAAAGATTTCCAACAATGTTTGGTGACCACCTGGCAAGTGCGTCATACCTGAGATATGACATCATTATCAGAGGTACAGCGAATTCTAGTAGGTTTACCTAGAAAATGGGTTACGCTGATCAAAATTGACGTAAAATTTAGCATAGTTTGCCAGAAAAATATACCTAGGTATCCTTTACTTCCTTCTACGTAAGATTTAGTGTCATTGAATTGTTTTTAATTCAGGAAACTTACTGAAATTCTTAGTCGAAACAAGAATGTGAACACTTTATTCACAGTTTAATAAAAATATTTTGCATTTATTCCGTATGAAAGTTGAAACATGATGATGAAAAATAATATCTCTTGGTACTGACTTAAATTAGTCTTTAAATAGTTTCCAAATAGGACACAAATAATTTATTTATAAATAAATTGACAAAATCCATGTTCCAGAAACAAAATAATCTGATGTAGGTTCTGCAAATTTTACACACGATGCAGATTACGGTTTTAACAGAAGATGAAGAAAACAAAATATTAATTACAATAAATGGTAAAAATACAAACATTATGAATGGATTTTGCATGATATAACATCCTTTCAAAAGTTTAAAACTATATATACAAAAATTCACATGGGGAAATGTCTGTTCAAGTACTTTAACACCCTCTCAGTGACACACACACACACTTTTACATATTTATTTAGATCTATAACAGATATGATGAAAACACCAAATTCACCGGTAAACTTTCTGTCTCCGACATACATATGTACACTTTATTAATTTACAATAAATTGTAAAAAAACATTATTTGATATATACATGTATATTAAAATGAGATAGAAACAAATACAACTTAAAAACTTTTGCCAACGAAAGGGGTGATTCAATTTAATTTAATAGGCAAATAGCTTGATTATATGTTACTGTATATACATGTACATATATGCCAACTCACTTATAATATACATGTATATGTAAGTCAACTCTGGTTATAGCGAATTCCTCGGGGTCAGTAAATTTGTTGTACTTTGTTATATCAGTAATACGCTATTTCAGGATATTTACGTATTTAAAGTAAAATACATGGACCTCATATTTTCTCTGTTACTTCTGAAATTTCTATTTTACCGACTTCACTATTTTCAAAGTTAACTGTATAAACTATATATATGTGTATATATATTTATATGTATATATATATTTATATATGTATATATATCATTATAGATATATATACACGTGCGATCAAATCTTCTTTATTTTCATAAAATATATTTTAAGTGTAGGCTTAGCCTTTCTTGTTTGCATATATATATAGTGATGTGCCTGGATCCAGAAAAGTGGGGGCACAACCATTCAAAATATTGATTGGATTAAAAGCAGTGACAACATGGTACAAGGGCAGATCCAGGATTTTTAAAGGGGGGGTGTATAAACTTCTCCAATAGCAGAAAATTAAGTATATTACACATAGTAATGCACGCAAATGTGCATGCGATCATATATGTTATTTACAACAGTGGGGGATCCAGAAAAAGTGTTAATTGTGGGGCAGACGTGAAAATAAGCTCTGCCATCCGCTAGTAAATCACAGCGAAGTCCAGTGACGTATTCTTGGACCCAAAATAATTTCCCCATCATGGTCCATCTGGGTTTGCTTCCTAGAAATGACATTTAAAAGCCCAAAGAGTTCATTATCACATTGATCTTTTTATTCCGGCCAAACATTCCATTAGATAGAAACCGGGGATCCAGGAATTTTGTGGGATAAATTTGTTTCTTTTCTTTTCTTTATTTAATTATTTTTTGGAGGGGATGAGAGGGACAAAATACTGTACATGTGAAAATGATGCATTCATTGGATATCATCGATGATAAATTTTCAGATCTTTAGCTGATAATAACACAGTGGAATATCGTTAAATTTTAATCAAATGCAAATTTTGCTGAAAAAAAACCCGCAAACGACAACATCTTTACGGTTTACGTAGGGCAAAACACAACCCTGCGATATATAAAGCCCTACGTGCCCCCCCTTCTCCTTGTCCTACGTCCTTGATATATATATATATATATATATATATATATATATATATATATGTATATAATATATATTTTATTATACATTTGTAATATGATAATTGATTTTTTAGTCATTAATATGACGTCTTTTTAATTTTCCTCCCCTGCAAATACATCGTTTATAAACCACATTAAATACATTAAAATCAGCAAACATTTATCAGTTTCCATTTGCTTTTAATGCAAAGGCGTTGCAGATTTGTGTTACTATAAATAAATGTGAAGCAAAATTAACCTTAAAACTTTTGTCAGGGAAAGGGGAGGGGTGGCGATCAACCCTGATTTACAAATATATCGAATATATTCTCTCTCTCTCTCTCTCTCTCTCTCTCTCTCTCTCTCTCTCTCTCTCTCTCTCTCTCTCTCTCTCTCTCTCTCTCTCTCTCTCTCTCTCTCTCTCATATAATTGATTATAATATATAATAAATAAGTATTAGCTATACAATTATATATAATTGAAATATAATGTAATAAAATATTTTTGTCAGGATGAGTCAATGTCTCTTCAATTTCTTCCCTGCATTTACATTGCAGCCTATAGAACGCACCTGATATACAAAATTGGTAAACTTTTTTATTCCTGCATACATATATATTTTGCCAGCTTCTTTAAATACATAGAACTTGCAGACTGATAAAATATGGTTTACCACATGATAACCGATAAAGTTTGTGTGGACCTAGTATTTCCAATGTTGATGGAACATAACTCTGCGTAATTTTCCTGCTGAAATGACGTTAAAAGCGGGATATCTTCTATATAGCGTCATTCCATTACTAATAAAAACAATATTCGCACACAAACGTTATCAGGTATCAAGTGGTACATGAATTAGTTCCATTTACTAAATGTATACAAATTCTCTATAAATTTCATATCAACACCACGTCTATTTTTCCAATTAACTGATTTTTTTTCAACAAATTATACAAAAATAAACGATGAATCCTTGTAATAAACATTTAGTTTAAAAGATACATGGATTTCCATATTTTTCAATTAATATGGCGTAGGCAAACCTAATCGTTGGTAATATTAGTAATACAAAGGCCATCTTTTTTAATGTTGATTACATCACATTCAACAATCATTTGATAGATAATTAACATTTTCTGTGACATTATCATCACTTATATCAACCCTGATCAATATTTAAATGATTTTTGCATAAAAACGCAGAAAAAAACAGATTTGTTTTAACCATTTAGTGATTCGGAAACTGATTTATTGAACCTTACGCCATCTTGGATTTGATGACGTCATAACTTACGTCAGATGCAACTGTCCAATGGTCACCAAATGGTTTGGCATTTTTGAGAATGGTTTGGCATTGCCTACAAGAATATATAGGTCTCCAACTTCCATCAAGAACTTCCAATGGAATTCCCTTAGTCAATACACTAATAGTTGTAAATGCATATGATAAAGATTATCAAATGGAGAAGACAGATATTTATATCTCTGCGTGTAGTTTTTTTATATGGTACCTTATTTCAGACAAGAATTCAAGCTTGATATTTTATGATCGGCCATTGACCAGAAAATGTTTTGCAAACTCATAGAAATAAACCCCTTAACTTCTTCAAATTGGTAGCACGAGAATATATTCATCATTACTGCTTCTAGCTGTCATGCAATGTTATCTGAGTTATGTCCCTTTAATGATTTTAGACTGTTATAATGTGAAAACCAGATACATATATTATGATATCAGTTTCAGATCTGATTGTATGACATATATCAGTTTAATGAGATATAAATCCACTCCTCTGTTTGTTTTATTCATCATTATATTCATGGAAGAAAACATACAAGAGTTTCTTTATCTATTTCACAGCATATACATTGTATTTGTATTATTGTGTGAATATGACCTCATAAACTTTCAGTCATAAACAAAGAAGACTTGGAGGTCATGTGTGTTTAATTAGCATATAGATTTTGGCAGGTTTTCAGAGGTGATTTTTCATCTCCTGTCTGCAGTGACTCCTCCCCACCCCCTCCTCCATCTATCTATGTATACATGAAGGTTAAATGGTTCTAGGTCATTCATTTTGATTCTCTTGTTGGGTTGTACAAGTGTAGTGGCACTTTTAAACCTGATGAAAACACAGACCATTCAAGATACACACCAATATATACACTAGACACGACTCCCTGCCCAGCAAAGGGGGGGGGGGGGGGGGGGGGGGGGGGGGGGTGAGGGCTCGATCTGTGGCCAAATGGTTTAATAGCATCTTGCTTTGAACTATGAAGTTTCTCAATTCTGGTCAGCACAGGTTTGATCCGTGCTGGAACCTAAGCTGATTATTATGAAAAAGTTTACTTGCAGAAGGCCAGCGGTCTCTTCCCGGGTACACTGTAACTGTGTACTCTCCTCCACCATTAAAAACTGGATGCCACCATATAACTGCAAAATTGTTGAATGTGGCCTTCTTAAGAGTCAATTGACCTATCGCCAAATGGCTCAATCTCTATGTGCATTTTTATGTCATTTGATTATGACACAATCCCACAAATGCTTGATGAGCCATTTAACTCTGACATCATAATGGAAAAGTCTGCCAAAAGGTGCTGTGTTTCACTCTGCAGCACTGGCAGAGCTTAATGTTATATTTAATCATGATTGGAATTGAAAATTTATATTACTTCTTATGTGGTCAGTGCTTAGTAAAAGTATAGTCAGTATCCTACAAAATCTTAGTGTGACTTTGTCAGTGCTCACCTATCCTCATTGTGCCCATTGGCACATAAGGCCCTAGTATGACCGTCTACCTTTGAACCCGGAACCCTTTGCTTATGAGTCACAAGCCAGACCACCACAAATGGAAGTTGAAGGAAGTGTTTTGTATTGAAATTCCTTAATCTGACTTGTTTGACTTTTAAACTGGGAATGGCTCGACAAACAAGCCAAAAATGTTTTTCAATGGAACCTGACAGCAAGTAGATTCATTGTACACAAATGTATCGTAATGTAATAGTATAATCATTTTCCATTACTGTTTTGTATAAAATAAAATGCTTTCTGTATTAGTTCTATTAAGATACATGTCAAACAGTAATATCAATTCCCTGAGTGTGATATAAACCCCCCAGGCCAAGCTTAATAGTCAAAGGCTAAGTTTGCTCTCAGTTTGGCCTAACAGATACAGACTGTTATGGTTTTAAATGCTTCTTATTGAAATAATGGATTTCAATGATTATTCAAGTTTTTTAAATTGACATCAATGTATTTTGCCTAATGCAATCAAAATGTATTACAGGGAGAGATTAGAGTAAAACAACATTTTTCATTGCATTAGCTAAATGACCATTTTTGGATAAACAAATGGAAAACACGACTTAATAGCACACTGTGTTGTGTTTGTACAATTATCAGATTTACAAGTAAAAGAAAAGGCCAGATAGAGATTTGCAAATAGCATTTTCACTTAAAATAAATACAGTTTATATAAATCCGTCACAAATCTGGGCTTGAAATAAGAAATGAGCTGTGGTTCCGTGTAGTTGAAGATAGAGAGGATATTTAATCTTCATATATACAGGTGCATAGAAAAGGTTAGTACTGTATGTATTTGTGTTGTGTATGTCAGAATCCCTTAATATTATGACTGATATAAAAATATCACACAGGTAAAAAATCATAACTGATAGGTGAGATATCATAACTTATATAGAGATATTATACTGGTGAGATATGACTGATATAGAGATATCACACAGGGGAGATATGATAACTGATACAGATATATCATACAGGGGAGATATGATAACTGCTATATTTCTGCTCTTTTTTTATATTCTTCTTTTTAAACTAAACTAATGTTTGTCAAAAGCACTTAACTAGAATACCTACTTGCAGGTTTTTGCCAAATTTATTTGTCTCCCAAAATATTATCAATTAATGAGACTGATTATTCCTAGGGTAAGAGATGATTATAAACAAAAATCAAAACATGACATTTGGTAAAGACAAGGAAATCTCACTTGATAGTCCACCCCACCTATCACTCTAAAATGTGATCCCTCAAGACAGATGGTCTCTCAGAAGAAGTATTATGTAAAGAATTATTTAAGTAAGTGATTTTTCAGAATGCAGTTTCAGAAGACAGGTGATCTTTCATGGGTGGTCTGTCAAGGCAGGTTTTACTGTATATGTGTTTTGTATAGTTTATGTAAGGAACTTGCAATGCCTCTTTTACTTGATATCTGGTCACCTCTAATTTGAGATGCAACAGAACAGAACAAACAAACAAATGATTGAAAAAGAATAAAAATAGAATTTTATGAATTTCAATGAAAGAGTACCTTAAAATATGATTGATGAAATATGGTATTTTTAGGATATGACCATCACTGAACTAGATTTTAATATGTATGAATTCTGTAGTCAATGCTTTATTACCATCAGCATGTTGTTTTTTCTTTTAACAGAATACCAAAGTCCTAATACCCTTATCACTTCCATTAGTGGCAGTTAATATGAAATAATGCTTGGTAACGTGAAAAATGAACGAAGACTATCAATTTCTGCCCCTAAACAAATATTCATTAATACATGTATATATATCCATTACAAATACTGGAAATTTAGCCAGCATTGTGAAGTCTTTTAACACCATGATAACGTCAATTCTTCATTATTCAACTTCCTGTTAACACACTTAGTTTGCGGACACCTTATACGTAGGCAATATTGCTACAGCGTGTCCATTTTCTATCATTAAACACCAGTTATAATCGCTGGTATCTGTCTCTGCTTAATTGGTCATAATGCATCGCAAAATGTCCTTATCTGGCTATAGGCACTTACAACAGATTCACTCCATCGAATTGAGTGTACTCAAGGATTACAGCCCCTAATTAAGGTATAGTATGATTTAAATAAATACTTCAATTTAGGAAATATTGGCAAACATCCCACTCATATCGCCGGGGAACTTTTTACAAGTAATCATGGCAGTTTGGTTTACATGTGCTTTCTTTGTCATCTTAAATATTACAACATTAATGACTGTAGACTGTTAACAAGGACAGGTAATATAAGGCTCAGGAGTTTTCTAGCATCGAGAATGTAATCACAGTCAACTGTTTCACAAGGTAAGTACAAATAGGTCAAGATGATGTTATTAATGATGCAATATAGCAATTGAATGAAAGAAAAAGGTCCCCAAATATGAGTGTTGGCATGGTTTTGAATAGATTTGGGGGTGGATGGGGGTAGTGACAAGTTATGCAGTGTTGTTTATCCTATTTAGTTGAAGTGAAGGTAGTAAGTATTATAGAATATTTTACTTTTTACATTAATACAGTGGAACCTCACCTAAAGACCACCTCATTTAGGAGACCACCTCATTTAGGAGACCACCTCGCTTAGGAAACCACACACTTTTAGTCTCTTGATAAATACATGTATCTACTAAATACAGAACCTCACTTAAGAGACCACCTCACTAATACACCACTTTGAGTCAGTCAGGTGGTCTCAATAGTGAGATTCTACGGTAGTAGATTATGTCACCTGCACTTTTGTCCATGAAATTCCTCATTTCAGAGTGGAGGGAATTGGTATAGTTGTATAGAATATTTTACATTATCATATTGACAGTAAATAAATTATATAAATTGATTTATTTTGTGTGCATGTGGTCATTGTGCTAGTTCATCACGTTTGTGACCCAAATCGCTTGTCATCAAGTTATGACTTGCACTTTTTTGCCATATTGTCCATGAAATTCTCATTTCAAACCAAAAAACATCCTAATCTTAAAATATGATAATTAAATAAGTATTATTGGTATTAGAGATCAAATGTAAGACCTAGTGCACTCATTTCTTCAAGATCCCAAAAATGGTCAATTGTAAAAATTTGCCTTGAAAACAGAATGCCGAAGATTGCAAATCTTGAATTGGTCAAAACTGCATTTGAAATGAAACTGAAGAAGTATTTTGGATGAGACTTAACTCATTCACCCCTAATGACACATTTGGACTGGTCTAAAGTCATTGATTTACAGAAGAGTTCATTGTTTTTCAGGGGTTGATGAGTTGAACCAAAATTTTGTGTCACATCAGACATGGCATGTTAAAGAACCCTGGCTGCACCAGTCTGTAACATTTGTCATACTATTCTGCTACTTCATCTACGGTTATACCTAGGAATTTCTCCGTTGTTGGCAATACATAAATCAACACTTAAAAGGGAAGACAACTCTTGTTTGACAAATTAAGGCATGGAATATCTCCCTTTAAGTATTTTGTTTTGTTTTTGATTGTTCCGTTGTTTTACATCCAGCCAAGAATTTTTCATTTTATATATGGAGATGCCACCAGCTTTAGGTGAAGTGCTACAAATTTCAGCCTTTGCAATGGACAGACACCATTGAGTAAGGATTCCTTTACGTGCAGCGTCTTCCGCAACACAGGACCTTGGTTTTTAAGTCTCATCTGAAAGACCTGTGACTTTGACTTCGTAAACTGAGTGCTTTTTGAAGGAACAGTCACTATTTTGTTTACTGTGAAATCATACACTATTTCATATTTGAATGATTTAATTATATGTTTCTAAGTACACAAAAGTTATTCACAATCTTTGTTAAATTCTTTATAAAATGACATTGATAACATAAGAAATAGCATTTCTAAAAAAAAATATCACTTTGATATTTTCCCCCATACTTATGTACCAGTTTTGTGTTTTGATATCTCTGGGCCCAAAGTCACCAAAATCACTCAGAGCTCAAACTCAACTAACGTTTCGTGATTTTGTGGTAAAAATGCAAAATTTACAATGCAATTAAAAGTGTTTATACATTAATGACATACAAATGTAAATAAAGAGGAAAATCTTTGCTCATATGAAGAAAACTTCAGAAATATCAAAAAATTGTTTGAGTACATATTCAAAGTATTTATTCATTTTTTTTTACAAGAAAATCAAAATTTTTAATGTGAATGATGAAAAATAATAATGTATTTGGCATTATGTCAGATTCAGTAGTTTTACAAAAGACTATATGGTCAAAATAATAAAAGAAAAGTTGAGCTTGAGTACTGAGTAAATTTGATGACTTCGAGTCCGTATATTGCTAAAACATTAAATATTTTTTTAAATGTACAATGTCGGGCCAACATTGGGCCAATGTACTCAAATCTGATCTTGACTTTGAATGTGCAATGTTGGACCAACAATGGAAAGGAAATTGAGGAATGTTTTGGACAAGGAATTCAAAACTTATATATGCTTGCAGATTATCAGACTAAGATCTCTTGATTCATCCCTTCTAGGGTTTTTTGTGTGTATATGTTTAATGTAGTTAATTTGTTTCATCTGCACTGTATATTCTGCAAAGCATACATAATTGCTTTGGGAGAACTTCAGGAGTTTACAGTATTGTATTTTTATTGAAATTTTAAAGTAACGAAATCTTTTGATGCATATTTCTGTTAGTTTATTACTAGAAATATTTAATTTCAAGAAAAGATTATTGGAAAACTTGAAAAGTCACATGTTTTAGGTCATTTTAATATCTGCAGCACCAGTTTTTGTTTTTTTTGCTACAGAAATCTCATTTAGTAAGAAGGTATTGAATATGTCGGGGCATGTAGGCAGCTTTCCAGCAATTTGCTGGAAATAAAATTTAATATTAACTTATACAGGAAGATTTTCCCATGGTTCTACTTATGTTTTAAACTCATCACTTTAGCCTCCATTTCTTGTAATAACTAACATCTCTGTGCAATGTCAGGCAAATTAATGTCAGTGTTTATAAGTCCACAGATCTGTTAGACTTTCTGCAATGATTAGATTAGAGTATTGAATTTGATCAAGCATATTCCATGGGACTCATTTCTTCTAACACAAAAATCACACCAGTAGGGATGTTCGTATGTCCCATATTCTCGTCAGAGCCTATTTAATGTCCCTCCTGATCTGTCACATAGGGCTGTTAATCAAAATTTTACCTAAATGTAATAACATTTTAGCACTGGTAAGGGGCAAGGTTCTAGTAATCAATTAATAATTGTACAACATCCTTGACATGCACTGTCTGATTAAGATTGCAGTTCTCAGGTTTTGGTGTCCTAAAGAACTAATTTCTAGTCTGTACGTTTCCAGATTAACTTTTTAGTAGTCTATGAGACGACTTTTGCCAGTGAGTCATTTAGATTGTGCCAGGTCTGTGAAATGGAGTTACTGCCCTTGGGATATCAAATGACATTTGAAATAAATTAAAATTGAAATAACAAAGACGTGTCAGTGATATAGGATATAATCTAAAATATATCAGGTATTACTCTAATATTAATACCATCTCATGTCATCTTTGTTAATGAGTTTTTAACATTTGATGATAAAAATCAAAGGTTTACAGTTGTTCATGACAAAAAGTCATGAATCTTTTTAGCAAATCCGAAGTTATCATAATGTAGTCTAGTTGCTCAACAAATTCTGAAAATTTCAATGAGTAATACAGTTTGTCAGAGTTTTGTTTTAGGGTCAGTTCAGGTCCTGTATAAGACCCCATTCCCTATTGCAAAATGTAACATTTTTCCCAATTTCAGGCCAAAATATTCCCAATTTTTATTTTTGGTAAGAACAGGGGTATCTTCTGCAATTATATAAAAAAATAAAAAAGAAAATAAAAACTGATGTATTTGAATTTTCTTCAACAAATATGATGGAAAGTGAGCTTTGTAAATTTCAATAAACTAAACACTAAAATTTAAGATTTTTCCCAATTTGAAAATATCGCAAAATTCCCAGTTGGAAAGGTACAGGCCCATTTGTAAAGAGCAGAAAAAAACCCTATCACTGCATTGACATAAGTCCATATCACAAGTCCAAATTTGTGAAACTTCACCTAAAAACTTGTGACATATCCATTTAAGTGACAAAATCTTTGTAAAAACAAGAATGAAAAAATAGATAATCTACATACAGCATGCAAGTAGATCCAAATACTATATGTGCAATTGACGTCTTGCTTCAAGGTCTAGCTGTGGATCATTCCACATGCATGTATAAAGTCAATGACGAGTTCTTGGTACTGCATCCTCATATAGTCGCATATCTTTCCTATTTATCATTTAATCTAGATTTTTTAATGAAGGAAGAGAAAACTTCTATTACAGTTTTCCTAGAAAAAGACCAATATCCTTTGTTAGTTAAGTGGCAAACTTCCACATGCAATTCCTGTTGTTCTTGAACCATTGCTACTTAGAGGTGAGAAATGTCAAGGTTTTAAGGCCAGTACTTTAGTCACATGGCCACAGGTGCCCCTTTGTATATGGACAAAATAAGGCTATATATAACAACAATGTTGCACATGCGGGATAATTCTTCATAGTGGTTTTGTTTCATGATTTGGAATTTAAAGGTCAGGATCAAAGTATTTTATATCTTTCCTACTGGATCTTGGATCAATGAGAAATTTTGAATTTTTACCCCTCTGATTTGTATGTGTAACACTCTTTGACGTTATAATAGGATTTCAAGCTTTAGCTTATCACAAAAATCTTTTAAGTACAATTTTGAAACTTAAATGTGACTCTGTAATTCCAATTGAATTAATGATATTTTGTTCTGAAGGCCATTGGTATGTACATGAAATTAATTGGTGCTTAGTTTTAAGGGGGCACCACACATAGTGTTTTTCCAGTATATGTCAATCTGAAATATCAAACAGCTCTCATTGTACATTTGCACTACACAGTTTTGTTTGTAGGTTTGCTTTTTTTATTATGTTTAATTAGTAAATGTTGGGTAGTTTTAATCATTTCGTAATTGAAATTTATCATTTATTGCACAAATCTTAAACTCCAGCTGTGACCTAAATGTTACTTCATAATGCACTCTGTAATTGCTTATTGTACAAAAATAAAAACACATTGCATCATAGAATTGTTATTGTATTCACTCAATAATTTGATGTATCTATATCCTAGTTGCCATGCTATATTTAAAAAATGTTATGAGCATCACAAGCGTCAATTACATACAAATAGCCTTATATTACTACTTACTTCCCTTTAAATAGATATAAGCACCTTAAAAAAGATTACAATAGAGTAGGTGTTAAGAGTTTTGAGAAATCAGCTTAGGAAAGATCCAAATCCATCTAAGACTAAAAGAGGCTAAAGCCATGTTGTAATTATAGTCAAACAATAATTTAGATTGAGAGAGTTGGGCTGTAAAAGACAAAGGGGTTATATAAGACAGGTAGGCTGTATAACACAGGGAGATTGTATAAATGAGGTAGACTATATAAGACAGAGCTTATATAAGAGAGGTAGACATCATAAGAGAAACTGATCAAGAAAGGTAGGGAGACGAAGAAATTGTAAGAGGTAGGGAGATGAAGAAATTGTAAGAGGTAGGATATGTAAGGAGAGTGCTATTAAAGAGATGTAGACTATAAGATGATCAGAGAGGTAAGGAGAGAAAGAAATAATGAGGTAGGATATGTTAGGGGAGTGGTATGTGAGGGAGACATGAAGTGTAGTCTCCCTGAGACATGACAGCTCTCAGCCAATCCCTGACTGTGTTTTATTAATGAGGTATAATAATCGAGTCTTTAGGAGGAGGATATTTAAGAGGGACATGTTACCCCTGTTATGATTAAATTTTGATTCCTGTTTGTAAAATGTGCCAATTCATCTTGATGCACCTGTAGTAGTACTCAATAAAAGAGGAGAGTTATGTGATCTTTCATGAAAATATTCTTTTGTGTGATACATGGTCAAGACAGTGTGATTCATGATCAGGAAAATGCATTGTATGTGCTGATAAAAATGTGCTCTACTGTTGATAGGGGTGCTTTAGCATCAAGGTACCTAAACTGATGTTGATAGATAGAGATACTTTATCATCAAAAAACTTATCTGCTGTAGATAGGGGTGTTTTACCATCAAGGTACCTTACCTGCTGTTGATAGGGAAGCTTTTCCATCAAGGTACCTTACCTGCTGTTGATAGGGATACTTACCATCAAGGTACCTTACCTGCTGTTGATAGGAATACTTTATCATCAAGGTACCTTACCTGCTGTTGATAGGGATACTTACCATCAAGGTACCTTACCTGCTGTTGATAGAGATACTTACCATCAAGGTACCTTACCTGCTGTTGATAGGGAAGCTTTTCCATCAAGGTACCTTACCTGCTGTTGATAGGGATACTTACCATCAAAGTACCTTACTTGCTGTTGATAGGAATACTTTATCATCAAGGTACCTTACCTGCTGTTGATAGGGATACTTACCATCAAGGTACCTGACCTGCTGTTGATAGGGATACTTCCCATCAAGGTACCTTACCTGCTGTTGATAGGGATACTTACCATCAAGGTACCTTACCTGCTGTTGATAGGGATACTTTCCATCAAGGTACCTTACCTGCTGTTGATAGGGATACTTTCCATCAAGGTACCTTACCTGCTGTTGATAGGGATACTTTACCATCAAGGTACCTTACCTGCTGTTAATAGGGATAATTTATCATCAATGTGCCTTACCTGCTGTTGGAAGAGACTTTTTACCTGTTGTTGATAGGGATGCATTACATTTATGTTATTTGTAAGTCGTAAGCATGTTTAACCTTAATAATTACTGTCTAATTCTTATTGGTGTGCTTACCATCAATGAGATATATCCCTTCTGCTTTTTAATTCTATAATAGATATTTTATAAAATTGAGAGAGAGAGAGAGAGAGAGAGAGAGAGAGAGAGAGAGAGAGAGAGAGAGAGAGAGAGAGAGAAAGAGAGAGAGAGAGTAAGTATACATTGGTAGACAGACAGATAGGTAAATAGATATTGTAGATAGATCAACAGAGATAGACAGACAGATAGATAGATAGATAGATAGATAAATAGATAGATAGATATGGTAGAGAGACAGATAGATAGATAGATAGATAGACAGATAGATAGATAAACAGACAGATAGATAGATTCATAGATAGATATGGTACATAGATAGACAACTGTTCATTGACATGTTCTGTTAACTGTACATTATATAAATCGGACTACATTATAACATTATAGTCTTGTTGTTGTATACTCCCCAGTGAGACCTAATAAAGACTAGTATTTCATATATTACCATTCTGTTGGCTGTTTAAATTGGAAAGTTAATTATGGTGATAGCATTGGCAGTACCTTTAACAATGGAATTGTTACTGACAAGCTTTGTTGGGCAATTATAGTTGCAGATCGGATGGACACAACAAGATAAGTCCCTATCAACCGCAATATGTGTTATAAATACATGCTTATAATTTCCTAAATATTAAATCCTTAATGAGCTATTCATGTAGCCTTAAGGATTTATTTTCAGAAGATTATTTGCAGAATAAAAGCTCTGGGAATACAAACTGGCCCTGAATGAAGATATTTAAGAATTGTTTGATTAGAATGTCATTTCAGATTTGTAGCTCTGAATGATTACTATGACAGATTTTGATTGTTGAAGAATTAGTGACTGAATTGATTTGTAAATGCACCACATGTAATATCTTTTGAGCTGAGTAACAATTTTCTATAAATTCACAGGAAGTTTTGATTGTTTTTGTCTTGTGTACATCACTTTTTTTTTCTTATTTCGTTTACGATCTACCTGGATTTTAGTTGTAAAATCTTAACATGGAATGATATCTGTTTAACGGAAATATTGCAGTAGATCTTAATAAGAGCCAAAACAACCTGGAAAAAGGTAAATTTTTGCATTATAAAAAAATGTTAATGAAAGTATGTGTATTGTTGTGTGTGTGTTGTATGTGTGTGTTGTGTATATGTGTGTTTGTGTTGGGTATGTATGTGTGTTGTGTATGTGTGTGTCGTGTGTGTGTTGTGTGTGTTTATGTAACTCACTGAAACTTCAATACAGTAACTAGAAAAAAAAGATCTATATTTGAATTTTGACTCACAATGATTATGTACATGTAGGAAGAATACAAAGTAATTCCCTCTCTCACACGCAGAGTACTTGACAGTTTGAGACCACATGTGCTGGGGCCACAACTTTTTACATTTGATTTGATTTCTAAAAAATATCAACGTCATAAAGTTCAAGTGAACAAAAAAAAAATTCATGTAGAAATAACAACACCATATTCATGATATTTTCTATTTATTGCTTTTGTGTTTCTAAATTAGTCAAGAGAAACCTTGAATGCAAAAATAGCTTTAATTGAAAAGACAATACTAGATTCATTTTGCTAGAAAAAAAAAACAAGCAAGATGATTTGTACATCAAAAGGTCAAAAATCAATTTGAACCTAACATTTATCTTTCTAAATGACATCTTGATTACTTCAGGTGTGTTTTTATTTACTGGTATCTCTTTTGTTTCAAGTTTTTTTTTATCTATTTATTTATATGCCCCCTGATTGGATCATTGGTCAGTCTGTCTGTCTGTCTGTCCGTAATTCCATCTCGCTTACATATATAGTTGTGACCAGGGGCATTTGTGTTTCACAAACACATTTTGTTTTTGATATACAGAATCAAATCAAATTAAACCTAGAATTTTATTTTGTTCTGAGGCTATCCCTTAGAAAAAGAACAGAAACAACACTATGAAGTACAATAAATTTATTTCAAGCTAAATCAATTTATGTGTGAAAACTATATTACATTTTTATGTAGCTACGTCTCTGATATTTTTGCGTAATTTTTATCTTAAATTTACCAATAATGTCATAGCCAAATGTCAATATTATCATTTTATGTAATTTGTTTTGAAGACATTTATTAGAAAATGCTTACAAGATCTTGTCAATTTTAATAACAATCAAATCTGCACTTTATTTATATATATATATATATATATATATATATATATATATATATATATATATATATATTAATATATATATATATATATATATATTAATATATATATACACACACACAGAGGGGAATCTCGATCATTTTGTTGAAACCAGAGGTGTTAAATTTATTGATACTGGTATGTCAAAGTTGAATGGCTGATTCCGATTTTTATGGATAGAAAAATATTTTGATTAGATTTCTGATTATCTTAGATTCCTGATATTTTGAATTAACTGTTGTGGACCTGTGAATTTCAAGATTACGAGATTCATACATATATATATATATATTTAAAACACCAAGATTTCACGGATCTGTAATATACTGTAATTGTGAAATCATTTTTCTCCATTTCAGCTCGGAATCCATTTGTCAGTTCTTACACTAAGTTATGCTAAATAACAAAAGTATTTTTCTTTTCAGATTATGTGAATACATGTATACCGAATGACATTTAGACAGCTAAGTTCAATTCTTTTACAGAATGCCATTGATCTTTTACATGAAAAAAAAAAAACTTATAAAAGTCCTCAAAGGGCATATTTGGTGGGTCTTATTTATTACGGATTTTTCTCTGTATTCCTCCGTATTATGTCGTATATCGTAATTATGCAAAGAGTTTGATTAACTCTTATAAACATCAGCTAACTGATTTAACAAAATACTTGTAACAATTTCTTAATGTTTATATGGAAGGGAGCACCTGCTACATGTTAGCAACTAACAATTCAGGAACCCACTCAATGTACTTTGATATATCACTCTTACAGAGTTGTTTGATTTATTTATAGTCTTTTAAGCTTTAATTCAGTGGTAAAACTGCTGCTGGAATGACTGTCGCTGTCAGATATAATGCATAACTACATTATGTGTGGCCTGCATTTATGTCTGTGAGATTTACAAGTTATGTTACACTTAAAATATTCTTAGAATTCAACAAATTCCCTTGTTGCTGAACTTAATGTGTTCCCATGTAAATATAGTGTAAGTTTATACTTTGTAAACTTATTACAACTGCAAAGGACTGCATTCAGTCAAGTCTTTTAGTGTCCATATGTAAGCATGGAGATCTGAGATAATCTTGGTGTTGTTATTATATTGCTAGTCACTGACTTCCCTGAATCTTGTCATACCTATAATTGACAACGGCAAGATGTACAGGTATGAATGTTGTTTATCTCAGCTTCACAAATCTTTCTTCTTGATTCACAATGTCATAGTTCTTTGACCTGTCATTCATCTTAATTCATGATGTTGTAGTTCTTTGACCTGTCATTCATCTTGATTCATGATGTCATAATTCTTTGACCAGTGATTCATTTTGATTCATGATCTCGGAGTTCTATGACCTGTGATTCATCTTAATTTATGATGTCATAGTTCTTTGGCCTGTCTTTCATCTTGATTATGTTGTTATAATTCTTTGACCTGTGATTCATTTTTATTTATGATGTCATAGTTCTTTGACCAAGCATTTGTCTTTGTAAGTTATGTCATAGTTCTATATGACAAATTATTCAGCTTTGTACATGATGTCATAGCTCTTTGACGTGTCATTCATCTCAATTCATGATATGATAATAAGAAAAATTTTGAGATAAAACTTTGCTGTATCTGCAGTAAAGGTAGTATAAATATACATATATAGAAAAATGATCAGGATCAACTGTTCGACATAAAATGACATAACCGGAATATACAAATGTAGACACAGCTGGTTTTGACATGATATGATTTTACTGTATGTGTGTATGCACACACATGCACACACACACACATACACACACACACACACATATATATATATATATATATATATATATATATATATATATATATATATATATATATATATATATATATATATATATATATATATATATATATATTGATCTATATATGTCTAAATATAACCAGACCTCTGCAGTATATCTTTGTCAGTTTTTGCCATGCTGTCAATTAAATGAACAATATGTCATTTTTCTGTAACTGGTACAATAGATTCACATTACTTATTGCACAATTATCACTAACAACCTTCCTAAGACACAATTCTCATGTATGTATAAAGCTCACGATGCAGTCTTGCAGACTCTGTCAAAAATAATATCATGAGATGGACACCAGGCACTCTACATCAGAGACACAAATGTCTGCCTTTGTATATGAACTGGGAAATTGATATTTGGTAATTTTGTAGCTTATTACAGCCTCACGATTTATGATTAGAAAAAGACAAGAGAGAAACTGCACCCATTCCATTCTCATTATCATCATTATGAAAATGGAAGTATCATGTTTAACCAATTAGTAGACTTAACAAGACCTCATACTCTGTCCAATTAGGGAACATAAAAGGTATTGTTTCCTTGTAAATACATGTAGATGAAGCTCCACCATACACCAATTTGGAGAAGATGATAGAAATGGGCAAAAATTCTCAGAACACCCTTAATGGATGGAATATGTATTTACAAGATGCATAATGTAAAAGAGCAATTAGCTAGTTAATGGCACTAACTGGTATAGGATTATGGTGTCATGAAAATTTATATCCCTCATTGAATTTTATTATTTATTTATTTTATGAAAAATCTTTATTTGGAGGCAAAATGTCATAAAATTTAGACCAGTGCTAGTAACTACTGTGATTTCAGCGCCAATTATTCAGTGACACACTGACATTGACAGGTTTCAGTTTCATATGTTACCATTGAGACTACAAATACTCTTAAATTCTGTATACCTGGAAATTTTAGCCCCCATTTATTTCCGCCCTTTTACGACAAAAAACAAATTCTCCCTGTCTTAAATTTGCCCTAAATCACCATAGTCTCATGCATGACATGTATGTCTGTGCTTCAGTTATTAACTCATCAACCCCTGAAAAACAATGCACTCTTCTGCAAATCAATGACTTAGACCAGACCAAATGTGTCTATAGGGGTCAATGGGTTAAGCTTAAAATTTAACTCTCATGTTTTACTTCACCGTCTCATCTAAGGGCAAAAATGGCAAAAACTAAACAGGAGCAAAAATTTATGGGTATACAGTAGAATAGTGGTTGAAAAAGAAGAAAGCAATTATTTGCTTCAAAATCTTATTTGCTTCAAAACCAATGGCACTTGTTTTACTGGATAGGATATGTCATAATCAGAATCACATGATAACTATATGAAACATATCACTGCAGGTATCCTTGTATTTCTATCAGAAATAGGTCCCAAAATTATCAATGTAAATTTTCTACATAATTTTGCAAAGATGGGTAAAAATTTAGACAGAAATAAAAATGATATCTTTCCTTCAGTTCAGGTGAGCTAAATATCAGTTAGGCAACCCTTTGTGAGTCGTCTTCTAACGCTTGCTAGGATAAGTAATAAAAGTCTTCGTTTGATGGAGAATGCAGATATTTGTGAAATTTCAGAGCTGTTAAATGTTTTATGTACATACATGAGTAAGTGCAGAACAATAACCCTCTGTGAGTTGTCTGTGTGTGCGAGTCCCTATCTATGAACAAAAGTTGAAAAAAAATTGAAGAGTGATAGAAAAAAAGGAGAGTATGCATGTTGTGCTGTACAAAAAATAATAATAATGTAAATAGTAGCACCTGTTTCAAAAGCACTCTTATTAGCTGGTGACTATAAAGTCATTCAAGAAGGAAATTAATTCCATGATGAGAGACAAGTTTTTGAATTATTTATAGCATTTTGTGTTTTCTTTTTTTTCCTTCTCGTTGATTAAGTTCACTTTATGAAACGAAAAACATATTTTACAAATACGAAAAAAAAAAAAGATGACTGGCATATTAATTGAATGGTATCAAGTTCTACCAATTAGCAAGGCTTACACCATGTTGCAGGGCCCAATTATGTAGGTACAGAAAACGGTATTTGATACATTAAAACTAAAACTGACACATATGATGATTAACAGAATACATCGTATGTTTGCAATTGAGGGAGACCTCTTCATCAATTTTCCTTAATTGACACTCAGTGGAAAATTTGTTCTTGATTAAAGAGAACCTATTGTCCTTTTACTTTTTCCCTATGTGTTTATATAATCAGCACTGGTACACAAAAAATAAGGCAGGGTCATGACAAAAAGTATGTCTGTTACTGAACTTTAGTCTAACCTTTTGACATGGATTCTTCAGAATTTTCCTGCATTTAATTGAAACAGTATTCACAGGAAAGGTGGGATGAAATGTAAGGGACTCAATTCCACATGGGGTCTCTGTGGCTGATTGGTTAGGTCATTTCACTTTAAACCACAAAGTTTCTCACTTCTGGTCAGAGCAGGTTCGAGCCCCACTGGAACCTAAGTTGATTTTTGTGAGAGAGTTTGCCATTTAACATGCAGGAGGCCAGTGGTCTCTTCCTGGGTACATTGTAATTGGGTTCCCTCCTCCATTAAAATTTGACCACCACCATATAACTGAAAAATTGTTAAGTGTTGCATAAAACACTTTTACAATTAAAATTTTACTCAATTCCATGATTTCGGAGAGAAATAGGATGTTGAAATATATTAAGTCCAATTTTTATTTTGTCCAAAATGCCACTTAAGAATAGAAAATTGTTATAAGATCTGATAAGATGTCAAAGAAGATGTTAGCCAGAAGTAATTTTCACTGTATTGATATAAGAGTATAGGTACAGGTTTCACAGTACTGTAAGTTTAAACTTTATCTATTTCACAAGGATTGACAAACAAGTTATGTGAACTTATATTAATTTCTCTTGTTGGTCGTGATGTTGCCAGGGGAGGGGGAGTGTCTTTGCGGTTGGAGGAAACTGGAATACCTGGAGAAAACCCACTTGGCAACCACCATACCATCTCACATGTTCCCCCATCCAATCCAAGGATCAAACCCAGGTCACATTGATGAGAAGCAAGTGTGCCAACCATTGTGTTACCCAGACACCCTACTTCTCAGTACTGTAATCAATATACTTCTTTTTCATCCATGCATTGTAATTTTGGAATTAAATTTTAAAACATCACACTGAATGATTTTTTAACTTAATTAATGAAAATATGTCACAAGTAAAAGAATAGTTACCGGTAATTGGATTTCATGAAATACTCTGAATGAGTTCATTTATGTACATTCTCTAAAATTCCTGGTATATGACTAAGTATGTACAGTGGAACCCATC